>OZ023269.1:3600000-4307500 GCA_964006375.1 Tillus elongatus
TTTTTCTTTAAAAATGTAAAGTTTCCACAAAACATTCAATGTCCTTTTGTCTTTATAAAGAACGATTTTCATATTTATGAGTTGCATTTTAGCGAATTTTTTGTAAAACGAAAAATTCACGAATGAGGAGATCTCTGTATATATATATATGTCTATGTGTCTATGTCTATATATATATATATATATATATATATATATATATATATATATATATATATATATATATATATATATATATATATATATCACAGCGATAACTCGAAAAATAATGAGCCGATTTTGATGAAATTTGGTATGTATCTTCCTTTTGTAAGTGGCTTGGATAAGTTCGTTAGTCAGGAAAATCGGTCTAGGTTTCCCCGAAAAATTTGGGGTTTTCTTTCGGAAAATTTTTGTATATCCGGAAATAACAGCGCTATGACAACCAAATTTGACGTAAGCGTTTCCACTATTAAACTTACCCTACTCCCCAAAATTCAGATCTGTAAGGTAAAATAAAAAAAAGTTATAGGCATTTAATGACAAAAATTTGGGTGCCACTGGTGATCAGAGGTAAGCACAAGAACAAAATATTTTGTGTAATTAACAAAACCAATTGAATAAAACATACAACGGTTAAGTTTTCTTGGCGCAGAAATAGCCGAAAAAATATTTTGAAAATTTTATAATTTTTCTTCTTGAAACGTCTAAGTCGCGATTTGAAACGTCAAAATTTGCAATTTTCAGACAACGAATTTGAAGAAAATACGGATTATGTCGAAAAAATCTCTAAATAAGTGTGTTTCACAAAGCCTTAAGTTTCAGCTTCAAACATCACTGTCCTTCATCCTACCAAAATATTTTCGGAAAATCCATTTCAATAGACCCCCTTTCTGATGCCTCAGCAGTAGTTTCCGCTATAGAGTTTATGGTTTAATGGTCTATATTTTACCAAATGTTCGTAGAAAAAATTCGTTATTAAGAAGACCGCGACATGAATTTTAAAAAGGTTTCTTCAAATGAGCACGAACTCAAACCGCTAAAACCCTTATAAGGGGTCAGTTTCAGTTTTTGCCTGTTTACACATATACAGGGTGACGCATTTCTGGGGTGAAGCTCATTATATCCGTTATTATACAAGATATGAGGAAAAGGTATATACGTTAATTATAGGGTGTGTGGAGCTGTATCTTATAAACCTATTTGGACAATTACAGGGTGGCCCATAAATCGTTGGTGATACACGCTTTTTAATAGAACACCCCTTATGTTATTGCATTTTTGTGTTTTCCATCAAATTATAATGCATGTTTGTAAGAAAAAAAAATTTATATCGTTCATCGTTTTTGAGTTATTTCAATTATTTTGCAACTTTTCACGTTTTTGGCACATATTTCAAACGCGAATCACAAATGGTGATATGGCGTTTTTATCAATAGATAGCGGAGCCGTATGGAAATTACGCATTCAGAGAGCTTTTACTTTGTATTAGTCGTCGAAAAAATCTAGCTGCGGTATACAGGTACTCTCAAATAGTGGCTGAATTTCAAAAGTTTTCGCAGAAATGTTTTTAGTGTTTCCGTAGAAATCATTTTTTGTAAGATTTTTGTGATATATTGGTGATGAATAATAAATGCTTGGTAAGTTATTGTAAAAAAAAAGTTGTCGAATTTTTGTGAAAAATATAATTAAGTGTAACATGAAGGCAATTTATGTAAAAGAAATTATCATATTTTTTTTCCATTTTTGTCCTAAAGCTGTTTGTGAATAAATATATCTTGTCAGGTGTGTAAATAGCTTAAAGAGGTTAGTTGGCCAGGAAAATCGGACCAGTTTTTCTGGAACTTTTAAAGTTTATTTTCGAAAGAAGGTTTGCACTTTTTGAAACAACAAAGCTATTTTAATGAAATATGGTACATTGTTAGTGGTATATAGGTTATACTATCAACCAAATGTCCTTCTTGTAAAAACAAGACATATTTTCATTAAAAACATTTTTACGAAAATTCGCTACCATAACGCATCTGCTGCGTCCCGAACTTTTTTTGAATTTAAACAGCGCCCCAATGTTGAGAGAGACGGCAGATATATTTCTTTATTTGTCCCACTGGAGCCTGATTGGCCATTGTAAATTCCTATGCTGTGGCTGTATGTTGTTTGAATTCTCGCTGTCGAAGTATCCCGGTTCTCCTGCTCCCTGTGTCAGTTCGCGTTTCGCGATCGGTTCATAACAATCTAGTGGAACGGAGTGCTCCGCCTAACCTCATCAGTGTGACCAAAACCAGGGATCATTTATGTTTTCAAAAGATGTAAGTTTTACATATAATTTTATACTAAAAGGCCTGTTTTAAAAGAATTAACAAAATTTTTAAAGCGTGGTATCACAAATTCAGAAACTTACTAACATTTTTAGTATCCCTTTTGTCTGAACATCAACAGGTGGATCGGCATTAGTATCTGTTAGCAAGAAATTGTTATTTTAAAACAAGCTGAATCAACTATACTTTTAGTGTTAAAAATCTTAACACATCGATTCTAGTTTAGTGTTTTTTTTTTGTCTTTAATCAGGTTTTTATGTAAGAATTCTGTCTTGGGAGGCGTTATTTTTTGAAAATGCATCAAGTGCCTTTTGGAGTTTATAAGTATAAGTAAAGTACCGGATGACTTAATATTTTTCCCTTAAAAGTTGAGTTGGACTTTCCTTTCGTACTAGGCAAACTATGTTAATGGCATCAGTTAGGGTAGTTATTCCGCGTCGTTGTTGTGTATGTCATTTTTATGTTCTAAAATCAGTGTTTTATGTTAGTTATTAAACGTTATTGTTCTAGGATTACAAATTGTTTATTAAAATGATTTTAAAGACTTATAATAAAAAAACGTAGATTGCTTTCTTTTTTGGGCGTCGACAGAATATTTCTAGAATTTCGTGACGTCACTAACAAAATGACATAAAATGTAGGCATCTAGCACTCCAACAATATGGCTGCTGCTTTTCGCAGGTCACGTGAACAACATGGCGTTTCTTAAACACGGGCTGACTTCGCCACACGCCGACTAATGTCGAGCTGTTCCGATTCTTGCGTGCTCTGGCCATAGCAAACCAAGTTACCAACATGGTTCTTTTGAATATCCGTTTACCTCGTTCCATCTCGAGCTACCCGATTCTTCCGTGCCCTCTTTCGGTCTGTTTAAGCGTCGTCGTCGGTTCATAAAAATAAAAATGTAACCGTAAGATGTCTTCCACCTAACCTCTTAGTAGTGTATCTGCTACCAGAAGTTCTTTACCTTTCTAAAATGTAAGTCTTACTGCTATTTATTTATACTAAAAGCCCTGTACGAAAATAACTGTAACATAAATATTGGTGTTCAAAAATTTCAAACCAAATTGTCGCAAATAGAGGAAGTTGCTGACATGTATACTATTTGTGATCTAATTCATCCAAAAGTAAATCGCCTTAATTTACCAATGACAGAAATTGTTATTATTTTAAAATCCATTCTACTTGTGATGCTGATATTTTAAGTCTACAGGTGTTAGTTTAATATTTTGCTGTATTTTTGTTAACCAAGTTTGTATGTAAGAATTATCGCTCCACGATCCGTTATATTTATTTGGTAATCATCAAAAAGTCTTCATAAATATCTAATGACTAAATATCTTATCGAAAAAATTAGATTTTCATTCAATTTTCATATTGTGCAACTTCTGTTAATGGAATTAATGGAACATTGTCATGTTCCTCAAGTTATGTGTTACTCCATAAACTGTATGCTTGTAGGTCACCAGCTTCTTCTTGTATTCAACTAAAGTCAAAATTGTTTAATTAAATATAGGGAGACCTTAAAAAGCATCAGTTGCAATTCCTTTTGTTGGCGTTGACGTTTTCCCAGAAGATCATGACGTCACCAGCACCTTCATATAAAGTGCTCCTACCAAGATGGCGTCTAGGCGCGCAGACCACGTAATCAACATGGCGTCTTCTGAACTTCGGTTTACTTTGTCACATGTCGTCCTCTCCCGACTGTCCCTGCGCACGCTCTTCAGTTTGAGCTTTGCGCCCGTTCATAAAAATCTAACATCGAGTGCTGTGTGCTGTGCTCCACGAAGTCTTAGCAATGCATCTACCATTAGGTCTTTTTTGTGTCTTTTGAAAATGTAAGTCCTACTTTAATTTTTTACAAAATATATCTTTTGCAACAAGTTGGATCTATTATACTTTTAATGCTGATATAGTATACGGTTGTTAGTTTGGTATCGTTGCGTTGTTAAGAGTTCTGGTCTTGGGAGGGGTTATTTTTTTAGAAATTCTTAGAAAAATAATTTTGGAATAATGGGTAAATATCTCATCCAAAAACTTATCTTGCTACTTTACTTTCGCATTTCGCAATTATATTGGTGGTGTCTGTTCGGGTAGATGTTTTGCTTTATAGTCATAAATGTAGGTACTCCATGGAGTTCATGCTGGTAAATTCCTTATGCTCGACAATATCTTTTTAAAATAGTTTCGAAACTGGATTACTATCAGAGACTAAAATATATCGAAGACCTAAAAAATCTGAGGGTACAGAATGCTTTGGGCGTTGGCAGAATCGTTCTAGAACTTTTGTGACGTCATTGACAAAGTGTAGTAAATCAAAACCACTTCAACAAGATGGCGTTCAATCGGCACACACCATGTAATCAACTTGGCGTCTGCAAAACACGGCTAGGATTAGCGCTAACAAAAAAAATATGCGCTTGACTTGGCCGTTGGGTGTTTTTGCTTTTATTATTTTGATCACACAATACTAGGGGATTTCAATATTTTTATAAATATACTAACGCCGATTTGGTTTATTAAATTTTTACATACGCACATCAACCGCCATTAGATCATGTAGCCATTTTGGATTTGTTTTTGCCAGAAAAAAAATATGTTCAACAATTTTTATCTTGAGAGTTTCAAGATTTTGATTATCATTACTATTTATGTTTATTAAGTACAGCTTGATTGTTTTGTTGAGAATTTTAAGCGAATGACGGCCAAAAATGTATATGACAAAAGTCGGCTATTTTAAATGGCTCATATTTTTCGCGCTTGAATTTAGTTTTAAATTTTCTGTGTGATAACGCACCTTTACAGAATACTCCGTTATCGGTGTTGGATGTAGTGGTAATAGCTAAGACTGGACATATCAATTTTCCATTATTAGTGAATTTTCTTTAAAAAATTCACTAATGAGGAGATCCCGACTTTTTAATTTTGAAAAAATTTCTTCAAATGAGCGCTAGTTAGGCCCTCCAGAACACATATCCGGGGTCAGTTTCCATTTTTATATGTTTATATATATATATATATATATATATATATATATATATATATATATATATATATATATATATATATATATATATATATGTGTGTGTGTGTGTGTGTGTGTGTGTGTGTGTGTGTGTGTGTATGACTTTTTAATTTTGAAAAAATTTCTTCAAATGAGCGCTAGTTAGGCCCTCCAGAACACATATCCGGGGTCAGTTTCCATTTTTATATGTTTATATATATATATATATATATATATATATATATATATATATATATATATATATATGTATGTATGTATCACACCGATAACTCAAAAAATAATAGGTCGATTTTGATTAAATTAGGTGAATACCTTCCTTTTGTAAATGGCTTGGATAAGTTCGTTAGTCAGGAAAATCGGAAATTTGCTACGCTGGTTTACATCATTATAGGTGAGCTACTTACCAAAATTTAGCTCTGTAGGTCAAAAGACAAAAAAGTAATGGACATGTAAAGAAAAATAAATTGGGGTTTTCCTCAAAACGTCAAAGTGACAATTCAAAACGTCAAAATCCGCAACATTTAGGCAAAGAACTTGAATCTAATACAGGCTATGGAAAGAAAATGTCTCAAGAAGAATGTTTTACAAACCCTGAAGTCTTAGCTTCAACCGTCATTGTCCTTTATTTAGTAAAATATTTCCAGAAGATTCATTTCAAATAGACCCTTTCATTCATGCTTTGGCAGTAGTCTTACCTATAGAGTTTATCGTTTGATGGTATATAATTTTTGTCGATTTTTGAAAAAATATTGTATACATTAATTATAAGGTGTCTTGAGCTACGTCTTAAAAATATATTGCTACAATCACAGGTGGCCCGTAAGTCGTTGGTGATACAAATAATTTTTTTTTACTCGAAAACGCCTTATGTTTTTGCATCTTCCATCGAAATATAATGCATGTTTGTAAGTTAAGAAATTCTGGACGCAGCAAGTGCGTTATGGTAGCTAATTTTGATTAAATGCTTCATATTTGAAAAGCTCAATTTGCTATTAACCTATAAGGTTGACCAAGAAACGGATTTTTTCGGTTACACTTTGAGTTTACTTTCGGAAATTTCTGTACGTTTTCAAACAATACAGTTATTTTGAAGAAACATGGCACATTATTTTTACTATATAGGTTATACTGGTAACCAAATTTGATGCCTGCTTTCATAAAAAAAACATATATATATATATATATATATATATATATATATATATATATATATATATATATATATATATATATATATATATATATTTGCTGTTAAAAACATTTTTATGAAAATTCACTACCATAACGCACTTGCTGCGTCCCGAACTTTTATTTAATATTGTAAATATAAAATCAGGATACAATATTCAAAATATTAACTAAATACAAAAATCCGGTTTAGCTAAAGATAAATTAAATTCAAAATTCAATCAATTTGCTGTTCGATCAGCTGACTGGAGCTAATATGAATCTGCAGTGTTGCCATCTTGTGTCATCTTCAACGAATCTAGCTACATCACATAATGCGAATGTAGATACTGTATTATTAGTGTACCAAAAATCTAGTAACTTAGATGTATGTGTGTATTAATTTTCATTGAATTTTTTTATTTTTTTAGAAGGTTAAATAAAATTTAACATGATTATTTTCTATATCATATTATTTAAGTAGGTAGGTTTATTAACTTTTATTCAATGCAAATGCAAGAACAGTTATTTCATTTTCAAAAATTTTGAAACATTAACTAAAGAAATAATGTAACATATTATTATCACCATAGTTTTAGTTTCCATTCGCATTAAAACAAACATATAAATATTATTATCCCGGATATCGGTTCTAGTTCGTGCACATTTGAAGAAGTGTTTCAAAAGTCTGGATCTCCACATTGGCAAATTTTTTCACGAAAATTCGTTAACTAGTGGTGGGCAATAAAAGTATCGTTTTAGTGAATTTTCTTTAAAAAAATTCAATAATGAGAAGATCCCGACTTTTGACTTTTGAAAAAAATTCTTCAAATGAGCGCTAATTAGGCCCCCTAGAGCACATATCCGGGGTCAGTTTCAATTTATAAATATATATATATATATATATATATATATATATATATATATATATATATATATATATATATATATATATATATATATATATATATATATGAAGCATTCA
Organism: Tillus elongatus; assembly: GCA_964006375.1. Taxonomy (NCBI): domain Eukaryota; kingdom Metazoa; phylum Arthropoda; class Insecta; order Coleoptera; family Cleridae; genus Tillus; species Tillus elongatus. The sequence continues at coordinate 3,607,475 of OZ023269.1, forward strand.
CAGGCCATTTAGGCCCATAGCTTGGTAATACATTTCCATTGCTTCCTATCCAGTGCAATCGTCTTCCAGTTTTGGACTCCTTTTTCTAGCAAGTCTTGTTGTGCTGCATCAAGCCATCTTTTTCTTGGTCTTCCCCTCTTCCTTCTACCCTCTGGATTTGACCAGACACACTTCTTCACCATTCTCTCCACACCCATTCGTTCTATATGTCCCAGCCACTGTAGTCTGCGTGCCTTAACCAGTTGAGACACCGGCGGTTCTCCATACATTTCATACACTTCCACATTTGGACGTCTTTCCCACATGCCATCTACTTTCTTGCCTCCGAAGATTCTGCGTAGTACCTTTCTCTCCCATATCGCTATTCTGTCCTCCAGTCTTCGGTTCATTGTCCATGCTTCACAACCATATGCCAAGGTTGGTCTTATCACAGTCCTATATACTCTGAGTTTCGCAGCACGCGAGATGTTCTTTGATCTAAGGAAGCTGTTAAGCCCTCCCGCACATCTGTTGGCTTTTGCTATCCTTAGGTTAATTTCTACCTCCTCATCACATCTATTGTCTACTAATACACCTAAGTACATGTAATTATTAACCTCTTCGAACTCTATGACTCTCTCCCCTCGCATTTTCACTGTAAAAGGTTCACTATTAGTCACTTTAGTCTTTTTAATTGCCATATACTTGCTCTTGTCCTTATTTATTTGAAGTCCCACACTGTCTGCTACTTCCACCAAACTTCTAGTGATACTTTCCAGCTCTTTTCTATTTCTGGCCAGTAACAATATATCATCCGCATAAGCAAGGCACTGATGACTCCTGTCAAACAAGCTCCCAGTTCTGTTTATACCACTCTCTCTTATCACTTTCTCCAGAACTATATTGAATAGTAACGTTGACAGCGGATCTCCCTGCCTCACTCCTCTTCTCACATCAAACTCTTCTGTCAGATTTCCGTTTACCCTTACTGCGCACGTGGTGTTACATAGTGTCATTATTACCAGTTTCACAATATACTCGGGTACTCTGAACTCTCTAAGTATATCAACTACTTTACTTCTTTTCACTGAATCGTAGGCGGTCTTAAAGTCGACAAAGATCATGTGTACTGGAATCTCGTACTCGTAACAGCCTGTCAAAACCTCCTTTAGCAGACATATCTGGTCAACTGTCGACCTACCCTTCCGAAAACCAGCCTGATATTCCCCTAGCAAAGGCTCTATATATTTTTCTAGCCGTTTCTTTATTAGTGTTGCTAAAATTTTGTAGGCCACATCTGGTAACGCTATCCCCCTATAGTTGGTGCATTCTGTTATATCTCCTTTCTTAAATAAAGTTACCATGATGGTCTTATTCCATTTTTTTGGCATTTCTTTTGTTTTCCAAATTTCTTTTATTAGCTCATACATCATGGCAACCAAAGCAGTCCCTCCGTATTTAAAATTTTCGGCCATAATGCCATTTTCACCTGGACTCTTGTTGTTTTTCATTGTTTGTATAATTTCTTCTATTTCTTGCTTCGTTGGATCTTCTGTAACTTCTTCCTCTTCATAAAACTCTTGATGACACTCTTTCAGTTCTTCTTCATCTCCATCATTATGCAGTTCTTCGAAATGTTCTTTCCATCTTCTGCATATGTCTTTATCGTTTCCAAGCAAATTGCCTTCCTTATCCTTAAAGAACACTGCTCTGCTTTGGTGGCCTCTTTTTATATCTTTCACGTCTTTGTAGAAGTTACGTATTTCATTTTTTTGATATTTATATTCAATATTTTTTATTTTGTCTTCCAGAAATTTTCGTTTCTGGGTTCTACACATATTTTTTGTTCTCTTTCTTTGTTCGTTATATTTTTCTAGGTTTTCCTCCGTTTGCGCCTGAAGCATTTGATGTCTTAATACTGCTCTTTTTTTTAGTGCGGCTTTACATTCTTCATTCATCCAGTACTTTTTTATTTGTTTTCGTCTCTTTTCCAGGGTTGCTTTCGTTGCCTCAGTCACCGTCTTTTCTATCTTTTCCCATTTTTCTTCAATGCCGTCTGTATTCAGGAACATATCACTACTATAAGCTTTGTCTATTCTTTTCTTGTAGTTGAGGGCTATTTCTTCTTTTCGTAGATCATTAACATTGTATCTAGTTTCTGCCCTCCTTTTTTGTGTCTGTTTAATCGTATCTGGGAATCTTAAAACAGCCTTTACCAAGAAGTGATCTGAATCAGCTTCCGCACCCCTACGTGTTTTCACATTGGTGATTAGCCAAGCATGTTCTTCCTTTATTAACAAGTGATCTATTTGATTTGTTTTATTTTGTCCCGGTATCGTCCATGTTCCCTTATGTATATCTCTTCTTCTAAAGTGTGTACTCATTATTTTCATATTCTGTTCTATTGCTAAAGATATCAACCTTACTCCATTGTCATTACTCGCCGTATGTTTACTTTCACCTCCTGTTATTGACTTATATATGTCTTCATTGCCTATCTTTGCATTTGCGTCTCCCATCAAAATTATCACGTCATTTTTTGGTATATCTTCTAGCGTTTTTTCCAGCTCTTCGTAGTACTGATCTTTCACTTCTTCTTCTTTTTCTTCTGTTGGAGCATGCATATTTACAATACTAATCATCTTATCTTCTGCCTTAATTCTTATGGAACATAGTCTGTCTGACTTTGGTTTGAAACATTTAACTTTATCTTGTAGCTTTTCGCTTATTAAGAATGCGACTCCATACCTTCTCATATCACTACCACTTGTAAATAGGATATAGTTTCCAACCCTTTGTATATCATTTCCTTTCAAGTGTGTTTCCTGTAACGCCACTACTTGCATACTATATTTATTGACCTCCATAATTAGATTATTCAAAGCACCCTCTTCATACAAACCCCTTACGTTCCACGTACCCAGATTTAGATACTCGGTTTTCGGTTTCACCTGGTATTTCCCTGTTTGGTTACTGTGTTCTTTATCTTTATTGGTATTTGCGTTTGCTCCTCTCGTGTCCCTATACAACTCCCTAGCCCTTATTGACATGCCAACATCTTTTTCCGTATACGTAGCCCTTTTCTTCGCCTGTTCAGTTCCCTTTTTCCACTCATTCTTGCCTAATTTTTTGTCTCATGCGTACCACTATTATATTCTACCTGTTTAACCAGGCCATTTTCTTCATCCCATTTCCAAAGCTGTCCCTCGACTATTAACTTCTTAAACCCAATCTTGACAGTTCTACCTTTGGCTCTTTCATCTTTTGCTACGTTTCTCAATTCGTTTTGAATTTTTCTCTCTTCCCTCGACATATCATCATTTATATACACAATCTCATTCTTGTAATTTTTTAATTTATATTTATTTCTCATAATTTCTATTTTCTCCTCTATTTTATAAAGTTCAACAAGACAAACCTTTTCACTGAGTCTCCTAGCTTGTTTTATTTCAACATTTACTTCTAAATTCTGTTTCAAAAAAATACCCATGTTCTCTTTTAAACTCTTTGCATCGTTTGTGTTCATTTTTAGCCCCTGTATAACTATATTCTTTCTTTTCTTCTCCTCTTCTAGAATATTTAATTTCTTTTTAATATCCTTTACCTCTTTTCTTAATTGATCATTTTCCATTTTCATGTTTTTATTTTCTTCTTTAATCACTTTCATCTCAGCTATAATTTTATCTTGTTTGTCTTCTATTTTGGTTATCTTCTCTGTTAAATCCGTTAGCATGTTTAACATTATATCCAACTTATTACTCTCGCTTTTCATATTTTTTTCTGGTGTTCGTGCCATTTTCTTACTTCTTTGAAAAATATCAGATATTGGAAAAGCCTTGCGTTTTCCCTCATCAGCAGAATAGTCTTCACTGTCACCCATCTTATACAACTCTCCTTACACTTTGCTGTTTAACGTGTTGCCTATCCAGACGTCGTCGGCGGCTGAATTATAATATCGGTTGTATTCTTTCAGCTTATCAATAAAGACACTGCACTCAACTTTGAACCTTATGCTCCAATGCCCCTAACCTTTAAACAGTACTTTAAATTCAATTTACTCACGGTGGCTGTGGTATTTATTTATCTTCTCAATTACCTAAGATCTCCTGCCAATGTTTTCACTATCTAACTGTTTCTTGCACTTTTTCTTTACTCGATTCGGTCAATTTGACTTAGATATCGGAGTAAACATTTAACACATTAGCGCTCAAATCTTCACCATCTATATCACCATATCTATATATATATATATATATATATATATATATATATATATATATATATATATATATATATATATATATATATTGAAACTGACCCCGGATATGTGCTCTAAGGGGCCTAATTAGCACACCGAGAACTCAAAAAATAAGGGGCCGATTTTGATTAAATTTGGTGAATACCTTCCTTTTCCAAGTGGCTTAGATAGATTCGTTAGGCAGGAAAATCGGCCTAGATTTTCGCGGAAAATTTTATGTTTTCTTTCGAAAAAAATTTATATCTCCCGAAATAACAAAGTAAGTGCAACCAAATTTGGTACACTGGTGTATATCATTATAAGTAAATTACCTACCGAAGTTTAGCTCTGGTGGTTGAAAGACAAAAAGTTACAGGCCTTTAAAGAAAAATAAATTGGAGTTTTTCTCAAAACGTCAAAGTCGCGATTTAAAACGTCAAAATTGGCAACATTTAGGCAAAGAACTTGAAACTAACACGGGCTATGGAAAGAAAATGTGTCAAGAAGAATGTTTTACAAACCCTGAAGAAGTCTTAGCTTCAACCATCATTATACTTTATTTTAGTAAAATGTTTCCAGAAAATTCGTTTCAAATAGACCCTTTCTCTGATGCTTTGGCAGTAGTCTTACCTATAGAGTTTATCGTCTAATGGTATATAATTTTTGTCGAATTTTCGTAAAAAAAATTAGGAAAGCTCAATATATCCGTTATTATACAAGATACGAAAAAAAATGTATACATTAATTATGGTGTGTCTTGAACTACATCTTAAAAAATTATTTCTATAATAACAGGATGGCCCATAAGACGTTGGTGATACCAATTTTCTTTTTTTTTAATCGAACACGTCTTATGTTATTGCATTTTTGCACTTTCCATTGACATATAATGCATATTTGTACTTTTCCCGGTTTTCCAGCCAAGTGGGCCTGCTTATGCCAGAATTCTGGTCTTGGGAGGCGCTATTTTTGAGAAATGCATGAAAAGCTTTTTGAAAGTTTATAGGTACTTCAAAAAGTATCTGATGAGTTCATATATTTTCGTAAAAAAATACCCTTTGACTTTGCTTTCATATTAGGCAACATATATTATGGAATCGGTTGGGGTGGATATTTCTGCGTCGTCGCTGTTGTTCTAAACTCAGTGACTTTTGGCCAGCGGTTCTTCTTTGGCATCCCAGAATGTTTTTTCAATTTCGTGACGTCGCAAAGTGGTATAAAATGTCACTCAAGCTGCTGGTTATCACACGCCACATATTAACATCGCGTTTCCTAAATATCGGCTGACTTCGACGCACATCGAGCTGTCTCAATCCTTGCGAGCTCTCGGCGTTTCAAACCACGTTTTCTGAACATCGGTGTGCCTCGTAACATATCGACGTAGTCTGATTCTTCCGTGCTCTCGATCGCTTTCTGTCAGTTCGAGCCTCGTCGTCGGTTCATTGAAATCTAATAATAGTGAGTGCTGTGTTTCACCTATCCTTAGCAGTGTATCCACTACAAGAAATTCTTTGGGTGTCTAAAATGTAAGTTTTACTGCTATTTGTTTATACATAAACACCTTGTTTTAAAATATTGTAACATAATAAATAGTTTTCTAAATTTTCAACAATAGAGGAAGTTACTAACATATATAGTATCTGTTCTCTAATTCATCCAAAGGTACATAACCTTAATTTACCGCTACCAAAAATTGATATTTTAAAATTTATGATACTTTTGATGCTAATATTTTTAGCGTACTGTTGTTAGTTTAGTATTTTTTAAATTTTTGTTGACCAAGTTTGTATATAAGATTTCTGGTCCTAAGTGCGTTATTTTTTAATCTATAGAAAAGTCTTTGAAGATTTTATAAATATCTGATGACCAACATTCTTATAAAAAAAGATTATCACTTAATTTTCATATTAAGCAACTTATATTAATGGTTTGGGTAGAATTTATGCGTTAATCAAGTTTTGTGTTACTCCATGGACTTTAGGCCTGTAGGTTCCGTATTGTCCAAAAGCAGCTTTTTCTTGTATCTGGCTAAAATCAAAAATGGTTTATTAAAATGTAGAGAAAACCTAAAAAATCATGAATTGCAATTCTTGTTTGGGCGTTGGCAGATTCGCTGAAGTGAGTGACGTCGCCAACATCGTAACAAGGCACTTCCAAAAGATGGCGTCTAAGCGTCGCAAACCACGTAATCAACATGGCGTCTTCATTGGTTTACTTCGTGACATGTCGCGCTATCTCGATGTTTCCGTGCTCTCTCTTTAGTTCAAGTTTCATCGCCGGTTCATAAGTATCTAACATGTAGTGCTGTGCGCCACCAAGCCTTAGTAGTCCATCCACAACCAGAAATTCTTTTGTGTCTTTTAAAAATGTAAGTCCAACTTCAAGTTTCACAAAAATAAATCTTTTTTACAACAAGCTGAATCCATTAAACTTTCGATGCTGTAATATTTTAGCCCAGACTTGTTAGTTTAGTATTGTTTGTGTCATTGTGAGGAGTTCTGGTCTTGGAAGGCGTTGTTTTTATACAAATCCATAGTCAAGTCATTTAGAAGTATTTAAAATATTAAAAAATCCTTTAGTGACTAGATATCTGATCGTAAAAGTTAGATTTTGGCTTTACTTTCATATTACACAATTATCTTGATGGTGTCAGTTAGGGTAGCCATTTTGCTTTCGAGTTTTATAGGTACTGCATGGAGACTAGGCTGGTAAATTCCTCATATTCGACGATCATTTTTCTAATAGTTACTAAACTTTATTACTATTAGAGCCTAAACTATGTATCTATTTATTAAAATATATTGAAGGATTAACAAATCTTAGATCGCAAAGATTTTTGGGCGTTGGCACAGGTTCTAGAACGTCGTTACGTCACCAAAAATGACGGCGTAAGTTACTTCAACAAGATGGCGTCTACCACGTAGAGAAAGTTCTGCGCATGACTTGAGCATTCGCTTTTTGACAAAAGTATATTATTTTAGTGGTTAAATTTAGTTTTAAGTTATCTTTATAGTGATAACTCACTTGTACAGAATGCGCCGTAAATGGGTTACAAAAAAGATTCAGGGTGTTTTTTTAATATTTTAAAAATTATTTTCCTATGTGATTTGACAGTTTTCGACAAGGAAGAACATTGTACCTTGGTTTTGTTGTGTTGGCAAACTGTAATCTATTCTCAATTTACCCCTGGATCCTAGAATGTATTTCAACAGTTATAATTATTATACACTAAATAACTCAAGCGTTGAAAATAATAATAACTATTTCAAAATATGGTGTAAAACAGCCAATTGGAATACATTCAGTATGTCAATTATTGTGCATATTTAAAAAAACTTCCAAAACACGTCAATTATAGATGAAAAAATTCGGGACGCAGCAAGTGCGTTATGATAGTGAATTTTTATTAAATGCTTCAAACTTAGATAACTCATTTTCAATAAACGTAGAGAGTTGAATTTTGGTATGTAGTCAGGCCCTTCTTAAGGCAACATATCCACAAAGTGTCATTAAAATAACTTTGTAATTTTTGGAGAAAAATTTTTTTTCCGAAAGAAAACTGTAAATTTGAAAAACTCAATTTAATATAAACTTAGAAAATTTAATTTAATTATGTGGTAAGGTCTTTCTGAAGGCAATGCACCCACTAAATTTCATTGAAATAGGTTTGTAATTTTCGGCGAAAAAAAATTGTTTCGAAAGAAAACTCCAGATTTTCCCGGAAAACCTGCTCAGATCTTCCTGGATAACGAACTCATCCAAGCCATTAATAAAATAAAGGCACTTGCCGAGTTTCATCGAAATCGGTTAATTATTTTTTAAGTTATCGGTTGGATACCTACATATACATATACATATAAAATATATAAATATATATATATATATATATATATATATATATATATATATATATATATATATATATATATATAAATTGAAACTGACCCCGGATATGGGTTCTAGGGTTCCTAACTCGCGCTCATTTGATAAATTTTTTGATCTCACCATCGATACCTCTCTATTCGTGAATATTTTTTTTAATAAAAATTCACTAAAAATGACTGCAACGTAAACACTTTATCCCTACATTTAAGCACCCCCGTGCGACGGTTGCAACTCCCAAATTTTAAATAGAAGTCTAATAGCGTAATATTGGGTGATCGTGCTGGCCATTCTGACGATCCTTGCCTACCCAGCCACCGATTTGGAAATATCAGGTCGAGGTACTGCTGGGTGACTCTACCTGCGTCTTGTAAAATTGTATTGACAGGGTGGCCCATAAGTCGTTGGTGATACAATTTCTTTTTCTTTACAGCACACCCCTTATATTATCGCACTTGGCATTTTACCGAATTATAATGCCTCCTTGTACACAAAAAAATTTGATAGCGTTTATTGTTTCTGTGTTATTTCAATTATCTAGAAACTTTTCACGTTTTTGACATATCAAGAATGTGATACGACGTTTTGACCAATACACATGGAAGTCCCATGGAAATGACGCATTTAGAAATGTTGTCGAAAAAAGCAAAACAATACAGGGCTCTCTCAATTCATGGCTCAATTTGTTCGAATGGAATAGCATGTATTTTATGTTTCAGGAGTAAAGGGCCACTGCTTTCACTTTTGTATAAGACTTCCTAAACCTAGAGACTCTAGTTTTAAAAATATTTACATTTATAATCTCATACCATAATTCATGTGAGGATCAATTTAATTTTTTTCAGTTCTTTATTCAATTTTATAACCGATCAGAATATGGGATTATTTAGCGAATTTGGTATAAAAAAGGTAGTAAATAATTAATTTAATAAGTATGTCTATTATTATATATGTTTACATTTTCATAATATATAGGTAAGTAGTTGATAAATTGTGACAGACTTAAATAACGTTCTTATTTCTGACAGCTTGTGACATGAAATATGAGCATTTTCCGCCTTTATTTTTCGTTACCTCCACTGGCTCAAATCTTAGCGAAAAGTCGCAAAAAACCTTACATATTAGGTATATATCTCGAAAAATTTATGTAATTTAGCAGCAAATTTTAGTATAGAAAATATCTAGTAAGCTTCTGCCGGAAATTTTTTCAGTGTTTTCGGAAAAAATTTTGTGAAATGCTATTAATTATGAATTTAAAAATTATTGTAAAAAATGTGTTTGCCAAACAAAAATTTTAATCGAATTTTCGTGTAAACAATTTAGTTTATAGAATAGAATACTTTCTTAAACAATGAAGTTATTTTGATGGAATATGGTACATGGTTTCTAATATATAAGGTGGCGCATTGAAAACGAAACAGACCGATTTGCGTCCGGAGAATATTTTTTTAAGCAACGCTGAAACACGTCTTATTTAATATTTAGGGTGACATGTTCTGACATAAACTCAACTTTGTCACATCAACCCCTTAAGGATGGTGATAACAACCCTTATATTTTAAATAGGGAACATGGGTCGAGTGTTACATCATTTGAAAGCTCTTTTTTTTTCTGAATTCAGCACACTAAATGTTTTGGAAGTTTTATTAACTCGTTTAAAAATTATTCACAGCTGAAGACGCAAAAACGCATTTCATTCATTCCGATAAGAAATGTGCTGATAGTCAATGTTTTGTTAGTTTGTAAACAAAAAATTGACTATCAGAACATTTCTTATCGGAATGAGAGAAATGCGGTTTATTATTTCAGTTTATCGATCGGTTTGAGACTTGATAGTACTGCCGAAAATTAACTTCACAATGGTGTATTCTGTAGAAGAAAGAGTTGAAATAATTACTCTTTTTTTCAAAAACGATGACTGTGCCGACCGTACTACAAATTTGTTTAATGAACGACATCCGAACAGACATGTTAACAGAAAATACATTTTGGAGTTAGTCGCAAAGTTTCGACAAAGTGGTTCAGTAGCCAACAAAAAATGGGATCCTGAACGTGAATTTCCGGTTAGAAATGAGACTACTGAGATTGAAGTTTTAGGACAAATTGCTGCAGACCCAACTTTGAGGACGAGAAAATTGGCCACTGCTTCAAACATCAGGAGAAGAACTATTCAGCGAATATTGAAGCATCATAAATTTCACCCGTATAAAATTCATCTTGTACAACAACTGAATGAAAATGATTTTGATCGGCGGCTAGAGTTTTATGAAGTTATGACTGCACGAATAGCTGATAACGGGAACTTTCTGTTCAATATCTGTTTTTCAGACGAGTGTACGTTTTTATTTAACTCTACAGTCAATCGTCATAATTGTCGTTATTGGGCAGATAATAATCCAAGAAATTTTCACGAAGTCCACACTCAAACTCCACAGAAATAGAATGTCTGGACTGGCATTTTTAGAGACCGTTTAATCGGACCAATTTTTCTTGATGGCAATTTGAGTGGCGAAACGTATTTGGAGTTACTAGGAGGTATCGTTTACCCTCTACTAATTGACATTGTTGAAAATGATGATCTCTATCAAGAAAATCAATTAGTATTTCAACAAGATGGAGCTGCACCGCATTTTTCACAACGTGTTAGGGAGTTTTTGAACAGAGAGTTTCCAGAGCAATGGATTGGGCGTAGAGGTGTTATTGAGTGGCCCCCAAGATCACCGGATCTAACTCCTTTAGACTTTTTTCTATGGGGCCATTTAAAGAGTAGAATTTTCGCAACAGAACCGGAGCTCGTTGTGAACAAAATTTGTACTTTTGTATAGAAGCTGGTGGTAAACAATTTGAACACTTACTTAACTGAATAAACATTTTTGAACGTTTGGTTTTGTTTTTTAGTTTTTTTTTTAACAAAAAATTGATTAATTAGTGCATTTCTTATCACAATGAATGAAATACGTTCTTGCAACTCCAACTGTGAATAATTTTTAAACGAGTTGATAAAACTTCCAAAAAAATTAGTGTGCTGAATTCAGAAAAGAAAGAGCCTTCAAATGATGTAACACTCGACCCATGTTCTCTATTTAAAATATAAGGGTTGTTATCACCACCCTTAAGAGGTTGATGTAACAAAGTTGAGTTTTATGTCAAAACATGTCCCCCTCAATATTAAAATTCACGTGTTTCAGCGTTTCTTAAAAAAAAATTCTCTGGACGCACATTGGCCTGTTTCGTTTTCAATGCGCCAGCCTGTATAGGTTATACTTTCTACTAAATTTGATGTCTTTCATTTAAAAAAACATATTTAAAATTAAAAACATTTCTATGAAAATTCGTCCCGACTTTTTTAAAAAGTTGCCTTGAACGTCCCCAAGAGACAAAGGGAGTGTCCCGTTTGATGTTCTTAGGTTAAGGTGATAAATAATATAAATATTTCAAGTGTAAATGGTAGCGAGATAAAAGTACTTATATAATATAGGTGTATAATGTTATAAGAGTATATACAGATAGTTTACAAAGAAGCCAATAAAAATAAAAATGTCCTTGGCTGAATAAGTTCACCTTGTGGCGAGAAAAATAGTTTTCCTTGTCTTTTTAGCAAATTATTTTCGGCACTATTTTCTTTTCTAAAGCTATAATAACCTTATGAATATATTCTAGATTCTAATCAAGAGAGCCACTATTATAAGTTAAAGACTATTATATACAGTGCGTTAGGCAATTACTGAGTGAAGATTGGAACCTTTGATGAACACTGATAAGTACGCTTAAAGACCCCCAAATCACCAGAACATAATTTCATAGACCACAAGGTGTCAGGTAAATGACAGATACTGAAAAGGAAAGAATCATAAACAAACGTAAATGTTATACCGTAAATCTATTTAATAATACCGTTATACTTGCACCCCCCAATTTTGATATTATATTTTATCAAAGAGATATTCTTAAGTTATATTCTAAATAAATCACATCATACGTTGACACACCAAAAAAAATAGCTAGTTTAAAATTTTTAGTCAATAGATTTATTTAATTTCTCTTCAGCAAAAATAGTTATAGTAGAGAAGCGGAGTACTTTAGGAACGTGGCTAAATATAAAAGATGCTCGGTTTGTTGGGTAGAGAAATTGATTAATAGACACCAAACAAGGAACATATTAGCGGATTCCATGAACTTCAGAAACGATGAAGCAGACAAAAAGCTTGTCTGCTTACCATTTGAACCGATAATTACGAAAGGTTTTGAAAGCATTTTTAAGAAAACTAATTTGCATCTAACTTTTTCGACAAAAAATACCATAAATATTCTGTTAGATAACCCAAAAGATAAGGGTAAAGCCAGTGACATGTAAAGTATCTATGAAATAAGTTGTAAAGATTGTTATTTTAAATATGTTGGGAAAACTAAAAAAGCCATTGAACCAGATTAAAGGAACATCCGGCACAGCTGTAATACGGTACTATGGACAAGCCACGCGTGGCCCGGCATCTTTGGAATAATAATCACCACATAGATAAAGAAAGCCCCGGAATGTTAGACAACCGGCGAAATTAGACGTATACGAGAGTATTTATACCGCTATGGCCATAAACAACAAAGGTTGTTTAAATAGAACTCCGCCACCTCTATATAGCTCATTGTGCGGAGAATATCTCTTTGATAAAAAAGATGCCGAATTGCCTGGTAATAAGCATAACGGAATTTGTAAAAAAGACTTCTGGTAAAACATAAATGTACAAAGTCTGTTTGTTATTTCTCCATCTAGGGGGTCCGTCATTTACCTCACATAATATAAACACAATTTTGGTAGTTAAGATTTTAGAATGTTTTATCCTGATGACGCTAACATTGTTAGTGAAACGATCGTCAGGTCTAAAAAGATGTGCTGTGGTGATTTGGGTTCTCAAAGTGTACTGAACTTGTTAGGCAATTATTGATTAGTTAAAAACCCACTTTCTGCAAAAGCTTTACCATGCAACAAACTAAAATAATTTTATACACATTTCCAAAAAGTGTTTGTGCCTTATCTGTTTTTCTCTCCTTAATATTTTTGTGGAGAGTCTACAATCTGTGCCTGGTGACTCACCTGGCTTTTTTTTCCTTAATGGTTTTGTGGAGGGTGTCCAATCGCTGTCTGCTTTTAAACAACTTTAACTCTGCAGTTTCGTTTTGGAAAATTTTATTTTTGAATATTTTGCCAGATTATTTACAATGGCGTATTTTTTTGTGATAACCTGTAACACTGACATTAAAGTATTTTGAATCAGTATAAAGAAATGCACATAATGGTTTTCCAAACGGTTTTGTTAATTTGCATACCCATATTAAACAGATGTTTTAATTTAATTGAGCTATTCTTGATGTTGACGAAAAAACAACATGTCCCCACATTTTGGACCATAACTTTTTTGAATATATTTGAGTTGTGCACCTAGTACGTGTTTAGTATCGATATGCATAAACTACCTCGAAAAGGAAGACTATTTCTGTCCAGTTTTTTAGACGAGATTAATTTTCTCAATTTTACCATTAGCCAAATCAATACTCACATGCAAGTTTTCCTGACCAACATAAAATGTCCGTTATTTCTGGTGATATTTTGCAAAATATCTCTGACTTACCTGACATTCACATAAATTTCTTGACTTTTCCCGGTTTTTCAGACCGGTGGGCATGCTGATGCCATAACTCTGGTCTTGGGAGGTACTATCTATTTAGAAATGCCTCAAAATCCTTTTGAAAGCTTATAGGTATTTCAAAAAGTACCTGTGAAGTTATTACCTTCTCGAAAAAATTAGCCTTTGACTTTGCTTTTATATTAGGCAACGTATATTATGAAACCGGCTGGGGTAGATATTTCTGTGTCGTCGCTGTTTTTCTAAAATCAGTTACCTTTGGCTAGCGGTTCTTTTTGGGCCATCCCAGAATATTTTTTGAATTTCGTGACGTCACAAAGTGGTATAAAATGTCACTCCAGCTAAATGCTGGTCGTCACACGTCACATATTAACATCGCGTCTCCTAAATATCGGCTGACTTCGCCGCACATCGAGCTGTCTCAATCCTTGCGAGCTCAAGGCGTTTCAACCCACGCCTTCTGAACATCGGTTTGCCTCGTCACATATCGACGTAGTCCGATTATTTCGTGCTCTCGATCTCTTTCTGTCAGTTCAAGCGTCGTCTTCGGTTCATAGAAAGCTAACTACAGTGAGTGCTGTGTTTAACCTATCCTTAGCAGTGTATCCACTACAAGAAATTCTCTTCATTTCTAATATGTAAGTTTTACTGTTATTAGTCTATACCAAACGTCCTGATTCAAAATAATTGTAACATAATAAATGGTTTTCTAAATGTTCACCAATACAGGAAGTTGGTAACATATATAGTATGTGTTCTGTAAGTCATCCAAAAGTAAATCGCCTTAATTTACTGCTAGCAAAAATTGTTATTTTAAAATTTATTATCCTCTTGATGCTGATTTTTTATTATTATTATTATTATTAAAATTTAGAGAAAACTTTAAAAAATCATCGCCGTTCATATTTTGGGCGTGGAAATATTCACAGAACTACGTGACGTCACCAACGTCGTGGCAAAGCACTTTTAACAAGATGGAGTCTAAGCGTCGCAAGTATACAAAATGGCGTTTTCCCCGCATTGGTTTACTTCATGACATGTCGCGCTATCTCGATGTTTCCGTGCTCTTTCTTTAGTTCAAGTTTCATCGCCGGTTCATAAGTATCTAACATGTAGTGCTGTGCGCCACCAAGCCTTAGTAGTTCATCCACAACCAGAAATTCTTTTGTGTCTTTTAAAAATGTAAGTCCAACTTCAAGTTTCACAAAAATAAATCTTTTTTACAACAAGCTGAATCCATTAAACTTTCGATGCTGTAATATTTTAGCCCAGACTTGTTAGTTTAGTATTGTTTATGTCATTGTGAAGAGTTCTGGTCTTGGAAGGCGTTGTTTTTATACAAATCCATAGTCAAGTCATTTAGAAGTATTTAAAATATTAAAAAATCCTTTAGTGACTAGATATTTGATTGGAAAAGTTAGATTTTGGCTTTACTTTCATATTACACAATTATCTTGATGGTGTCAGTTAGGGTAGCCATTTTGCTTTCGAGTCTTATTATAGGTACTGCATGGAGACTAGGCTGGTAAATTACTCATATTCGACGATCATTTTTCTAATAGTTACTAAACTTTATTACTATTAGAGCCTAAACTATGTATCTATTTATTAAAATATATTAAAGGATTAACAAATCTTAGATCGCAAAGATTTTTGGGCGTTGGCACAGGTTCTAGAACGTTGTTACGTCACCAAAATGGACTTAAAACATCGGCGTAAGTTACTTCAACAAGATGGCGTTTACCACGCAGAGAAAGTTCTACGCATGTTTTTGTTTTGATTCATTTGGCCACACACAAAACTATGGTCGACTTTAATATTTTCTATATCAAAGTATACAAGCGTCATTTCCATGCCCACATCAACCGCCATTAGAGGATGTACATATTCTGGATTTGTCTTTAGTGGGATAAATTATATGTAAAAACATTTAAATCTTCAACAGTTTTTTTCTTAAGCGCTGTAAGTTTTTGATTATTATTATTATTATTGATCTTTATTTATCAGTTTGTTTTGTTAGAATTTGAAACGAATGGTGACCGAGAAGTTATTTGACAAAAGTATATTATTTTAAATAGAACTTATATTTAAGTGGTTAAATTTAGTTTTAAGTTATCTTTATAGTGATTACCCACTTGTACAGAATGCGCCATGAATGGGTTACAAAAAAGATTCAGGGTGTCAAATTTAATATTTGAAAGATTATTTTCCTATGTGATTTGATAGTTTTCGACAAGGAAGAACCTTGTACCTTGGTTTTGTTGTGTTGGCAAACCGTAATCTATTCTTAATTTACCTCTGGGTCCTAGAATCGGATTCAACAGTTAGGATTATTATACACTAAATAACTCAAGCTGGTGAAAATAATAATAACTATTTTAAAATATAGTCTAAAACACCCAAATGGAATACATTCAGTATGTCAATTATTGTGCATATTTATAAAAAAACACGCCAATTATAGATTAAATATTGACATCCTGCAACATGAACACTTCATCCCTACATTTAACCCCCTCGAGCGACAGTTGCAAAGTCCAAATGTTAAATACAAGTCTAATGGCGTAATATCGGGTGATCGTGCTGGCCATTCTAACGATTCCCGCCTACCCAGCCACTGATTTGGAACTATCAGGTCGAGATACTGCTGGGTGTCTCGGGCTGCGTCTTGTAAAATTGTTTTGACAGGGTGGTCCATACGTCGTTGGTGATACAATTTCTTTTTCTTTAATAGAACACCCCTTATATTATCGCATTTTGGTATTTTTCACCGAACTATAATGTATGCCTGTACACACAAAAATTTGATATCGCTTATCGTTTCTGAGTTATTACAATTATCTTGAAACTTTTCACGTTTTTGGCATATAAAAAATATGATACGACGTTTTGACCAACACATATGGAAGTCCCATGGAAATGACGCATTCAGAAATGTTGTCGTTTAGATAATTCGTCGAAAAAAGCAAAACAGTATAGGGCGCTCTCAAATCATGGCTCAATTTGTTCAAATGGAACAGCATGTATTTTATATTTCAGAAGTAAAGGGCCACTGCTTTAACTTTGGTATAAGACTTACTAAACCTAAAGACTCTAGTTTTAAAAATAATTACATTTTTAGTGAATTTTTATTTTAAAAAATTCACTAATAGAGAGATATCGATGGTGGGACTTTGCAAAATTTTTTTTCAAGTGAGCGAGAACTAGGACCCCTAGAACCCATATCCGGGGTCAGTTTCAATTTTTATATGTTTATATATATATATATATATATATATATATATATATATATATATATATATATATATATATATATATATTTCTCCGAAAGTTACAAAGCTATTTTAATAACATTTGGTGGATATGTTGCCTTGGGAAAGGCCTTACTACATCTTAAAATTCAACTGTTCAAGTTTATGGAAAATTGAGTGACCCAAGTTTGAAGCATTTAATAAAAATTCGCTGCCATAACTCACTTGCTGCGTCCCGAACTTTTTATAATATCATACCGTAATTCATGTGAGGATCAATTTATTTATTTTTCAGTTCCTTATTCAAATCTAATAACCGATCAGAATATGGGATTATTTAGCGAATTTTAATAAGATTGTCTATTATTACCTATGTTTACATTTTCATAATATATAGGTAAGTAGTTGAGAAATTATTTTCACAAATATAACTTTAAAATGACAGACTTATATAATGTTTTTATTTTTGACAGCTTGTGACATGGGATATGAGCATTTTCCGCTTTTATTTTTCATTACCTCCACTGGCTCAAGTCTGCGTGAAATGTAAAAAAAAAACCTTTTTTTACATTTTCTTTTTTCTTTCAATTTAAATTACAGATTAGGTATATATTTCGAAAATGTTATGTATTTTATCAGCAAATTTCGGTGTAGAAAATATCTAGTAAGCTTTCTCCGGAATTTTTAGCGAATTTTTTTTTTAATTTTCTTATGGGAAGATCTGTGTTTATATATATATATATATATATATATATATATATATATATATATATATATATATATATATGTATATATATATATATATATATATATATATATGTATATATATATATATATATATATATATATATATATATATATATATATATATATATATATATATATATATATATATAACAAAGTAAGGGCGTGTTTTTATTATAAAGAGTGAACTCTGTACCAAAATTTAGGTCCCTAGCTTTAAAGATAAAGAAGTTATGTGCAGTTAAAACAACAAATTCTGGAGTTTTCCTCAAAACGTCAAACTCGCAATTTTAAACGTCAAGATTGGCAATGTTTAGGCAAAGAATGTGAAACAAATACCGTTTGTGAAAAGAAAATGTTGCAAGAAGAGTGTTCTGCAAACCCTTAAGTTTCATATTCAACCGTCATTGCCCTTCATTTTACTAAAATATTTACAGAATATCCATTTCAAATAGACCCTTTCTCTGATGCTTTGGCTGTCAGTTTAGTTAAGTTTGGTGGCTTTTTGGATATTTTTTTGTAGGTTTAGTGAAGTTTATGGTTTAACGGTCTATAATCTTTTTTAGCTAATTATCGTAGAACAAATTTGTTATGCATTTTTGCATTTTTTATAGAAATATGATGCGTTTATAAGAAAAAAGCTGGACGCAGTAAGTGCGTTTTGGTAGCGAATTTTCGGTAAATTTGCAGATTAGCTCCCGAACGCTTTTCAAAAAACTGTTTTTAGAAACCAGCCTAGACCCCCCCGATCCACAAAACCCAAGAAAAATTTCTTGTTTACACCCCCCAAGGAAGTTATGGGACCAGGGGTGAATAAGAGTGCTGGGCGGGGTGGGTAGTAAAAAGGAAATATGAGCAGAAAATGCGAATAAAACGGGCTTGAAAGTTGTCTTTTTCACATCTTGAAGCCATATCCCCCTTAAATCCTGCCTACCCAGCACAGCACCCCTATTTCTCCCCAAAACATTTCTTCTTTACACTCCCCAAGGAAGTTACTGGACCAGGAGTGAGTAGGGGTGTATAATTTTTTTAGCTAATTTTCATAGAACAAATTCGTTAATGCATGTTTGCATTTTTTATCGAAATATGATGCGTTTTTAAGAAAAAGATCTAGACGCAGTAAGTGCGTTTTGGTAGCGAATTTTTTGTAAATTTGCAGTTTAGCTCCGGAACGCTTTTCAAAACACTGTTTTCAGAAACCTGCCTGGGCCCCCCCCTGGATCCACAAACCCCAAGAAAAATTTCTTTTTCATACTCCCCAAGGAAGTTGCGGGACCAGGAGTGAGTAGGGGTGCATAATTTTGTTAGCTAATTTTTGTAGAACAACTTGGTTAATGCATTTTTGCATTTTTTATCGAAATATGATGCGTTTGTAAGAAAAAAATCTGGATGCAGTAAGTGCGTTTTGGTAGCGAATTTTCGGTAAATTTACAGTTTAGCTCCCGAACGTTTTTCAGAAAACTGTTTTCAGAAAACTGTTTTCAGAAACCTGCCCCCATCCCCCCTCCCCCCATGGATCCACAAACCCCAAGAAAAATTTCTTGTTCACACCCCCCAAGGAAGTTACGGGACCAGGAGTCAGTAGCGGTGCTGAGCGGGGTAGGTAGTAAAAAGGAAATATGAGCAGAAAATTCGAATAAAGCGGGCTTTAAAGCTGTGTTTTTCACATATTGAAGCCATATCCCCCTTAAACCCTGCCTACCCCGCACACCACCCCTATTCACTCCCAGTCCCATAACTTCCTTGGGGGGTGTGAACAAGAAATGTTTCTTGTGGTTTGTGCATCCAGGTGGGGTCCTAGTAATGTTTCTGAAAACAATTTGTTGAAAAGCGTTCGGGAGCTAATCTGCAAATTTACCGAATTTTCATTAAATCCTTCAAATTTCAATAATTCAATTTGCTGTTAACGTAAGCTTTGTTGGATAGAAAACCAACATTTAAGTTTATTTTCGGAAAATTTTTGTATATTTTCAAACCATAAGTAATTTTGATAAAATATAGTACATTGTTTCTACCACATAGGCTATACCGGTAATCAGATTGATGCCTGCTCGCATTTGCTATTAAAAACATTTCTATGGAAATTCACTTCCATAACACATTTGCTGCATCTAGACTTTTAAAAAATGTTTATATATTTTCAAACAATAAATTTATTCAATGAAATATGGTACATTGTTTCTACTATATAGGTAACCAAGTTTGATGCCTGCTTTCATCAAAGAAAGACATTTGCTATTAAAAATATTTTGAAGAAAATTCGCTACCATAACGAACTTGGTGCCTCCAGAGATTTTTTACAGTGTTTTCGGAAAAATTTTGTCAATTTTTTGTGAAATACTACGAAATGTGAATTGAAAGGTTGTTGTAAAAAATGTGTACAAATTCACGTACATACAAAAGTTATATTCGAATTTTCGTGAAAGAAAATTCGGTTATCAATTATTCGTGTAAAAAAACTGCTTCATTTGTACAGAAAAATTTTATATGATTTTCGTGTAAGATTGCTCATCTAATCTTTTAAAAAAAATGGCGAATTTTTGTGAAACAAACTGCTTGCATATTTAAATGTAATTTTTTTTTCATTTCTGTCAAAAACCTTATACTGGTAACCAAATTTGATGCCTGCTTTCTTAAAAAAAACACACATATTTGCTATTAAAAACATTTTTATGAAAATTAACTATCATAACACACTTGCTGCGTCCAGACTTTTTTTAAGTTATCTTGAGCGACCCCAAGACATAAAGGGAGTGCCCTGGTTGATGTGCTAAGGTTAAGATGATAAATAATATAAATATTCTAAGTCTAAATGGGAGCGAGATAAAAGTACATACATGCAATAGGAATAGGTGTATAATATTATGAAGACCGTTATATACAGTGCGTTAGTCAATTACTAACTGAATATTGGAACCTGTGATGAGCACTGGTAAGTACACTTGAAGAACCCAAATCACCCCAACTCACTTTCTCGCGATCGTTTCACTAAGAATGTTCTCGTCAGCAGAGGATGGAAAATTCTAAACTCTTAACTACAAAAATTGTGTATGTAAGGTGTCAGGTAAATGACGGACACTCTAGAGGGAGGAATCATAAACACACTTTATACGTTTATGTTTTACCGGCCGCGTAAGTCCCTTTAAAAATTCCGTTATACTTGCTCCCCGCAATTTTGACATTTTTTTATCAAAAAGACATTCTGCGAACAATGAGCTATGTAGAGGTTGTAACGAAATTTCAATTTGGTTCCGATAAATCCAGTTTCTATTTCGTAAAACAATACTCTGTAAATATTTGTTATTACCATTTTTGACCAAATATCATTTCAAAACACCTGTATATGAGTAAAAAGCAGTATCAAATATATTTCCAAGCAGATTAAATCAACATTGGAATGTTATCTCTCTGACATCACTGCCCAAAATATTTAAATTCGCACTATTTCCCGTCGTGAATATTTTAATCGGTCCATAAGATAAACTAAGACCCCAAAACTTCTAGAACTAAGAAAGGATGCATATATTCTATCATATATAAGCAAACTCGCTGGCCAATTCAATTTATTCAGTGTTCCGCATTCAGTTTTCCGATTTAAGATTCATTCAGGTATCATTAAAAATTTCCGATTTAGTTACTCCGATATAATATCAATAGTAGCATCCAAAATTCCATTGGCAAATACATCCCAATTTTAAAACCGTCTCAAAAACAGTATATCTACCTTCACCATGCCAATCTGGATCCTGTGGCCAAAACTATTTTACTGGTTATATATTTTGCTATTTGTGTTTTCTTATTATATAGACCGTTGTTCTCGAAATGTTACTGCATTAATTTAACAATTTTATTTTTCATTAACCATCCGTTTATACAGGTGTTACCTTCTTTTTATTTAGAGCGTTTTCTCTAGAAAATTGACAAAGTTTTTTCGACCGAATTATTATATTTGTTTGCGTAGCTCGCCCACGCATTTGCTAAACTAACCGAAAGATTTTTTGTTTGTTTTCTTTTTAAATTGCATCACGGTCCTAGCTATATTTTTTGTATTCGGTTATGTAAATGAATAGCGTATTTTGCTATCCGAGCGACTCCAATTCTCCAAGTATCAGTACTCTAATAGAAACCCATCAGGTGGCCATACTTGAGGAAATAACTTGGGGCTTGGAGGTCTACGAATAGTCTACAATATCTCATCCCCCAATACGACCCCAGGAGTGGTCAGAGAGACGGGATATTGTAGAGTATCGACCTTTCTGTGTCACGATAACTAAGTCAAAACCCTGAAACAAAGGGGTGATAGGCCGGTCTGACCTCTCATACATTTTTTATTCGGCCCTGTCAGAACCTTCAAATTCACATTAGTTTCACTCTCTAGCTTACAACCCATATATATATATATATATATATATATATATATATATATATATATATATATATATATATATATATATATATATATATATATATATATATATATATATATAGATCACTTGCACATATTTTCATTAGTTAAATAAATATTTATTTTTATGTATACTATGGCTACCTGAGCTAATTTTTCCTACAAAAACAAATGTTATTTAAATAAAACTCCGCTACCTATATATAGTACTTAAGTTCATGGTTCTGAGAATATCTCTTTGATATTAAAGATACTGAATTGCCTGGGCACAAGCATAACGGAATTTGTAAAACATAAATGTAGAAAGTTTGTTTGTGTAACTTGCCCCTCACTTACCTGACATATTATACACACAATTTTGGTAGTTAAGATTTTAGAATGTTTTATCCTGATGACGCTAACATTGTTAGTGAAACGATCGTCAAGTCTAAAAAGATGTGCTGTGGTGATCTGGGTTCTCAAAGTGTACTTAACGTGTTAGGCAATTATTTATTAATTAAAAACCCACTTTCTGCAAAAGCTTTATCATGCAACAATCTAAAATAATTTTATACACATTTCCGAAAAGTGTTTGTGCTCATCTGTGTTTCCCTCCTTAATATTTTTGTGGAGAGTCTCCAATCTGTGCCTTGTGACTCATCTGTATTTTTTTTTCCTTAATGGTTTTGTGGAGAGTGCCCAATCGCTGTCTGATTTTAAACAAGTTTTTTTTTGGAGAAATTTATTTTTGAATATTTTGCCAGATTATTTACAATGGCGTATTTTTTTGGTGATAATCTGTAACAATGACATTAAAGTATTTTGAATCAGTATAAAGAAATGCACATAATGGTTTTTCAAACGGTTTTTTTTAAATTTGCATACCTATATTAAACAGATATTTTAATTTAATTGAGCTATTCTTGATGTTGACGAAAAAACAACATGTCCCCACATTTTGGACCATAACTTTTTTGAAGATATTTGAGTTGTGCACCTAGTACGTGTTTAGTATCGATGTGCATAAACTGCCTGGAAAAGGAAGACTATTTCTGTCCAGTTTTTTAGACGAGATTAATTTTCTCAATTTTACCATTAGCCAAATCAATACTCACATGCAAGTTTTCCTGACCAACATAAAATGTCCGTTATTTCTGGTGATATTTTGCAAAATATCTCTGACTTACCTGACATTCACATAAATTTCTTGACTTTTCCCGGTTTTTCAGACTGGTTGGCATGCTGATGCCATAACTCTGGTCTTGGGAGGTGCTATCTATTTAGAAATGCCTCAAAAGCCTGTTGAAAGTTTATAGGTATTTCAAAACGTACTTGTTGAGTTATTATCTTCTCGAAAAAGTTAGCCTTTGACTTTTCTTTCATATTAGGCAACGTATATTATGAAACCGGCTGGGGTAGATATTTCTGTGTCGTCGCTGTTTTTCTAAAATCAGTTACCTTTGGCTAGCGGTTCTTTTTGGACCATCCCAGAATATTTTTTGATTTCGTGACGTCACAAAGTGGTATAAAATGTCACTTCAGCTAAATGCTGGTCGTCACACGTCACATATTAACATCGCGTCTCCTAAATATCGGCTGACTTCGCCGCACATCGAGCTGTCTCAATCCTTGCGAGCTCAAGGCGTTTCAAACAACGCCTTCTGAACATCGGTTTGCCTCGTCACATATCGACGTAGTCCGATTCTTCCGTGCTCTCGATCTCTTTCTGTCAGTTCAAGCGTCGTCTTCGGTTCATAGAAAGCTAACTACAGTGAGTGCTGTGTTTCACCTATCCTTAGCAGTGTATCCACTACAAGAAATTCTTTTCGTTTCTAAAATGTAAGTTTTACTTCTATTTGTTTATACTAAACGCCCTGATTCAAAATAATTGTAACATAATAAATGGTTTTCTAAATGTTCACCAATACAGGAAGTTGGTAACATATATAGTATGTGTTTTGTAAGTCATCCAAAAGTAAATCGCTTTAATTTCCTTCTAGCAAAAATTGTTATTCTAAATTTATTATCCTTTTGATGCTGATTGTTTTATTATTATTATTTTTATTAAAATGTAGAGAAAACTTTCAAAAATCATCGCCGTTTGTACTTTGGGCGTGGACATATTCGCAGAACTACGTGACGTCACCAACGTCGTGGCAAAGCACTTTTAACAAGATGGAGTCTAAGCGTCGCAAGTAATCAAAATGGCGTTTTCCGCGCATTGGTTTACTTCATGACATGTCGCGCTATCTCGATGTTTCCGTGCTCTTTCTTTAGTTCGAGTTTCATCGCCGGTTCATAAGTATCCAACATGTAGTGCTGTGCGCCACCAAACCTTAGTAGTCCATCCACAACCAGAAATTCTTTTGTGTCTTTCGAAAATGTAAGTCCAACTTCAAGTTTCACAAAAATAAATCTTTTTTGCAACAAACAGAATCCATTAAACTTTCGATGCTGTAATATTTGTAGTCCAGACTTGTTAGCTTAGTATTGTTTGTATCATTGTTAAGAGTTCTGCTCTTGGGAGGTCTTTTTTTTATAGAAATTGATACGTGAAGTCATTTGAAGTATGTAAAAATATTTAAAAATCGTTTAGTGACTAGATATCTGATCGTAAAAATTAGATTTTGTCTTTACTTTCAAATTACACAATTAAGTTGTTGACATCATTTAGGGTAGACATTTTGCTTTCGAGTCTTATTACAGGTACTGCATGGAGATTAGGCTGGTAAATTCCTCAAGTTCGATCATTTCTCTAATAGTTACTAAACTTTATTAACATTAGAGCCTAAACTATTTATATATTTACTAAAATATATTGAAAGGTTAGAAAAATCTTAGATCGCAAAGTTTTTTGGGCGTTGGCACAAGTTCTGGAACGTTGTGACGTCAGCGAAAATGACTTAAAGCATCCGTGTAAGCTACTTGAACAAGATGGCGTCTACCACGTTAGAAAAGTTTTGCGCATGACTTGACCATTCGCTGTTTTTGTTTCGATTCATTTGGTCACACACCAAACTAGGGTCGACTTAGTATTTTTATATGTCAGTATACAAACGTCATAGATGCCCACATCCACCACCATGACAGAATGCACTAATTGTGGATTTGTCTTTAGTGGGATAAATTATATGTAAAGCATTTAAATCTTCAACAGTTTTTTTCTTAAACATTTTAATTTTTAGCGAATTAAAAAAAAATTCGCTAATGAGGAGAGCTTGATCAAATTTGGCCAGTACCTTCCTTTTGCAAGTGGCTTGGATAAGTTCGTTAGCCAGGAAAATCGGACCAGGTTTTCCCGGGAAATTTTGTGTTTTATTTCTTAAAAAAAATCATATCTCCGTAAATAACAAAGTAAGGGCAACCAAATTTGGTACGCGTGTTTATATGAGTGAACTCTGTACCAAAATTTAGGTCTCTAGCTTTAAAGATAACGAAGTTATGGGCAATTAAAGAAACAAATTTTGGAGTTTTCCTCAAAACGTCAAACTCGCAATTTTAAACGTCAAAATTGGCAATGTTTAGGCCAAGAACGTAAAACAAATACCGATTGTGAAAAGAAAATGTTGCAAGAAAAGTGTTCTGCAAACCCTTAAGTTTCAGATTCAACCGTCATTGCCCTTCATTTTACTAAAATATTTACAAAATATTCATTTCAAATAGACCCTTTCTCTGATGCTTTGGCTGTCGGTTTAGATAAGTTGATGCTTTTGCTGTGGGTTTAGTGAAGTTTATGGTTTAACGGTCTATAATTTTTTTTAGCCAGTTTTCGTAGAACAAATTCGTTAATGCATTTTTTTATCCAAATATGATGCGTCTGTAAGAAAAAAATCTGGACGCAGTAAGTGCGTTTTGGTAGCGAATTTTCGGTAAATTTGCAGTTTTGCTCCCTTACCTGCCTAGAGCCCCCCTGGATTCACAAACCCCAAAAAAGATTTCTTGTTCACACCCCCCAACGAAGTTACGGGACCAGGAGTGAGTAGGGGTGCTGGGCGGAATAGGTAGTAAAAAGGAAATATGAGCAGAAAATGTCTTTTTCACATCTTGAAGCCATATCCCCCTTAAACCCTGCCTACCCCGCACAGCACCCCTAACCCCCCCCCCCGTGCCGTAACTTTCTTGGCGGATAGGAACAAGACATTTTTCTTGTGGTTTATGCAGCGAGGGTGGTTGTATGCACGCGAGGGGGAGGGAAAATCACCCCGACGAAGCAGCCACCTCCAACCCGCCCCTGCCACATGTCGAACGGGGGGGGGGGCTGCGTCCACGTAGACATCTTTCTTCCCCCATCGTGTGCATATAACCACCCTCGTTGCATAAACCACAAGAAAAACTTCTTGTTCGTAAACACCCCCCCCAGGATGTTACGTGACCTGGGGCAAATAGGGGTACTGTGCAGGGTAGGCAGGATTTAATGGGGATATGACTTCAAATAGACA
Organism: Tillus elongatus; assembly: GCA_964006375.1. Taxonomy (NCBI): domain Eukaryota; kingdom Metazoa; phylum Arthropoda; class Insecta; order Coleoptera; family Cleridae; genus Tillus; species Tillus elongatus. The sequence continues at coordinate 3,634,030 of OZ023269.1, forward strand.
GCTTTCAAGCAGTTTTGTTCGCATTTTCTGCTCATATTTCCTTTTTACTACCCCGCCCAGCACTCCTATTCACTAACAGTCCCGTAACTTGCTTGGGGGGTGTAAACAAGAAATTTTTTTGTGGTTTGTGCATCCAAGTGGGGTCCTAGTAATGTTTCTGAAAACAATTTTTTGAAAAGCATTCGAGGGCTAATCTGCAAATTTACCGAATTTTCATTCAATCATTCAAATTTCAATAACTCAATTTGCTATTAACGTAAGCTTTGTTGGTTAGGAAACCAACATTTAAGCTTATTTTCGGAAAATTTTTGTGTATTTTCAAACCATAAGTAATTTTGATAAAATATAGTACATTGTTTCTACTACATAGGCTATACCGGTAATCAGATTGATGCCTCCTCGCATTTGCTATTAAAAACATTTTTATGGAAATTCACTTCCATAACACACTTGCTGCATCCAGACTTTTGAGAAATGTTTATATATTTTCAAACAATAAAGTTATTTCGATGAAATATGGTACATTGTTTCTAATATATAGGCAACCGAATTTGATGCCTGCTTTCATCAAAGAAAAACATTTGCTTTCAAAAATATTTTAAAGAAAATTCGCTACCATAACGCACTTGCTGCGTCCCGAAATTTTTGATTATTATTAGTATTCATCTTGAATGGGTTTGAACAGTTATAATTATTATACACTAAATAAGTGAAGCTGGTGAAGATAATAATAACTGTTTTAAAATATAGTGTAACACAGCCAAATGGAATACATTCAGTATGTCAATTATTGTGCATATTTATAAAAAATCCAAAAACACGTCAACTATAGATTAAAAATGACATCCTGCAACGTGAACACTTCATCCCTACATTCAACCCCCTCGAGCGACACTTTAAATAGGGCATGTGATACGTCATTTGAAAGATACCGTCAATATATATTCAAAAATCCTATGCTTTTACAATGTATTGCAAATATTAGCAGTAAAAAAATTTCGTTTAATTGACGAACTTCCCTTCAACAATTAAACGTTGAATGTAACGGCTTCTCCTCCAGACACCAAAATTTACTTCAGATTTCTCTTACTCCCGACGCGTTTTGACACTCCAAGAGGTCATCTTCAGGGGATAAATTTGAACAATTCTCAAAAAATGGAACTCGAAACTATACATGAAGGTTTTAACAGATCACAACTTCATCCATTGTGCCAGGGGCCATGCAACACTACATCTGCATAATGCCAGAAAATTGTCTTCAAGAACAAAAAATCAATGTAAAAGATCGGCGATTTTTAACAGCCATGATGAAGGGCGGCCATTATGTGAACTTAATCCCAGACGGTGTGACGTTCAGAAATGAAATTCCCTATAACATACTAAACAATGAATAACTAATTGCGTTTCATTGTTGATGAGAAAAAATATAAAACACAACAATCTTAACGAAGAAGATGTTTAAAAAGCAAGCCTGGAATGTATTGGCAGCATCCTAATCGTGAATAAAAATATCTTGTAATGTTAAACAACATTTAAGACGTGACCGACCCACTCGCAATCGTTATTCTTCTTCTTACGTCAGTTAAATCGCGTGGTTTAGTTTTTTCATATATCCCTATTAGAAGAAGTCTAGTAGCCTAGTATCGGGTGATTGTGCTGGGCATTCTAACGATCCTCGCCTACCTATCCAACGATTTGGAAATATTAGTTGGAGGTACTTCCGGGTGTCTCGAGCTTATAAAATTGTTTTGACGGGCGGCCCATAACTCGTTGATGATACGATTTCTTTTTCTTTAATAGAACACCCCTTATATTACTGCATTTTGGCATTTTCCACCGAACTATAATGCATGCTTGTACATACAGATTTTTTTTATCGTTTCTGAGTTCAATTTCTTGCAACTTTTCACGTTTTTGACATATCAAAAATGTGATACGGCGTTTTTACCGATATGGAAGCCCCATGGAAATGGCGTCTCCAGAAAGGTTTTCGTTTATATAATTCATCGAAAAAAGCAAAACAGTACAGGGCGCTCTCAAATAATGACTCAATTTGTTCAAATGGAGCAGCATGTATTTTACTTTTTAGAAGTAAAGGGTAGAACCTCGGTGGTTCAGGGATAAGAACGTGTGCCTCTGAACCGAAGGGTGCTGGGTTCGATCACAGGGTACTCCTTTCACTTTTTCAGTACAAACTGTAACATTAACATCAACCGAGGTTCTGGCATTGTATTAAAGCAAGTTGAATGTCTGCACGTTCCGCCCTTCGGAGGGGGCGTAAAGCCGTCGGTCTCGTGTCCATGCGATGTTGGGCACGTTAAAGATCCCTACCCTCCTTACAGAAAGGCAGGGGTGCGGCAAAATTTCCAGGATAGTGAGTTGAAATTGCTCCCTGGCGTCGGTGATTGGCCATAGTCGCGGAAATAGGCCGACGTTAAAGAAACAAAACACACACACACACAGAAGTAAAGGGCCACTGCTTTAACGTTTGTATAAGACTTCCTAAACCTAAAGACTCTAGTCTTAAAAATATTTACATTTTTATAATCCCATACCATAATGTATGTAGGGATTAATTTAGTTTTTTTAGCTCTTTATTAAATTCGAATAACTGATCGGAATATGGTATTATTTAGCGAATTTGGTATAAAAAAAGGTAATAAATAATTAATTTAATAAGACTATCTATTATTATCTATGTTTACATTTTCATAATATATAGGTAAGTAGTTGATAAATTGTTTTCACAAATTAAACTTCAAAGTGACAGACTTAAATAACGTTCTTATTTCTGACAGCTTGTGACATGAATAATGAGCATTTTCCGCTTTTATTTTTCATTACCACCACTGGCTCAAATCTCCGCGAAAAGTAAAAAAAAACACCTTTTTTTACATTTTCTTTTTTCCTTCACTTTTAATTACATATTAGGTATATAATTCGAAAATTTTATGTATTTTAGCAGCAAATTTTAGTATAGAAAATATCTACTAAGTTTTTCACGGAAATTTTTTTCAATGTCTGGCAAATTTTTGTGAAATGCTATTATTTATGAATTTATTTAAAGTTATTGTAAAAAATGTGTTTGGGAATTTACGTACATACAAAAATTGTACTCGAATTTTCGTAAACAAAAAAGTTGTTAGCAATTTTTTGTGTAAAATTTTCTTTTAAACTTTCGTAGAAATTTTGTATATAATTTTCGTATAAGATTGCTTGGCTAATTAAAAAAAAAATGGCGATTGTTTGTAAAACAAACTGTTTCCATATTTAAATGTATTTTTTTTATTTCTGTCAAAAAGCTTTCTGTAAATGATTATACCTTGGCAGCTGTAGTTTATGTGTAAATTGGTTGGATAGGTTCGTTGGTCAGGAAAGTAAGGCCAGTTTTTCGAGAATACTTTCTCAAAGAATAAAGTTATTTTGATGGAATATGGTGCATGGTTCCTACCATATAGGTTATACTTTCTATTAAATTTGATGTATTTCATTAAAAAACATATATAACATTAAAAACATGTCTAAAAAAATTCGCTACCATAACGCACTTGCTGCGTCCATACTTTTTTTTTTATAAAGTTGTTTTGAGCAACCCCAAAAATAAAGGGAGTGTCCCGGTTTTGGTGCTTAGGTTAAGTGATAAATAATATAATTATAAGAGTATACAAATAGTCTACAAAGTGTGTTCACCTTGTGGCGAGAAAAAGAGTTTTCCTTGTCTTTTTTAGACAAATTATTTTTGGCACTATTTTCTTTTCTAAAGCTATAATAACGTCACCAATATATCATATTAAGAGAGATAAAGACCATTATATACAGTGCATTAGGCAATTACTAAGTAAAGATTGGAACCTCTAATGGACACTGATAAGTACAATTGGTCAACCCAAATCACCACAATACAGTTTTATAGACCTGGCGATCATTTCACTAACAATGTTAGCGTCATCAGAGGATGAAAAATTATAAACCCCTAACTACCAAAATTGTGTTCGTATTAGGTGTTAGCTAAATGACGAACACTCTAGAGGGCGGAATCATAAACAAACTTGGCGTCTTTTTTTATCAAAGAGACATTCTGCGAACAGTGAGCTATATAGAGGTTGTAACGAAATTTCAATTTCAAAAAACTCTGTAAATATTTATTATTAACATTTTTGCCCAGATATCATTTTAAAACACCTGTATATAAGTAAAAAGCGGTATCAAATATATTTCCAAGTGGATTAAATCAACATTGGAATATTATCTCTCTGATACCACTAACGAAAATGTTGAAATTTGCAATATTTTCAATCGTGAATATTTTAGTCAGTCCATAAGATAAACAAAGACCCCAAAAACTTCTAGAACTAAGAAAGTATGCATATATTCTATATATATATATATAAGCCAAACCGCTGGCCAATTTAATTCATTCAGTCCGCATTCAATTTTTCGATTCAAGGTTCATTCAAGTTTCATTCATTCCGATTTAGTTACTTCAATATAATATCAATAGCAGCAACCAAAATTCCGTTGGCAAATACATCCCAATTTTCAAACCATCTCAAAAACAGTATATCTACCCTCACGATGCCAATCTGGATCGTGTGGTCAAAACTATTTTACTAGTTATATATTTTGCTATTTATGGTTTCCTATTATATATAGACCGTTGTTCTCAAAATTTTACTGCACTGATTTAACAATTTTAGTTTTAATTGACAATCCGATTATACAGGTGTTACCCTTCTTTTCATTTAGAGAGTTTTCCCTAGAAAATTTTGTCGGCGGAATTATAATATTTGTTTCTGTAGCTTGCCCACGCATTTGCTAAAGTAACTGAAAGATTTTTTGTTTGGTTTCGTTTTAAATTGCATCTCGATCCCAGCTATATTTTTTATATTCGGCTATGTAAATGAATAGCGTATTTTGCTATCCGAGCGACTCCAATTGTCCAAGTTACAGTACTCTAATAGAAACCCATCAGGCGGCCATACTTGAGGAAATAACTGGGGGCTTGGAGGCCTACCAATAGTCTACAATATCCAATCCCCCAATACGACCCCATGAGTGGTCAGAGAGACGGGATATTGTAGAGTATCGACCTTTCTGTGTCACGATAACTAAGTCAAAACCCTCACGGGTTCAAATCCGTTAAAACAAGAACAATACTGCGATCTAAATCTTTGTGCTTAGGCAAAACTGAAACAAAGGGGTGATACGCCCGGTTTTATTTCTCATATATTTTATTTTTTAATCAGCCCTGTGAGAACCTTTAAATTTACATTAAATTTGCTCTAGCTTACAACCCATCTATATATATATATATATATATATATATATATATATATATATATATATATATATATATATATATATATATATATATATATATATATATATATATTGATGGGTTGTAAGCTAGAGTAAAATGAATGTAAACCTAAAGGTTCTCACAGGGCTGTACATATTTTCATCAGTTAAAAAAATATTTATTTTTATGTCTACCATGGCTATCTGAACTAAAATTTCCTTCAAGCAGATCCGACATCTAGATAGCAATCATCTTCACTAGAGTCTACCTAGGTATCCTGCTTTCACACTAGATTGTTTTTATGTTAAATCAGATAAAGGTAATAAGGTTGTGATTTTGGACAAAAACGATTATAAAGATGGAGCTCATAATGCAATAGAGACAGGACCGTATAAAAAAACTAAATAAAAACCCCCTATCAAAAACTATTTCTAATGTTAAAAACAATTTAAAGAATTGTCACAACCTTATGGCAAAGGACTTGGGAAGAACGTTAGAAGTTACAAATCCAAAAGTCCCCAAGAAATATTGTTTCTCAAAAGTCCATAAACCGGGAAATCGATGAGACCTATTTATTTCGGCTATAGATTCCCCAACATACAATTTAGCGAAGTAGTTGTCAAATTAATTAAAAGGATTGCCTGTCAAACAACAAAATTTTCCACCATTAAATTCACTTGAATCTATTAATACAAAAGTCTGGACGCAGCAAGTGCGTTATGGTAGTAAGTTTTCATAGAAATGATCTGGAACAAAATATTCTATAACTTTTTTTTCTTGCAACATAGAAATCTAAATTTTGGTAAATTGTTTACTTGGTAAACCTACATACCAAATTTGGTTACCATAGCTTTTGATTTTTTTATTTTTCGAAAGAAAACTCAAAATTTTCCCGGAAAACCTTGTCCGATTTTCCTGGCTAACAAACTTATCCAAGCCATTTACAAAAGGAAGGTACATAACTATGTAAAAACTGGAACCTGTGAAGCACTAATAAGTACACTTCGAGAAAACCCTAATCACCACAACACATATTTCAGAGACCTTACGATCGTTTCGTTGACCAAGTCAACATCTTCAGAGGAAGAAAAATTCTAAAGTTAAAACTAATAACATGTATTTATATCGTGCCTAGGTAAACGAACTAGTCCGAAGTAAATTTGTCGTGGAATACAGATCGTTTGTTTATTGTGTAGTGAAACTACGAGGTCGAAGACCTGCTTTAATCTTCTGGTCGACAAATTTATGAGCCCTTATCTACTATAAGGCTAATAGGTTTAAAGGAACGGTACCGAGTTATTTGAGGAAACTGCACGTTCCCTTTCGATCTAGAAATTTACTATGTGGATATTGGATCCAACCGACAAGCAACATCTGGCGCGTCAAACAACATCACCTCCGCTCGTCTTTTTTTAATTAGAAAACTAAACCCGGGTGTTTGGTTCAAAATGTTAACTTTAAGAAAGAATAAATAATTCAACTAAAATACTACATACATTATCCTTTGTTAGAGTTAACATTTTGAGCCAAACACCCGGGTTTAGTTTTCTAATTAAAAAAAGACGAGCGGAGGTGATGTTGTTTGACGCGCCAGATGTTGCTTGTCGGTTGGATCCAATATCCACATAGTAAATTTCTAGATCGAAAGGGAACGTGCAGTTTCCTTAAATAACTCGGTACCTTTCCTTTAAACCTATTAGCCTTATAGTAGATAAGGGCTCATAAATTTGTCGACCAGAAGATTAAAGCAGGTCTTCAACCTCGTAGTTTCACTACACAATAAACAAACGATCGGTCTTCGACGACAATTTTACTTCGGACTAGTTCGTTTACCTAGACGCGATATAAATACACTTTTTCTAACTTTTTCGACAAATAATACGAAAAAAACTCTGTTAGGTAACCCAAAAGATATGTAAAGGACTTCTGGTACAACATAAATATAGAAAGTTTGTTTGTGATTTTTTCATCTAGGGTGTCCGTCATTTTCCTCACATAATATAAACACAATTTTAGTAGTTAAGATTTTAGAATGTTTCATCCCCTGATGACGCTAACATTGTTAGTGAAACGATCATCAGGGCTAAAAATATGTGTTGTAATGATTTGGGTTCTCAAAGTGTACTTGACTTGTTAGGAAATCATTTATTAATTAAAAACCCACTTTCTGCAAAAGCTTTACTATGCAACAAACCAAAATAACTTTATACACATTTCCGAAAAGTGTTTGTGCTCATCTGCTTTTCTTCCTTATTTTTGTGGAGAGTCTCCAATCGGTTCCTTGTGCCTTATTTGTTTGTTTCCTTAAGTAAATTTATTTGTGGAGACTGTCCAATCGGTGTCTGCTTTTAAATAACTTTTTTTGATAATATGTAAGAATGACATATTATCAAAATGTTTTTAATCAATATAAGGAAATGCACATAATTGTTTTTCACACGATTTCTTTTTAATTTGCATACCCATAATAAAAAGATATTTTAATTTAATTTAGCTATTCTTGATGTTGACGAAAAGACACCATCTCCCCATATTGTGGAACATAACTGTTTAAGGATAATTTAGTTGTGCACCTAGTACGTGTTTAGTATGGATCTGCATAAACTGCTTGCAAAAAAAAGACTATTTCTGCCCAGTTTTTTAGACGAGATTAATTTTCTTAATTTTACCATCAGCCAAATAAATACTCACATGCAAGTTTTCCTGACCAACATAAAATGTCCGTTATTTCTGGTAATCTTTTTCAAAATATCCCTGACTTCTCTGATTATTCTGTAGCATCACATAAATTTCCTGACTTTTCCCGGTTTTCCATACCAGTGAGCATGTTGATGCCATAATTTTGGTCTTGGGAGGCGCTATTTATTTTAAAATGCCTCAAAAGACTTTTGATAGTTTATAAGTGTTTCAAAAAGTAACTAGTGAGTTAATATCTTCTCGAAAAAGTTAGCCTTTGGCTTTGCTTTCATATTAGGCAACGTATATTATGAAACCGGTTGGGGTAGATATTTCTGTGTCATCGCTGTTGTTCTAAAATCAGTTACTTTTGGCTAGCGGTTTTTCTTGGACATCCGAGAATATTTCTTTGAATTTCGTGACGTCACAAAGTGATACAAAATGTCACTCCGGCTAACTGCTGGTCGTCACATTTCACATATTAACATCGCGTCTCCTAAATATCGGCTGACTTCGCCGCACATCGAGCTGTCTCAATCCTTGCGAGCTCTCGGCGTTTCACACCACGTCTCCGAACATCGGTCACTCGCCACATATCGAAGTAGTCCGATTCTTCCATGCACTCGGGTCTCTTTCTGCCAGTTCAAGTGTCGTCGTCGGTCCATAGAAGCAGTGAGTGCTGTGTTTCACCTATCCTTAGCAGTGTATCCACTACAAGAACTTATTTGCCCTTCTAAAATGTAAGTTTTACTGCTATTTGTTGAAGGTATCTTTGAAGGTTTTATAAATATCTGATGACCAACATTCTTCACTTAATTTTCATATTAAGCAATTTTTGTTGATGGTTTGGGTAGAAATTATGCGTCGTCATGTTAATCAAGTTTTATGTTACTCCACTGACTTTAGGCTTGTAGGTTCCCTATTCTCCAAAAGCAGTTTTGTCTTGTATTTGGCTAAAATCAAAAATGGTTTATTAAAATGTAGAGAAACCCTAAAAAATCATGAATTGCAATTTTCTTTGGGCGTTGGCAGATTCGCAGAACTGCGTGACGTCACCAACGTCATGACAAGGCACTACCAAAAGATGGCGTCTAGGCGTCGCAAACTACGTAATCAACATGGCGTCTTCTGCGCATTGGTTTACTTTGTCACATGTCGTGCTATCCCGATGTTTCCGCGCTCTCTCTTTAGTTCGAGTTTCATCGCCGGTTCATAAGTATCTAACATCGAGTGGTGTGCTCCACGAAACCTTAGCAGTGCATCCTCTACCAGAAATTATTTGTGTCTTTTAAAAATGTAAGTCTTACATCATGTTTCACAAAAATAAATGTTTTAGTGAATTTTTATTAAAAAAAATTCACTAATAGAGAGGTATCGATGGTGAGACTTTGCAAAAATTCTTTCAAATGAGCGCGAATTAGGACCCCTAGAACCCATATCCGGGGTCAGTTTGAATTTTTATATGCTTATATATATATATATATATATATATATATATATATATATATATATATATATATATATATATATATATATATATATATATATATATATATATATATATATATATATATATATATATATATATATATATATATATATATGTATCCGTCTGATAACTCAAAAAATAATTAACCGATTTAGATGAAACTTGGCAAGTGCCTTTCTTTTATTAATGGCTTGGATAAGTTCGTTGGCCAGGAAAATCGGACGGGGTTTTCCGGGAAAATTTTGAGTTTTCTTTCAAAAAAAATTTTTTTTTCCGAAAATTTCGATAAAATTTGGTCTACATATTGCTTTGGGAAATACCTAACTATGTGCCAAAATTCAGCTTTGTAGGGTTACAGAAAATTGAGCTATTCAAATTTGAAACATGTTGAAATCGTAAGTATGTGGTTGCTGTTGGTTAGTCAATGCTTTTCTTATTGACTCATGAGATTCATTCATCAACCTTCCATTGACTTCTGCTTCTGCCACTGTTACAGTCCTTTTATTTAGATCTAGAGTTGTAAGCACTCATGCAAACAGTGTTTTTTAACCACGTGGCTGGGCGACTGACCGAATTCATTCCCAGTTGCTGTTGATTTACTCATATTCTCTTAATATGTTTGAAGATGTGGTGTCTACTTCATTCCAAGTCACTATTAACCGACTATTTATGAAATCAAATAAGTAAATTAAATCGATTGTCATAAAATATGTAGTGTATTAAGACAAGGGAAAAAGAAATAAAACATATATAACTGTGCACATTTTGATTATATTTTAGGGTGCTTGAGAGAGGTATTGTCACAGCATAATATCTTATTAAAGTTCATTTGTAAATAGGTTTAATTTTTATATGTTTATATATATATATATATATATATATATATATATATATATATATATATATATATATATATATATATATATATATATATATATATATATATATGATAACTCAAAAAATAATTAACCGATTTCGATGAAACTTGGCAAGTGCCTGTCTTTTATTAATGGCTTGGATGAGTTCGTTATCCAGAAAAATCAGACGGGGTTTTCCGGAAAAATTTTGAGTTTTCTTTCGAAAAATTTTTTTTTCTCCGAAAGTAACAAAGCTATTTCAATGAAATTTACTATATATGTTGCCTCAACCTTACTACGTACCAAAATTCAACTTTCTAAGTTTAGAGAAAATTGAGTTACTCAAATTTTAAATTTTCTTTCGAAAAAATTTTTTTCTCCGAAAATTACAAAGTTATTTTAATGAAATTTTGTGGATATCTTGCCTTAGGAAAAACCTTACTACGTATTGAAATTAAACTCTCTAAGTTTATAGAAAATTGAGTTATTTAAATTTGAAGCATTTAATAAAAATTCACTACCATAACGCACTTGCTGCGTCCCGAGTTTTTTTGCAACAAGCTGAATCCATTAAACTTCCGATGCTGTAATATTCTAGTCCAGACTTGTTAGTTTCGTATTGTTTGTATCATTGTAAATAGTTCTGGTCTTGGGAGGAGTTGTTTTTTTACTGAATCCATAGTCAAAACATTTAGAAGTATGTGAAAATATTTAAAAATCATTGAGTGACTAGATATCTGAACGTAAAAGTTAGATTTCGGCTTTACTTTCATATTACACAATTATGTTGACGGTGTCAGTTAAGGTAGACATTTTCCTTTCGAGTCTTATTATAGGTACTATATGGAGATTAGGCTGGTAAATTCCTCATATACGACGACCATTTTTCTAATAGTTACTAAACCTTATTACTATTAGAGCCTAAACTATGTATCTATTTATTAAAATATATTGAAGTGTTTAAAAATCTTAGATCGCAAAGTTTTTTTGGCGTTGGTACAATATTTCTAGAACGTTGTGACGTCACCGGAAATGACTTAAAGCATAGCTGTAAGCTACAAGATGGCGTCTACCACGTTAAAAAAGTTCTGCGCATGACTTGACCATTCGCTGTGTTTGTTTTGATTCTTTTGGCCACACACAAAATTACGGTGGACTTTAATATTTTTATATGTCAGTATACAAACGTCATTACATGCCCACATCAACCACCATTAGAAGACGTACCATTCTGGATTTGTCTTTATTGGGCTAAATTATATGTAAAAACATTTACATCTTCAACAGGTGTTTTTTCGTAAGCGTTTTAATTTTTTTATTATTATTATTTAAGTTATTTGACAAAAGTAGGTTATTTTAAATAAAACATATATTTTGGTGTGGCTAATGACAATTCTGTCGAGGCCATACCACCTTTTTTACCACCACCACCACCATATATTTTGGTGGGTAAATTTAGTTTTAAGTTATCATTATAATGATAACCCACTTGTACAGAATGCGCTGTGAATGGGTTACAAAAAGATTCAGGGTGTCAAATTTAATACTTTAAAGATTATTTTCCTATGCGATTTGACAGTTTTCAACCAGGAAAAACCTTGTACATTGGTTTCGTTGTGTTGGCAAACCATAATCTATTCTCAATTTACCCCTGGGTCGTAGAATGCGTTTAACAGTTATAATTATTATACACTAAATAATTCAGGCTGGTGAAATTAATAATAACTGTTTTAAAATATAGTGTAAAACAGCCAAATTGAATACATTCTCAATTACTCTGCATATTTATAAAAACTCCCAAAAACACGTCAATTGTAGATTAAAAAGTTCGTGGCGCAGCAAGTGCGTTATTGTAGTGAATTTGTATTAAATGCTTCAAACTTGGATAACTCAATTTTCGGTAAACTTAGAAAGTTGAATTTTGGTGTGTGGTAAGGCCTTTCCCAAGGCAACATGTCCGCCAAATGCCATTAAAAAAGCATTGTAATTTTCAGAGACAAAAAATTTGTTCTAAGTAAAACTCAAAATTTGAAAAACTCAATTTTCTATAAACTTCGAAAGTTGAATTTTGGTACATAGCAAGGGATTTACTAGGGCAACGTATTCACCACATTTTATTAAAATAGCTTTGTAATTTTCGGAGAAAAAATTTTTTTCGGAAGGAAACTCAAAATTTTCCCGGAAAACCTTGGCCGATTTTTTCTGGCTAACTAACCCATCCAAGTCATTAATAAAAGAAAGGCACTTGCCGAGTCTCATCGAAATCGGTTAATTATTTTTTGAGTTATCGGTTGGATATATATATATATATATATATATATATATATATATATATATATATATATATATATATATATATATATATATATATATATATAAACATATAAAAATTGAAACTAACCCCGGATATGGGTTCTAGGGGTCCTAATTCGCGCTCATTTGAAAAAATTTTTGCAAAGTCTCACCATCGATATCTTTCTATTAGTGATTTTTTTAATATAAATTCACTAAAAATGACATGCTACAACGTGAACATTTCATCCCTACATTTATCCCCCTCGAGCGACAGTGGCAACCCCCAAATTTTAAATAGGGGCATGTGGTACCTTGTTTGAAAGATATCGTCAACCTCTATTCAAAAATGCCATGGTTTTTAAATTTACTGCAAACATTAGCGGTAAAAAACAAAATCACCTGATTGACGAACTTCCCTTGAATTTTGGCATCTTTTTAGTGAATTTTCATTTAAAAAAATTCACTAATAGAGAGGTATCGATGGTGAGACTTTGAAAATTTTTTTTTTAAATGAGCGCGAACTAGGGCCCCTATAAGCCATATCCGGAGTCAGTTTTAATTTTTATATGTTTATATATATATATATATATATATATATATATATATATATATATATATATATATATATATATATATATATATATATATATATATATATCCATTCGATAACTCAAAAAATAATTAACCGATTTCGATGAAACTCGGCAAGTGCCTTTCTTTTGTTAATGGCTTGAATGAGTTCGTTGGCCAGAAAAATCGAACGGGGTTTTCCGGGAAAATTTTAAGTTTTTTTTCGAAAAATTTTTTTTTCTCTGAAAATTACAAAGCTGTTTTAATGAAATTTAATGGATATATTACTTTAGGAGAGACCTTGCAACGTAGCAAAATTCAACTTTCTAAGTTTATATTAAATTGAGTTATTCAAATTTTGATTTTTTTTTCGAAAAAAAAAATTTTTCTCCGAAAATTACCAAGTTATTGTAATAAAATTTTACGGATATCTTGCCTTAGAAAATACCTTACTACGTACCAAAACTAAACTTTCTAAGTTGATAGGAAATTGAGTTATTCAAATTTGAAGTATTTAAAGAAAATTCACCACCATAACGCACTTGCTGCGTCCCGAATTTTTATTACAGGGGCATTCTGCGAACAATGAGCTGTATAGAGGTTGTAACAAAATTACCATTTCGTCCTAATAAATCTAATTTATACTGAGTATCTTAAAAGTCTGGAAATATTTATTACTAATATCTTTGCCCAAATATCATTTTAAAACACCTGTATATAAGTATAAATCCGTATAAAAGGTATTTCCAAGTAAATTAAATCAACATTGGAATGTTATCTCTGTGATACCACTGCCGAAAACGTTTAAATTCGCAAAATTTTCAATCGTGAATATTTTAATCAGTCCATAAGATAAACAAAGACCCACAAAACTTCTAGAACTAAAAAAGTATGCATATATGCTACCATATATAAGCCGACTCGCTGGCCAATTTAATTAATTCAGTCTTTTGCATTCAGTTTTCCGATTCAAGATTAGTTCAAGTTTCATTATAAGGTTACCATTTAGTTACTCCGAAATACTATCAATAGTAGCATCCGAAATCCTATTGCCAAATACATCCCATGTTTCAAACCGTCTCCATAACAGTATATCCACCGTGACGACGCCAAAGTGGATCCTGTGGTCCAAACTATTTTACTAGTTATAAATTTTGCTATTTGTGTTTTCCTATTACATATAGACCGTTGTTCTCAAAATTTTACTGCACTACTTTAACAATTTTGTTTTTCGTTGACAATCCCTTTATACATTCCCCTTCTTTTTATTTAGGGAGCTTTCCTTAGAAAATTGACAAAGTTTTCTCGATCGAATTATCATATTTGTTTCCGTAGATTGCCCACGCATTTGTTAAACTAACCGAAAGATTTTTTTTTGTTTTCCTTTTAAATTGCATCTCGTTACCAGCTATATCTTTTATATTCGGTTATATAAATAAATAGCGTATTTTGCTATCCGAGCGACTCCAATTGTGCAAGTTACAGTACTCTAATAGAAACCCATCAGGCGGCCATACTTGAGGAAATAACTTGGGGCTTGGAGGTCTACAAATAGTTTACAATATCTCGTCCCCCAATACGACCCCAGGTGTGGTCAGAGAGACGGGATATTGTAGAGTATCGACCTTTCTGTGTCATGATTACTAAGTCAAAACCCTCAAGGGTTCAAATCCGTTGAATCGAGACTAATACCGCGATCAAAATTTTTTTTATTTATTTATTTATCAATACACTACCAAACAGGTCTCCCCAATTACATGGCATATGGCAAACCAAAAAGCAATTACAAATATATAATATATAATATACAAAATGAGCACAGTATGCATATTCAAAACTGAAGCAACGGGGTGATACGCCCGGTTTTATTTCTCATATATTTTATTTGTTAATCGGTCCTGTGAAAACCTTTAAATTTACATGAATTTTTCCATCAATATATATATATATATATATATATATATATATATATATATATATATATATATATATATATATATATATATATATATATATATATATATATATATATATATATATATATATATTCATCAGTTAAATATTTATTTTTATGTATACCATTGCTACTTGAACTAAATTTGCCTTCAAGCAAATCCGACACCTGCACAATAATCATCTCCACTAGAGTCTGCCTAGGTATCCTGCTTTCACACTAGCTTGTTTTTATATTAAAACAGATAAAGGTGATAAGGTTGTTATTTTGGACAAAAAAGATGATAAAAATGTAGTTAATAATGCAATAGACAAGACCGTATAAAAAACTAAATAAAAACTTTATATCAAAAATTATTTCTGATGTTAAAAACAATTCAAAAAGTTGTCACAACCTTATAGCAAAGGAGCTAGGAAGAAGGCTGAAAGTTACAAACCCAAAGGTCCCGAAAAAATATTGTTTCTCAAGAATCCATAAACCGGTAAAATCGATAAGACCTATTTATTTCGGCTATAGATTCCCCAACATACAATTTAGCGAAGTAGTGGACAAATAAATTAAAGGCTTGCCTGTCAAACAAAAAAGCTTTTTAGTATCAAATTCACTTAAATCTATTAATAAAATTAAAGATGTTAAATTGGTTGAAGAGAAAGTTTTGATTTCCTTCGATGTAGCCTCATTATTTTCTAGCCTGCCCAAGAAACAAACGCTAACGTATTGAAAACAATTCTTAAAAATGAATAACATAAGTGAATAGATCTGTAAAGAATATTTAACTTTCACAAATCTTTGTAAAAAACAAAATATATCTCAATTTAGCAATGCGTTTTTGAACAAACCAAAGCGACGGCAACGGCAACCCCCTGTCTATTCATTGCGAACCCTTTCATGGGTAGATTTGAAACGGATTTAACAAATGGTAGTGGGTATTTTTCTAGAGTATGGTTTCGTGAGGTGGGCGATATTTTCGCAGTTAATACAAACATATATGCAAAGTGGACGATTTTATTGAAAGACTTAACAGTCAGTTTGACTTAACAAAATGTACTCTTGAATTAAAAATTAATAATAAACTACCTTTTCTGGATGTATCAGTCGTCAAAAATAATTACTCTCTTGAATTCCATGTCCACAGGGAAGAAACCACCACCCTAAGTTATATTCTGAATAACTCACATCATACGTTATCACACAAAAAAGCGGCTAGTTTATTTTTTTTTAGTACATAGATTAATACAATTTCTCTTCAGTAAAAATAGTTATAGTAGAGAAGTAGAGTACATTAGGAACGTGGCTAAATATAGCAGATACTCTGAGTGGAGACATTAATTCTAAGGCACAAAACAAAGAAAATGTTAGCGGATTCCACGAACTTCTGAAAAGACCAAGCAGACAAAAAGCTTGTCTGCTTACCGTTTGAACCGCGAATCACGAGGAGTCTCAAGAGAATTTTAAAAAAAGGTAATTTGCATCTAACTTTCTGGACAAAAAATACTTGAAAAATGCAGTTAGGTAACCCAAAAAATAAGGATAAAGATAGTGAAATCTAAGGTATGTGTGAAATAAGTTGTAAAGATTGTTATCTTAAATATGTGGGGAAACTAAAAAAGCCATTGAAACCAGATTAAAGGAACATTTGGCACAGCTGTAATACGGTACTATGGACAAGCCACGCGTGGCCCGTCATTTTTGGAATAATAATTACCACATAGATAAAGAAAACCCCAGAATGTTAGACAACCGGCGAAATTAGACGTATACGAGAGTATTTATACCGCTAAGGCCATAAACAACAAAGTTTGTTTAAATAGAACTCCGCCACCTCTATATAGCTCATTGGTTGGAGAATATCTCTTTGATAAAAAAACATGCCTAATTGCCTGATAACGGAATTTGTGAAGGACTTCCGGTAAAACATAAATGTAGAAAGTTTGTTCGTGATCTCTCCCTCTAGCGTGCCCGTCACTTACCTCACACATAATATAAACACAATTTTGGTCGTTAAGATTTTAGAATGTACCTCGGTGGTTCAGGGGTAAGAACGTGTGCCTCTGAACCGAAGGGTACTGGGTTCGATCCCACGGTTCTCCTTTCACTTTTTCAGTACAAACTGTAAAATTAACATCAACCGAGGTTCTGGCATTGTATTTGAGCAAATTGAATGTCTGCACGTTCCGCCCTTCGGAGGGGGCGTAAAGCCGTCGGTCCAGTGTCCATGCGATGTTTGGAACGTAAAAGATACCTACCCTCCTTACAGAAAGGCAGGGGTTCGGCAAAATTTCCAGGATAGTGAGGTGAAACTGCTCCCTGGCGTCGGTGATTGGCCATAGTTGCGGAAATAGGCCGACGTTAAAAAAACACAACACACACACAAGATTTTAGAATGTTTCATCCCCTAACTTGTTGGGCAATTATTTATTAATTAAAAATCCACTTTCTGTAAAAGCTCTACCATGCGAGGAACTAAAATAATTTTACACACATTTTCGAAAAGTGTTTGTGCTCATCTGTTTTTTTTTTCCTTAAGACTTTTGTGGAGAATCTCCAATCGATGCCTTGTGCCTCATCTGTTTTTTTTTCCTTCATGTTTTTGTGAAGGGTATCCAATCGGTGCCGGCTATTAAATAACTTTAACTCTGCAGTTTCGTTTTGGAAAAAATTATTTTTTTAATATTTGGCCAGATTATTTACAATGGCGTCTTTTTTGTGATAATCTGTAACAATCACATTAAAGTATTTTGAATCAGCATAAAGAAATGCAGATAATGGTTTTCCACGCGTTTTTCAGTGAATTTTCTTTAAAAAATTCACTAATGAGGAGATCACGACTTTAGAATTTTATATATATATATATATATATATATATATATATATATATATATATATATATATATATGATAACTCAAAAAATAATGGGCCGATTTTGATTAAATTTGGTGAATACCTTCCTTTTGCAAGTGGCTTGGATAAGTTCGTTATCCAGGAAAATCTACCGAGGTTTTTCCGGAATATTTTGTGTTTTATTTCGAAAAAAATTAATATCTCCGGAAATAACAAAGTAAGGGCTAATTTGGTGCACGGTTATAGGTAAATTAAATACTGAAATTTAGCTCTGTATGTCGAAATACAAAAAAGTTACAGGCATTTAAAGAAAAATAAATTGGGGTTTTCCTCAAAACGTCAAAGCCGCGATTTAAAACGTCAAAATTGGCAACATTTAGGCAAAGAACTTGAATTTAATACGGGCTATGGAAAGAAAATGTCTCAAGAAAAATGTTTTACAAACCCTCAAGTCTTAGTTTCAACCGTCATTGTCTTTCATTTTACTAAAGTGTTTCCAGAAAATTCATTTCAAATAGATCCTTTCTCTGATGCTTGGAAGTAGTCTTATCTATAGAGTTTATCGTTTAATGGTATATAATTTTTGTCGAATTTTCGTAAAAAATCAATAAAGTTCAATATATCCATTATTATACAAGATATGCAACAAAAAATCGTATACGTTAATTATAGGGTTTCTTGAGCTAGATCTTAAAACATTATTTCTACAATCACAGGGTGGCTTATAAGTCGTTGGTGATACAATTTTTATTTTTGTTCAGTCGAACACGCCTTATGTTATTGCATTTTTGTATTTTCCATCGAAATATAATGCATGTTTGTAGAAAAAGAAATTCGGGACGCAGCAAGTGCGTTATAGTAGCGAATTTTGATTAAATGCTTCATATTTGAAAAGCTCAATTTGCTATTAACCTATAAGGTTGACCAAGAAACGATTATTTCGAGAACACTTTAAGTTTACTTTCGAAAATTTTTGTACGTTTTGAAACAATAAAGTTATTTTAATGAAACATGTCACATTGTTTCTACTATATAGGTTATTCTGGTAACTAAATTTGATGCCTGCTTTTAAAAAAACACACACATATTTGCTATTAAAAACATTATTTTTTTTAATTTGCATACCCATTTAAAAAAGATTTTTAAATTTAATTTAGCTATTCTTGATGTTGACGAAAAAACATGTCCCCACATTGTAGAACATAACTCTGTTAAGGATAATTCAGTTGTGCACCTATACGTGTTTAGTATCGATCTGCAAAAACTGCTTGGAAAAGTAAGCCTATTCTACCAAGTTTTTTAGACGAGATTTATTTTCTTAATTTTACTATTAGCCAAGTAAACACTGACATGCAAGTTTTCCCTGACCACCATAAAATTTCGTTTCCTTCTGGTAATATTTTGCAAAATCTCACTAACTTCCTTGGATATTTTGTAGCATCACAAAAATTCCCTGACATTTCCCGGTTTTCCAGATAAGTGGGCATTCCGATGCCTGAATTCTGGTCTTGGGTGGCGCTATTTTTTAGAAATGCATCAAAAACCATTCAAAGATTATAGGTATTTCAAAAAGTACCTGATGAGTTAATATCTTTTCTAAAAAGTTGCCCTTTGACTTTGCTTTCATATTAGGCAACGTATATTATGGAACCGCTTGGGGTAGATACTTGCGTTGTCGCTTTTGGCTAGCGGTTTTTCTTGGGCATCGCAGAATATTTTTTCAATTTCGTGGCGTCACAAAGTGGTATAAAATGTCACTCTAGCTAAATGCTGGTCGTCACACGTCACATATTAACATCGCGTCCAGTAAATATCGGCTGTGTTCGCCGCACATCGAGCTGTCTCAATCCTTGCGAGTTCTGGGAGTTTCAAACCACGTCTTCTAAACATCGGTTTGCCTCGTCACATATCGACGTAGTCCGATTCTTCCGTGCTCCCGATCTCATTCTGCCAGTTCAAGCGTCGTTGTCGGTTCATAGAAAGCTAATACCAGTGAGTGCTGTGCTTCACCTATCCTTAGCAGTGTATCCACTACAAGAAATTCTTTGCCTTTCTAAAATGTGAGTTTTACTGCTATTTGTTTATAGTAAACATCTTGCTTTAAAATAATTGTAACATAATAAATGGTTTTGTAAGTTTTCACCAATACAGGAAGTTCCTAACATATATAGTATGTATTCTCTAATTTATGTGCGTTATTTTTTTAATGGAAAAGTCTTTGAAGGTTTTATAAATATCTAATGACCAACATTCTTATCAGAAAATATTGATCTTCACTTAATTTTCATATTTGCAATTCTTGTTTGGGCGTTGGCAGATTCACAGAACTGCGTGACGTTACCAACATCGTGACAAAGCACTTCCAAAAGATGGCGTCCAAGCGTCGAAAACCACGTAATCAACATGGCGTCTTCTGCGCATTGGTTTACTTTGTCACATGTCGCGCCATCTCGATGTTTCCGTGCTCTCTCTTCAGTTCGAGTTTCATCGCCGGTTCAAAAGTATCTAACATCGAGTGATGTGCTTCACCAAACATTAGCAGTGCATCCACAACCAGAAATTCTTTGTGTCTTTTAAAAATGTAAGTCCTACTTCTTAAATATCTGATGACCAACATTCTTATCAAAAAAAATTAATTTTTATATTAAGCAACTTAATGTTAATGGTTTGGGTATAATTTATGCATCGTCATGTTAATCAGCTTTTATGTTACTCCATGGACTTTAGGCTTGTAGGTTCCTTATTCTCAAAAATCAGCTTTTTCTTGTATTTGGCTAAAATCAAAAATGGTTTATTAAAATGTATAAAAATCATGAATTGCAATTCTTGTTTGGGCGTTGGCAGATTCCTAGAACTGCGTGACGTCACCAACATCGTGACAAAGCACATCCAAAAGATGGCGTGTAAGCGTCGCAAATGACGTAACCAACATGGCGTATTCTGCGCATTGGTTTACTTCGTCACTTGTCGCGCTATCCCGATGTTTCCGCGCTCTCTCTTCAGTTCGAGTTTCATCGCCGGTTCAAAAGTATCTAACATCGAGTGCTGTGCCTCCCAAACCTTAGCAGTGCATTCACTACCAGAAATTCTTTGTGTCTTTTAAAAATGTAAGTCCTACTTTAACTTTCAAAAAAATAAATGTTTTTTACAACAAGCTGAATCCATTAAACTTTCGATGTTGTAATATTTATAGACCAGACGTGTTAGTTTAGTATTGTTTGCATTATTGTGAAGAGTTCTGGTCTTGGGAGGCGTTTTTTTATACAAATTCATAATCACGTCATTTAGAACTTTGTAAAAATATTTAAAAATCATCTGGTGACTAGATATCTGATCGTAAAAGTTAGATTTTGGCCGTACCTTCATATTACACAGTTATGTTAATGGCGTCCGTTAGGGTAGACATTTTGATTTCGAGTTTTATTACCGGTACTGTATGGATATTAGGCTGGTACATTCCTCGTGTTAGACGATCATTTTTCTAATAGTTACTCAACTTTATTACTATTAGAGCGTAAAGTATTTAACTATTTAATAAAATATATTGATGTGTTAAAAAATCTTAGATCGTAAAGTTTTTTGGGCGTTGGCACAATAGTTCTAGAACGCTGTGACGTCACCGAAAATGCCTTTGGCCATCTAAGTATATCTAAGTATACAAACGTGATTTACATGCCCACTTCAACCGCCATTAGAGAATGTACCCATTCTGGATTTGTTTTTAGTGGGATAAATTATATATAAGAATATTTAAATCTTTAACAGTGTTTTTCTTCAGCGTTTTAATTTTTTGAATATTATTATTCATTTTTATTTAGCAGTTTGTTTTGTTAGAAATTTTAAACGAATGATGACCGAAAAGTTAATTGCCAAAAGTATGTTATTTTAAATAGAACATATATTTTGGTGGTAAAATTTAGTTTTAAGTTATGTTTATAATGATAACCCACTTGTACAGAATGCGCCCTGAATGAGTTACAAAAAAGATTAAGGGTGTCAAATTTAATATTTTGAAGATTATTTCATTATGTGATTTGATAGTTTACGACAAGAAAAAACATTGTACCTTGATTTTGTTGTGTTTGCAAACCGTAATGTATCCTCAATTTACCCCTGGGTCCAACGTGAACACTTCACCCCTACATTTAACCCCTCTTAACCGACAGTTGCCACCCCCAAATTTTAAATAGAGGCATGTGATACCTCATTTGAAAGATCTCTTCAATCGCTTTTCAAAAATGCTATGGTTTTAAAATATATTGCAAATACTAACAGTAAAAAAATAAATTCGTCTGATTTAGGAACTTCCATATAACACACCGAAAAAAATGAATAACTCACCGCGTTTCATTCTTGATGAGAAAAAATAAAAAACACATCAATCTTAATGTAGGGGATGTTTCAAATGCGTGTCTTGAATGTCTCGGCAGTATCCTAATCGTAAACAAAAATGTATTGTAACGTTAATCAACATTTAAGACGTGACTGACTAAATCGCAATCGTTATTCTTCTTCTTACGTCAGTTAAATCGCGTGGTTTAGTTTTGTAGACGATACTTTTCACATATCCCCCCCATAAGAAGAAGTCTAATAGAGTAATATCGGGTGATCGTGCTGGCCCTTCTAACGATACTCGCCTACCTGTTTGGAAATATTAGGTCGAGGTACTGCCGGGAATTTGGTAATGTGGTGGTACTCCATCCTGTTGGAACCATATGACATTCGCTGGGACTTAAGGGGTTTGCTCGATTAGGATATGAGTTTGCCAAAGTTGGGACGACATTATTTTAGAGCGATGCTAAATAATGATCTCCATTCAAATTGCCATCAATGAAAATGGGACCAGTGACATGGTTTCCAACTGTTCCTGTCCAAACATTAATCTTTTCAGGGTACTGCGTATGTTCTCCTCTCGTCCAGTGTAGATTTTCTTTGGACCAGTATCGATAATTTTCACGATTAGTATGCCCGTAAAGTGTAAAACTGCGCTCATTAGAAAACAAAACATGTTCTAGTTGGATAACATTGTTATGTAACATTTACATCATTTGTCGACAAAAAGACGTTCTACTATCAAGATCGTCTTCCATGAATCTGAATTTGTATCAACTTTTAGGGACGCATTTCGTTTGCTCTTGACATTCCATGAATGGCTAACATCCAATATTGTGGGTGTTTGTCGACTCGAAGTATGTGTATTTTCCTCGCACTCAAGCAGTACATCCAATTTGGTAGCATTACTCAGTGCATTAAAACCTTTTTTTTTGTATCTGCTTTACATGTCCAAACCAGTTAAATAGTTTACAATTTTAGTTATTGTCGCTTGGAATATAGGCGGGAAATGGGACTTTTTTAAAATAGACGAGCAACTTCTATCTGTGATCGTGTCTTATTTTCGTAACCAGTCATCAGTAGAATTGTTTTTTATTAAACATAGCACGAAGGCTCACAGCTTAATACTATCGTGCCGTGGGTGTCGACAAGGAGGAAAGAGGCAACTTGTTAATTCTGGACTTGAAGGTTTGGAAGTCTGGAGGAGAAGGAAAAACATTAGGAATTCCACAACTTGGAAGTCCTCGGGACAAAAAAGCGGGCATAACAAGATGTTCTATGTCTGGTGACCTGGACAGTAAAAGGGTGCATTTGCTCTGTTCCCCTGGTAGATCTGTTGGGGGCAGCAGGTGGAGGAACTATGGAAGAAAGCTCATCTGAGCAGTGCCTGTGCAGATATCTATAAAAGAGAGAGAGAGAGAGGTCACCAACGGCACGTCGGTGTGCAAGGGATGGCAGCCTTTGGGTGAGGGTAGGGTCACCGATGAGACGTATAGCTCTCTTCTGGAATGGAGTCCAGGATAGCGAGTGTAGAAGCGGCAGCGGCACCCCAGATGTGGGAGCAGTATTCGAGGTTTGGCCTTATTTGTGAAGTATATAAGGTATAGAGATTATCTGGTGAAAAGTATTTGCGAGCCCGGAAGAGGAAACCTATGCATTATTGTTAAATAAACCATGTTTCTGAATTGCAGTCACAGCTGACAAGTACTGTCGTTGTCTTGCGGTTAGATTTAAGTTGTTAAAGCATTTTAAACAAAAGTAACATTGCCAATTATAAAGAATGTTGATAACTTTTTACGTCTTCTTTTTAATTTATGCCGTCCAAAAAGGACATTGCAGTTGTTTTTGCTTGCTATCTCATTATCAACAGTGAAACGCGATTGGTTATTAATTTTTTAGAGTGTTGTAGCAAGGTCATTCGAATGAATCTCCCTTTTTTTACTGTTGATTTTTGCAACAAATTTTAATGCAAACATTTTTAAATATAAAATAAAGAGATCGTTGAAATGAGGTATCTTCCTATTTTAGAAATCGGATGTTTCAACTGTCACTCGAATAGGGTTAAATGTAGGGGTGAAGTTTTCACATTGTAGAATGTTATTTTTTAATCCAAAAGTGGCGTTTTGAGATTTTTAAAATAAATATTCACAATAACTGACATATTGAATTTAATCCGTTCGAGTATTCCAGACTGTTATATAAAAATTGCAGGTGACCCCGACAGTGGGTTCTATGGGGCCTAGTTCGTACTCATTTGAAGAATTTTTTTAAATTATAAAGTCGGTATCCCATTAGCGATTTTTTTCTAAAAAAGTACAACAACAAAAGAAAGGTACAATAAATTACTTACTTTTATGGCTGCTGCTACGTGACTTTTTCCATCATTGTAGACAATTATGTTTTCCTGGTGTATAATCTGATCATCTGGTTTACATCTTCCAATGAAAAGATGATGAGGCTTGTTGATTATTTTGTATGTTACTAAAAATTAAAGAAATATTGTAAGTTATCGTCAGCCTTAAGTTTTTTAAAGTGTACTTTAGGCCATACACTCATAATCTTTATAAAATATTTGATTAAAGACTTTGTTTTGAAGATTAACTTGCTTTTTGTGCTACAAAGTAGGTGCTAACTCACGGTTTGAGAAGTGGGTAATTTAACACTAAAGACGTTTGCTTTTTGGCTAAAACGAGTTTGTCTATTAACCCTTTAATGACCAGACCTACTTTTTTTAATATGTTGTTTTTTGGCTGATAATTATTAAATATGGTTAAAATAAATATATAATGAGGTTAAATATTAGTTAAAAAACAAAATATTTATGAAAAAAATGAGGGACTCAACCAGTATCTAACAGGTTATGGACAAGTCCCCAAAGGTACCAACAGGAATAAAACACTAAAATCATACTGTTATCAAAACATTTTATTTCCAATATTATTTGTATTGTTACATAATATATTTGTTTTGAAAAGCCACAATTCACTTATCTAACTCATAGTATTCCAGAAAACAGTTAATTCTTTCATTACAGCATAAGTATTTGCCACAAGCTTTACACTTACAGTATGGCTTAGATTGCACAGATTTTGCAGAAAACATTTCGCATCTTGCTCACCTACTTGTAAAAATAATGTAATGCGCTCCTAGATTTGACAAACGTACATCTGGTGGTAACACTATAATTGTATTTTCTCCTTTTCACACAGCCATTGTTATTATTCAGTCCAAAATTCAGCTATGTAAGTTAAAAGACAAAAAAGAAAGAAAAAAATGGAGTTTTCCTCAAAACGTCAAAGTCGCGATTTAAAACGTCAAAATTAGCAACATTTAGGCAGAGAACTTGAAACTAATACGGGCTATGGAAAGAAAATGTCTCAAGAAGAATGTTTGACAAACCCTGAAGTCTTAGCTTCAACCGTCATTGTCCCTCATTTTACTAAATTATTTCCAAAAAATTCATTTCAAATAGACCCTTTCTCTGATGCTTTGGCAGTGGTCTTAGCTATAGAATTTATCGTTTAATTGTATATAATTTTTGTCTAATTTTCGTAAAAAATCAATAAAGCTCAATATATCCGTTATTATACAAGATACGAAAAAAAAAATTGTATACATTAATTATAGGGTGTCTTGAGCTACATCTTAAAAAATTATTTCTACAATCACAGGCTGGCCCATAAGTCGTTGGTGATAAAAATGTTTTTTTAATCGAACACGGTTTATTGCATTTTTGCATTTTCCATCAAAATATAATGCATGTTTGTAAGAAAAGAAATTCTGGACGCAGCAAGTGCGTTATGGTAGCGAACTTTCATTAAATCCTTCAAATTTGAATAGCTCAATTTGTTGTTTGACCAAGAAATCAGTTTTTTCGGGAACACTTTAAGTTTGCTTTCGGAAATTTTTGTACATTTTCAAACAATAAAGTTATTTTACTGAAACATGGCACATTGTTTTTACTATATAGGTTATACTTGTAACCAAATTTGATGACTGCTTTCTTTAATAAAAAAAACACATGTTTGCTATTACAAAACATGTTTATGAACATTCACTACCATAACGCACTTGCTGCGTCCAGACTTTTTTGTTCTTTAAAGTCGGTCTATTTCCGCGAGTATGGCTAATCACCCACGCCAGGAGCAGTTTCACCTCGCTATCCTGGAAATTTTGCCGAACCGCTGCCTTTCTGTAAGGAGAGTAGGGATCTTTTGTGCCCAACATCGCATGGACACGGGACCGACGGCTTTACGCCACCTCCGAAGCAGAAAATATGCAGACATTTAACTTGCAACAATGCCACAACCTCAGTTGATGTTATTTTTTACAGTATGTACCAAAAAAGTGAAAGGGGAGCCCTGAGAATCGAACACAGTACCGATTCAGAGACACACGTTCCTAGCCCTGGACCACCTAGGCTCTATGTGGAAGTAAAGTAGTATACTACATAGTATATACCGTACATTTTATTATCCAAAATGGCAATACAAATAAGCCTCAGGACTTGTGGAGTATTTTGACATAATCTAAGTGCATTATGTTATTGTTGGGTTGCAAAAACCAGCGTAAAGATGTCCAGCGAGTTAGATATTTAATTAATAAGATAGAAAATAAGGTTATGTCAGTACTTACTTGTTGCGGTGTGCCTGGTTGAATTATTTTCATTAACTGTTGTTGTTGCTGCATCATCATCTGAATTAATAATGGTGGTAAAACACAACGAACTGCAAAAAATTGATAATAATATAGCTAAAATCGATGATAAATGCATTGCAATTATTAGAAATATTCCCTTTAAACTACGAGCACTCTCATATAAAATAATCTTAATTATACTAGAAAAGAAATTAATCAATACATGCTTTCATTCTAAATGATGCATCCTACAGAGAAAGTTCATCATTAAGGTTATCAAACACACATAAAAATGTATATTATAACAACTTTTGTATAAAAATTAAGAAACAGCTATTCTTTCTTCATTTCTTGGATAAATGTCACTTTACAGGTGCTCCATATGTTTAAAATTCTTTGGGCAGCACTTCAAATGTTGAAGATTAAAAAATTGAAAAAGCAAAACTATAAAACTTAAAGAGCTACATAATAAAAATTATTTAAGAATTTTCAAGCGTCACAAAAAGTCAGTATAAATTTTCTGTTTAAAATGACACGTGATTTTCTGAATTCTCATAAGTATACTTGAAGAACCCAAATAACCACAACACATTTTAAATAACCTAACGGTCGTTTCACTAACCAAATTAGCGTAATTAGAGGATTCATAATTCTGAATTATTCATCCTTTGATGACGCTAACTTTGTTAGTGAAATGTTCGTTAGGTTGTTAGTGAATTTTCTTTAAAAAAATCACTGAGGAGGAGATCTCGACTTTTAGGTTTTGAAAAAAATTCTTTAAATTAGAGGGAAGTAGGCCCCCTAGAACACATATCCGGGGTCAGTTTCAATTTTTAGATGTTTATATATATATATATATATATATATATATATATATATATATATATATATATATATATATATATATATATATATATATATATAGTGACGTCGCGATAATCTGGACCAATTAAAACCAGGCCAAACCGAATTAGCAATTTATCCGGATTATCAAAACATTTTTAAGTTAGTCTTTAAAAAACGTATATTTGAAATAAATGATTAAAACGTACTTATGAAAACTTATATTAAAAGTAACAAACATAGTAATACACTTAGTTAAAACTACTCATCACTTTCGTATATTTCTACTAGTTCATCATTTTTACCGTTTTCTGTGCTTTCATCATCTCCCAAGTTTTTTTAATTGATTTAAAGAAATTCGTTATTTTAACTTGCCGACTATTGCATTGCTTTTTTTCATAGGTAATCTCTTTTAGATTTTGCAATGTTATATTATCTGTTAACAGAATATTATTTTCTGTTGCCCACTGTAGAATAATATTTAAATAATTGATTGCATCTTTATGCTTAATTTTGTCCAGAGGAGTATTTTCTTCCATGCCATCTTCATCTGAATCTGAATTGTCACCTAACTCACTCAGATGGTCCTTCTCAAGCAATTGGGCATCACCGTCAATCCAATCCAGAGCTTTACCAACATCCACCTTATGACCCATGTTTTCGAGCATTGTAGAAACCCCATCAATTTCTTCTGCAACAACTGGTCGTATTCTTTGCTTTAGTACACTTAAAGGAATTAAATCGTCAGGATCCTCTTCTTCCAAATGTTCACCGTTAGCTTTCAAAATTTTATTCCAACATTTTTTCATAGAGCTGGGTGGAACTTTCTCCCAAGCGCTGTGAAGCAGGCATACAGTAAATTTGAGGTTCAAACTTATTTAACAAGATCTTTTTCGTTGTTAGAATTTCAGCCAGAAAACTTTTTCGATAGAAAAGCTTCGTTAAACGGATGGCATTCTGGTCCATTGTCTGAATTAATGCTGTCGTATTTGGAGGTAAAAACATTGCAATAATGTAACCATCATCGCTAACTAATTCTTTTTCATCACAATGACTAGAAGCATTATCAATGAGAAGTAGCGCCTTTTCAGGTAATTTTTTCTCTTAAAAATTTCCTTACTTGGGGAACAAAACATTGACCAAACCACTGCTTGAACACTGCTGATGTCATGCAAGCCCTGGCTGTAGCTTTATAATCGACAGGAAGCTGGATATTTTTTAATGCCCTGGGGTTTTTTGACTTTCCAATAACCAGAAGTTTAAGTTTATGGCTGCCATCAGAATTACAGGATGCTAAAAACGTGATTCGTTCCTAAGTAGTCTTTCTTCCTGGTACGGTTTTTTCCGTAAAAGTAACGAGCGTGCTATCTGGAAGCATTTTCCAGAACAATGCTGACTCATCAGCATTATAAATTTGTGTCGGCTGTTTGATCCAATTTGTTAATGAATGGTTCAACAGCTGCTGTCAC
This sequence comes from Tillus elongatus, assembly GCA_964006375.1. Classification (NCBI taxonomy): domain Eukaryota; kingdom Metazoa; phylum Arthropoda; class Insecta; order Coleoptera; family Cleridae; genus Tillus; species Tillus elongatus. The sequence goes on from OZ023269.1 coordinate 3,663,293, forward strand.
TTGATAACTGTTCGCCACAGATTTTGAGTCGCCTGATGCCATATCTTTTTCTAAAATTTGCAATCTAGCCCTTACTAGCATTAAAATTTTCATTTCCATAATATTTGGCATACAGTTCTTTAGCTCTTGCTGTTAAAAATTCGGACGAAATGGGTACATGTCGGTTACGGATGCTTACAAACCAGGAATGTAGCTTAGTCTCTATTCCCCACATAAAAAAACTGTGTATATATATATATATATATATATATATATATATATATATATATATATATATATATATATATATATATATATATATATATATATATATATATATATATATATATATATATCCCTATTATAGTTGTGGTCTTCTGTGTGGGGTAGAATTTTGGTAGAGGTTACATTGGTAATAGTTAAGTATTAATTTTGTGTGTAACACTCTTTCTCTCTCTTGGGTGTGTGAGTGGCCTTGGGTGGTTTGCTGGCGAGGATGGTCACATGCCTTGGATGCAGTCGAGTATGAGTAGCCATTGTGGCTAGACTTCGCCGGGGCTTCGGTATAGTGTCATCCAAATTTTGTTTTTTTCACCTTTATGATTTTAATGAACAATAATATTATAACCATGCTGTAATATTCTATAGGTTTGCTTTTAATAAAGACATTTTATTATTATTATTATTATTATTATTATTATTATTATTATTATTATTATTATTATTATTATTATTATTATTATTATTATTATTATTATTATTATTATTATTATTATTATTAAATAGCTAGTATGGTTAAAACCTCAGGTGATTGCAGGAGGGGCGTAATTTAAGTGGTATCATTTCTCTAGTGTCATTTATTCCTTATACATCATTCAAAAAATTTAAAAAATCACGCAGTAATTAATGTTTATTTGCAGGTTACTTCATAAAACATCCCCAATGGTGAAGGGCTTCAAAAAGAACCAGTAAAACGTGAAACAAATAAGAAGTAAACGCCATTTTTATATAATGAAACCAAACATTTCAAAATTAGAGCAAGAGATAAAAATTAACATTCAAGAACTACCGATGACTCAGCTAGCCGACCTGATGGTAAATCACATAAATTAGATTTGTCAACTGCCAGAAGTTTCGACCTTGCATATCTATTATCAAGCACAAGTAGAGATCTGTAAAAACATATGGAAATCTTGTAGCATTCAAAATTATATCTCTACTAAACTGGTTTAATATTTTTGAAGATATAATCTGATGACAATTTGGATCTCAAGAACAATTTGCCAACCATATTGACGACCTGGGACAAATCAGAGTATTCAACATCCACGAAGACTTTGGATAAATCAACGTCCACCTCATCTAAACTTTGCGAGTATTTTGTTTAACACAGATCAAATGGTGAAGATTTTCTTAGATATAATTTTATCTTGGAATGGCGTTTTGAAGACTCTAGCAAATCTGTTGTCAGAGCAATTAGATGATATTAATCAAGTAGCGAAACATATCAACCACCCCTAGGAAAAACCAAAAATGAGATTCAAGAATTCTACATTTTTCATGGTTGAGGTAAGTTAAATCTGATTTTCTTTGTTTTTTGTGAATTTTTATTTTAAAAAATTCACTAATAGAGAGGTATCGATGGTGAGACTTTGCAAAAAATTTTTCAAATGAGCGCGATTTAGGACCTCTAGAACCCATATCCGGGGTCAGTTTCAATTTTTATATGTTTATATATATATATATATATATATATATATATATATATATATATATATATATATATATATATATATATATATATATATATATATATATATATATATATATATATATATATATGTGTGTGTGTGTGTGTGTGTGTGTGTGTGTGTGTGTGTGTGTGTGTGTATGTATCCGTCTGATAACTCAAAAAATAATTAACCAATTTCAATAAAACTCGGCAGGTGCCTTTCTTTTATTAATGGCTTGGATGGGTTCGTTACCCAGGAAAGTCTGACGGGTTTTTCCGGGAAAATTTTGAGTTTTATTTCAAAATTTTTTCTCCGAAAATAACAAAGCTGTTTTAATCAAATTTACTATATATGTTGCCTTGAGAGAGACCTTACTAGGTACCAAAATTAAACTTTCTCAGTTTATATAAATTTGAGTTATTTTAATTTTAAATTTTCTTTCGAAAAATTTTTTTTCTGCAAAAATTACAAAGTTATTTTAATGAAATTTGGTGTATATCTTGCCCTAGGAAAGACCTTACTACATACCAAAATTAAGCTTTCTACGTTTATATAAACCTGAGTTATTCCAATTTGAAGCATTTAATAAAAATTCACTACCATAACGCACTTGCTGCTTCCAGAGTTTTTATTATATTTAAAATGTTGCGGTTAACTGTTCTATTGACTGTCATACTATAATTTTGGTTTATCTGCTTAATTTAATAAATGTTATATAGTTTTTTATTGTCATATAAGACCGTAAAACGATATCATTTTTAAAAATTCATATTTTATAAGTGTAAAACAGCTATAAGATAAAAAGAAAATACAGAGGGTGATATAAAATCAATGGATTTTCCTTGATACCTAGGCAAGTATTTGAGTATTGTCTTGACAATTGGTACCAATGCATAGTTAACAGAAGTAAGTTATTCCCAATTTGGCTTTAGCTATTATGCGCAAACAAATATCAATAGATGCAGGGCGAGCATAATATATGCCAAAAAGCATTCAAACAGAAGAGAGCTGGAGCAGAAATTATTCAAAAATCTTTGACAGATTAGGTGATACTGGTTTAAAACGAGATATTTTAGACCGTCCAAAAATATCACTCACTGACAAGAAGAAGGAATTTTAGTTTGTGTAGCAGATAATCCAGAAAATAGTTGAAGAAGAATAACTGCAGCTGCTAATATAAGTAAACAATCAGTTCTGAGAATATTTCATGGCGAAGGTGTTTATCAATATCACTTTACACTCTTAGACAATTTATTGCCAGCTGAAGTTCTGGCTAGACTAATATTTTGCCATTCCTTCAGAAGCAAACAAAATACATATCCACTGTTTGTGAATAAGAAACTAAAAACAAATGAAGCTACCTTTACTAACCACATCAAAAACAAAGTCCTCTTAAACTCCAGCGACAGCAAACCCTTCTGGACTCTTGCTAAATCTATTGGGAATAATTTCTGCAAGAGCACGTTCCCACCTCTTGTCTCAGGGGATGAAATTGTTTCTACCGCCCTGCGCAAGGCTTAACTTTTGCCTCGTTGTTCGCCGGCAATTCCACTCTTAACCCATCTATAAATATTCAACCACCAACAGTGCCCAATGTCGCGCATAAAATGACTGATATCATTTTCAAAACTAGAAAGGTACGAAAGATGCTCTCTTCTCTTAATACCAGGAAAGCCTCTGGCCTTGACGAGATCCTAGCAATTGTTCTCAAAAAATGCGCACCAGAACTTGCTCCTGTCCTGACTCGTCTGTTTCAGACATCTTACAATAGAGGCATATTCCCTAGTAATTGGAAAACTGCTCGAGTACAACCCGTCCCCAAGAAAGGATCGAAAGCGCTTCCTAGCAACTACAGGCCTATTTCTCTCCTTTCAGTCATCTCTAAACTGATGGAAAAGTATATAAACACCGAATTACTAAAATTTCTTGAAAAACACAGTCTAATCCACGACAGGCAGTATGGATTCCGTCAGCGCAGATCAACTGCCGACCTCCTTTCCTTTGTCACCTATTCTTGGAACAAGTCTATGGAACTACACAGTAAATCTCACATTGTCGCTCTAGACATATCCAAAGTATTCGACCAGGTCTGGCACGCAGCGCTGCTTAATAAACTACCGGCCTATGGCCTACCACCAAAACTCTGTACGTGGACAGCAAATTTCCTCTCTAACCGGAGCATTTCTGTTGTCGTGGATGGCCATTCCTCTAAACTGTATCCAATTAATGCAGGAGTTCCTCAGGGTTCAGCTTTAGCCCCTACTTTGTTTCTTCTCCACATCAATGACCTCCTCTCTAGCACATCCAACCCAGTTCACTGTTACGCGGACGACAGAACCCTCCACTCCAATGTACAATATTCTAAGCCTGTCTCTTTAGCCCAACTAGATGAGGATCGCAGACTCATGGAGCGTTCTCTCTCCTTGGATCTCCAAAAAATATTAGACTTGGGAAGTAGAAATCTTGTACAATTCAACCCCACCAAATCATAGTCTTGCTTTCTTTCTCATAAGAGATACATTAGTCCTAGACCCATCACAATGAACAACCAAGTTATTCAACGTAATGATTCCTTTTCACTTGTTGGCATCTCTGTGGATCGAAATCTCAATTGGCACCAACATGTCACATCAATTGCAGGAGCGGCTGCTAAGAAATTAGGTTTCCTCTTCCGGGCTCGCAAATACTTTTCACCAGCTAATCTCTATACTTTATATACTTCACAAATAAGACCAAACCTCGAATACTGCTCCCACATCTGGGGTGCTGCTGCCGCTTCTACACTCGCTATCCTGGACTCCATTCAGAAGAGAGCTATACGTCTCATCGGTGACCCTACCCTCACCCAAAGGCTGCCATCCCTTGCCCACCGACATGCCGTTGGTGACCTCTCTCTCTCTTTTATATATATATATATATATATATATATATATATATATATATATATATATATATATATATATATAATTTATATATATATATATATATATATATATATATATATATATATATATATATATATATATATATATATATATATATATATATATATATATCTGCACGGGCGCTGCTCAAAGGAGCTTTCTTCTATAGTTTCTCCACCTGCTGCCCCAAACAGATCTACCAGGGGAACAGAGCGAATGCACCCTTTTACTGTCCAGGTCACCAGACATAGAACATCTTGTTATGCCCGCTCTTTTGTCCCGAGGACTTCAAAGTTGTGGAACTCCTTGCCGGCACATGTTTCTCCTTCTCCCCCGCACCTCCAAACCTTCAAGTCCAGAATTAACAAGTTGCCTCTTTCCTCCTTGTCGACACCCACGGTACAATAGTATTTAGGCTGTAAGCCCTCGTGGTGTGTTGTTGAAATAAAAAAAATAAAAAAAAATAAAAAAACAGGGTGTGCTCAACTTCAAAAACAAACATGTGAGATAATGAAAATCCTCATGTAGCAGTTGAATGTCATTTCCAACATTAATTCCAGATTACGTCGCACCTTTTAGCTTGCTAAGGTGTTTTTATTTATCAAATTAAGTACCACACAATTTCAACATGCTCGCAGCCTACATATTTAATGCATTATGATTGATAGATTTAAGATCGCTTAAAATATTTGTTCTATGGCGATTTTTCATGAACTTTTTGAGATCCAGCCCAGTAATTCATTTACATCTGCTCTGAACATTTATGTATAGAGAAATTTCATAATCTAGATACTTAAACAGGTAAGCACCCTGCTTACAATAGTCATTGATACAGTATACCTAACACCCCTTTTACCAGAATATATGTTGGAATGTCCTTGAATTTCTTCATGCTCACTCTATATATAACGAGGAAAGTAGTTACATATTTCTATTATTTGTGTATTGACACTTCTCTGGGCCCGCGTTAAATGTGTTTGGTGCTGTAAAAAGTATGGTGTTACAAGGCTCCTGTTATTATATGGATGAATAAGCTCAATTTTTTATTAACTCTAAATACTTATTAAACTAGTTCTTGACTTTGTTACATATCTTCTAATAATTTCTTTAACATGTGTTCTAGATGCTGAGTTGCGAACAGAGTTTTGCATGATACCGGTCTGAGAAGCCCACATCTTCCCATACGCCTTAAGTTCCGATGCTGATGATTAACAACAAGGTTTCATTGGCCTTCGTCTATCATGGTTGCTGATTACGAAAAGAACGCAATGAGCTAATTTCTCGTTGCCTTCCACCAAATTTATAGAAGTGAGGTTACGAAATGAAAGTGAAAGCAGGTAATGTGGAAATTAATATTAGGTAGTTTAAGACCAGAAAAGGAAAACGTCTGGTGGACAGCCGTGTCAGCCCAAACCCATAGGAGATTCTGTCTACATTATGTAGAGTTCAGTTTTAGTATCAAATGAGGAATATTTTAGGTTCAAAGGTTAAAAATTAAGTTATTTAATAATAAGGCATTTTATTGAGGCTGCATGTGCTAAAAAATATATTAAGTTTTAATTTCAAAACTAGACCCTGGATACATAATTAAAAAAGGTACCCCGACGGCCAATGCTTGTAATCTGTAGCATAACATATGTAAGTGTAGTCTGCATACTAGATGAATCGTAGTAATACAATAAGACAAATAGGTTTTTGAGATAGGCAGGCAATGACACAAACTTCACAAATAATAATAATAATGTTTGTATACTCAAATGTTGAATGAATTAGCATTGCATGTCCTTGTCTAAATGACAAAAATAATCACATTTTAGATGGTTGTCGGCTTACCTGCTAATTATGTATCCACGTACTAAATCATATTTCGATATCAATGAAGTAAATGTAAAGCAGAGCTACTGATTCAAGGATTAATTGTGTTTTATCCGTTAAAACCAATATATACTGTACAAGCAATAAGAATATGCAGATTATAATTTCGTAATTGGGAAGACAGGTTGCACTGAAAACATTAATAATGATATTATGATAAAGAACACTAGAGTAGATAAAGTCTTAGTATGTGGCCACACATAACCGTACAAGGGACCGGATAGCATAGCGGAGTTGGTTAAGCAGCTTTTACAAAAATACTTACAAACCTTGTATTATCAAAGAAAATTTACTTATACTTCATTACATGTTCGTAAACACAAGAAAATTCCGTTAAATTTCCTTTGAAGCATTTACTCCATAGATCCGCAAGTTCCATTTTGTTTGTAACGTGCCTTTAAAAATAAATGTTCATATAGAAACAAATTAAAATATATATTTTATCAGTAAAATCACTTTTTAAAGAATGGTTAAATAAGTGTTTTGCAACTCCTTTCAGTGTCATGTGTGGCCATACACTTAACGGAAAACTGCAGTTTTTATCGGCTTATAAGCGCAAAAAGGGGAAGCAGTAATAAATGAAAACTGCAGTTCGTATGCAAGCATCTACTCCCGCCGTGTGCTTCCACACACATAAAGACGTATAGATAAAAGACGCTACCCAAAACATACTCTTTCACCCAAAAGCCAAAGAAAATGAACCCGTAGCCGAACGCTTCAGGTTATATGCGTGGAGAACTCTGCCTGTCTTGTACATTAAAATAAAACAGCAAAATAACTATTTTGTTGCCTATTTTCAGATAAAGTGCAAAATTTTTATTTAATTTATTTAAAAAACAAAAACCATTGAAACAAACTCGGTTGGGATGTCTGGGGCCTACATTTACTTTATTGATATCTGGAATAAACATGTATAAATATATTTTTATTTCCTTCGTCTCCGAATAAGTTTAATACCATAGCAGCAAAGGTGTAGAACAATGCAGTTAAAAAATTGCTTAATCTACGTTCTTGGTATGCATTTTTTTTTAAATAACCTAAAATTTTTCAACTTCTGAGCACTGTTATGGTTTTCAAAATATTATTATTCCTGTTTATGAATATTTTATAGGTTGGTGTACATTATACTGGGAAAAAAATGTATACTTAAAAGCAAAAAGGTAAGGAAAAGGTTGAGTTGAACATTATGACACTAAAAATTAGGTAGAAATCAATTCATATTTAAGTTTATATGTTGTTATAAAAATCATTTCACACTGAACAATGTAGGATATACAGAAGATGTTCTTAAAAGATTGGGACAACCCAGTATCAGTTTCTGTAGGTGTCCAGCAAGTATAGAATTGTTATATCTCAGAGATCGTTCGTCTAGTTTTGTTAAAATTTGGCTGGCAGATGTAACAACGTTACGAATACGATAAGCATAGCTTTGTCACTGAATTATACAAATAGAAGACTTATAAGCACACTTAGAGACGCCAAATCACCACAACACCTTTTAAAAAACCTAACGATCATTTCACTAACCAAGTTAGCGCCATCAAGGGATGAATAGTTATGAATGATTCTTCCTCTGATGACGCTAAGTTGGTTAGTGAAACGAAAGTTGGTTTTTTTTAATGTGTTGTGATTTGGGGTTCCAACTGTGCTCCAATCATCACTTAGTAAATAGAACACTTGCATAGTTTTTCATTTGTAAATTCTTCATATGAACGCTAATCCATTTCTACTAGGTTTCCCTATAACTAAAAATTTAATTCGGAAAAGAAAAAAATTAATGATATTTTCACAACATTCGGTTCAATTTTCGAAACCATGCTTGTTTATTTTTTGCAGTACCTATAATGGGTGTTACTGTATCATGAGAAGTTTGCCTTGCAGAATACACTTCTCAATTTCTTTATCACATTTAAATTTTTATTAAATGAAAAATTTATAATAAATCTATAATGTACAATTAAGTTCAATTAAACTATTCACTCAAAAAAGGACTCCTACTGAAATCGTCTTGTGCACAGTTCAATGAAAATTGTCTATTTTACTAAGACTGGTCGTATTCATATTCATTTTAATTCATGGTAATCATAATTATTGCAAGAATTTGTTCCCACTTGTAAAGGACGTCTCGCGGATGTTTGGTTCTGACAAGGTGAGGCACCAGCCTATTATCATCCTATTGTAGGCAGATCTTTAAATAAATTCTTCCCACACAGATGGATAGGCGGAAGAGAAGCCGTTCCACGATCTCCAGACCTTACCACTTACGATTTTTTGGGGATATCTCAAATCAAAGTCTATAGAAATCGGCCCAACAACCTAGCTGAATTAGAACAATGTATAAAAGTTGAAATAGCAGAAAATACAGACGTAGACTTTTTCCCTTGCTTCACAATTGCTTATTTTCTTCTCTGCAACTGGTTTCATTGTTTTTCGGCATCAACAGACAGACAACAGACACAAAATGTGTATGTGTCGTTATTTTTTATTTGCATTTTTGCCCAATTATAATTTCAAAACACCTGTATATAAGTTTTTTAAGGTCGGCCTAGTTCCGCTACTATGGCCAATCACCAAAGCCCGGGAGCAGTTTCCGCTCACTATCCTGTAAATTGTGCCGTACCCCCGCTTTTCTGTAAGGAGGGTAGGGATTTCTAACGTGCCCAACATCGCATGGACACGGGACCGACGGCTTTGGGGCCCCTCCAAAGGGCGGAACATTCAACTTACAATGCCAGAACCTCTGTTGATGTTAATTGTACAGTATGTCCTGAAGAACCCTGGGACCGAACTGAGTACCCTTCGCTTCAAGAGCACACGTTCTTACCACTAAATCACCGAGGCTGTGTGTATATAAGTAAAAAGCCGTATAAAAAATATTTTCAAGTAGATAAAATCAACATTGGAATGTTATCACTCTGACACCACTAGCGAACATTTTTTAATTCGCAAAATTTTTAATCGTGAATCCATAATTATCAGTCCATAAAATAAAAAAGGACCTCCGGAAGTTCTAAAAATAAGAAAGGATGCATATATTCTACCAGATATAGGCCGTCTCGCCACCCAGTTTATTTCATTCAGTTTACCGATTCAAGATCCATTCAAGGTTCATTAAAAAATTCCGATTTAGTTAGGTTAGGTTAGGTTAAAGTGTGAGTGAACCATGACGGTCCCACCACTGTGACCTTAAGGTCTATTGTGGCTCACGCCGATGCTACTTCGATATCAATATTAGCATCCGAAATTCCGTTGCCAAATACATGCCGTTTTTCAAACCGTCTCGAAAACCTTATCTCTACCGTCACGACACCAATCTCGATTATGTGCTGAAAAATATTTTTTCTAGTTACATAAATTTGCTATTTGCGTTGTTCTCAAAATTTTAGTGCATTAATTTACCAATTTTATTTTCATTGCCAATTCGTTGATTCAGGGGTTTGCCTTTATTCTTATTTAAAGCGCTTTCCTTAGAAAATTTACACTTTTGTTCACCGAATTATTATATTTGTTTCCGTAGCTTGCCCACACATTTGTTAAACTAACCGAAATGTTTTATTTTGTTTAAATTACCTGCGGTCCCCAACTATACTTTTCATATTCCGTTGTGTAAATAAAGAGCGTATTTTGCTATTTGAGAGACTCCAATCCTCCAAGTTAAAGTAATCTAATAGAAACCCATTAGGCGGCCATACTTGAGGAAATAGCTTGGGGCTTGGAGATCTACGAATAGTCTACAATATCCCATCCCCCACTACGGCCCCAGGGGTGATCAGAGAGACGGAACATTGTAGAGTATTGGTCTTTCTATGTCACGATAACTTAGTCAATACCCTCAAGGGTTCAAATCCGTTGGAACGAGAGTAATGCCGCCGTCTAAATATTTATGCTTGGGCAAAACTGAAACAAATGGGTGATACACCGGGTTTAATTTCTTATTCATTTTATTTGTTAATCATCCCGGGTGAAGACCTTTAACTTTATATTAATTTCGCCCTCTAGTTTACAACCCGAACCCACCCGTACATATTTTCATCAGTTAAATAAATATTTATTTTTATGTAGATATACCATGGCTATCTGAAATAATGTTTCCTTCAAGCAGATCCAACCGTTGGACAATAATCATCTCCACTAGAGTCCACCTAGATACCCTACTTCCACGGGGTAGTCGGTTACAAATTCCTCCGCCACTTTGGCGCTTCTACTTTTCGCCAAAACCTTAGATATTCTTAGAAAGTTGTGGCGCTCAACTTAACCTTGTTTTTCCGACCGACTATTCCACTCTTCGGAAGTAAACAGTTACGATATTTAATTAGAAAGAAAAGTTTCCAAGGAAGGGAAATGCTTGAAATCAGTCTTCTCATTCAAAACAAGCCAATTGTTGTCATGTATGTGCTTTTTTTTATTTCTAAAGCTTCAAAAAAGTTAAGTTTGCACCTGTCCTCTCAAAAATGTTGTGGTTCTATGTGGTTATTTACTATTGGGCCTATGCTGAGTATCGAACATGTTTTGCATATGTAGATTTGTCAGCGTGGTTATTTTAATTATTGTAAATACCTACGCAATGATAATAAATACGCTTCGATGTTCTTGCAACAGGATAGGTCCATTACCTTGCAATTAATGTAGAACATTTCAAACATTCTCTATAAAATCATTTATGGAATTGTTGAATTTCTAGGTTGTTACTTCTATATTTCCCTTCTCCAAATTTAATTTTATTTTTATCGCAATTTTCATTTCTATAACAGTTATGAAAATTAGGATCTTCAACTCAATATCACATAAACGGTAATCTAGTGCAGATGGTTTAGGATTGATATGAAGAATTAAAAATAGAAAAATATGTGTTTCACTTAAAACACAAAATTAGTTTATTTTTGGCTCACGATGTATAATTATAGTGACGAAGGTAGCCTTACCGTATTCGCAAACAGCCAAATTTCATCAAAATCGGTCAAACGGTCTCTGAGATATATACATTATTAAATACTTATTGAGCCCCCTGTATGTTTGCAACTGCACTTATAAAAATTTATAAACGACTTTATCATAAATTATAGAAATTATGGGCATCATCCCAATATTTTAAGAACACTTTATACAATGAATTTGAGTTACTTAGCCTTCAAGTTCTATGTGAAAAATAATTTAAACGAAAGTACAGACGTTTCATTCTTTTAACATAACATAAGCGAAGTTTCGCAAAACATTGGGTAAACAAAAATCAATTTTGATCAACATAAAAATAAAAAACTTACTTTTTTAATTTGATTTTTTGAAATCAATTAGGCCAGCTAACGAGATTAAAGAGAAACCAAGTTTGAGAAGAAAAGGTTAATTATTTTCTATTTTATCGCTTAGATATATACATACGTACATACTTACATATACAGGTTAGTAAAAAATATGAAACCACCTAGGTATCTTTGCAATCATTTCCTCTTCTAGATGAAATTTGACATCCCATGTAAAAAAAATCCAGATATCCTAAAAATCACGTCATTTTTGCTGCGATACTTTTAGTTTTACCGGAAGTAGACATAAACCTTGTTATTTTAAACTGGACATCTTGTATATTTTTTAGTTCTTCGTCCAATTCTGAACACAAGAGACGACCGTGTTGATACTTGATCAGAAACATGGCTTCCTGCAAATAATTTTTTTAGTGACATAGTTCGCCAAGCATAAATTGTAAAGTTTCAGATTTCCAAAAATAAAATTTTAAGTTCAGAATGTTAATGATTTTATTTAAACAGAGAACACCACTAGAGTAATTGTTCAAAATTTTACCCTTCTGCTATTTGATAATATCCTAAATTTTCGCAAAGAATGTTATAGAATTCGTTTGGCATTTGAAGTTATAATTTGTTTATAGACGTACCTCCAACTCATTTAAATTTGCAAGCTAACTGTATACGCCTTATTTTTTAGATAGGAAATAATACATAGGTGTCAGGTCAGGAAAAGAGGCTGGCTATTCAATAGCACCCCTTCGCCATTTCCATTGTCCAGGTAAAATTCGATCCAAAAATTATCATACAATTATGGAATAGTGTGCAAGTTTTACTGAAACCACATGCCGTCAGGCATGTTTGGATCAAGATAAAACCTGACAATAGCGGGTAGGATATTATTTCTCAATACATCCAAATACAGTAGACTCCCACTTACCGAATCACGATTACCCGAGTTCCGTATTAATGGAGTCAAAGTAAATTTAAAAAACCACCGGATTACTCGAGGTTGTTGCTTTATTCATTAACTTTACTTTTAATAAGAAGAATAGTTGAAAACGGAGCTGGAACAGCTTATCCACCCCTTTAAGCAAATATTGCCCAGTGGATCTTCAATAGATTTAGCTATTTTTAAATTACATTTAGCTGGGATTTCTTTATTTTTTTATTATTGTATGTATGTCGCATCCAACGTGGATTGTCTCTAGACCAAATTCAATAGTTATGCCTGTTCACTTTCTCATTTGAACAGAATTTTGCTGCATCTGAGAATACAATTTTTCTGACAAACTTGGATTTGTTTCACAGTTGTTCTGCATGCTTTTATAGAACTCTTCTCTGCGAACTGGATCGTCTTCTGTTACTTCTTGGCAGAAGTGGTATTTATAGGGCTGAAATTTTTCAGATTTCATTATGTTCATAAGGGACCTCTGGTGTATGTTATGGTCAAGAGCTAGCTATGTAGTTGATGTTTGTGGGTTTCCCCAGTTGCTAATAGCACATCCAACTTCACGTTATCATTTGTGGCAGACTTTGATCTTCCTGACCTGGGCTCATTGTTAAGATGATCAGTTCATAGGTAACATCTCACAGATTTCACAACCGCACATCTTGTAATTTGAATATCTAGATTAAGTTCATTCAGCATGTTCAACATTTATGTATAGGAAGATTGTTGATCTCCACAGCCTATAGCAATATTTAGACTTGAATGCGTTTCAATTGAGTTAGCAATACTACAATTGTCCACATAACAATAACAAACATCAAAGGGAAGCAGAATTGACAAAAGTATACCATTTTGTAATGAAAAACGTGAAAAAATGCACCATATGCACCATATTAACTCGACAGTTAGTTTGTTTGACAATTTAAGTGGTTCTTATTGTTTGATAGCTCATCCATGACCAACCTAGTGTAAAACTAAAAATTAATTATTAAAGCATCTACTGTTCAATAAAAATATCAACATGAATGTCTATTGTATCCAGAATTTAAACAGATATTTTAAAATACAAAAATATACAGCGTGTTCAATTTAAAATAACAAATTTTATGTCTACTTCTGGTATAAAATAAATGTCTTTTGACAAATGAAGACCATTCAGCAAAGGCGATTGCATATTAGACAGATGGTGGTGAAATAAACTTGCATAGCAAGGCTAATTATTAGACTGAAGAGAATTAAAGTAAAGATAATCGAAAGTGAAATAGCTATACGAGTGTAAAAAGTATTATTAAAAACAGGTTTCAGAAATATTTTGGAACTCATTTTTTTTAACGGTAAACATCTACAACTTGAGCGTAAAATAAAATTTTTAGACTTATCAATTCTCTGTTCTCTTTCTTGTGGAAAATGCGTGAGAATTTCGCCACTGCACATAATTTGACTTTCGATTAACAAACTTATCAGGAAGCATTTTTTGTACTTTAACCTCGGTCTATTTCCGCCACCGTGGTCAATCGCCGACGCCAGGGAGCAGTTTTACTTCACCAATCCGGGAAATGTTGCCGAACTTCCTGCCTTAATAAAAAAATAATTTTACTCTATATGTCAAAATGAATTAAGTTTATAACCCCCACCCTGTGGACGAGGGTGTAAGAATCTCATCACTGCATAGTCCGCATACGGTGGGAATCCGTAAATCAGCTTCAATTAGTTATGTTTATATATATATATATATATATATATATATATATATATATATATATATATATATATATATAAGAATTTCGCAGGTTTTTCCAAAGGAAGACTGTATTTAAATCTTAATAACATTGTCCTTAATTTTTATTTTTTTGTACTTTAACATCGGTCTATTTCCCCCACTATGGCCAATCACCAACGCCAAGGAGCAGTTTTACCTCACTATCTCGGAAATTTGGACAAACTCCTGCCTTTCTGTAAGGGAGGTAGCCTAGACCGGAGACAGCGCAATCAATATAAAACTTCACCCTACCAATTGCTGTGCAGACTACTTCAAGGGACAGTAATTTTGGAATGGGTGTAGTAGAAAATAGAAAGGGCATGCACAATAAGCCAAGGGCTGCTGTACTAAAGGGGCGGGAAAGACGTGGACGAGCCCTAAGGAAAGAAAAAAAAGGGGGTAGGGATATTTAACGTGCCGAACATCTCATGGGCACGGGACCGACGCCTATAGTGCCCCTTCGAGGGGCGGAACGTGCAGACGTTCAACTTGCTCAAATACAATGCCAGAACCTCGGTTAATGTTAATTTTAGAGTATGTTCTGAAAAACGGAAAGGTGAACCCTGGGAATCAAACCCAGTACCTGCCCTTCGGTTAAGAGGCACAGGTTCTTACCCTTGGACCACCGAGGCTCTTGTAGAAAGCATTTTAAAAATCCCTATTTAGACCTTGATATTAATTTTTACTCTAATTTTATACCACAAAAATATATACAACTTAAATGTAAAATGAAAATTTTAGGCTTATTAATTCTCCGTTTTCTGCCCCGTGGAAAACGTATAGGAATTTCGCCACTGCATTGTCCGAATAAGGTAGGAATTCGTAAATCCGCTTCTATTAGTTATGATTAGCTCTACTGGACATGATTTAATTTTCAGAGAGTTTTCTAACAAAAAACCTGTATTTAAATCTTAATAACATTGTCTTTAAAAGAACAGCATAATTTAAGAGTAAGATCAAATTCCTAAGCTTATTTCTTGTAGAATTAACTATCTGTTGTCCACTCTCTGGACGAGGGTGTAACAACCTCGCCCCTGCATAGTCCGCATACGATAAGAATACGTTAATCAGCTTCAGTTTTATTTAGCTTCACTGCAGATAATTTTACTTTTAGTTAAAAAATATCAAAAGGTTTTTCAAAAACAACCATATTTAAATCTTAATAACATTTTCTTATTTTATATAAATAAATTCACCACAACGTAAGAGTAGGATTCAATTCCTAGGCTTATCTCTTTTGGAATTAACTTCCTGTTGTGCACCCTGTGAACGAAAATGTAAGAATCTTGCAACTACATAGTCCGCATACGGTAAAAATCCGTAAATCAGCTTTAATTAGTTATGTTTAGCTTCACTTACCATAACTCTTGCTTTCTACTAAAAACCTCTACTTTAAAATAGGAGTCACATCAAACTTGTACTCTATATGTCAAAATGAATTAAGTTTATACCCTCCACCCTGTAGATGAGGGAGACAATCTATTCAGAGCCAGCGATTCCGACACATGTTTGAGATATTGATTCATTTTTTCCTCTACCAGGGACCACGTATCACCACTCGAGATGATAACAGTATCGTCGGCATAAGACATTATGGTGCCACTATGCATACATCTTAACAGGTCATTAACATAAAGTATAAAACACAAAGGTCCCAGTATAGTTCCCTGCGGAACACCTGTAGTAATGCATTTGTATTCACTCTTGCCATTTTGAATTCTAACTCTTTCGGGCAGGTAGCCAGTCAATAGTTTTAAAGCACTAGGCCTTATGCCATATCTTCCAAGATTGTCTAAAAGAATCTGATGATTAACTAGGCCTTAGCTAGATCCAAGAAGGTCGCAGTAATCGGTCTGTTCTTGTCTAAGTTCTTGTATATTATGTTTGAAATGTACTCCGGTGCATCAGCAGTTCCCTTGTATTTAACAAAGATAAATTGGTTTTCAGAAATTATGCCACATTGGTTTAGAAAGCGGTACAGTCTATTGGAAATAAGCTTTTCCAAGATTTTGGCAATGCTTAATATAAGAGGGATTGGATTGTAGTTCAAAATATAGGATTTAACTAACTAATGGTATGACAATATGTGCAGAAATAGATTTTAAGGTTTATACGTTAACAGCAGATTTGCTTTTTATGGAAACGATAATTCTGTGCACCTCGCGGGAGTCTGTCGGTTGTAGGGTAAACGATTTCGGCATTCTGTGTGGATCTTTCAATTTGATACTGGCTGGGTAAACAATTTGCGCACTCAAACTTGCACCCACTTCACAGAAGTACGTGTTCATTGAGCTCGCTATGTCAGATTTATTCTCACCTTTCATATCATTCGCATATATATATATATATATATATATATATATATATATATATATATATATATATATATATATATATATATATATATATATATATATATATATGCTTTCCTCAACAGTCTCATTCTCATATTTAAATTTCGCATCTTTTATAGTTATAAGTTATAACTTTATCTAATATCTTCCAATCATTTTTATGCTTAAGTTTTAGCATTTCACTTGTAGGTTTTGTCTTCCAAAGGCTGTACAACGTCCCTGTGGTTCGGCAAGATACTATAATCGCAGCCGTAATCCACTCCTTTGCTTTTACCTTTCAATTGTTTACGCATAGGAGCTTTTTCAACGCAACCGTCTATTAGCTTGATCAGTGTGTTGACGGCGGAGTTGGGATCCTGCATAGATAGTATACAGCCCCTGTCAATATTATTAGTAGTTCTTTTTAATTTACTGTAATTGGTTGATTTCAAGCTTGTCCCATTTATCTGCTTTGTTTCAAATTTCTCCGGAGTTACAAATAATGGATAATGGTCACTGAAAGGGTTAGTTATCTTAAAAGAATCGAAGATTATGTTATTCGCTTTTATGAAAAAGTGTTCAATGCAAGTGCCCCCGTTATGATCTGAGAGCCTTGTTATGCCTAAGAAGCACGGGGTGTACTTATATTCAAAAAAAAAATGTTTATAAATTCCTGTCCAATAATATTATCACTTAATTCATTTCTCCTGAAACTTGTCGAATATATGAATGCTAAAATCGCCTACTATACAGTGGTTCTTTCTATTCACTGATCCCTTAGGAACTATAAACGAATAAACGAAATCGCGGAAATGCTAAGTGAGTCACTTCCGCTAAGGTTTATATCAGAATTCACAATACCCACCCTATCCACTATTACAATCTTTCTATCCTCAAGTATACCATCTTTTATATACATCATCAAGTCATCTGCTTTGTTAATCTTGCTTTGTTATAGTGACTTTTGTAGCCTGTTAAATCATAGTATCGAGAGCAGGGCAAGTTCCAGGTTTCCGTACACACAATCACACACGGCTTTTTTGTCAAAACTTCAATAAGCCTCAAAACCGAATTGAGCCAGACTAAAAGGCGTCTAACTAAAATTCATACTTAAATAATGAAGTTTAAAAGTTTAAAAATATCAACAATAAATTAAAATCTATGTGTATTGTGAAAACAAAAACATTAACGATAAAAAGGCAAAACTAACAAAACAAAGAAGCGCAAAAACTTCATTTTAAAACAATAATTTCTTCTTAAAATAAACAATAAAACTGAGCATAATTAAGCTTAATTATTAACCTTGGTACCAGACAATCGGAGGGTTCGAAGTGTACTATTAATTAATAAAGCGACGTTAAAAAATACCTAAGTTTTTAATTATGTTATATTTTTACCACTTAAATATAGTAACCCCTAATATTATTTTTTAAAAGCCTTTTGTTTGTTTTTAAGACTGTCAGCAATTCTACATGACCCATTATTACCTTTACCATCCTTTACGACATTGCATTAGTAAATAAAACACATCTTACAATGAAAAATGCAACTCTTAAAAACAAAGTATTAACTGACATGAATTATGTAACCTTTGTGGCTTTTGTAGCCACAATACAAAAATAATAAAATATGTAATAACGTATAACTGTGACTAGAACACAAAAATAGTAAAATAAAAACTAACAAATTAAAAATACTACACTAATACTCTATCCGCTAGTTTTTTAAAATTTTTATTTAAGGGAGGAAATTACTATTATGATGTAATAACCAAGATTGCGCCCTATTCGCTTCGTTTTCTGGTGGCAATACTCACTCTACGACATTCGCAGTCAAATAGAGCATTAAGGGGAAGTTTTCTGTTGGATTCTTCCAGGAAAGAGCTACTTGTTTATAAACAAGAAGCTACTATAATATGTTTTTTCAATCTATGTGTGTGACTTATTTTCCTCTGTGGAGTCATTAGAAGAAGATGGTAACAAACTACTATTATGTAAATGTCTTTTCTTTTGTGAGCTTTATCATAAGTTACGCTGTCAACAAAAGTGCTTATATTATCTAAATATATTAGTACCAAATCAAGAGCTTGAAGGAACTGCAACTACAGGACAGAAAAATTATAAAAGAAAAAAATAGTAAATAAAAATACTAATCAAAACTATTAAATATTTCAGTTAACCTTTTTATACACTTTTGATGGTGTTTGAAATATTGAACATCTATATCATTCAATGTTCGAAATTCAAGAGGGATGAAATGTTGATGATTTGTCCATTGTCTGCTTGACTCTTTCTTGATACCATTTGTGCTAAAACATTCACAAGCCAATGGGACATGAATAGGTTGCTCCTAGTCAAACTGTTTCTAGGTATTTCCCTTAGTAATAAGTATTAAGTTGTAGTGTGTCTTTCCGAAGTCTTGTATAGTGACTTTCTATTTTCTAGAGTCATTACAAGAAGACAGTGATGAGCTGTTATTGTGTGATAATATCTTCTACTGAGATATATCACAATTTGAATTGAAAAAGAAGCACTAAAATCGTATCAGTACTTTAAAGCTTCAATCTTTTAAGCTGATAACACTTATAAAAATAACTATTCAACCGTTTAGTCGCGTGTTCAGGCTCATAATAAGTTAAATAATCGGCGTAGTATTACGACAAAACACTTTAAATTGAAAGATCAGAACATTATATCTGACAAGCAACAGATTTTAATTCAATTAGTCGTTATTTTATCAATCCTTTTAATTAGTTTACCAACAGCAATAAGTTATAAATGAATATATGGCATTATACATCCTAAAATTAACACTTTGTGGCGGTATTGTATTACCAATGACGGAGTTTCAGTACATCCCAACACTTTGCATGTCGACTTTCAATTGGCTTTGATGGCATCCAATATTATATGTGCTCCAACATAATGTTGGCATAGTATTACACCCTCTTTGGCACAGGCATCTGGATCTCTGTGTTGATTTTTTCACTGGGATATTAAAAACAGGTGTCATCACTACAATATTTGAGAATGGCAATTGATTACTACTTTTATCTATAGCCCAATATCCCTACTCTCAGTAGGTTCAAACACATAAGAAAAAATTATTTGAAAAACATGTAAGAAAGTTTATCAATAAATACGGTATCTTTATTCCCAATTAATATGGTTTCTCTGGCAAATATTCCAAGCTCGATACACTTGATTCTTCGCATTAGTGTATACTTGAAAGCATCGGTTGTAAATCCAATACACTTTTAATTAATATCGAACTAAAAAAGTTCGTTTGACATGGTTGACCACACACTGGTGCAGAACATTTTCCAAATATATGGCTTAAGAGGGACATGAGTCCAGAAACTTAAACTATATTTGTCGAACCGTAGCAAACCAGTTGGTTGTATTACTGTATCGCAGAAGCATTGGTCTCGCGACTAGCTGAGCGTTCTGCAGTGTCACAATATAGCATGTGAAAATCCCTTTTGATTTTCTCTTTGCTAACAAAATTCTTCTATGTTTGGTAATGATGTTTTAACCCTTTTTGCCTTGACAATTTTGCTGTTGTTCTTGGCGAAGGAACTGGTAAGATTACAATTACGGTTCAATACTTGGGGGTTATATTGCAATATTGGTCATTATTAAGAGGGTTTAATTTGGATCAGCACAAGACTATCCTCATGGTTTTTACCAATATCGCATATCCTAGTGACATGGGGATTTTGACGAGGCCTCATGGAAAGGCTCCTCGCCAACACAGGTCAGGTAAATTTTCAGATCTCTATTTGGACTCAAACTGTCGATAAGACAACATATGCCACTAAATTTTCTGTGGACTTGTCATCTCCTTGTGCAGTGGTTTACAGTTTACTTGTGTGACTATTTGATTGACGTTACAGCGTCTTCATCATCACTTTCGTACAAATTATTATGTTTTTGGTAAGAGTAATAATAGTCAAACATCTCATCTATCTTATTGCAAAAATAATTATGAGAGTTACTTATGATGGCATATGCTCGTCTGATTTGTGCCGCGAGTTACTTAGATCATTTATAATTTTCAGTGACTGCTTTCTACATTTTCAGTTTCGGTCTATTTATTAAGCAGATTAAAGAATACCTATATATCTATGGCGGAATGGATATTTATAATGCAAGACAATTCAAATAGATGTACGTACCTAACGCTTCAATAAAAATTGCAAAAAACCTTTATGTATAAAAGTAAATGTAAAAATATATTAATGCGTCACGTTTTCTTAGAGAAAACGGACATCATTTCAAGTTTTAATTGCGCACTAAAACTTTTTTAAGAGACACAGCTTTTATAGTTTGTGTTGGTTCTGCTGACTCGTGATTTGAGTGGCATCAGTATTGCATATTATTTCATTAATCTAAATTTACTCACTTTACTTAATATTTAACGTTTCTTTTGGGTGTTTGTATACATTGTAATTATAAATTTTGTATTGTACTACACTGTACATACACGTTTTTATATCTAAACGGTAAAGAATTGTTATTATTTTTATTAATATAGCCTTTATCCTGATTATTAAAAGGCTTACGACTAAAAAGGTATATTATTAATACGTATCGGTGTAAAATTAAATTAAGAAAATAATTAAAACACCGAAATGGGAAAATAATAAAATAAAAGATAACTTAAAATACTGAGGAAAAAACTAAGGCTCAAAGTTTGGTTCTTATTAAATTCCTGTTACTGTTTAAATTATCAATCAATTTTATTTAATGATTGAAATTCCTTGTCTTATATAAAAGCAAGGATACTTCTTTAGTCTCTTTCACAGTTTGGAAGTCTCATCCATGGTGGCACATTCAGTGGTGAATGCTACAATAGTACGCCTGTGCTTTGCCATTTTCCCTTGGGATGTGTCTACGTTAACAAATAGGAGACTGTCATATGACTTCCTGTAGTCTTGTATGATGACTTGTCTTCTTTTCTAAAGTCACTGGAAGCCATCCATTTTGTTTTCTTATTCTAGGATATATTATTTTTGTTGTGGTTTATCACAATTTGAGTGCAAGTTTAAAGTGGTTGTGTTATTAGGAGATGCGTCTCCATAAATAATTTAATAATAGACCACTATACATATATAATATTTGGATGAACCACCATAAATGGCTGTGCCACCACCTTGGAATGCATAGCTTGATTGTGTACCCAGAAGGTTGTACATTTCGTGCAATCGGATATCTTAAATTAGTCATATATAAAATATAAAATAACTTAGTAAAATAATTAACCTTTTAAATTTAGTGATCAGATATAAAAATATGATAGCACTAGAAAATTTTGATCTCTCAAATAACAGTTGTTAAGAAGGTCATGACCTTAAACACACGTTAAATTAAATTAAACATCAGAAGACTCATTAGAAAGACTATCTTATTACCTACTTTATAATCTGGACTATATAACTTTCTCAAACTGTGTTTCATGAATTATGTTGAAATAGATTTTTAGTTTACCCAATGTTTTATCAGTAATAATACAAATTAGTTATTTAGGATTACGAAGCATAGAATAAGTGAATGTATGTCTACATATGTACCTACATACACGTATACACACAAATACACACAAACACACACACACATATATATATATATATATATATATATATATATATATATATATATATATATATATATATATATATATATATATATATATATATTGTCTTGTCAAAGTTCCATTTCTAAAGTTGATTTCCATGTATAGTTTGAACGATCTGACAAAATAAAGATTCACTTTGTTATTTGTAAACATGTAAGTTTGAAGATTCTAAATGTTTTTTAACAATTTTAACTATAAGAAGTTACATTTTGCGACTTAATGTAACAGTTTATCCCAACAAATTTAGTAAAATATTTAGTCACCAATATTAAAAGTTTGTTTGACCATTTAGCTGTATAGTATATTTGTGTTTTTCTTTTAAAGAATCCTTGTCTACTTCATTGCCTATAGTTAAAATAAGTACACTTGGAGAACCCAACTCACCACAATACATTTTAAAAGACCTGACGATCGTTTCACTAACCAAGTTAGCGTCATCAGATGATGAAAAATTCTAACTTCTTCCTAACACCACCTGATATACCGGATATTAGGTAAAGAGGCCGAACCAAGAGAGGAACTAGTCGCAGGCAAATTCTGCAATGTATTGTATTTTTATCGCCGGATTAGGTCTTTAACTTGTCTTTATTAATTTATATAAAGGGTGTCCATCTCTAATAATTTTGGGAAGGTTCAACGATAACTAAATTAAGATAGTTTCGTTTGGCGGAAGTATCTGTATGTTTATGTTATCTCTAAGACGTGTTGAAACGTGGGAATTTATTTTACAAAGCAATCGATCAGGTGACTCGTAATCGGCGGCGGTGAAACGTTCATACATTTTTTGTTGTAACTATATTTCGCAATATATATATATATATATATATATATATATATATATATATATATATATATATATATATATATATATATATATATATATATATATATACTCTCAAACGCGTATAGCTGTCCTGGTTGTCTAACATTTTTTATTAATTTTAGATTATCTTTATTAACGTGATGATTATTATCCCAAATGTGTCGGGCGACGGAAGATCTATCTATAGTATCGTATCTTAATGGGGCTAAGTGTTCTTTGAATCTAATTCCAATCAATATTTTTGTTTGTCCGACCTACTTAAGATTACAATCTTAACAATTTATTTCATAAATGCCCGACATTTTGGCCGTGCTATCCTCGTCTTTTGGGTTACCTAGCAAGTTTTTAAATGTATTTTTTGTCGAACATTGTAGCTGCAAGTTGACTTTTTTTAATGCTATCTAGGCCCCTCGTGATTCGAGGTTCAAATGGTAAGCAAACAAAGTTTAGTTCGGATTTCTCTCTTCTAAACGTCGTTGATTCCGTCAACATTTTCTTTGTTTTCTGTTTGTTGATTAATTTTTCCACTAGGCAAAAAAAATTATCAACAAACAGAAAACCAAGAAAATGTTGACGGAATCAACGATGTTTAGAAGAGATAAATCCGAAAAAAACTTTGTTTGCTTACCATTTGAACCCCGAATCACGAGGCGTATAGATAGCATTTTTAAAAAGTCAACCTGCAGCTAACATTTTCGACAAAAAATACCTTAAAAAACTTGCTAGGTCACCCAAAAGAGAAGGATAGCACGGCCAAAATGTCGGAAATTTAGGAAATAAGTTGTAAAGATTGGAATTAGATTCAAAAAACACTTAGCACAATTACGTTATGGTACTATAGACAGATCTGCCGTCGTCCGACATATTTGAGATAATAATCATTACGTTAATGAAGATCATTTTAAAGTAATAAAATGTTAGACAACCAGGACAGCTAAATGCGTTCGAGAGTATATATATATATATATATATATATATATATATATATATATATATATATATATATATATATATATATATATATATATATATATATATATATATATATATATTGCGAAATTTAGCTACAACTAAAAATTATGACCGTCTCACCACCGCCGATTACGATTGCTTTGCAAAATAAACTCCCACGTTTCAACACGTCCTAGAGATAACATAGACATACAGATATTTCCGCCAAACAAAACTATGTTAATTTAGTTGTCGTTGAACCTTCCCAAAATTATTAGAGATGGACACCCTTTATATAAATTAATAAAGACAGTTCAAAGATCTCGTCCGGCCATAAAACTACAATAAACTGCAGAATTTGCCTGCGACTAGTTCCCCTCTCGGTTCGGTCTCTTTACCTAATATCCGGTATATCAGGTGATGTTAGTTTTTAAAGAAGTTAGAATTTTTCATCCTCTGATGACGCTAACTTGGTTAGTGAAACGCTCGTCAGGTCTTTTAAAATGTGTTGTGGTTATTTGGGTTCTCCAAATGTACTTATCAGTGCTCATCACAAGTTCCAATCTTCACTTAGTATAGTGCAAATGATTTTAAAATTTCAAGATATCTGCAACTGAATATTCATTATTAACCTTTTTAAAACAAACTGATGCCTGGTTAGAAAGACGAGCGTAGCTTATTATTTATCATTATTCTAAACCATTTAGAACGTCTGAGATTCAATCGTTCTTGTTATAACTTAATAGATATCGATTATAAAACCTTAGATGAAATTTATAATCAACTTGGATAAGTTGTCTCATCGAACATATATAATACAAAACATAAAAATTAACTTTATCCAAATTTTAGTAGTGTTACCTTTTTTATTTAAAATATGCGCACAACATTATTTTGTATAAAATACATAAAACAAAACAACAAAAAAGTTGTCATATCAAACAAGCTCGTATTATTTCTGAACGTCAATACGTGTGGGTTTGACATATTAAAAGGAATAAATGAAAGGCTTTACTACCAAACTTTTTTAATTCTCAACCCTACTCGTTTCGGCTCATTTTATTGAGCCATCTTCAGGGGTTTAGTGACTTAAATGTAAAAAGTAGGTTGTCAGAAACTATGTTTCTAGTAGGTCTAACATGCGAGTGACTACACTGTAACTACAGAAAGTAAAAGGTCTAACGACAGCTAGTGTCAAGGCATCAAAACAAGACTTAACGGCCATCTAAAAATTAAACTGGCAGGTGCGTCAGGAGTTATAAATATTTCTACAAAATATACATCTAAAACAGGACCAGAGTCCTACAAAAGAACACTGCTCTGATGGAACTAAATTAACATGTTAAAAAAAATCAAATTAATAAACTATATAAAAGCAAATAAACAAGCACAACGTAAAAAGCAAAGAAAAACAGGCTGTACTGCCGAACAGAACACCCCAAGAACACCAGAACAAGTAAAAATGGAAGGAAAGTGAAAAAGAAAGTGGATGCCCCTAGGGATTAATACTTGCTAGATTTCTGTCTTTGTTACAAAAACAAGTCATATGAAATGTTGCCAAGGTGTTGGTTTTTCATGTATTGTCTTAAGATTTACACACGAAAATAGCACATAACAAGTAAACAAGAAGATCGCTTGAATTAGCCAGGGGATGAATATAAAGGACGCTTAATTTTTTATTTTA
This sequence comes from Tillus elongatus, assembly GCA_964006375.1. Classification (NCBI taxonomy): domain Eukaryota; kingdom Metazoa; phylum Arthropoda; class Insecta; order Coleoptera; family Cleridae; genus Tillus; species Tillus elongatus. Next base: position 3,689,177 of record OZ023269.1, read on the forward strand.
TCAGATAGACAAATGGAGTCTGGAACTGTTAAAATCTGAATGGAGACTGACACTGAAAAGGGCAAGTGACAGGTGACATAAGAGCCAAAAGTAACAGATGAACTACGGCCAGTGGAGAAAAAGCTTCTTTTGGTCCATAGTGGGAATCGATCATAGGTCAAACTGAGCACTATGATTGAAAGTCTATTCTACCAGGTTTCTGTATATGAAGGGAAAGTTCATGGCACTGGTGCTGAAAACACTGAGAACGTTGCTACTGGAGCCATTTATGTATTTGTAGATCTCTATTTCTTCCAGGACGAATTGTTTGGTGACAAAATTTGATGGGTGAAGTATTCTGGCGCGGCTTTCCTTGTCCTTTGACAAGAAACGCGATGCCAGAATACTTCACCCATCAAATTTTGGCACCGAATAATTCGTTCTTGAGCAAATGGATATTTACAAATACATAAATCGCTCCAATAGCAACGTTCTCAGCGTTTACAGCACAGAAACCTGATAGAATAGATTTACAATCATAGTGTTCCATTTGACCTATGATCGATTCCAACCATGGAATAAAACAAACTTTTTCTTTGGTTTTCTTCCATGCCGTTGACAGTTCTCCACTGGCCGTAGTTCATCTGTCATTTTTGGCTCTTATGTCACCTGTCACTTGCCCTTTTCAGTGTCAGTCTCCATTCAGATTTTAACAGTTCCAGACTCCATTTTGCTGTCTGATAAAATAATAAATTAAGCGTCCTTTATATTCATTATCTGGGTAATTCAAGTCTGGTGATGTTCTTGTTTACTTGTTCTATGCTATTTTCGTCTGTAAATCTTAAGACAATGGATGAAAAATCAAAACCTTGGCAACATTTCATATAGCTCATTACTGTAAAGAAAACAGAAATCTAGTGAGTATTATTTCCCAGTGGCATCCATTTTCTTTTTCACTTTCCTTCCTTTTTTACTTGTTCAGATGTTCTTGCGGTGTTCTGCTCGGCAGTGCAGCCTACTTTGCTTTACTTTTTATGTCTTGTCTATTGCTTTTATATAGTTTATTAATTTGACTTTTTTTAACATGTTAATTTAGCTCCATCAGAGCAGTGTTCTTTTGTGGGACTCTGGTCCTGTTTTAGATGTATATTTCGTAGAAATATTTATAACTCCTGACGCACCTGCCAGTTTAATTTTTACATGGCTGTTAAGGCTTGTTTTGTTGCCTTGACACTGGCTGTCGTTAGACCTTGTACGTGTAGTCACCCGCACGTTAGACATACCAGAAATGTAGTTTCTGACAAGCAACTTTTTACATTTAAGGTCAATAAACCCCTGAAGGTGGCTCAATAAAAGGAGCCTAAACGCGTAGGGTTGAGAATTAAAAAAGTTTGTCTAGTAGTAAAGCCTTTCATTTATCCCCTTTAGTAAAGCAGGCTGGTGTAGGATGCACCGAACACTCTGAAAGTTAATAGAACAGTTCGTGTTCACATAAAAAAACCTTTTAGCAAAACTTGTTTTTCTGTGTCAAAGATTGTTCAAACTATACAGAAAGTTAATTTTAATATTTTTAATTTTCGCACCTTGTGTCCTTTTAATATATATATATATATATATATATATATATATATATATATATATATATATATATATATATATATATATATATATCTGTGTGTGTGTGTTTGTGTTTGTGCGCGCGCGCTTACTAAGAAATCTACATGGTTTCGTGTAAAAACGATATTATTAAATATCTTGGTTTGGCGCATGTAGTGCTACTTTTTAAATTTCTTCCACAATCAAGTTAGGCATTCACAGGTGGTGGTACAGCCAACCTTGGTGGGTGGTCCAAATCTGACTTATCCACTAAGGTACTATAACATACTTTATAGAGGCACATCTGAATAAAAAATAAACACTTTAATCCACACATCAAGTTTTGATAAACTTTACACAAAAATATCCCAAAATAACAAAACATCGATTTCTTCTGGTGACTTTAGAAAAGAAAATAAGTGACCATACAAGATTTCGACGGGGCATAAAACAGCGTCCTATATATTAACACAGACACATTGTAAAGGAAAATCGACAACAACAAAAAAACAGACTACTAATGTTTTCACCACTGAATGTGCCAGCATGGGTGATTCTATCAAGGTGTGAAAAAACAAAGGAAGTACTCTGAGCGTTATGTAACACAATGGATTTCAATCATTAACAAAAATTAATAACATTTAAACAGCAACATAACCTTCATCAGAAATAACTTAGATACTTAGATACTTTTTCTCAGTATTTTAAACTATGTTTTCTTTTATTCCTTCCCATCTCACGGTTCTATTTTTTTTTTTCTACATTTGTACCCATGCTGACACCTAGTAATAATACAAATACTTTACTCGACAGTTTGATAATAACTACCATAATGATGATATTAATTGAAATAATAATAATAATATTTAATAACAATTCAGCTATAAAAATACGTATCTACGGTAAGTTCAAACGAAATTTAAAATTACAATATATAGCAACACTTAAATTATCGTTCAAACAAAAAAGCGTAAGTGTATACAAATTAATTAAATAATTTTAAATACTGACGCCCCTCAAATCAAGAGTCAGAAAATCCATAAAAGCTAAAAGCTGTGTACCTATTAAAATTTCTTTAATGTGCTATTAAAACTTGAAATGATTTCCTTTCTATTCTACAAATTGGGGCCCATGAATATATAAATTTGCTGCTATAAATAAAAGTTTTGCCACTTTTACTCAAGCGCAAGGCAGGTATATCCAGTTGATTGAGTTGTCTTGCATTATTAATATACACTATGCCATAGATATAATTGTATTCTTTATTCTGCCTAAATATACAAACAGCAACTGAAAATCTAAAAGAAAGTCACTGTAAAATCTATAAATGATCTAAATAACTCTTGATACAAATCAGACGAGCATATGCCATCATTAACCCTCATAATTATTTTTGCAATAAGAGCAGATGAGAGTTTGACTATTATTGCGCTAACCTAAAATGCAATAATTTGTACGGCAGCGATGATGAAGGCACTGTAACATCAATGAAATACTCACACAAGTAGACTATTGCACTAAACCACTGCACAAGGCGCTGGCAAATCCACAGATAATTTAGTGACATATGTTGTCTATCGACAGTTTGAGTCCAAATAGAGATCTAGAAATTTACCTGACCTGTTTGATAAGAAGTCTTTCCATGAAACCTTACCAAAATGCTTATGTTACTAGGATTTGCAATACTGGAAAAAACCATGATGCTAGTCTTGCGCTGCTTCAAATTACCACCGCTTCACAATCACCAACATTGCAATGTAAACACCAAGTCCTTGAACTGTAATTCTAAACTTACCAATTCTTTCACCATGAACAACAGCAAAAGTGTTAACGGCAAAAAGAAGTAAAACGTGATTACCAAAATACAATAATTTTGTTAGCAAAGATAAGATAAATAGGGGTCTCAACATGCTATCTTGTCACACTCTACAACGCTCAGCCAGTCTTGAGACCAACGCTTGTTTGACGCAACAATACAACCAGCTATTTTGGCACGGTTCGACAAATATGGTTTAAGTTACTGGGCTCATGTTCTTCTTATGCCATATATTTGAACGTTTCCAGTACCAGTGAGTGATTAACCATGTCAAAGAATTTGCTTAGACCAAAATTAATTAAAGGTGTAGTAAATTTACAACCAATGGTTTCAATTATAAACGAATACCAAGCAACAAGTGTATCATGCATGAAATATTTGCTATAGAAACCATATTAATTGTAAATAAAGATATTCAATTTATTGAGAAAATTTCTTATATTTTTTACAAATACTTTTCTTGTGTCTTTGAAACTACTGAGAGTAGGCATATTAGGCTATAAATAAAAGTAGTTCTCAATTGCCACTCTCAGATACTGTTATGGGGACAGCTGCTTTTAATATCCCAGGGAAAAGGTCAAAACTGAGAAAGCCAGATGCCTGTATTCAAAAGGGTGTGAAACTGTGCCAACACTATACTGGAGCAGATATAGTATTGGGTGCCATCAAGGCCAATAGAAAGTGAACATGCAAAGTGTTGGATTGTCCGAAACTTTGTCATGAGTAATATGATACCGCCATAAAATGTACATTTGAGGTTACATAATTATATGTATTCATCTTTAACTTTGTTGTTGGTTAATTCATTAGTGAAATTGATAAAATAATTACTAGAAGCATTATGACGCCTTGCATGTGAGATATAATGTTATAATACTTGTAGTTAAAGAGTTCTCATATAAAATATTGCGATTCGTTAAGTTATTATGCGGCTGAATAATTGACAAAATTGTTTAACATTTGTTTTTAAAAGTGTTCATCACGTTAAAAGTTTGAAGCTTTAAAATGCTGGTAAGATTTTAGTGCGCCTTTTTTAATTGAAATCGTGATATAGCGCACAAGAAGAAATGATCACACAATAACCGTTTATCATTCGCTCCTTCTCGTGACTCTAGAAATTAAAAATTAATCACTATTCAACACTTCAGAGAGACACACAACGGCTTCGTACGTATTAACCAGGACACTTAGAAACAGTTTGGCTGGGAACCACGTCCTGATGTCCTATTTGCCTGCCAATGTTCTAGGGCAAATAGTACCAACAAAGAGTGAAGCAAACAAAGGATAGATCCTCGACATTTCGTTCCAACAGAATTCCAATATTAAATAAAGAGTTTCATAATTCCAAACAGCATCAAAAACTCAACAAGAAATCACTTAAATATTCAAATACTTTTTGGTCAGTATTTTTATGTGTTATTTTCCTTTTTATTATTTCATAGTCCTGTAGTTCAATTCTTTTTAGCTCTTGATTTGATACTGACGTCTTTTGATAATACAAGAATTTTTATTGACAGTGAAACTTGTGATAAAACTCACAGAAAAAAAGACAATTACATAATAATAGTTCGTTATCAACTTCTTTTAATTTCCCCACAAAGAAAAATAAGTCATTACATAAAAATTCAGAGACATGCAATAACTTTATTTCTATAAACAAGGATCCCCTCTTCAAAGTAATTCAACAAGAAATCGTCACTTAATGCCAAATTTGGCTACGAATGTTCCGAAGTGAGTAGTACCATCAGAAAATGTAGCGAACAAGCAAGGAATCTTTGATGTTCCTTCACAACAGAAATTTCCACACTTAAATAAAAGTGTGCCGTGACTGGTATTGCCTCTTAGTGGCACGGCACGGGCAACGATGTGGTGGCCTGTCGGGCAGTCTCTGCATCAGAGATACTGGCCGTTCAGGAAAAACGTGGGCATACCTAGAAGTAACCTAGGATCATGGCCATTGTTTGTGCCACAGCGGCTAAAAATACCTTAATGTTTGGGTGGGTTACTTTAAATATAGCGTTAATATCGTCAGAACCGAATACGGTAGGTTCTATCAGAAACACAATTTTGGCCTTTCGCTGTTTTACAAAACATCCTGTATGATTTTCAGTCTTCACCAATTGTAAAATCTGCTCCTAACCATCCATTATGATGCAGTCTTTGAAAATTTTTAATAACTCTTCAAAGAAAACCTATATCTTACTTTGTTCCAAAAATGACCCACTCTGTATATATATATATATATATATATATATATATATATATATATATATATATATATATATATATATATATATATATATATATATATATATATATATATATATATATATATATATATATATATATATATATATATATATATATGGAAAGGTTTCCGTGGTCATAAAAAACGACGATAAGAACAAATTTATCAAATCTTACGTTGGGAGTCCCAATTGTGCAGTCACTTTATTAGTAAAAGCTCATCAGTTAGTCAGGGTGTGTAAGAAGGTCTTTATGGGGTTCACGACTTTAAGTGCAAACAGAATTAAAAGAATACTGGAGTAAAGGAGAGGTGGTGACCGCCTTCAAACAAAAAATGATAAGAACAAATCTATCAAAGCTTTCGTTAAGAGTCTCAGTTATGCAGCCCCTTTGTTGTAAGAGTAAGAGCTCATCATGAATCACTTTGCCATGTACCCTAAATTTCACAAAATTACATCACATTTGGTCTGAAAAGTGCACAGATGAACTTATAAAGCTCTCTCGTTTCAGAGATTATCCTAATTCTGATTATAACGCTGCTTTTGGAAAATCACTAAGAAACGTTTATTCTTCCTGTTTCCGAGCAAATGAATCCATGAAAAGCTCTAGGAAGAAGAAAAACAAATATTCTTACTTAGCATAAAGTTCAAACACTCAAATCAAAAGCATTTTATGAGTTACTGAAAAGTGAACAAAATAACATTCAAATACTTTTTTTGATTGTCAGAAAAAAAATTGAGTTTACCAAAATGTTCAGACCAAGCCGCTTATTTCACTCAACGAATGAATTATTACAACTTCACACTTGTCAAAGGCAATTCCAGAAGGAAATTAAATTCAAATAATGTTTTTTACATGTTTGTGGGTGGAAACTGATTCTCGAAGGATTTGAATGCGATAGCCTCAGCCACTCATAATTTAAAATGATATTTTTGAGACTAGTAAAGCATTGAAACTGTTATAAATAGCTTTGGTGGACATAATAAAAGTTCTATGATGTTGTCTATGCTGTGTTGTTGGTTATCATAGGAGGCTCCCACACAAACTAAAGAAGTAGAAGTCGTATTTCTATAAGTAGGTCATTCATTTAGTTCCCCTGATCGAGTATTGCGGATAATTGAAAAGAAGATTAGAAACATTAATGTACCTATAAGCCAAGAAGAAAACGAAGACCTAATCAAAAACTATTCCATAATCTGAAAACTTGATACAGATTGGATTATATTTGACTGGAAGCAAGAAACAAACAAAAAACTAACAAAACCTCCAGGCCAGTGGCACGTCAAGTTCAAACCACCAAAAATATTTGTATTCACAATAAATGTCAACAATTTGTCAGTTTGAAAAGATAAACGAACTCTAATTATGTGGTAGATAAAGCGAAATTAATACCCAAGAGAACAGAAGATTTTAACAGTTTAAACAAAAGCTGTTGAAGATTAAGAACCAGCTCAAAGGTAAAAAAAATCCACACAGATTTTCTATTGCAGAAGCACTATGGAGATGACTGGAGGCAAGACTCCAAGCTAAAATTTTACAACATTTTAGATGAACGCAGTTAAACAACAACGGTAGAAAACACAAACCAGGAACCTCTTCTAGAGGGCTCTGATAATAATACAACTTAAGAATGTGCTTTTGCTGGTTTTCACTTCGCACTCTTTTTGAAGTTACTTCTTATTTATCATGCATGATTTCCTTTCAATATTTCCTTAATCTCTTGAGAATGGCTCCAAAGCAGACGTCCAAAGCAAACGTCGAGTTTCAACAAATTCAGGCTGCAGTTACACCCGAGTACCAAGTATTTCTGACACTTATGACCGCAGAAACCTTTCCATGTATATATATATATATATATATATATATATATATATATATATATATATATATATATATATAACATAAAAAAATTTAATGGACCCTCAATATGGGTTCTACAGGCACTAATTCCCCCTATTCGCGAATTTTAGTTTACAAAAAGCGAATTCTAATTTAAAATTCGCTCAAAACAGAAACCTATAATAAATAAAATAACACGTACATAAATACAATTTTCATTCTGAATTAATATACCGTCCGATGATTTACTAGCCCATTGTAAGGCTATTTCCTTATAAGCATATTAAAAATAAAGCGTAATAAAAAAAAAGTCAATTATTATTATTTTATTATTTTCTATTAATATCAACATTCATATGAGGTTACTAGATGCAAAAGTATGTATATAATATCCAAGCAAAAAATGTGCAATGGTTTAACGACGGCAACCATATAATAAGAAAACACGCACACATCCAGACATACACACACATACAGGCGCGCGCGCATACTCACAACATCCATGGTATTCTAAGATAATCAAAGAAATCTGTTTACAGTGAAATTGGGAAAGAAATTTATCATACAATATGTTTCGCAGTAGACGCTTAACCCTTTTAGTTCTAAATTAAAACAATGACAACTTTGTAGTTAATATTTATTCATAATCTGTATACAAGTACTCAATATTGAGAGTGAAATAATTATTTTTGTTCGGTCTAAATGACATTTCCAAAAAAAATTGTCGTACGACCACTGTGTCATTTCTTGTGGTACAAAGCAAAAGAATTTTTTAATCGCTGACACAAAATCCCACATCACAGGTCGAACACTGAGAGGTATCTCTATGGCTTCTATCTTGGTACTGCAAAGTCCACAATGACATAACGTACCATAAATTGTCATGTGAGAAGCTGCAGTTAGTCTACTTTTGAGAAAAACATGTCTCTTGAATCAACTTGCTATGGGTTCTGCATATTTTCCACCTCGTTTTCTTGTATTTTCAACCCCAGTGAACCCTCGTCCTAGGGCCAGTCTAAAAAAATTCAATTTCATAGTTTTACCTCTTGTGGGAAAGTCGCTAAGGAAGTAAAGGCCTTTTGACTCTTCCATTTGAAGGCTGTGATATTCTCCTCTAGACATATCTTTATCAGACATTAAGTTATTTGGTGGTCTTTTTCTGTCCTTGCAGTCCATATCATATGCATAAATGTTGGTTCTTTTCAAATCATTTATTAGGAACAGAGCAGTAAAATAATTATCGAAATACAATACAGCTGCCTCTCAACCTTTTTGACACATCATGTGTGATGATCATGTGTGACAGGCAGATCATCAGTTACCACACGCGATCCCAAATTGTTCTACACTAAGCTCCCTACTTTCTAAATCTAAATTACTCATCGTCTTACATGAGAGAACGAAATTTTGAATTTTAGTGGTAACGTCATAAAACTACTTCTTTCAACACATAGAACGTAGATATTAAAAACAAAAAATATTTACCCGTATCTAATACACACGAACCACTGTTGCCATTTTTGATGACAGTTTTCAACAAAATAAACACTTTTGAGTACAGCTACGTCAAAATAACAGTTCTAACATAATGTGCATGGCATACTCATATCCTAATGCTCACGCCCACGACTCCAAACTTTATTATTATTATTCAGGCAGTATAATGAAAGAAAATATATGATAAATAAAAAATTAAAAAGAACTCCAAAAAGAGTGTACAGTGGAAACCAGCAAAAGATCAGCATAATTTACATTCTCAAATCAAATCTGTTATCAGAGTCATCTAGAAGATGTTCCTCGTCTGTATTTTCTACCATTGTTGCTTCAGTACGTTCATCTGTAATGCTGTAAAATTGTATCATGGACTCTTGCATCCAGTCATATTCCTTATAGTGCTTCTTTAATAAAAAAAATCAATGTGGATTTTTTACCTTTGACTTTGTTCTCAGTGTTCGACAGTTTTGGTCTAAACTGTTAAAATCTTCTGTTCTCTTGAGAATTAATTTAGCTTTATCTATCACAGAATTGTAGTTCACTTATCCGTTCAAACCGGCGGACTTTTTGACGTTTATTGTGAATACAAAAATTTTTGGTGGCTTGAACTTGAAGTGCCACTGGCCTGGAGGTTTTGTTAGTTTTTTGTTTGTTTCTTGCTTCCAGTCGAATATGATCCAATCTGTACCAAGTTTTCAGATTATAGAATAGTTTTTGATTAGGTCTTCGTTTTCTTCTTGGCTTATAAGTACATTAATGTTTATAATATTCTTTTCAATTAGCCGCAATACTCGATCAGGGGAAGTAAATAAATGACCTACTTTTAGAAATACGACTTCTACTTCTTTAGTTTGTGTGGGAGCCTCCTATGATAACCAACAACACAGCATAGACAACATCATAGAACTTTTATTATGTCCACCAAAGCTATTTATAACAGTTTCACTGCTTTACTAGTGTCAAAAATATCATTTTAAATTATGAGTGGCTGAGGCTATCGCATTCAAATCCTTCGAGAATCAGATTCCACCCACAAACATGTAAAAAACATTATTTGAATTTAATTTCCTTCTGGAATTGCCTTTGACAAGTGTGAAGTTGTAATAATTCATTCGTTGAGTGAAATAAGCGGCTTGGTCTGAACATTTTGGTAAACTCAATTTTTTTTCTGACAATCAAAAAAAGTATTTGAATGTTATTTTGTTCACTTTTCAGTAACTCATAAAATGCTTTTGATTTGAGTGTTTGAACTTTATGCTAAGTAAGAATATTTGTTTTTCTTCTTCATAGAGCTTTTCATGGATTCATTTGCTCGGAAACAGGAAGAATAAACGTTTCTTAGTGATTTTCCAAAAGCAGTGTTATAATTAGAATTAGGATAATCTGTGAAATGAGAGAGCTTTATAAGTTCATCTGTGCACTTTTCAGACCAAATGTGATATAATTTTGTGAAATTTAGGGTACATGGCAAAGTGATTCATGATGAGCTCTTACTCTTACAACAAAGGGGCTGCATAACTGAGACTCTTAACGAAAGCTTTGATAGATTTGTTCTTATCATTTTTTGTTTGAAGGCGGTCACCACCTCTCATTTACTCCAGTATTCTTTTAATTCTGTTTGCACTTAAAGTCGTGAACCCCATAAAGACCTTCATACACACCCTGACTAACATCCCATCTTCAATATAAATCTGATATTTTATATTAACGACGGGTAGTTTTATTTCGTTTTGTTTTAACGCCAGAACGAAACTCAGATATCAGATTCAGATTAAAATATCTTACTTGATACTATGAGCAGTTGGGAATAGGGTACCATAAAAATTCTTCATCTATTGCATCGTCAGGGTTTGAGACTTCAACGCGAATCATCTGCTGTGAAGGTGTACGTGGGTACTCTGGTCAATGGCTCTGTTTGTGTCTGTTATAATGTTCCCTGACAATAGGAAAACATGATAAATTAATAATCTTATAACAATTTCCTTCTTATATTCTCCCACTTCTCTCGCAGCAAATAAGACCAATATTTAACTCTAAAGCTACTTATCGTTTGTCAGCAATCAAAAATAATTGATATGATAATTTGATTGTCACAAGTTTGTAAACATTCAAAGGCAACTACTACACCAAAGTCAACTTTTATCAAAACAATAATAAACTTGACATGCCAGCAAGTGACAGTAAACCAAAAAAACTGATCATATGAATTTTAGTGTTGGTAAATTGATGAATATTGATGATATGACCGTTTATCGGACTGTGCTTGGCTGATACTCATATAAAATACAACATAACCATCAAATCAAAACAAAAAAATTGCACCTGACAATGTATTTCGCATGTGATGTACTTAACAAAAGTAATTTTTTACATTCAACTACTCATACATCAGCGAAGAGTATTTTAATAACGAATATAACACTACCAGTAACTTATCTTTCAAACCTTCTGCATACCTATACATACTTGCATCTAATGGCCTCATATTAGATATTACATGTATTTTAACCTACTTTAAAGAAATTATATAACCGACTAATAAAAAAAGTATGTAATAAAAATCCTGAATTTTGCATTTCTGTTGAAATAAAGGTTCTATATAAATTAATACATACAAATGTATCTTAAGGTACATGAAAAAGAAGTTGCAGCCTCGGTGGTCCAGAGGTAAAAACGTCCGCCTCTCGACCGAAGGGTCCCGAGTTCGATTCTCCGCGAAAACGTAAAATTATTTTTCAGTACATACTGTAAATTAACATCAACCGAGGTTGTGGCATTGTGTTTAAGCAGTTGATGTCCGCTCGTTCCATCCATCGAAAGGAGCATTAATCCGTCGGTCCCGTGTACCGTGCAATATTGGACACGTTAAACATCCCTACCCTCCTTACAGAAAGGCATTGATTGTCCAAATTTTCCAGGATGGTGACGTGAAACTGCTTTCTGGCGTCGGCGATTGGCCATAGTCTCGGAAATAGGCCTAGGTTAAATAGACAAAATACAAATACAAGAAAAAAAACAATCAATTTTCAGCAAGTTGTCACTATATATATATATATATATATATATATATATATATATATATATATATATATATATATATATATATATATATATATATATATATATATAGTTCAAGTTTTCCTCTACGTGACTTCCAATTCAAATTTACTGGGTTTTGTAGCTTTGAACTGACATACACGTATTTAACTAGGCTCTCGTCTTCAACATCAGGATTAAAAAGTCTTGAGATTTCAATTTTAAGCTCTCGCAATAATTTTTTCTGTCTGGAAAAACTGACAAATCTTATGTCGTCAAGTTATGTTTCCAAAACTACTGCCACATGTTTATTAGTCGTACCGTAAAATTTTTTAAATTTAACACTTACTAAGTCGTCAACACCAATACTTGTTTCATCACAAGTATCACAATCATATTTTTTGGTCAGTTTTGGTTGAGTTCCCGTCGCAGTCTACAGTCTCGTTACTATATTCCCCTGACGTTTGATCAGAATCGCCATTACTTGAATTTTATTTTTCAGTGGATTCCCTGAATCAAGTTTACATACGTCAGCCGTATTTTCATACCAACATGAACCTAGGATATATCACTAGAGCTGATCATTTCCCTGATGGCACATTAATTTTCTTACCTCAGTTGTTGGGCTTGCCTTCTGCCAGGAACCTAAAATCCTTTAGATATTCCAGAAACGTTTTGGCCCAGGTTTCATCTGCGTAATTTTTATTTAAGCGCCAATTTTTTCAACGGTTTCCAACAATTTTGGAAATTCAAATTTTTGAATCACTCTTCTATTTTTTACCTTCCGTTGGTTACAGATAGCCAAGTTATTTTTAGAGGAAGCAAGAAATGTCAAATCTAAGGGCTGCAACAAGTGGGTCGCATTTGGTGGTAAAATAATGAATTTGGTATGATTTTCTACGCGGATCTGGATTAGCTGCAAGAAAATGTGGCTTGACAAGTTATCTCCCAGTAAAGCCTTCGTCCCATCTAAGTGTTTCAAAAAGGAGGGCAATATTATAAACCAGTCTTCGAATATTGGCCCATTAAACCATTCGCTCTTAAATCTATTATAAACAGCTCTAGTTGGAGCATTTTCTATCCAGGTATAATAGGCATGGGCGGATCTGTAAGCAACATAAGGTGGTAATAGTTGGTCGGATTCTGAAGCGGACATCGTTATAACGTGCTTCATTTTGATGAATCAATGTTCTATCAACATATGCCATTTCTCTCTTACCTATGCGACCTTATCCCTTCCAGGGTCATCGGTCAGATTGGTTGCATCATAGTAAAGTATCTATCATCACCTATCTAGCATGATAAATAATCAAAATAATGTGAGATCACTTTAATATCTTGAAAGCCGTTTGATTTACAAGATCCAAATTCGGTACATGAAATGATCTCAACATGAGCGTTGATGGTAGGGTGAAATACATCCCAGGTCTGCAAAGGATTGATCGGAGGTGACACAACTCTCAAATTACAGCAGAAACACAGGGGTACGGCAAAATTTCCAGTATAGTGAGGTGAAACGGCACCCTGGCGTCGGTGATTGGCCATAGTCGCGGAAATAGGCGGACCGTAAAGTACAAAAAATGCTCCTTGATAAGTTTTTTAATCGAATGTCGAATTATGTGCAAAAAAAACCTCAAAATGAACTGAACTTTTTTATCCCTAGGCTAATTTTAATAAGGAATAGGTCGCTCCATATAACACCTAATTTTAAAACTTTCTTTACTTGTGTAATTGTTTTATAAACTTAATGGTTTTTACGAAAAACGGCATTAACTGCGGCAAGATATTTTATCAGTGTTAAGGAAAAATAAAATAAAAATTAACCAGTAAGAAAATATTAGGCGTTTACTTAATGTTTTAATAAAACATGAAAACATACAAGTTAAATAGTATTTAGATGTAATAATAAAAACAGGTAATTTAAACAAAAAAAGTGTCTAAATATAAAGAAATCGTTCAAAATAATCAACATTTTCTTTGAGACTTAAATTTATTTTATGCGGAAAATTTAAGGCTGCTTTGTGCAATAATTGGTGATAATTTCTAATTAGGTTGCATTTAGTCATATGCGACTCCACAAATCTTCTCAGGATGCAATTAGCGAAGAATAGAGAAGGTCATTCACTGCAGAAAATAATCATATGTGTTCAATTCTGGTGATGGTGGTAGCCAACTTTGAGGATAATTATTTCCTCTTTCTATCCCTCTAGTAGAAAATTCAGTCTCTTAACAATAGTAAGTACTAAGATGACAGTCGGCGCTCCATCATGCATAAAGCAAAGTTCTAGTCTGAGTGGCAATGGTCACCTCAGGTAAACTAAAGAGAGTATTCTGCAGAAATTCGAGATAACTTTCGCCCTTTAATCGATTTGGTAAAATAACAGGTCCAATCAAATAATCAATAATATCAGTCCAACATTTATGTGACCTGACCTGCATGTGTTAGTTCTCACGCGGGACACTTGTGCATTACAAATATAATGTGCTTATAATAAAATATTACCCTTGTTACAACTACAATTTTTTAGTGAATTTTCTTAAAAAAATTCACTAATGAGGAGATCCCGACTTTTGAATTTTGAAAAAATTTCTTCAAATGAGCGCTAATTAGCCCCCCCAGAAAACATATCCGGGGTCAGTTTCAATTTTTATATGTTTATATATATATATATATATATATTTATATATATATATATATATATATATATATATATATATATATATATATATATATATATATATATATATATATATATATGTATCACACCGATAACTCAAAAAATAATTGGCCGATTTTGATTAAATTTGGTGAAAAAATTCCTTTTGTAAATGGCTTGGATAAGTTCGTTAGCCAGGAAAATCTGCCCAGGTTTTCCCGGAAAATTTTGTGTTTTCTTTCAAAAAAAAATTATATCTCCGGAATTAACAAAGTAAGGGCAACCAAATTTGGTACACATGTTTACATCGTTATAAGTAAGTTACTCACCAATAGGCATTTAAAGAAAAATAAATTGGGGTTTTCCTCAAAACGTCAAAGTGGCGATTTAAAATGTCAAAATTGGCAACATTTAGGCAAATAACTTGAATCTAATACGCGCTATAGAAATAAAATGTCTCAAGAAGAATGTTTTACAAACCCTAAAGTCTTAGTTTCAATCGTCATTGTCCTTCATTTTACTAAAATATTTGCAGAAAATTCATTTAAAATAGACCCTTTCTCTGATGCTTGGCAGTAGCCTTAGCTATAGAGTGTATCGTTTAATGGTATATAATTTTTGTCGAATTTTCGTAAAAAATCAATAAAGCTCAATATATCCGTTATTATATAAGATATGAAAAAAATTTGTATATATTAATTATAGGGTGTCTTGAGCTACATCTTAAAATAATATTTCTACAATCACAGGATGGCCCATAAGTCGTTGGTGATACAAATTTCCTTTTTTTTAATCAAACACGCCTTAAGTTATTGCATTTTTGCATTTTCTATCGAAATATAATGCATGTTTGTAAGAAAAGAAATTCTGGACGCAGTAAGTGCGTTACGGTAGCGAATTTTGATCAAATGTTTCATATTTGAATAGCTCAATTTGCTATTAACCTATAAGGTTGACCAAGAAACGTGTTTTTTCGGGAACACTTTAAGTTTACTTTTGGAAATTTTTGTACATTTTCACACAATAAAGTTATTTTGATGAAACATGGCACATTGTTTTTACTATATAGTTTATACTGGTAACCAAATCTGATGCCTGCTTTCTTAAAAAAACACACATATTTGTTTTTAAAAACATTTTTATGAAAATTCACTACCATAACGCACTTGCTGCGTCCAGAATTTTTACATCTGAATTTAAATAATAACCGAAATTTTTACTAGTTATGGAAAAAACGTTTGTACTTTTTAGATTTTAATTCTATAATTTAAAACTGAGCTATATACAAATAATTAGTAAACAAAACAAAATGTTCAACTACAACCTTATCTTTATTTTTTTACCGAAATATATGTGTCCCAAGGTAAGTCAGTAGCTAACAATATTTTATTAAACATAGAGTATGGTACGAAGAGAAGCAATAATTTATTTTTCTCGTAAATTAGTGACGTTGGAGAAAAGTCCTGAAACAGGTAAGTTTTTTAAATTGTGAACGTGCGTTCCGTAAGATATTTGTTTTATTCGTGACGTCGTATATATGAGCGTCATGACGTCATCGGTGATTTTTCAAATAGAAATGTGGGGCATGCAATACATCTCTCGAGAAATCTTTGAATTATCCATCCAATCACATCAATGAATTTAAGTAATGGAATTTTAACATCGTCAAAAAACATATTTTTGAAATTCCAACAAAATATATAATTAATATTTTTGCTAAAAGTAAAACCATTATTACCGTGAATGTTCAAACTGGTGACCTGTTATAGTTTTAATACAGTGAGAAAGAGAGCAGGTAATGCTTTTCGAAATGTATCTATAACTTTCGGAGTTATTTGTGTCATCTTCGTGCGAATGTGTTGTGTTAATTCATCTAGATTTTGTAGTCTATTTTTATATACTTCCCTTTTTAGGTATCCGCATAAAAAATCTAGTAGCGTTAAATCTGGAGCCCTAAGTGGCCATTCAATTGATCCCCTTCACCCTATCCACCTATCTTGACAGACGTCCAAGTATTTTCTTACTATTACAGCAGTGTGGGGTACACCATCTTACTGAAACCACAAATTGGAAGCAGCTAGTTAAGCTACGAAAGCACATATTCTTGCAGCAACTGTAAACATCGACGCCCTGTTCACTCGAAAAAGTATGGTCCTCTGTGTTATTCCTGCAACCAATGTAGATATTCAGTTGCTCAACATCGGGAAGTTCAACGGTTTTTATGGCCATTTACCAGGAATTTAACTTGATCACTAAAAATACATTTTTTACAAACATCGGAACTCTGTTAAATTTTCCATTATAATTTTGCTAAATTCAACTTTTATCAAAGACATCTTCTATAACCTCATGAACTAAGCTTAACTCTGTAGGAATGCCACTTTCATTTTTCTTACCGTTCGGAGAAGTGTTGAATGATCAATGTTATCACACAATACTACCTCCCATGAAATGATGTGGGGACTTTCAAAAAATTCTAGTAGAACATCCAGGTTCCTGTTTTGCAGTATTTGTTTCCTACTAGTTTTCATAATGTCTTTTACATGACAGGTTTCTCCAAACTTCCCAATTTCGTTTACTGCAGATTGAGAAATTGTTTCTCTGTTCAAGTATTTATTATTAAATTAAGTACCAACTTCTTTCTGAGTTCTGGTTTGGTCTCCACACCAATCAATATTGGAATTTCAATTCTTTCAGTTTTTGCTCCTTCTTTTCATATCCTGTATGGCCAATATCCAGATTACGCTATGCTCAGCTCTGTACTATCCTCTCCAGCATCAATGTCATGTGTAGCCATACACGCAACGGCGAACTCCAGTTTTACCGCCTTATAAGCCCAAAAGGTGAAACAGTAAGAATTGAAAACTGCAGTTCGTGCGGAAGCAGCCACTCCCGCCGTAGACTTCCGCGAGGGAATGCTTATACACACACATAAAGACGTATAGGTAAAAGGCACCACCCGTAACTCATCCAAAACCGACTCTTTCACACACAAGCTGAAAAAAATGAACCCGTACCCGAACTCTACAGTGTGTGTGAAATGAAATTAAATAACGACTTTCGTCTTTTAGGATAAAGTGCACAATTTTGCGCAATATTGAATTTGTTTAAAAAAGAATAGAAAATGAACTCCGTTGAGATGTGTGGAGTTTAAATTTACTTTGTTGATATGTGGAATGAAAATGTATAAATATATTTTTATTCCTTTTACCTCCGAACAAATTGTATACCATAGCAAGCAAAAATTCTTAACTATGCATTTAACAAAAATGTTATCTGGGTTATTTGCTTGCATTTTAAAATATAAACTTTTTTTTTCAATTAACACAAAATTTTACAACTTCTGAGTTCTATTATGGTATTCAAAATATTCTTGTTCGTGTTTATGAATATTTTATAATACATTACGCTAGGAAGAAATGTATGCAAAAACAAAAAGGTAAGAAAAAAGATTTAGTTGAACATTATGAAACTGAAAGTTGGGTAGAAATCAAAGGAAATTCATAACTGAGTTTATATATTTTATTTATTTTTATTTAAGGAAAAACTGATATACATAGTTTCATTAAGTTAATTAAGCTTAACTAACCAATCATGTAAGCGAATATATCACTATTATTACCACTATTATCACCATGATTCATTCACACCATACATTCACAAGCTTATACATAGCAAGTTTATACACATATCTGCTAAGACATCTAAGTCTGTCGACTTGTGTATGCCTTTTACATTTTTCCAACTTACACAAATTATGTCGTTCAGAGCCATATCTCTCATATATGGTCATAAAAAGCATTTCATACTGACCAATGTTAAAATATGCAGAAGATGTTCTTAAAAATTGGGACAACCCAGTATCAGTTTCTGTAGGTACCCAGTGAGTATAGAATTGTTTATATCTCAGACCGTTCGGCTAAACTTGTTTAAATTTGGCTGGCAGATGTAACAAATTAAGAAATGTGCTTCAATGTCTTTGCAACAGATTCCGTAATGATAATAAAACCGATTCGATGGTTTTGCAACAGACTGTCATTACCCTGCATTTATGAAAAACATGTCAAACATTATTTATAAAACCATTTATGTAATTGTTGAATTTCTAAGCTGCTGCTTCCATATTTTTTCTTCTCCCAATTGAATTTTATTTTTATTGCAATTTTCATTTCTATAAGTTATGAAAATTAGGATCTTTCAACTCAATATCACATAAATGGCCATCTAGTACAGATAGTTTAGCGTTGATTTGAAGAATTAACATGCCAAAAATATGAGTGTCTAATTTAAAATATAAAAGCTAGTCCATTTTTGGCACACACTGTATAATTTGTAACGATTACGTTTCGTTACTGCTTTGGTTATTCAAAACAAACACGTAAGAGGCTTAATTAAGAGCCGACAATCCAATATATCTAAGTTGCGGTGCTATCGGGGCGGCAAGGCCGCGGACGAGCCCTGAGGGAACAAAAAAAAATATCTCTAAGGCAATTCAAGTTTTTGATTTCAAGATTGTTTTATGAAAAGTCGCCAATGTTTAACTATCTTAAACCCCTTTACTGCATTTCTAATTTGTACGTTTAAATTCTATATATGTTTTGCCATGGAAAACTACCTCGCATTATTACTGAACAAATATTTCCGGGAACGAAATAAGCATTGAAAATGTACGTTAGGAATGTTCAAGAACAAAATATTGTTTATCTTGGAATTTTCCGTAATCGGTGATATCATCCAACGATGGTTGGAGACGTTGCAGAGAATTGCCGGCAAAGCCGCCGATTGGAGGTCTCGCTTTATCTCATTCGAAGAATGGAGGCTAGAAAGAGCTCGAGCACAGCCATCAACCGTCACAGTAACAATTTTTGCGTGCAGCGACCTAGCAGTTGCCGAACCCGACACATTAGCATGGTTATTATCGAACCTTAAGTAAATTGGCAGTGAATTTTACTGAAGCAAATTCACGTTTTAATTGCGATTCGCAAAGTTTCCATCAAGCGAATTCAGAACATCGACATAGGTGTCAAATGGTCTAGTAATATTGGAGCAATAACATACACCGGCCCAATAAAATTTGATGAGAAGTCCCAGTCGTTTTCCCCCAGTTTTTCCGCTCTTATTGAAGTCTGGAATCTGTGTCAGGCACTCATGATTGCTCCCACCTGAAAATCATCTTCACAGGGTCACCAGGTAACCTAATACTGAAAGACTAGTGAGTCTAAACAAATCTGTTTTCTAAATCAGCAGAATTTTCATGCCGAAATTTAACATCTGAAGTTTTAATAACCTGAACTTTCAAAATCAGGTAATCAAGTTTGAGCTTATACAATGTCAGAGAGGTGCTGTCAGCAAAAGTATATATTTCCACTTAGCAATGCCATAATTGTCCAAATAACAATAACAATCATGAAAGGGAAACAACATTTACAAAAGTAGGTCATTTTCTTATTTAAAAAAAAATTAAAAAATGTCCCGTACTAATTCGACAATTATTTTGTTTGGCAATGAAAGTGGTTTTTATTGTATGACAGTTCTTCCATGGCTAACTTAGTGTAAAAGTAAAAAATTAATTATTACAGCATCTATTGTTCAACAAAAATATCAACATGAGAGTCTTTGTATTCAAAATTCAGAGAGAAATTTAAAATGGAAAAGTATACAGGCTGGACAATTTAAAATAACAAATTTGATGTCTACTTCTGGCATAAAATAAATATATTTTTGACATGAAGACTATCTAGAAAAGGTAATTACATATTAGGCAGATGGTGGTGAAATGAAATTGAATGGCAAAGCTACTTAGAAGAATGAAAGGAATTGAAGTAAAGATAACCGAAAGGAAAATAATCATACGGTGTAAAAAAATATTACTAAACTCAAGTTTCAGAAATATTTCGGAACTATTTTTTTACGGCAACCACCTAATATTATTTTAATTTATTAACCTTTGTTAAAAAATATTACAATTATGTCTCTTTTCCCTATGTGCTGTTTTGAACTTATTTACTGCTAAAAGAAATTACAAATGAAAATATTTTAAAAATAAAGTAATAATTCAGATATTGAAATTGAAATACTAATTTAGGTCAATACATAGGATTTGTAAACCATTTTTCCGCGGCGTTTTTCAGCAATTTTCGTACGTAATTTAGTTGGCAACTCCCCATAGAATGCCCTCGTGACAATTCTACCTTGTTCCAGAAAATCTAGCAGAATTATTCCATCTTCGTCCCAGAAAACTGAAGCAAGGACCTTGCCAGCCGACTTTTGAAAAAGCAATTTTTTGGGACGTGAAGAACTGGAATGCTAGCACTATTTCAATTGCTCTTTAGTTTCTGGATCATAGCGATGGATCAATGTTTCGTCGATAGTGACAAGCGACCAAAAAATTTTGATTAACTTTTTCAAAACGGAGGTACATTTCCTTACACACTGTCAAACGAACGCGCTTCTGATCAGCCTTCAAGCATTCGAGAATCAATTTTTCCGAAAGCTTATTATTTCAAACTCCTAATGAAAAATTTAAAGCACACATTTATAGGAATTGCTCAATGTTTTTTCTATATATTTTGGTCCGATTCGCCGATCTTCTAAGATCATTTCATGGGCATTTTATCGTCCTGTTTTAGATTCTAAAACTCACTTTTTAACAGTAGCATATGTAGGACATTGATATCTACGGTTGCTACCATATCACCTAAAGTGTCTTTATCTCGTAAACTCTTTCAAAAATAAATACTTTCTTAATAACCGAAACTCTCTTTTATCATATTATTTAGCTTTATCTCAGGCGTGTCATTTTCCAGAATTCAGTTTAGTCACTATTCAACTTTAAGATGTTTAACTTTGACAGCTTATTTATGAAACCTCATAGTTTTCACCATAGCAACTAAATTCAATGTTCGTTACTGGAAATTCCCATACTTAATTCTAAAAGAGATAAGCCTAATAATTTCACTTTACGAGTGTGTAATAATATCCAGTAAGCCTGGAAGCTATTCAGTTAGTATCCAGTGCACAAAAATTCATATACACTTCTTAAGACTTATCTCTTGTAAAATTAATTCCTCATTCTCCACTCTATAGGTGTGGCTGCACGAATATCGCGACTGAATAGTTCGCATATGGTAAGAACCGGTTCAATTAGTTATGTTTATCTTCTCTGGGCATAATTCAGCATTAAAGTAACACACTTTTCTGAGATTTTCAGTATACTTTAATAATACACTTTGCTTAGCTTTATACCACCAAATTTTATACCTATAACTAAAATGTCAAATGAAATTTGTAAGCTGATCTCTTGTAGAGTTAAGTTTCTGTTCTCTACCCTGTGGATGGGGGTCTAAGAAGCTCGACACTGCATACGCATATAATAATAATAATAACAATCTTTATTTTGACTACAATCATACAGCATGTCTGTACAGTTAAGTCTTCGACTTGTAAAGTATTTGGACATAATTTAGTTAAAGGTCAACCTAAAAATGTTTTGACAGCTATTTTCCAAACATTATACTTCAAATTTTGACACATCAAAAGTCTAGAATTTACATCTTCCGTTTTCACCCTTCATCCAAAAAATGCTTTCAAAACTGCCACTGCTTGATTTCCCTTTCTACCTGGCCATGCTCCACAACGAATCGTTCATTTCTGCTCCATATTTTTGCCAAAAATACAAATTTTGTAACGAGACAACTTACATTGACTTTTCTCAACGACAGAGCTTAAGATAAGAATCCGTAAATTATGTGAGACAATTAGTTATGTTTAGCTTCAGTGGACATAATTCGACATTCGATTAACAAACTTATCAGAAAGCATTTCAAAAATGACCATGTAGTAATAATTTTTACTTCAACTTTATACCACATATATGTACAAATTAAGAGTAAAATGAAATTTTTAGGCATATTGATTCTCTGCCCTGTGCAAAAGACGTGAGAATTTCGCCACTGCACATAGTTCGACATTCGATTAACAAACTTATCAAGAAGATTTTTTTTGTACTTCAACGTCGCTCTATTTCCGCCACTATGGCCTATCACCGACGTCAAGGAGCAGTTTCACCTCACTATCCTGAAAATTTTACCGAACCCCTGCCCTTGTGTAAGGAAGGTAAAGATCTTTAACGTGACCAACATCGCATGGACACGGGACTCGCGGCTTTTCGCCCCTTTTGTGATGGCGGAACGTGCAGACATTCAACTTGCTCAAACACAATGCTACAACCTCGGTTGATGTTAATTTTACAGTATGCACTAAAAAGGGAAAGGGGAACCCTGGGAATTAAACCCAGTACCATTCGATTAAGAGGCACACATTCTTACCCCTGGACCACCGAAGCTCCTGTAGAAAGTTTTTAAAAAATATCTATTTAGACTTTAATAATAATTTTTACTTTAATTTTATACCACCAAAATATATAAAAGTTAGGTGTAGAATGAAATTATTACGCTTATTAATTCTCCGTTTTCTGCCCTGTGGAAAATGTGTAAGAATTTCGTCACCGCATAGTCCACATACGGTAGGAATCCATACATCAGCTTCAATTAGGTATATTAAGCTTTACTGGTTATCATTTTACTTAAATTTAGAAAAAATCAGAAGTTTTTTCACAAAAAAAACTGTATTTAAATCTTAATAACATTATTTTCAATTTTATATTTAAAAAAAACAGCATAGCTTAAGAGCAAGATCAAATTTTTAGGCTCATCTCTTGTAGAATTAACTTTCTGTTATCCAGCCTGTGGACAACGGTGTATGAATCTCCCCACTGCATAGTCAGCATACGGTAAGATTCGGTAAATCGGCTTCAGTTATGTTTAGCTTCACTGGACATAATTCGAATTTCATTTAAAAAATATAAGAGGTTTTTCCAAAAACAATTGATTTTAACTTATAACATTCTCTTTAATTATATATTACAGCATCCAGCATAACTTTAGAGTAGGATCAAATTCCCAAGCTTATCTCTTGTGAAATGAACTTTCTGCTGTCCACCCTGTGAACGAGGGTGTAAGCATCTCGCCACTGCATAGGCCGCATACGGTAAGAGTCCGTAAATCAGCTTTAATCAGTTATGTTTAGCTTCACTGGACATAACGTTTCACTTTACTTGATGGTCTAGATGGATAACATGGAAAACTACTACTACATAACTAACTTAAATACATTTTAAACATCATGCACATATTTTTATTCACAATAATTTTCTGTCCCTTTTATTTTAGAACAATAATTTCTTCTTAAAAAAACATTAAAACGAACACAATTAATCTTAATTATGATAGAACCTTGGTAGTAGACAATCGAAGGGTTCGAAGTTTCTTGTTAATTTTTTTTTAACTTGTTTGGCCTCGAGCAAAGCTCTTTTAGCCACGGTCACTCCAGGTCAACAACTAGTGCTACAGCTCCCTACTATAATATGATGTTTTACATTACAAAATAAATAATAAAAAAAAGATTCGCTATGCTATCGTCTACCAAGCTCAGCAAACAAACCCTCAAATTTCTTTTACTTCATGTAAACCAATAATAATTTACGAAGACAGACTATGCCCATCATACTTTACATTTTGTTTTTGTGGGTAAGGTGTATGTGTTTAAGTCTTATAAACTAGGATTAAAATTAAGGAAAAAAAGACATGGGATCACAAACTTCACGCCTAGGGGTCCACCAAGGCGACTTTATTTGAGACAAACTAGACAGGACCACGGTAAAGATGAGTTAGACACAGGGACAGACAAAAGGAATCTATAATTATATTATTATTAACTATAATGTCAATTTCTACAACAAAATTACTGTAAAAAACAGAACAAAATTTTATATCTTTTTACGTTGAGCTAAATTACCTCATGTAATTTATTACATTTAATGAAGTTCAAAAGTATATGCATTATCTCTTTTTCAACATAGAACGCTACATGCAACAAATATGATATATTCAATGGTAGTGGAACTCCTTGATCAAGACATTTTTTAACTAGATTGTTACATGCATGGATGTGTTTCTTACAATTAAAAAAGATATGATTAATACCACACACACACTTGTTCCATCACAACTACACAGTGGATTGTCTGCCAACCCCATTTTAAATAGTTGCTTTTTGGTAGCACCATGCCCTACGATGATTCTAGCAAGTGTTATGTATATTATCCTGTTAGTAGGGACTATTTCTGAGATCGATTTAGAAGGCAAGGTGGGAAATATTTGGTAAAATTTACTTTTTACTATGGCTTGTTGTTTGCTCCATTGGTCTGACCATTCTTTCCCCATGTATCGTTTACAGGTAGGAAGAAGATCTCTCGTTAAG
Organism: Tillus elongatus; assembly: GCA_964006375.1. NCBI lineage: Eukaryota > Metazoa > Arthropoda > Insecta > Coleoptera > Cleridae > Tillus > Tillus elongatus. The sequence continues at coordinate 3,714,161 of OZ023269.1, forward strand.
AGTATATTGCAACTCTCTCCCATTATTGTTGCATTTTTTGCCAGTTTATCTGCTTCTTCATTGCCCTTGATATGTGCATGTGCTTTTATCCACATAAATATAGCTGTTTTTCCAGCCCTAACTAAGTTCAGGTAATTGGATCTAATAATGCCTATAAGTGGGTCCTTGAATACCTTAGAGGACTCCTTCAGAGCCAATAGTAACGACTTGCTGTCAGTTATTATTATAAATTTGGAGTGGGATTCCATTCCCATGGCCATTTCAAGACCTTTGATAACTGCTACTGTTTCTGTCGTATATATGCTGGTTTCTTTGTGTAGCTTAAAAACGAAACTGGATGTCGTCGATTCGGAGTATATACTACACCCTGCGGAATCTGATGTTTTGGATCCATCGGTAAATATTAGGGCAGATCCTGGAAACGTCTGGATATTTTCACGGTAATAGCTTTGAACATCTATGTCTTCACTATGGCAATCTGGTAAAACAACAATTGGATTCCATAGTAAAATATCATATGACAACGTAAACACTTCTGACTCGTGCAATGGTTGGCGTTACTATTGTGGATGTGTAAGATAAAGCTTTTGTCAATGGTGGTGAGTTTTTATGTCGCCAGTATGTGTTATTTTGGTTATGCGATAAGATGGTGTTAGTTTGGATGCTGATCTTTCCTTGCAATGGTTGCTTTATCAAGAATTTGCTAGAAAGATATTCCTGTCTTAATTTGAGAGTTGGCTCATTGGCCAAGGCCAAGATTGATTCTGTGGGGGTTGATTTTATTAGCCCGTGGACTAATCTTAAAGCTTTATATTGTATTCTGTCAATTTTTCTTAAGTGTGTTTCCGCAGCAGACCCATAGAAAATTGAGCCGTAGTCTATGATCGACCTAGTGTATGACCTATACAATTTCATCGCTGTTCTAGGATCTGCACCATATTTCTTTTTACATGTATATTTCAAAATATTCGGACTTTTTTCACCCTTGCTAATACAATGATCAACATGTTCCTTCCACAAAAGTTTTTGATCGATTATTACACCTAAGTATTTGTAGCTTTTGTGACATGTTCTTGTTAATTAATAAAGCGACGTTGAAAAATACCTTCGTTTTGCAGTATATTTGACCACTTAAATGTAATAACTCCTACTCTCGTTTTCCAAGGGAATCTTGTTTGTCCTCAAGACTGTCAAGAATTCTAAATGACCCATTGTAACCTTTTCCACCCTATATCTGATCACATTAGTAAATAAAACACAAGTTAAAAAAACGACTCTTAAAAACAAAATATCAACTGACATGAATTATGTAACATTCGTGGATTTTGTAGCCATAATACAAAAATAATAAAATAAAAACTAAGAAATAAAAAGTACCTAAGTATCTAAACTAAAACTCTAACCGCTATTTTTTTTAAATTTTTATTTAAGGGGGAAATTACTATTATGATGTAATAACCAAGATCGTGTCCTTATTCACTTCGTATTCTGGTGGCAATACTCACCCTGCGACATTTGCAGTCAAATACAGCATTAAGGGGAAGTTATTTATTGGATTCTTCCAGGAAGGAGGCACTTGTCTATAAAAAAAATAAGCTACTATAATATGTGTTTTCTATTTCTTGTGTGTGTGACTTATTTTCTTCTGTAGAGTCATTAGAAGAACATGATGGCAAACTACTATTATGTAAATGTATTTTTCTTGTGAGCTTTATCACAAGTTACGCTGTCAACAAAAGTGCTTATATTGTCTAAATATATTAGTATGAAATCAAGAGCTTGAAGGAACTGTAACCACAGGACAGAAAAGTAATAAAAGGAAAAACAGTAAATAAAAATACTAATCGAAAGTATTTAAATAATTAAGTTAACCTTTGATAGACTTTTAATGCTGTCTAAAATATTGAACATCTTTATCATTTAATGTTGGAAATTTAACGGAGATGAAATGTTGAGGATCGCTCCTTTGTCTGCTTTACTGTTTCTTGATACCACTTGTGCTAAAACATCCTCAGGCGAATGGGACCTGAATTGCTTGCTCCTAGCCAAACTGTTTCTAGGAATTTTCCTTATTAATAGTTATTAAGTTGTAGTGTGTCTTTCCGAAGTCTTGTATAGTTATTTCTATTTTCTAGAGAAACTAAAATACAATAATGATGAGCTGTTATTGTGTGATCATATCATCTACTGGGCTCTATCGCAATTTGATTTAAAAAAAGAGCACTGAAATCTTATCAGTAATTCAAAGCTTCAATCTTTTAAGATGATAACACTTATAGAAATAACTACTGAACCGTATGGTCACGTATTCAGGCTCATATTAACTTAAATAATCGTCGTAATATTTCGACAAAACACTTTAAATTGAAGGATAATAACATTATACCTGACAAGCAATAGGTTATAATTTATTTTATCGTTATTTTATCAATTCTGTTAATGACTTAACTGACAGCGCAGAGTTATAAATGTATATATGGAATTATACGCCCTCAAATAAACACCTTTTGGTGCTATTGTATTACCAACGACAGAGTTTCAGTACATTCCAACACTTTTCATGACGACTTTCTATTGGCTTTGATGGCACCCAATAACATGTGTGTACGAACATAATGCTGGCCCAGTTTCACACCCTCTTGGGTCAGGCATCTGGATCTCTCTGTGTTGATTTTTTTCACTGGGATATTAAAAATAGCTGTCATCATTACAATATTTGGGAATGGCAATCGATGATTACTTTTATCTATAGCCCAATATGCCTACTGTCAGTAGTTTCAAAGATATGAGAAGATTGTTTGAAAAACATATAAGAAGATTTATCCACAAATACGGTATCTTTATTTCCAATTATTATGGTTTATATAGCAAACATTCCAGGCATAATACACTTTTCTCTTCGTTATCCTTTAAACTTGAAAGCATTGATTATAAATACAATACATCTTCAATTAATGTAGGCCTAAAAAAAATCCGTTTTACATGGTTAACCACTCACTGGCGCAGAACATTTTTAAATATATGGCATAAGGACATGAGTACAAAAACTTAAACTATATTTGTCAAATCATACCAAACCAGCTGGTTGTATTGCTATCTCAAAGAAGCATTGATCTCAGAACTGGCTGAGAGTTCTGGGGTGTCACAAGATAGCATATTGAGGCCCCTTATGATTTTATCTTTGCTGATAAAATTGTTACGTGTTGGTAATGATGTTTTACTTCCTTTGGTCGTTCACACTTTTGCTGTTGCTCTTGGTGGAGGAATTGGTAAGTTCATAATTACTGTTGGAGGACTCGGGGGTTATATTGCAATATTGGTCATTGCGAAGGGGTTTTAATTTGATTCAGCACAAGATTAACATCATGGTTTTTACCAATGTGGCAAATACTAGTAACATGGGCATTTTGGTGACGCTCCATGGAAAGTCTCCTCACCAACACAGGTCAGCTAAATTGTCAGGTCTCTATTTGGACTCAAACTGTCGATAAGACAACATATGCCACTAAATTATGCGTGGATTTGTCGTCTCTTTGTCCAGTTGTTTAGAGCCCACACTTTGTGTGACTGTTTCGTTCGTGTTATCGTATCTTTATCGTCCACTGGGTAAAACTTATTACATTTCCGGTTAGCGTAATAATAGTCAAACATTTCATTTGTCTTATTGCAAAAATAATTATGGGAGTTATTGTGTGTGTTTTTGTTTCTTTAACGTCGGCCTATTTCCGCGACTATGGCCAATCACCGACGCCAGGGAGCAGTTTCACCTCACTATCCTGGAAATTTTGCCGAACCCCTGCCTTTCTGTAAGGAGGGTAGGGATATTTAACGTGCTCAACATCGCATGGACACGAGACCCACGGCTTTACGCCCCCTCCGAAGGGCGAAACGTGCAGACATTCAACTTGCTCAAATACAATGCCAGAACCTCGGTTGATGTTAATGTTACAGTTTGTATTGAAAAAGTGAAAGAAGTACCCTGGGATCGAACCCATTACCCTTCGGTTCAGAGGCACACGTTCTTACCCCTAAACCACCGACGTTCCATGGGAGTTATTAATGATAGCATATACTCGTCTGATTTGTGTCACGAGTTATTTAAAGCATTTATAATTCTCAGTAAGTGCTTTCTACATTTCCAGTTTTGGCCTGTTTATTAAGCAGATTAAATACACGGTGGATATTTATAATGCAAGACAATTAAATTAAATAGATGTACGTACCTAACGCTTCAGTAAAAGTGGCAAAAGACCTTTATAAAGTAATAGATATCGATTATAAAATCTCAGATAAAATTTATAATCAGCTTGGATAACTTGCCTTATCGAAGATGCCATAGTGAATATCTCAACAACAAAAATATTTTGACCAGATTTTAGTAGGGTTACCTTTTCTATTTAAAAATATGCAGTCAAGTTTTTTTTATATACATGAAAACAAAATAGTAAAAAAGTGATGTCCTATCAAAGCAAGCTGGTGAAACATACCCTTTGAGAACAGAATAAAGTACAGTTCGCCTTTAGAACAAAACAATTAGCCATATTGTTATATGTCAAAGATTGTTCAAACTATACAGAAAATCAGTTTTGGTATTTTTAATTTTTCATATATATATATATATATATATATATATATATATATATATATATATATATATATATATATATATATATATATATATATATACAGGGTCGCTGATAAGTCTGGAAACGGTCGATTATCCGGGAAAATATACAAGGTGTCGAAAAAAGTTTTATACAAAAGTTTTTGGGTTCTTCAATGTCTACTAGGCGGTGATAATTTCATTTATACAGGGTTGGTTATACAGGCGTGGCACACCAATATAAATTATTTTTTAATGGAACACCCTATATATTATTCGATATTTCAATCCTTCTCTTAATTTTGAGCAACATTTATCAGAAGCATGCTGTACATAAACTCAATCGTTTCCGGGTAAAAAAATAAATAAAAATAAACGCTATTGTTTTTAAAATCTATTGGATGAAGAACAAAAATAAATGAAAAGTAGAATATCTCTTGAAAACAATCTGTGAGTGTGAAAAGAACCGGTTGCGATGTTTTTAACATTGTTTGAAATCCTATTTTATAAGATGTTCAAAGTGTTCTCCATTGACCTCCTGACAATAATGAATTCGCTTAACAAAACATTGCACTGCATTTACAAGAGCGTTTTGAGGAATGTTATTAATTTCATGCACAATCCTTGCTTGCAACTCTTCAATATTCTGCGGTCTATTTTGGTAAATTAAATTTTTTACATGACCCCACAAAAAAAGTCAAGCGGCGTCATGTCGGGAGACCTAGCTGGCCATTCAATAGTTCCCCTGCGCCCTATCCATCTGCCAGGAAAGGTTTGATTCAGATATTCCCGTACCTCAATTCCAAAATGAGGGGGTGCCCCATCCTGCTGAAACCATATTTCTTCCGCTGGTAGATTTGGGTCGTTATTGTTCGGAAATAATCGACTAACGTCTGGAACAATTGATTCTTGCAAAAGTGTTAAATATCGAGCAGAGTTCAAATTACCGTGTATAAAATAAGGTCCTATGATATGTCCACCAATAATAGCACACCAAACATTTACTTTTTGCGGTCTTTGGGTGTGAATTTGTTCCATCCAATGTGGGTTTTCGTCTGACCAGTACCTACAGTTGTGTCGGTTGACTTGTCCATTCAAACAAAATGTAGATTCGTCGGAAAACAAAATGTGGTTGGCAAAGTTAAAATTTTGGCGTAACTTCTCCATAATAAGTTCACAGAACTCGATTCTGCGATCAAAATCGTCTTCACTCAGTTCTTGCAATAAATGAATTTTATATGGACGGAACTTTTCCCGCTTCGTAATCTTTTGAATTGAATATCGACTCATATTGTGATTTAAAGCCAATTGCTGTGCCGAAGTTTTCGGATTTTCCACCACATCCAATATTACATTCAAAGAATTTTCTTCATTTATAACGGTTACTGGCCTTCCAGTTCTAGGTTTATCCTTGATACCGCCAGTTTCGTGAAAACGATGCAAAGTTTTCGAAACTGTGGATTTGGAGATCGATTCCCGCTCAGGATGCAACTCATTGAACATAATCACCACTTGAGCAAAACTTCGTGTTCTATCACCGTACCCTATCATCATTAAAATTTCGATACGTTCGGTTTCACTTAAACTTGCCATTTTGCACAAAAACTGTTGACACTAAATTACTAATGTTTCAAAACTGTTGACACTGAATGAATGTTTGACATTCGTTGTCCTGGAAACATTTTAAAACAAAAGAATAATACTGCGTTTCTTATGGGCATCTTATCTTATCTTGGGATTCCCAGCAATGTTAAAAACATCGCAACCGGTTCTTTTCACACTCACAGATTGTTTTCAAGAGATATTCTACTTTTCATTTATTTTTGTTCTTCATCCAATAGATTTTAAAAACAGTAGCGTTTATTTTTATTTATTTTTTTACCCGGAAACGATTGAGTTTAGGTACATTATGCTTCTCATAAATGTTGCTCAAAATTAAGAGAAGGATTGAAATATCGAATAATATATAGGGTGTTCCATTAAAAAAATAATAATATTGGTGTGCCACGCCTGTATGACCAACCCTGTATAAATAAAATTATCACCGCCTAGTAGACATTGAAGAACCCAAAAACTTTTGTATAAAACTTTTTTCGACACCTTGTATATTTTCCCGGATAATCGACCGTTTCCAGACTTATCAGCGACCCTGTATATGTATATATATATATATATATATATATATATATATATATATATATATATATATATATATATATATATATATACATATATATATATATATAAATATATATATATATATATATATATATATATATATATATATATATATATATATATATATGTATGTATGTATGTATATGTAGATATACATATAGCGGGTGTTCCATTTAAAACTCCATATGTCATTTACTTCAAAACTAAATAGGATATTTAAAATCTGTCGACGCTGTTTAATTAAGAACGCGAAGGGTTGAACTTTGCGAAAAAAACATTATATTTACTACCACACATGTAGATGGCGTTGCTGTGCAAAAAACATTTCGATCCGCAGATCATTGAAATATGTTGCGTTTGCTTAAGAATTAAATTTCGATTACATTTCTTTCTATTCACAAGTTTCATAAAGTCAACCGTTTTTTTTTTAGATATTTGAGGTTAGGTGTCGCATTGCAGATGAAAACCTTCATAACTGGTTCAATACAAATACTGGACATTAGTTAGTTTCTTTGCAACATTTTAGATATTAAAATGGATAAATGGCTACTATTAAAGCATTTTAATATCTCAAATGTGCCAAAGAGTTAAAATTCGATTAAATTTATTTCTATTTACAAGTCTTATAAAATCAACCGTTTTTTTTTGATATTTGACGTTAAGTGTAACATTGCATATAAAATAAAAACCTTTATAACTTTTTCAATACAAACACTTCGCATTAGTTTCTTTGGAACATTTTAGATGTTAAAATGGATACTATTAAAGTATTTTAATATCTAAAATCTTGTCTGCAATGCTACATTTAACCTCAAATATCAGGACCTCGGTGGTTCAGGGGTAAGAACGTGTGCCTCTCAACCGAAGGGTACTGGGTTCGATCCTAGGGTACTCCTTTCACTTTTTCAGTACAAACTATAACATTAACATCAACCGAGGTTCTGGCATTGTATTTAAGCAAGTTGAATGTCTGCACGTTCCGCCCTTCGGAGGGGGCGTAAAGCCGTCGGTCCCGTGTCCATACGATGTTGGGAACATTAAAGATCCCTACCCTCCTTACAGAAAGGCAGGGGTTCGGCAAAATTTCCAGGATAGTGAGGTGAAACTGCTACCTGGCGTCGGTAATTGGCCATAGTCGCGGAAATAGGTCGACGCTAAAGAAACAAAAACACACACAACAACCTCAAATATCTAAAAAAACGGTTGATTTTATGAAACTTGTGAATAGAAAAAAGTCTACTTGACATTTAATTCTTAATAAAACGAAAAGTTTCTTTACGCAGCAGCGCCATCTACATGTGTGTTAGTAAAAAAAATATCGCAAAGTTGAATCCTTTCGCGTCCTTAATTAAACAGCGTTGACAGATTTCAAATATCCTATTTAGTTTTGAAGTAAATGGCATATGGAGTTTTAAATAGCACACCTTTATATTTATATATATATATATATATATATATATATATATATATATATATATATATATATATATCAATATGTGTTTATTTACCCTTTATTCGACAGTTCAATAATAACGACGATAATGATGATATTAATTGAAATAATAATAATATTTATTAACCACTCAGATATAAAAATAAGCATATACAGTAAATTGGAACAAAATTTAAAATTACAATATATAGCAACACACCTAAATTAACGTTAAAACATGGAAAAGATAAAAAAATATAGATTAATTAGATAATTTTAAATACTGACACCGCTCATATCAAGAGTCAAAAAATCCATACAAACTATAAAAGCTGTGCGCCTTTTAAAATTTCTTTAATGTGCAATAAAAACTTGAAATGATATCATTTTTTTTATAAAATGTGACGCATGAATATATAAACTTCCTGCTATAAATAAAGGTTTTGCCAGTTTTAGTCAAGCGTTTAATGGGTACGTTAATTTCATTGAGTCTTGCATTATAAATATACACTGTGCCATAGATATAATTTTTTCTTTCATTTTTTTAAATATAGAGAGCAACTGAAAATGTAGAAGAAAGTCATTGTAAAAATTATAAATGATCTAAATAACTCGCGATACGAATCAGACAAGCATATGCCCTCAATAACCCTCATAATTATTTTCTGCAATCAGAGCAGATAAAACGTTTAATATTATTACACTAACAAAACATGTAATAACTTGTACAGAGTTCACGATGAAGATACGATAACACCAATGGAATAGTCACACAAGCTTAAGGGGCTATACACTACTGAACAAGGCGATGACAAATCCACACATAATTTTGTGGTCTATGTTGTCTATCGACAGGTTAAGTCCAAATAGAGATCTAAAAATTTACCTGACCTGCGTTGGTGAGGAGTCTTTCCACGAAGCCTTACCAATATGCTAATGTTACTAGTATTTTCAACACTAGGGAAAACCATGATACTAGGCTTGCTCTGGTTCAAATTAAAACCGCTTCACAATCACAAACATTGCAATGTAATCACCAAGTACTTGAACAGTAATTCTAAACTTACCAACTATTTTACCATGAACAACAGCAAAAGTCTCAACAACCGAAAAAAATACATAAAAGATCATTACCAAAATACAACAATTTTGTTAGCAAAGATAAAATAAAGAGGAGTATCAACATGCTACCTTGTGATGCTCCAGAACGCTCAGCCACTCTTGAGACCAATGCTTCTTTGAGGCAGCAATACAACCAGGTGGTTTGGCATGGTTTGACAAATATGGTTTAAGTTACTGGACTCATGTTCTTCTTATGTGATATATTTAAACGTTTTCAGTAACAGTGAGTGGTTAACCATGTCAAATGATTTTTTTTGGGGCCAAAATGAATTGAAAGCGTACCGATTTTACCAAATGTCAATGCTTTCAATAATAAACGAATACCAAGCAACAAGTGTATCACACAAGAAATATTTCCTATAGAAACCATATGAATTGGGAATGAAGATATTGTATTTATTGAGAAACTTTCTTATATGTTTTTCAAACAGTTTTTTTAATGTCTTTGAAATTACTGGGTGTAGGCACATTGGGCTATAGATAAAAGTAAATCTCAATTGTCACTCAGATACCGTAACGATGACAGGTGTTTTTAGTATCTCAGGGAAAAAGCCAACACAAAGAAAACCAGATGCCTGTATCCAAAAGGCTGTGAAACTGTGCCAATATTATGCTCCTGGACATATATTATTAGGTAAAATCAAGACCAACAGAAAGTAAACATGCAAAGTGTTGGATTGTCTGAAACTTTGTCATCGATAATATGATACCGACACAAAATGTACACTTGAGGGTATATAATTGGATGTATTCATCTCTATCTTTGTTGTTCGTTAATTCATTAACGAAATTGATACAATGATTATTAAAAGCATTACGATATCTTGCATTTGAGAGAATGTTATAATACATGTATTTAAAGAGTTCTGTCAAAATATTATGACGATTCTTCAAGATAATATGTGACTAAATAATTGACTAAATGGTTTAACATTTGTTTTTAGAAGTGTTCATCACGTTAAAAGATTGAAGCTTTAAAATACCAATAAGATTTTAGTGTGCCTTCTTTAATTAATATTGTCAAACAGTACACAAGAAGAAATAATCACACAATAGCCGTGTATCATTCGCTTCTAATAGTGACTCTAAAAATTGAAAATAAATCATTGTACAACACTTCAGGGGGACACACAACGACTTCGTACGTGTTAACCAGGGCATCTAGAAACAGTTTGGCTAGGAACAACGTCTTCAGGTCCTATTTGACTGTGAATTTTCTAGGCAAATAGTACCAACAAATAGTAACGCAAACAAGGAATAGATCCTCGATATTTTGTCACAGCAGAATTCCAATATTAAATAAAGGTTTCCAAAGTTCCAGCAGCATCAAAGACTCAACAAGAAGTAAATATTAAATATTCAAATACTTTTTAGTCAGTATTTTTATCTGTAATTTTCCTTTTTATTATTTCAGTCCTGTAGTCCAATTCTTTTTAGCTCTTGATTTCATACTGACGTCTTTTGATAATACGAGAACTTTGCTTGACAGTTAAACTTGTTATAAAACTCACCCAAAAAAACAATTACATATTAATAGTTCGATATCAACTTCTTCTAATTTCTCCACAAAGAAAAATAAGCCGTTACACAAAAATTCAAAAACATGCAATAACTTTATTTCTATAAACAAGGATCCCCTCTTCAAAGTAATTCAACAAGAAATCGTCACTTAATGCCAAAGTTGGATATGAATGTTCCCAAGCGAGTAGTACCATCAGAGAATGAAGCAAACAAGCAAAGGATTTTTAATATTCCTTCACAACAGAAATTTCTACACTTAAATAAAAGTGTGCCGTGACTGGTATTGCCTCTTAGTGGCACGGTACGGGCAACGCTGTGGTGGCCTGTCGGGCAGTCTCTGCATCAGAGATACTGGCCGTTCAGGAAAAACGTGGGCATACCTAGAAGTAACCTAGGATTATGGCCATTGTTTGTGCCACAGCGGCTAAAAATACCTTAATGTTTGGGTGGGTTACTTTAGCAATAGCGTTAATATCATCAGAACCGAATACAGCATCTTCTATCAGAAACACAACTTTGCCATGTCGCTGTTTTACAAAACAGCCTAACCGTTCACTATAATCACTATAATTTTTGCAAATCTTTAATATATATATATATATATATATATATATATATATATATATATATATATATATATATATATATATATATATATATATATATACGGAAAGGTTTCCGTGGTCATAAAAAACAACGATAAGAACCAAATCTCAGTTATGCAGCCGCTTTATTGTAAGAGTTAGAGCTTATCACAAATCAATTTTCCAGGTGCCCTAAATTCCAAAAAATTATAGTAAAAAATCTCGAACGCAGTCAATACAAGAAGAGAGTTGGTACGAAATCAGAAGGAACTTGTTATAATAAAAACTTGATTTCTCATGTTTCCTCATTGTAAGGGCACATTACCACAATACAAATCGAAAGATTTAACGAAGTACCCAACATACACCTATACAGCGGATGATTCGTCTTACACGTGTCAAACACTGACGAAATAACTGATGAAGAATGTTTATCGTACCTTACCTTAGAGTAAGTAACTTAGAAGGTCTTTCTGGATAACACGACTTTAAGTGCCAACAAAATTGAAAGAATAGTGGAGTAGAGGAGAATTGTTGACCGCATTCAAAAAATAATAATAAGAATAAACCTATCATAACATTCCTTGGAGGTCTCAGTGGTGCTGTCCTTTTATTGTAAGAGTAAGAGCTCATCATTAATCAATTTGCCATGTAACCTAAATTTCACAAAATTGTATCACATTTACTCTGAAAAATGCACAGATGAACTTATAAAGCTCTCTTATTTCAGAGATTATCTTAATTCTAATTATAACATTGCTTTTGGACCACCACTTAGTGACGTTTATTCTACTTGTCTCCGAACACAAGAATCCATGAATAGGCTCACAGAAGAGGCTCAGAACACCCTACTAGGCATAAAGTTTGAACACCCAAATCAAAAGGATTTTATGAGATACTTAAAAGTGAACAAAACGACATTCAAATACTTTCTTTTGATTGCTGGAGAAAACTTGAGTTTACCAAAACGTTCAAACCAAGCCGCTGATTTCAGTCAACGAACCAATTATTACAACCTGAGACTTGTCAAAGGCAATTCCAGAAGTAAATTAAATTCAAATAATGTTTTCTTCATGTCTGTGGGTGGAAACAGATTCTCGAAGGGTTTAAACGTGATAGTTTTAGCCATTCATAATTTAAAATGATATTTTTGAGACTGGTAAAACAGTGAAACTATTCTAAAATTTCTTTGGTGGACATAATAAAATTATGTAATGGTATATATTCTGTGTTATTGGTTATTATAGGAGGCTCCCATACATATTAAACAAGTAGGAGTCGTATTTCTAAAAGTAGGTCATTCATTTACTTCCTTAGATCGAGTATTGGGGCTAATTGAAAAGAAGATTATAAACATTAATGTACTTATAAGCAAAGAAAAACTCGAAGACCTAATCAAAAACTATTCTACAATCTAACAACTGGGTACAGATTGGATCATATTTGACTGGAAGAAAGAAACAAAACAAAAGCTAACAAAACCTCCAGGCCAGTGCACTTCAAGTTCAAACCATCAATAATATTTGTATTCACAATAAACGTAAAAAATTCAGCCAGTTTGAAAGGATAAGTGAAGTGCAATTATCGGGTAGATAAAGAGAAATTAATTCTCCAGAAGCACAGAACAGTTTAGCAGTTGGAACCAAAACTGTTGAACATTAAAGACAAACTTAAAGGTAAACAATCCACATAGATTTTCTATTCAAGAAGCACCGTGGAGATGACTGGAGGCGAGAGTTCAAGCTAAAATTTTATAATATTATAGATGAACTCAATGAAACAACGGAAGAAACCACAAACACGGCACATCTAGATGACCCCGATGAGAACTTCGACTTGAGAATTTGAAGGATAATGTTCTTTTGCTGGTTTTCACTTCACACTCTTTTTGAAGTTACTTTTGATTTATCATGTAGAGTTCATTTTCGTATATACTGTCTCTAAACTCTTGAAAATGGCTACAAAGCAGAAGCCAAAACGTCGAATTTCAACAAATTCTGGCCGCGGTTACACCCGCGAACCACGTATTTCTGACACTTATGACCGCACAAACCTTTCCGAATATATATATATATATATATATATATATATATATATATATATATATATATATATATATATATATATATATATATATAAACAAACTTTAATAGATAGCGATATTTAATGAAAAATTTTCTGAAAACAAAAAACCCATCACAAACAGATTAACACCTACATAAATAAAAATTTTATTCTGAGTTAATATACCGTCCTATGCTGTACTAGTTCATTTCCTTATAAGCATACTAAAAAGTAAAGCGTAATAAAAAATGGCAATTCTGCATTTCTATTACAATACACATTTATATGAGGTCACTAGATGCAAAAGTATGTATATAACATTCAAGTTATTCTAAGTTAATCAAAGAAAACAGTTTACAATGAAATTAAGAAGAAAAGTTATCAAATGTTATGTTCCGCAGTAGATGCTTAAGCCTTTGGGTTCCAAATTAAAACAATGACAACTTTGTATTGAATATTTATTCATAAGATGTATACAAGTACTCAATATTAAGAGTGAAATAATCTTCTTTTTTTTCGGTCAAAATGAGATTTTCAAAATTAAAACGTGTTTTGTAGTACGACCACTGGGTTATTTCTCGTGGTATAGAGCAAAACATTTTTTTTATCGCTGAGGCATAGATACTTTTGTGGCGTTCTATTTTAGTACTGCAAAGTCCACAATGACATCACGTACCATGAAATGGCATATGAGAAGCTGCGGTTAGTTCAGTTGTGAGAGAAGCGTGTTGAATTTACCTGCTATAAGTTCTACACATTTTCTACCTCGTTCTCTTGTATCTTCAACCCCAATAAGACCTTGTGCTATGGCCAGTCTATAAAATGTTAAGTTCATAGCGCGTCCTTTGACACAATATAATGAACGACTTTACCAAAACAACATCTAAAAAATGCAAAACTATGCGCACACACCACGTTTTGCTTTTTGATCAATGTCATAACCCCACATGAGTATAGCAGCCTTGTCGACATATTCCATATGGACATTATACTCCTTTACCAATTGCGGACAAAGAGTTTCGTCCAGTGTGTCTGTCTTTGGTTTATTAAGTTACCTCTTGTGTGAAAGTTGCTAAGGAAGTAAATGCCTTTTTGATCCTTCCATTTCACGGCTGTAATATTCTTCTCTCGACATATTTTTATCGGACACGAAGCCATTTGGCAGTATTTTTCTATCCTCGCAGGCCACGCCATATTTTGGCTCTCTTTAAATCATTTATAAGGAACAAAGCAGTAAAATAATTATCGAAATGGAATTTCAAATAGCTGCCTCTCAAACTTTTTGACAGATCAGTGACTACACGCGATCCTAAATCGTCCTGAACTAAGTGCCCTTCTTGAGATAGCTTTTCTAAATCTACATAAATAACATCTTACCTAAAAAAACGGCATTTTGAGTCCTAGTGGTTACGTCATAAAACTACTTCTTTCAGCAGATGGAACGTAGATATCAAAAATAAAAAATCTTAGCTGGTATCTAATACACACCAATCACTATTATTTATAATTCATTTTTAATAACAATGTTCAACAAAATAAACACTTTTCAGTAGGGCTAAGTCAAAATGACAGTTCTAAACATCGCGTACATGACATACTGTGCAAAATGCATTTTTTATTCTAAGAGAGAAGGTCTATGGGGAACACACGGGCTACAGCATAAAACCACCTGCCGTTTATTTGGCAATGACTTTTGGAGGTGGTTTCTTGGATATGCTGCTGGGATGCAAAGGCTTAACAAAGTGTACACGTTTTTTATCAATGTGTAAGATGTATTTACAGTGAAACCTCACTTTGAAATTACTACAAATATATTTCTGCAACTGAGCTATACATATATACAGTTCTGAAACTTAAATCTAACAAAGTCTGGGTGCAAACAATAACGAGTAAATATCTGAAGCCACATTGGTAATAAACTTTATTCAGGCAGTGTAATGAAAGAAGATATATGATAAATAAAAAATAAAAAGTAACTCCAAAAAGAGTGTAAAGTGGAAACCCGTAAAAGATCACCATGCTTTAAATTATTAAGTCAAGTTATCATCAGAGACATCTAGAAGATGTTTCTCGTCTGTGTTTCGTTGTTGTTTCATTACGTTCATCCATAATGTTTTAAAATTTTACCTTAAACTCTCGCCTCCAGTCATCTGCATGGTACTTCTTCGATAGAAAATCTATGTAGATTGTTTACCTTTAAGTTTGTCCTCAATGTTCAACAGTTTTGGTTCCAACTGCTAAACTGTTTTGTGCGTCTGGAGAATTAATTTCTCTGTATCTACCTAATAATTGCACTTCACTTCTCCTTTCAAACTGGTTGAATTTTTGACGTTTATTGTGAATAAAAATATTATTGATGGTTTGAACTTGAAGTGCCACTGGCCTGGAGGTTTTGTTAGCCTTTGTTTTGTTTCTTTCTTCCAGTCAAATATGATCCAATCTGTACCCAGTTGTCAGATTGTAGGATAGTTTTTGATTAGGTCTTAGAGTTCTTCTTTGCTTATAAGTACATTAATGTTTATAATCTTCTTTTCAATTAGCCCCAATACTGGATCTAAGCAAGTAAATGAATGACCTACTTTTAGAAATACGACTTCTACTTGTTTAATATGTGTGGGAGCCACCTATAATAACCAATAACACAGAATAGATACCATCACAAAATTTTATTATGTACACCAAAGCCATTTTGGAATAGTTTCACAGTTTTACCACTCCCAAAAATATCATTTTCAATTATGAATGGCTGAAGCTATCACGTTTAAACCCTTCGAGAATCTGTTTCCACCCACAGGCATGAAGAAAACATTATTTGAATTTAATTTACTTCTGGAATTGCCTTTGACAAGTCTCAAGTTGTAATAATTGATTCGTTGACTGAAATCAGCGGCTTGGTCTGAACGTTTTGGTAAACTCAAGTTTTCTCCAGCAATCAAAAGAAAGTATTTGAATGTCGTTTTGTTCACTTTTAAGTATCTCATTAAATCGTTTTGATTTGGGTGTTCAAACTTTATGCCTAGTAGGGTGTTCTGAGCCTCTTCTGTGAGCCTATTCATGGATTCTTGTGTTCGGAGACAAGTAGAATAAACGTCACGAAGTGGTGGTCCAAAAGCAATGTTATAATTAGAATTAAGATAATCTCTGAAATAAGAAAGCTTTATAAGTTCATCTGTGCATTTTTCAGAGTAAATGTGATACAATTTTGTGAAATTTAGGTTACATGGCAAATTGATTAATGATGAGCTCTTACACTTACAATAAAATGACAGCATCACTGAGACCTCCAATGAATGTCATGATAGGTTTATTCTTATTATTATTTTTTGAATGCGGTCAACAATTCTCCTCTAGTCCACTATTCTTTCAATTTTGTTTGCATTTAAAGTCGTGTTATCCAGAAAGACCTTCTAAGGTACTTACTCTAAGGTAAGGTACGATAAACTTTCTTCATCAGTTATTTCTTCAGGGTTTGACACGTGTAAGACGAATCATTCGCTGTATAGGTGTATGTTGGGAACTTTGTTAAATCGCTTGGTTTGTGTCTGTTGAAATGTTCCCTTACAATGAGGAAACATAAGAAATCATGTCACTTCTCTTCTTGTACTGACTTCTTTTGCGATTTTCCACTCTCACAGGAAATACCAACATTTAACTACATAGCTATAATTAACTTATCGTAATTTTATTGCCACAAGTTTGTAAACATTAAAAGGCAACTACTACACCAAAGTCAACTTCTATCAAAATAATCATAAACTTGACATGCCAGCAAGTGACAGTAAACCAAAAAACTGATCATATGACCGTTTATCAGAATGTGCTTGGCTGATATTCATATAAAATACAACATAACCATCAAATCAAAAAAAAGTTTTGCACCTGACAGTGGATAGGTGTACTTAATAAAAATAATTTTTTGCATTCAACTACTCATACATCAACGAAGAGCATTTATAATAGTATAAGAGTATAACGAATATAACACCACCAGTAACTCATCTTTCAAACTTTTTGCATCTAATGGCCTCGTATTAGATATTACATATGTATTTTAACCCACTTCAAAGAAATTATATGACCGACTAACAAAATAAAAATAACGTAATAAAAAACCCCAATTTTGTATTACTATCAGGACAAATATTCTAGAAGATTTTACATATGGATGTTTTTATACATGCTTTAAAGAAGTTACATAATCAACAAAACCAGAGTTTTGCATTTATATTAAAATATGTTCTATATAAGATTATATTACATACATATATGTCTTATCGTGCATTAAAAAGAAGTTGCAACCTCGGTGGTCCAGGGCTAAGAACGTGTGCCTCTAGACCAAAGTGTTCTCATTTCAATTCCCAGTAAAAATGTAAAATTATTTTTCAGCACATACTGTAAATTGACATCAATCGAGGTTGTCGTATTGTGTTTAAGCAGTTGAATGTCTGCACGTTCCGCCTTCGAAAGTGGCGTTAAGCCACCGGTCCCGTGTACCGTGCGATGTTGGACGCGTTGGAGAGCCATACCCTCCTTGCAGAAAAGAGGGGATTTACAGCATAGTAACGTGAAACTGCTCTCTGGCGTCGGTGGTTGAGAATAGTCTCGGAAATAGACCGACGTTAAATAAACAAAATACAAATACAAAAAAACCGTAATGAATTTTCAGCAAGTTATCACTTTGGCTCTTAACAAAGGATTGATCGGGGGTGAGACAACCCTTAAACTTGACAGAACTGTTTCATCCCTGTGCTAATTTTAATAAGGGGTTGGTCGTTCCATGTATCATTCAATTTTAAACTTTCTTTACTCCTGTCCTCCCCTGTGGGTCCGGGGACTAACTAAAAGAATAGGCCCAAGGTAACTCCTGCATGTCGTAAAAGGCGACTAATTGGAATCAAACACTGGCGGAGGTCTTGTCCATGTGGGCCTGGAGGGAGGCGGATATCTCTGGGGAGTGATGTACACCCGGATTTTGAAGCCTCCACTCTGGGCTTAGAAATGGATGGTTGCCCGCGCTTGGTTGTTACTCGGGAGCGGGGTTCCAGATGGGTGCCGCCTTGGGTTACGTGCTGGCGGGTGTCGTGTGTCTAGACGACCCGGGGGGGGTTGACAACTCTGATGAGTCGTAAACACCCGGAGTTTGGGGCCCCCACTGTGTGCTTCGGAACGGACGGACGGCCTCGCTTGTGCGATGCTCGGGAGCGGGGCTCGATGGGTTGTCGCTTTGAGTCTAGCACTGGTGGGTGTCGGGTCTAGACGAACCCGGAGGAGAGCTGAGATCTTTAGAGGTGGAATAAAACCAAGGGCTGAGGCCTCTTCTGTGAGCTTCGAAACGGAAAAACGACCTCACTTGGATGCTGCTCGGATGCAGGACTTCATGATACTGCACCGAGTCAAAGACTGACGGATGTCTGGTCCAGACAAACTCGGAGAGAGGTTATCTCTCTTTGAGCTTTGAGACGGGCAAGCGACTTCGTTTAGATGGCAGTACATCTGTCAAACAAAGTTTCACCTCGCAGGTGTTATCTCCTGTCGGAAGCTCGATTTGTTGGGTGAAATTTAAGCTAACGCTGGCATGTGTTGGACCTGGACGAACCCGGAGGTGGCTGGGGTCTCTAGGGGTGGATTACACCTGGAGACTGGGGCCTACTCTGTGAGCATCGATACAGGCTAACGACCCTGCCTGGATGCTGCTCGAGGGCGGGACTTTATGATACCGCCTCGAGTCAATGAAACACTGGCAGGGGTCTGGTGCAGGTGAGGCTGGGGGGAGGCAGACATCTCTCGGGAGTGATATGCACCCGGAGTTTGGCGCCTCCACTGTGGCCTCAGAGACTGACAATTGGCCTCGCTTGGTTGTTCCTCGGGAGCGGGGTTCCAGATGATACCGCCCTGGATTGAGCCCTGGCGTGTGTCGTGTGTCCAGACGTCCCGGGGGGCTTTGATCTCTGATGAGTGGTAAACACCCGGAGTTTGGAGCCCATACTGTGTGCTACGAAACGGAAGGACGGCCTCGCTGGAGTGATGCTCGGGAGCGGGACTCGATGGGATGTTGCCTTGAGTCTTAACACTGTTAGGTGTCAGGTTTGGAAGAGCCTGGGGGGAGCTGAGATCTCTAGGGGTGGATTACAACTGGAGATTAGATGCTGCTCGAGAGCGGGACTTCATGATACCGCCTCGAGGCAAACACTGACGGATGTCGGGTCCAGACGAACTCGGAGAGAGGTTATATCTCTTTGAGCTTCGAAACGGGCAAGCGACTTTACTCAGATGGCAGTACACCTGCCAAACAAACTCTCACCCTCAAGAAAAGATCGACTCCCTCAGGGAGCTGGAATTGATGGGTGAAATCTAAATAATTAGACGTAAGCCACAATAGACCTAAGGTCGCGGTGGAGGGACTGAAATAGCCCACTCACAATAAAATCTAATCTAATCTAATCTACTCCTGTAAATTTTTTATACACTTAATGGTTTTCAAAAAACTGCTGAAGTGCGGCAAGATATTTTAACAATGTTAAGCAAAAATCACCAAAAATGTCAATAGTAAGCCATAAAACCGTCTCTCATATTTCAGAGTTAATAACTCTCTTATTGCATTATAATTATTTGATAATTTTACAAGCAAGTTGAATAACAGCCTTTCAAAAAAACGGGTAAAGTTCAAAAGCAACGGACATGTTTAATAAAAATGTCGAGACATGTTATGTCTACGAAAAATACCGATAAAATTAAGTTGATAGAAAATAGTAAGCGTTTACTAAATGTTTCAATGGCATAAGAAAACATCTGAGTTCAATAAGTATCTAAATGTAATCATAAACAAAATAGGTAATTAAAAAAAGGTATAAATTTAAAGAAATTGTTCAAAATAATCAAAATTTTCTCTGGAGCTTAAATTTATTCTACGCCGAAAATTAAAGTCCACTTTATACAATAATTGATGATCATTTCTAATTTAGTCCACTTAAAGAACACAAATCGCCACAACACATATTTTTATAAGATCTTACGATCGTTTCACTGACAACGTCACCATCATCAGAGGGTGAAAAATTCTACAGAATTTTCTACAGAATTCTACAGAATTTTTCATCCTCTGGTGATGCTGACGTTGTCAGTGAAACTATAGTAAGGTCTTTTTAAATTATGTGTTGTGGTGATTTGGGTTCTCCAAGTGTACTTATCAGTGCTCATCACAGGTTCCAGTTTTTACATAGTCTAATTAGGTCATCATGCAACTCCACAAGTCTGTTCAGGATGCAATTGGCGAAGAATAGATAAAGTTCTTCAGTGTTCTCCAAAATAAATAATCACGTGTTAAGGCCTGGTGATCGTGGTAGCCAATTTTCAGGACAATTATTTCTTCTTTGTAGCCATTTATTTGGAGATTTGTGGTTTAATATGCCTCTTAACAATAGTACTAAAATTACAGGCAGGGCTCCATCATACATACACCAAAGTTCTAGTCTGGGTGGTAATGATAAATATCCATGTTACCAGCGAGAGTATTCTGTAGAAATTCCAGATAACTTTCGCCGTTTAATCGATTTGGTAAAATAATTGGTCGTCAAATAACCAATAACACCAATCCAACATTTATCTTTAATTCCCGGTAAAACTGCCTAGGAGTTAGTGCATTAGGATTTACCTCAGAATATTCATGACAGTTATTCCTTTTCAATCGAAACAAGCCTCATCCATAAAAAGGGCTTTCTTGTTAAATTGAATGTCTTGATTTAACTGAAACTGACAGAAGTGCACCACCCACTGAGCGAAATCTAGAGGCAACAGCTCTTGGACTTTTTAAACGTGGTATGGATACAGTGGTCTGTCTTTAACAAGCCGGTGCACAGGACTCTTTGGTATTCCAGGATAAAGATACAGTATTGATTTCTGGTGTATCCTGAATTGCCTGCAAACTAATTTCTTCGTCTTGTATCCTTAATACATTACCACATTCTCGATGCTCATTAGAAAAAGTTAATTTCTCTCGAACTCGCATTTTGACATTAGAAAATGTTTCTTCTTAAGGGGAAGCACATGATTGGAAAATCGCCTTCAATATTCTTCCACGCGGTTGTTTCCATGACAGAAAGCTAATACTAATAACAAGTCAACATGTTCCCTGGATTAGAACTTTCCATCTATTTTAAAAGCAATCACCAAACAATTAATTTAACAGCTAATTGTCAAATATGAAAGATGGATTAATGCACTATGTGAAAACTGGAACCTGTGATGAACACTAATAAGTACACTTGGAGAACACCCAAATCACCACAACACATATTTCAGAGACCTTACGATCGTTTCGTTGACCAAGTCAACATCTTCAGAGGAAGAAAAATTCTTCCTCTGAAGATGTTGACTTGGTCAACGAAACGATCGTAAGGTCTCTGAAATATGTGTTGTGGTGATTTGGGTGTTCTCCAAGTGTACTTATTAGATGGATTAATGGCCTACTATTGACTGGTGATTTTTGCTTAAGACTTTTTTTATTAAACAATTTGTATCCATCATTTATAGTCACTCAAAAGATCATACAGTATTATTACAATTTAAATTCTACAGATCATTCGTAGGCAAAATAGTTCATTACACATTTTTGTTTATTTTTTCTGTAGTAAAAATATATTGGGAGTATAGTCAAATGTCCACTCTGATGTAATTAAAAAGAATTTGTTGGAATCGATTTGAGCCAAATGTAGAAACTTCATAAAGAAGACGACGATGTATTTGCAATATTTACATCTTCTTGAATTTCTTCTAAATGCAATGCCCATCAAAATTTAAATTAAGCAGATAAAAAATTAAATAACTAGGTTTGGCTCCAACAAGTCCTCTGATGACGCTAACTTTGTTAGTGAAACGATCGTCATGTCTTTAAAAAGATGTGTTGTGGTGATTTGGGTTCGAAAAGTATACTTATCGGTGCTCATCACAGGTTCCAATCTTCATTTAGCGAAATATTGCCATATTTTGTTGTAAGTTTAAAACCATTTTTTTGGCACTATTAAGATCTAACTACTTAAACTTATTCAAATGGTTAGATGGAGGATTAAACTACCCTTTCAAAAGAAGTATTGCATCACTGGATTCCTTTTTAAAAAAAGTCATCGATGATTTCATTACCCTCACACAGATGCCGTCACGAATAAAAGAGCTATCTCACGGAACGCACATTTAACAAAAAGCTAGCGCTTCACCTCCCTACTATAATACGAAGTTTTACATTAAAAAGGGGGATTCTCTATGCTATCGTCTACCAAGCTCAGCAAACAAACCCTCAATTTCCTTTACTTCATGTAAACCAATAATAATTTACGAAGAGAGACTATGCCCATCATACTTTACATTTTGTTTTTGTGGGTAAGGTGTATGTGTTTAAGTCCTCTTAACTAGGATTAAAATTAAGGGCAAAAAGACATGGGATCACAAACTTCACGCCTAGCGGTCCACCAAGGCGACTTTATTTGAGACAAACTAGACTGAACCACGGTAAAGATGGGTTGGACATAGGGACAGACAAAAGGAATCTATAATTAGATGACTATTAACAATCATGTCAATTGCTTCAACAAAATTACTTTAAAAAACAAAACAAAATTTTATGTCTTTTTAAGGTGAGCTAAATTACCTCATGTAATTTATTACACTTAATAAAGTTCAAAAGCATATGCAACATTTCCCTTTCAACATAAAACGCTACATGCAACAAATATTCTATATTCACTGGTAGTGAAACTCCTTGATCAAGACATTCTTTAACTAGATTGTTACATGCGTGGATGTGTTTTTTACAATTAAAAAAGATATGATTAATATCACACACTTGTTCCATCACAACTACACAGTGGATTATCTGCCAACCCCATTTTAAATAGTTGCTTTTTGGTGGTACCATGCCCTACGATGATTCTAGCAAGTGTTATGTATATTATAATGTTAGTAGGGACTATTTCTGAGATCTATTTAGAAGGCAAGGTGGGAAATATTTCGTGAAATTTACTTTTTACTATGGCTTGTTGTTTGCTCCATTGGTCTGACCATTCTTTCCTCATGTGACGTTTACAGGTAGGAGGAAGATCTCTCGTTAAGAGGATATTGCAACTCTCTCCTATTATTGTTGCATTTTTTGCCAGTTTATCTGCTTCTTCATTGCCCTTGATATGTGCATGTGCTTTTATCGACATAAATATAGCCGTTTTTCCAGCCATCACTAAGTTCAGGTAATTGGATCTAATAATGCCTATAAGTGGGTCCTTGAATACATTAGAGGGCTCCTTCAGAGCCAAGAGTAACGACTTGCTGTCGGTTATTATTATACATTTGGAATGGGATGCTATTTCCATGGCCATTTCAAGAGCTTTGATAACTGCTACTGTTTCTGCCGTATATATGCTGGTTTCTTTGTGTAGCTTAAAAACGAAACTGGATGTCGTCGATTCGCAGTATATACTACACCCTGCGGAATCAGATGTTTTGAATCCATCGGTAAATATTAGGGCAGATCCTGGAAACTTCTGGATATTTGCACGGTAATAGCTTTGAACATCTATGTCTTCACTATGGCAATCTGGTAAAACAACAATTGGATTCCATAGTAAAATATCATATGACAACGTAAACACTTCTGACTCGTGCAATATGGTTGGCGTTACTATTGTGGATGTGTAAGATAAAGCTTTTGTCAATGATGGTGAGTTTTTATGTCGCCAGTATGTGTTATTTTGGTTATGCGATAAGATGGCGTTAGTTTTGATGCTGATTTTTCCTTGCAATGGTTGCTTTCTCAAAAATTTGCTAGAAAGATATTCCCGTCTTAATTTGAGAGTTGGCTCATTGGCCAAGGCCAAGATTGATTCTGTGGGGGTTGATTTTATTAGCCCGTGGACTAATCTTAAAGCTTTATATTGTATTCTATCAATTTTTTTTTAATGTGTTTCCGCAGCAGACCCATAGAAAATTGAGCCGTGATCTATGATCGACCTAGTGTATGACCTATAAAAATTTGATGGCTGTTCTGGGATCTGCAGCATATTTCTTTTTACATGTACATTTCAAAATATTCAGACTTCTTTTCACCCTTGCTAATACAATGATCAACATGTTCCTTCCACAAAAGTTTTTGATCGATTATTACACCTAAGTATTTGTAGCTTTTGTGACATGGGATATTTTCTTCGGCAATCGCAAGTAGTGGGGTATATGGTATTGTATTGATATGGTTAGGTAGAGAATTAAACTACGCTTTTAACAGAGGTATTGCATGACCCCATATCTTTTTTTTTAATCTATGATATCATTACACCCACACAGATGGCATCACGAATAAAACAAATATCTCACGAAACGCACATTAAACAAGAAGTTAACCTGAAGCATTTTTCTCTAAAGCTAATCGAGTAACGATTCTTAAGATAGGTGAATATGGTGATAAAGAGCGATTGAGTAGCAAAAGTTATTAGATTTCTTTCAGGGAGGCTTAAAACCACATAAGAACGACAGGTGACATTATAGTATTTTCTTGCAAATTTAAAAGCAATTTTGGAGACTATTATGAGTCAGTTAACTAAACTTATTGGTATAGTTGGAGAGAGAATTAAACTTTCCTTTCAACAAAGGTATTGCATGACATTTCCATTTAAAAAATCTAGCGATGATGTCATTACACCCACACATATGGCATCATTAATAAAACAAATATCCCACGAAACGTACATTTAAGAAAAAGTTAACCTGCAGGATTTTTCTCCAAAGCTACTTAAATAATATTTCTTAAGATAAGTGAATATGGCGATAAAGAGTCATTGAGTAGCAAAAGTTATTAGATTTCTTTCAGGGAGACTTAAAACCACATAAGAACGACAGGTGACATATTATGGTATTTTGTTATAATTTTCAAAGTTTTTTTTACACTATTAAGGTTCAATTACTTAAGCTTATTTATATGGTTAGATAGAGAATTGACAAACCTTTTCACTGGAGGTATTGCATGACCCACATTTCTATTTTTAAAAAAAATCATCGATGATGTTATTACGGTCTTACAAATGACATCACGAATAAAATAAATATCTCACGAAACACACGTTTAGGAAAAAGTTAACCTACAGGATTTATCTCTAAAGCTACTTATAATATTTCTTAAGATAAGTGAACATGGTGATAAAGACAAATTGACTAGCAAAACTTATTAGATTTCTTTCAACGAGACTTAAAAGCCACATAAGAACGACAGGTGACATATTGTAGTATTTTGTTGCAATTTTAAAAGGATTTTTTGACACTATTAAGATTCAATTACTTAAACTTATCGATACGGTTACATATAGAATTAAAAGACCATTTCAAAGGAGGTATTGCATGACACCCATTTCTATTTCAAAAAATCATCGATGATGTCATTACGATCACACAGATAACATCACGAAGAGAACAAATATCTCACAGTAGGCACGTTTAACAAAAAGTTAACCTGTTTCAGGATTTTTCGCTAAAGTCACCGAATTTACGGCTTTCGTTTGCATTGTGCTAGATGTAACAAGCTAAACATTTTGCTTCTATCATATTACACAATCACCAGCCTATAAAAATATTTCTTAGCAGATCAGTCTTTATTTTTAAAAAACACATATTGTGTCAATAAATTTCATAAAAGAATGTTAAAATACATTATTGATTTTAGATAGTTTTTAAACCTTGTAACTACTTGTTTAATTTAATTACCGTTATAAGAGTTTTGCTTAGTTGGTAAATGATGTTGTGAAGCTGTAAGACAGGGTCGCCATCTTAGTGTGTAACGGGGTACTATATTGTCACGACAGCTTTTATAAACACAAC
The DNA here is from genome assembly GCA_964006375.1 of Tillus elongatus. NCBI lineage: Eukaryota > Metazoa > Arthropoda > Insecta > Coleoptera > Cleridae > Tillus > Tillus elongatus. Next base: position 3,740,511 of record OZ023269.1, read on the forward strand.
AATCAACGTTTTATTAAATCATGAGCCCTGCTACTTTCTTCCCTAAAAACAGGGAACAATCTATGTAACGCTAGATGCACTTTGAGCATCATTAGAAGTACATACAGGCTTTACGCTCGTAAGAGCTCAGCAGTGTTCTACTAATGATAATCAAAATACATCCTCAGTAATTCTGCTAATGGTAAATAATAAGTTCGTATTGTAATTAATTAACTGTAGTACATTGTAATAAAATAATGTAGTGTTGCTTTACCTTTTCCATGTATGAATTACATAAGTTTTATTGTAGTATTAATGTTGATGTTTACAGTTTATTGCTGTGGCCTAAGCCGCATTTTCTACTTTTGTTAACTCATAGTAGGTAAATATTTGTATTGTAATTAATTAACTGTAATACACAAGTTTTCTATGTATGCACTTCACAAGTTTTCTTGTAGTATTAAAGTTGTTGAGGTTTACAGTTTGTGGCTGTGGCCCTAAGCCATATTTTCTACTTTTATTAAGCCACAATAGGTAAATAGTATATTTGTATTGCAATTAATTCACTATAATAGACAAGTTTTCTATGTATGCATTTCACAAGTTTTATTGTAGTATTAATGTTGTTGATGTTTACAGTTTGTGGCTGTGGCCCTAAGCCACATTTTCTACTTTTATTAAGCCACAGTAGGTAAATAGTATATTTGTATTGTAATTAATTAACTGTGGTACACAAGTTTTCTATGTATGCATTTCACAAGTTTTATTGTAGTATTAATGTTGTTGATGTTTACAGTTTGTGGCTGTGGTCCTAAGCCACATTTTCTACTTTTAATAAGCCACAGTAGGTAAATAGTATATTTGTATTGCAATTAATTAACTGTAATACACAAGTTTTCTATGTATGCATTTCACAAGTTTTATTGTAGTATTAAAGTTGTTGAGGTTTACAGTTTGTGGCTGTGGCCCTAAGCCATATTTTCTACTTTTATTAAGCCACAATAGGTAAATAGTATATTTGTATTGCAATTAATTCACTATAATAGACAAGTTTTCTATGTATGCATCTCACAAGTTTTCTTATAGTGTTAATCTTGTTGTTGTTTACTGTTTGTGGCTGTGGTCCTACGCCACATTTTCTACCTTTGTTAACCATAGTAGGTAAATAATATGTTTGTATTGTAATTAATGGTCATACATTGTAATAAATTAATGTAGTCACTTTATATCTATATATATATATATATATATATATATATATATATATATATATATATATATATATATATATATATATATATATATATATGAATTACACAAGTTCTTATTGTAGTATTAATGTTGTATACCGTTTATGGATGTGACTCTGAGCCACATTTTCTACTTTTGTGAATGTATTAATATAATTAATGTTAATAAACATAGTAAATTTATATTGTGGAGTTTTATTTTTTTACACCCATAATAACCAATATAACATAATGATAATAATAATGTTCACTGTCCAAACAGGTTTACACTTCAATAAGGGGTAGTAGAACTAAATAAGACAAAATAAGTGTCTATCTGACAATAATAGTCTTTTAAATCTATGAAAATTAGCAACAACTAGGAGAAGGTACTGAAAAATATTAAGTCTACAATATTGCCCTATTAACACAAAAGGTATCTGCAGATTGTTAAGTTTTGAGTTATCAAAGGTTTTGTGAAATAGCAAACACCGTCAATGTTAATGAAAATATAATTTATTTTCTTTTCAATACCATTGTATTAAATTAAACTGCAACTAAGTTAAAACAGCAAAATAATGTCTCTTTTCTACTTTATAAGTAGATTTGAAATTTGCAAGATACGACTTTTGGATTTAAGAGTGAAGCTGCTGTTTGCAAATGTCACGACTTAGTTAAATAGTCGTATCTGCAATAACATTTTTCTTAAACAAATTTTAATGCAACCCAATACCAGGTATTATATAGTTCAGCCCAAGCGAGTTGGTTTCAGAAACGAATGCGTAGTCATCTTGCTTTATTCCGATAGGCTAAAATTATGCAGTTCAGAGATTAAATTGTCCTCGTCAGTCTATAGGGAGAACGCACACTTTGGACACTGGCCGTTTTAAAACATTACCATTCGACACCTTCACTGATATCACCCTGGTGATGTTGTCAGCTCCTGGATGTAACTGAATGATGCGGCCAAGCTGCCACTTTAATGGGGGCATGTTATCTTCTTTGATAATAACCAGAACTCCTGGTTTTAACTGAATATTGAATATTTCTACTCTATCTACCTGATATAGGGTAGCAGACGTACTGTCAATTGTAGGTAAGAAATGACCCTTGTTGGGTTATTCCTAATCATGTTTAAAATTACATTGTACAGATGGTAGATATCATAACAAAGACGGTTACTAAGAAATATGTAAATTTTAGAGGTCTAATCTTCCAGACGAGACGCCTTAACACTTACTGACGAGTCATTACAAGTAAAATTTATAAAAATTGACGTGTACCAAATCAGCAGTCCCTGACTGTATTATAACTTTCTACTCCTAGTCTTAGAGAGTGTTACTTGTTCATATCACTGTCTACTTTATTTTCACCTGAAACATACAGTTCTTTGAAACGAATATGTTACAATGGGAAAAATTATGTGGTTTGCACCGATGGAGCACCAGGATCGAGGTCAGGCTTTCAAAAAAAGGGCAAAGAGCTTGCACCTTAAACAAAGGATTTGCACTGCATGATTCACCGGGTCGCCGTTGCTATTAAAACTCTTCCGAAGCCTTTGCAAGACGTGCTTGATTCTTTAATAAAAATTGTTAATTACATCAAATCTAGAGCTCTCAATATTCGTCTGTTTAAAGAACTTTCTAAAGACATGAATTCTGGTCACGGGGCTCTTCTGTTTTACACTGCTGTACGAACTTATATATTTACTTGGAAATGCAACGGAAACAAGATTTCGTGGTACATTTTAATGACGAAGCTTCGATTCATTGATTATTGACCGCACATCTTCGGTCAATTAAACAATTTAAATTTGAAACTCCAGGGTAAGGACATGGACATAATCCATTTTAGAGATACTCTTCAAGCCTTGTTGCCAAGCTTGGAAGCTGGTCACGTAAAAGAAATCTTGGGAGTTTTGCAATGTTTGAAAGCCTATACACAACACTTGAAGCGTCAGAGACAGGCATTGTGGAGACCTAGGAGAGGAAATGGATGGTCACCTTCAATCTCTTGAAAATGGAAGTTCAACGTTATTTCCCCGAGCTGTCTGTCTTAATTACATCAAATCTAACGCTCTCAATATTCGTCTGTTTAAAGAACTTTGTAAAGACATAAATTCTGGTCACGGGGCTCTTCTGTTCTACACTGCTGTTCGCTGTTGATCGAAAGTAAATGTTGTTCAACGTGTATCTGAATTAAAAGACGAACTTATATCTTTACTTGGAAATGCAACGGAAACAAGATTTCGTGGTACATTTTAATGACGAAGCTTTGATTCATTGATTATTGACCGCACATCTTCAGTCTATTAAACAATTTAAATTTGAAACTCCAGGGTAAGGACATGGACATAATCCATTTTAGAGATACTCTTCAAGCCTCGTTGCCAAGCCTGGAAGCTGGTCACGTAAAAGAAATCTTGGGAATTTTGCAATGTTTTAAAGCCTATACACAACACATGAAGCGTCAGAGACAGGCATTGTGGAGACCTAGGAGAGGAAATGGATGGTCACCTTCAATCTCTTGAAAATGAAGTTCAACGTTATTTCCCCGAGCTGTCTGTCTTAATTAGATCAAATCTAGCGCTCTCAATATTCGTCTGTTTAAAGAACTTTGTAAAGACATAAATTCTGGTCACGGGGCTCTTCTGTTCTACACTGCTGTTCGCTGTTGATCGAAAGTAAATGTTATTCAACGTGTATCTGAATTAAAAGACGAACTTATATCTTTACTTGGAAATGCAACGGAAACAAGATTTCGTGGTACGTTTTAATGACGACGCTTCGATTCATTGATTATTGACCGCACATCTTCGGTCAATTAAACAATTTAAATTTGAAACTCCAGGGTAAGGACATGGACATAATCCATTTTAGAGATACTCTTCAAGTCTTGTTGCCAAGCTTGGAAGCTGGTCACGTAAAAGAAATCTTGGGAATTTTGCAATGTTTGAACAGCTGAAGCGTCAGAGACAGGCATTGTGGAGAACCTAGGAGACGAAATGGATGGTCACCTTCAATCTCTTGAAAATGAAGTTCAACGTTATTTCCCCGAGCTGTCTGTCTTAATTACATCAAATCTAGCGCTCTCAATATTCGTCTGTTTAAAGAACTTTGTAAAGACATAAATTCTGGTCACGGGGCTCTTCTGTTCTACACTGCTGTTCTCTGTTGATCGAAAGTAAATGTTATTCAACGTGTATCTGAATTAAAAGACGAACTTATATCTTTACTTGGAAATGCAACGGAAACAAGATTTCGTGGTACGTTTTAATGACGAAGCTTCGATTCAATGATTATTGACCGCACATCTTCGGTCAATTAAACAATTTAAATTTGAAACTCCAGGGTAAGGACATGGACATAATCCATTTTAGAGATACTCTTCAAGCCTTGTTGCCAAGCTTGGAAGCTGGTCACGTAAAAGAAATCTTAGGAATTTTGCAATGTTTGAACAGCTGAAGCGTCAGAGACAGGCATTGTGGAGAACCTAGGAGACGAAATGGATGGTCACCTTCAATCTCTTGAAAATGAAGTTCAACGTTATTTCCCCGAGCTGTCTGTCTTAATTACATCAAATCTAGCGCTCTCAATATTCGTCTGTTTAAAGAACTTTGTAAAGACATAAATTCTGGTCACGGGGCTCTTCTGTTCTACACTGCTGTTCTCTGTTGATCGAAAGTAAATGTTATTCAACGTGTATCTGAATTAAAAGACGAACTTATATCTTTACTTGGAAATGCAACGGAAACAAGATTTCGTGGTACGTTTTAATGACGAAGCTTCGATTCATTGATTATTGACCGCACATCTTCGGTCAATTAAACAATTTAAATTTGAAACTCCAGGGTAAGGACATGGACATAATCCATTTTAGAGATACTCTTCAAGCCTTATTGCCAAGCTTGGAAGCTGGTCACGTAAAAGAAATCTTGGGAGTTTTGCAATGTTTGAAAGCCTATACACAACACTTGAAGCGTCAGAGACAGGCATTGTGGAGACCTAGAAGAGGAAATGGATGGTCATCTTCAATCTCTTGAAAATGGAAGTTCAACGTTATTTCCCCGAGCTGTCTGTCTTAATTACATCAAATCTAGCGCTCTCAATAATCGTCTGTTTAAAGAACTTTGTAAAGACATAAATTCTGGTCACGGGGCTCTTCTGTTCTACACTGCTGTTCGCTGTTGATCGAAAGTAAATGTTGTTCAACGTATATCTGAATTAAAAGACGAACTTATATCTTTACTTGGAAATGCAACGGAAACAAGATTTCGTGGTACGTTTTAATGACGAAGCTTCGATTCATTGATTATTGACCCCACATCTTCGGTCAATTAAACAATTTAAATTTGAAACTCCAGGGTAAGGACATGGACATAATCCATTTTAGAGATACTCTTCAAGCCTTGTTGCCAAGCTTGGAAGCTTGGGAATTTTGCAATGTTTGAACAGCTGAAGCGTCAGAGACAGGCATTGTGGAGAACCTAGGAGACGAAATGGATGGTCACCTTCAATTTCTTGAAAATGAAGTTCAACGTTATTTCCCCGAGCTGTTTGAACGAGAAGCTGCAGTAGTGAGGAACCCATCTCAAACATCTCCTGATAAAGCGCAGGATGAATTTTTAAAGCTGCTAAAAAAATCGTTGGCTGAATTTTGGTGTACTATGCGTCGTTCTTATCCAAATATCGCGCCACTTACTTTTCGGGTATTAGTACCATTTGACTCCACCTATCTTTGAAAGAGTGGTTTTTCATTTATTTTTCAAATTAAAACAAAAGGCAGAAATAGACTAGATGTTCAAGATGACATGAGATTGGCTTTAACGCACACCGCACCAAGAGTTACAAAACTTGTTACGCAAATGCCAGCTCAGTTATCACATTAATTTGTCTTAGAATAGTTATAAATATCAATATTTTTGTTAAACATTTCGAGAATATTTTAAAGTCTTTTTTTATCGATAAAAATAATGTAGGGGTCGCGGATATTTAAACAAAATCTAAAACGGGTCAAGAGCTAAAGAAGGGGGGGAATCACTGATATATAGATAGTTGATACAGAATAAAAATTTAAAAAACTTACATGTTTTTTAGATGAAACATCATGTATATTATTGCATATTTGGACTCCCTGGTTATGTGACTTCATGTACAATATTGGTACCTAAACTCCAATTTTTTGGCACTATGGAACTTCTTCAAGAAAATAAGGTGTGAAGATTGTGTATTGTAGACACTGTTAGTCCGAGAATGCTGTTATTTATGTTTCTTAAAAAATAGTTGCATACAACCAGACAATCTAACGCAAGTCTTCGAGCTTTCGAAAAAATCATAATCCGAAATCAGAAAGTTTATTTTATTTAGGTCACAAAAAGCTGCTTACTTATAATAGGCAAGGCGGCAAGCAGTTAAATAAGGAAATAATTCCAGGAAATCGGGAAATTGATTTAATCTCTTTATTTTTATCTCAAGATAGATATACTAAGTTTCCCCCTCGAGCAAGGTCGGCGTTAGCTGCCATATTGGAAAAAAAGCGTCCAAATTTAGTTTTACGCGAATATTTCCTAAAATACTAACTTTTCAATGAAAATACTTATTACATACAGACTTGGAGACTACTTCACTGTTGTTTTTCGTTTTTGTATGTGAAGAACGTAACCAGCGCGTAAGCTAATTAGAGCAAGTGGTCCTTATGAATTCTTGGAGATTGCCTACAACTTCGCAAGAACATCCTAGAACATCCAGAATTCATAAGGGCCACTTGCTCCAGTTAGCTTACGCGTTGGCTACGTCCTTCATCTACAAAAACGAAAAAAAAAGTGAAGCCAGAGAAGTAGTCTCCAGGTCTGTATGTAGTATGGACCAGTTTCACCAAGTCAATAATCAATGAAAATACTTATTACCAAAATTAATCCTCATTAAATTTTCTATAAAAAGGTCATTACAAACCTTCCCGAAAACTTACCATTAGAAAGATATTAAGCCGTGAATTTAGATAATCTTTCTTAACTCAGCTAAAATCGATTTTTTACTTGCTATCTATTACTTTTGATGCATGCATACGCGAGGGCGTTAAGAGGACATATATTGGCCCACTTGGCTCTAGCGAATATCTTACATACATTGGACATAATCCACAAAGAAGAAAAATTGACAGAAAACATGTTTTGGAGATTGCATACAACTTCAGAAAAAACTCGTGGAGATCAGGACTGCAGGAATAAAATCAATGCAGGACCGATCAGAACTATTGCAGACCGTTTCTCGGAAAACTTAGTTGAACCTAATAGAAACGGACCGACAGCAAAACTTTGGGTACAGTATTTCCACATGGTAACTCTCCTCAAACAATTCATCCAGGCCGAGGGGAGTGGGGACTGGCATTCACATATTTAATGCATCCAGAAAATGTTGCTCTATTTTTATTCAAGTGGACATTTCTTGTATGAAAAATCTGCCTAGTTATACCTTCAAGATATGCTCGATATTAAATCCAAACTATCTTCACATGAGTATAAACAATTTGTGAACAATTTGTGTCCAATAGCTATTTCACAATTAGACGGTCCGATAAATTTTGGTCAGAAATATGGACGGATATGGTTATCTAACAGACATTTATGCGATCTAGGAAAAGTACTGGTGGTCTTACACACGGACGAGGTATCACAGATGGCGTTCTCACAAAATGGATACTTGCTATGCCTACTATCATGTATGTGACAGAACAAAATGAAAGATTTTGCCAAGTGTCATTTGCCACTATAGAAGAGCATGTATATGTCCGAGCATCACGAATAACACGGGACGAAACAGATACTAAGAAATTCATGCAATGGTTTTCGTGTCACAATCCCTTTCCCGTTGAACAGAATGTTGTATCACTAAGTACAGGGGTTGAAGGAGACGAAAAAATTAATTGGTATAGGGCATACGAGGTTGGCAAAACCGCAAAAGCAAGCACAGTCGGTCAAAACTTTCGTGATGTAAAGTTTTCCCAAAAAGATCCAGTCATGCCTCTCCGTGCAAAAAATGCTTTGGATCCTTTCTTGGGGACGGGTTGTACTCGAGCAGTTTTCCAATTACTAGGGAATATGCCTCTATTGTAAGATGTCTGAAACAGACGAGTCAGGACAGGAGCAAGCTCTGGTGTGCATTTTTTAAGAACAATTGCTGGGATCTCGTCAAGGCCAGAGGCTTTTCTGGTATTAAGAGAAGAGAACATATTTCGTACCTTTTTAGTTTTAAAAATGATATCAGTCATTTTATGCGCGACATTGAGGACTGTTGGTCTGAACATTTGGAGGTGGGTTGAGAGTAGAATTGCCGGCGAACAACGTCGCAAAAAGTTCAGCCATGTCCAGGGCGGTAGAAACGATTTCATCCCCTGAAACAAGAGGTGGGAACGTGCTCTTGCAGAAATTATTTCAAATATATTTAGCAAGAGTCCAAAGGGGTTTGCTGCCGTTGAAGCTTAAGAGGACTTTGTTTTTGACGTGGTTATTAAACGAGTATTTTGCCTCAGAAAGAATGCAGACCTAGCGGTTGCTTGCGTCGTTAAATGCTTGACGGTTTTCTTCTTATAACACAAAACTGCGTGCCAAATTTGGTTGCCAAAGCTTTATTACGTCCGAAGATACAAACATTTTCCCGGAAAACTGGTCCGATTTTCCTGGATAACTATTTATACAAATGGCTCACCACATACGCCACGAGCTCTCACGTCCATATTTATCGTTATTTCGTGGGGGAGAAAGAGCTTGTTTTCTTTCCCCAATGTTTTGCAGGTGCATTGATCCCACCCTTGCTAATTAGTCGGCTTTGTTAATTCGCGTTTGAAAAAGATGTTGAAGGTGTGGACTGTATGTGGATTAAATTTTTAACTCTAGGTGCACTGGATTCCAGGAGATTTCAGTAATACACTTGTTATTTTTTTTCATATGTTGTATTGTCACTTTGTACACTTTTCAATTTAACTACTATTTACAATTTGTGGTTTTACTCTTGATTTGATAAGTTACTCAGGAGATGTCACAATCTTATTAGCTACCTGTGTATTGCATTTATTTAAATGCGCGTATGATGGAAGTTGATTACGTATACTTTTTAATTTAGAAGAAAACGCTGAATTCTTACGGTCTCACTGTACGAACGGAATTTGAACTGAACTGAACTAACTTAACCACACGAGCGGTTTTTAGGTAAAAGATTGAGATCTCAGAGTTCCCAAGAAGCTAAGAAGAAGAGATATGTGGTAGAACAGAACTGTGCTTTGCGAAAGGCCTGCTTTTATAGAGCTTCGAGGTAGCGCTGGTTGAGGTAGTTGACATAATGTCAGTAATGCAGGATGGCCAACTGGTTAAAAGTATTATTCAGTGGTGAATAATTCCAATGGGTACATTTTAAGAACACGTCAAATACAGATAAAGCTATGAAACTTACAGGAAGGGACCTAACGGTAAATATGTAATCTTTGTATGGCATTATTCAGGCGTAAACTGAATGCAGACATTTATACAGACGACTAGGGGATAAAGATTACCAGCAAATTGAAAAGGATTGTGAAATTCAGAGAACGGTAACTCCAGGTAGGTGCAACGGTCTTTCAGGCCGAAATGTACGCCATCCTGCACTGTGTGCGGGAGACCAAGAGGAGGGGCTACACCAACAAGCTAATCCTCATAGCCACAGACAGCCAGGCAGCCCTTAAGGCCCTAAGTGGCCCACGTGTAAATTCCTGGCTGGTGAGTGGGTGCCGAGACGAGACGAGCGACCTGGCTGGGCAGAATGAGGTCACCCTCATCTGGGTGCCGGGTCACTCGGTAGTCAAAGGCAATGAAGAAGCTGACAGTCTCGCGAAGAGAGGGTCAGCAGAACCATTTATGGAGCCAGAACCGGCTCTGGGCGTGACAAAGAGCACGGCCAGTGGAGCCATGAAGTCTTGGGTCAGAAACCAACACAAGGTGTACTGGGCAGACTGTCCAGGGGTCAGACATGGCAAGTCAATGATTGACGAACCCAGTTCAAAGAGAGCTGTGGAGCTGCTAAATCTTAGCAGAGGACAGCTCAGAAACATAACAGGTCTCTTGACGGGACACATGACCGTCAAGAAACACCTGCATAAAATAAGGCGGTTCGAGGGGAACCTTGCATGCAGACTGCGGCGAGGGTGAGGAATCAGCCCAGCACATCTTCTACAACTGTAAAGCTCTGGACCGCAAAAGACAACTGACCTACGGTCAGTCTAGACTGGAGACAGAGCATTATAAAACTTCACCCTACCAATCGCGGTGCAGACTAGTTCAAGGCACAGTGATTTTGGAATAGGTGGAGTAAAAAGACTAAGGGCATGCACAATAAGCCAAAGGTTGCCGCGGACGAGCCCTGAGGAGAAAAAAACTCCAGGTAAGAGATTGGACGGTCAGTGCAAAAGAAGGCAGGTAAAAGAAACAAGGGAGTGTCAATTGTGTTTCTCCAACAATTTCAAATTTATTTTAAACGGAGATTGTGCAGGTTGAAGAAGACTACAACCTAAACTTATTTTCAAATATGAAATATACTGGAAATACAGGTGATCCAAAAAAGTGTGACACCTCAAAGTTATGTTTGTTCTTATGGAACACCCGGTATTTGACAACGTTTTTGAATTATTTGGGAAAATTGAATTTCACTAGCTTTTGATGGTGGATTGGGTACTTCACCAGCTACTGTAGTCAATATTTTGCAATACTCTACAGGACGTGCAAAAATTCAAGTTTTATTATCGGCACATTCAAAGCAGATTATTTCAGGTATTTCTTTCGGAGATATTTTCAACCATGTCAGTTTATCCCCCCGCGCTAGAAGTCTTGCTCATGCTGCCACCGCTTCCCGTCTATATCAGAAGGGAAGCTATGACGTCGCATCTCAGAATCCGAGAGTCTGGTAACTGGTACGGAGAAGGAGCAATAACAGGACACACAAAAGTTCCCAAGGAGGTGGAAAAAGAAATTCTAATTTCTACCATCAAGATACGAAATGCATACGATCATATTAGGATGACTAGGCCATCTACCCTCAGATTCTCCAGCAAGGATCAGTGGAGGAAAAATGAGGTTGCTTTCAAACCTTTTAACCTGGTCTGTTTTACCGACGGATCACGGCTGGAGTAGCAGCACTCCTCCGGGGCGGGAATATACATCGATGGCCTGGGGGTCCGCGAGAGTTATGCTCTGGGCGCATATACCACAGCATTCGAAACGGGGGCGTACGCTATTCTGAATGTAGCAAATCGACAGGATGTGAGAATGAGCCCTGAGAAATGTGTATACATTTGCTCAGATAGTCGGGCGGTCCTCTGATCAGTCTGAGCGTCCAGAATTAGGTCAGCGCTGGTTCAGGAGTGCTCTGATGCCCTTGCGGGACTGTGCAGGACAAAGAAGGTACAACTTGTGTGGGTTCCGGGCTACTGTGGCGTGGAGAGGAATGAAGTAGCGAATAACCTCGAAAGGTTTGATTCCGTTTTGTGGCCCGGAGCCTGCTATAGACTTAAGTATGAAGGTGGTCTCCGACGTCCTAGATAAATGGGCTGAGGAGGCCATGGAGAAGCACTGGAGGTCGGTCAGTGGATGTAGGAAGGCGAGTGATCTCGTGGAGAGGCCGGATAGAAACAATACTGCCGAGCTTCGCCGCATCATTGGGGTTCTAACAGGCCACTGTGCTCTCAGAAGACACCTTATTTGCCAGGAATGCGGCGAGACAGAAGACACGTCTTACCACTACATGTGTGAATGCGAGGCTTTTGGGACTCTGCGAACAGAATTGTTTGGTTTAAGGACCCTGCAGAGAAGCCAGGTTAGTTCCGTCAAATGGAAGACCGTCATGGCCTTTATTTCGAGGTCGAGGAGGTTTGGTGACGGGACAGAGGAGGGATATGGCATCGTTGCTGGGTTGCCTGGGTTGGCAAAAAGGGCCCGTTGCGGCCTACTTGCCTGGCGTTAGCCTCGCCACCATTGCACTACTACTACCTACCCCCCTAGCAAAGGTGAGTTTCACCATTGAAATTTTAAATGAAAAGGGGTATCTTATTTAAGGTAATCAAATTCTCTGTTTCAAAGTATCAATTTTTTTAAATTGGTTGATTAGTTCTTGAGAAAACGCATTTTAAAGTTGCGGCCAAACAAGACAAAGAAGTTTCTTACATTATTTTGTATCACCTTCACAGTATACTAATGTATTAAATGTTCTCCAGCTTCCATGCACTAATACAAGTTTTGTTCAAAGCAGTTTCGAACGCTGTGAAGCATTTCGGGTGAAATTTGTTGACATTAGGCGATGATACGTTGGCGTTAATCATCTACGCATTCTGGAAATAGAGTCAGGCGATTCTATTGGTCCTCTCCGCCCAATCCATCTTCTAAGAGAAATGTATTTACAGTTATTGGAAGATGACGTTGATCCAGCGCTTAGAGAAATTTGTAAACAAACTAACTGTTACAATGAAAATGAATTATTATTTCAGCAAGACGCACCCCCACACAACACAGTTGCTGTTCGTCGCTATCTGGACCGAACATTTCCTGGGATAAGGATGGGGCGAGGAGGAGCAGTAGAATGGCCTGCAAGATTGCCAGATTTTAACCGTTTAGACTTATTTTGTGGGGAGGCCAGAAAAATAAGATTTGCAGTACATTTCCAGAATGTGTAGATGATTAACGTCAATGTCAACAAATTTCACCTGAAATGTTTTGCAACGTTCGAAACCGCTTTGAACAAAATTTGTATTAATGCATAGAACCCGAAGTTCAACATTTTGAAAATTTAATACATTTCTATACTCTAAGTGAAATGTAAGGCACGAAGCACGTGCCTCCACCTCGTTGCGGAACCAAGTAGTATTTTATCACGGCAGCTCCAAATAACACAGAATGTTAAAAAATAAAGACTGTATACAACCAACTAACAGTTTAGTACATTGTCAGCCCTGGTCCATTTCTACCCTAATATAGGGACAAAGTATGTAAAGCTAGATGCATTTTCACCACAATAAGAACCGTAGACCGGTTTCGCTCTAATTAGAGCTCGTCAATACGGCATACTAATTGCAGCGAAAGTACACCTATAAAGTAATACGGCTATGGTAGCCAGCCTCCCAACACTAAGTGAGATATGACACGAAGCACGTGCCGCCACCTCGTTACGGCACCAAGTAGTATGTTATCACGGCAGCTATACTATATACATTTATACCTTAGTTGAGGTAATAAAAAATAATGTAAGACAAGGCCGTACTTGAAAAGGTCAAAGCTCACAAAACGCTTCTACACAATCCCAGTCAAGAAAACAGTCAAGCATTCAACGACGCAAGAAACCGGTATGTCCGCATTCTTTCTGAGGCAAAAAACTCGTTTAATAACCAAATCAAAAACAAAGTCCTCTCAAGCTCCAACGACAGCAAACCCTTCTGGACTCTTGCTAAATCTATTGGAAATAATGTCTGCAAGAGCACGTTCCCACTTCTTGTCTCACGGGATGAAATTGTTTCTACAGCCCTGGGCAAGGCTGAACTTTTGTCTCGCTGTTCGCTGGAAATTCTACTCTCAACCCACCTCCCTATGTTCAACCACCAACAGTCCCCAATGTCGCGCATAAAATGACAGATATCATTTTCAAAACTAAAAAGGTACGAAAGATGCTCTATTCTCTTTATACCAAGAAAGCCTCTGGGCTTGACGAGATCCCAGCAATTGTTCTCAAAAAATGCGCACCAGAACTTGCTCCTGTACTGACTCGTCTGTTTCAGGCATCTTGCAAAAGCCTGGACGCAGCAAGTGCGTTATGGTAGTGAATTTTCATAGAAATGATCTGGCACAAAATATTTAATTATAACTTTTTTTTCTTGTAACATAGAAATCTAAATTTTGGTGTAGTTTACTTTTTATATCGTAAACCTACCTACCAAATTTGGTTATCATAGATTTTTTATTTTTTAAGATAAAAATTTTTTTCAAATGAAAACTCAAAATTTTTCCGGAAAACCTTGTCCGATTTTTCTGATTAACGAACTTGTCAAAGCCATTTACCAAAGGAAGCTACATGCCAAATTTTGTCAAAATCGCCCTATTATTCTTTGAAATAAAAATTTATTTCGAATGAAAACTCAAAATTTTCCCGGAAAACCTTGTCAGATTTTCCTGACTAACAAACATGTCAAAGCCATTTACAAAGGGAAGGTACATGCCAAATTTTATTGAAATCGGCTTATTACTTTTTGAGATAAGAATTTTTTTCGAATGAAAACTCAAAATTTTCCCGGAAAACCTTGTCCGATTTTCCTGACTAACGAACTTATCCAAGCCATTTACAAAAGAAACGTACATGCCAAATTTTATCAAAATCGGCCCATTATTTTTTGAGTTATCGGTGTGATACATATATATATATATATATATAAATATATATATATATTTATATATATAAATATATATATATATAAACATATAAAAATTGAAACTGACCCCGGATATGGGTTCTAGGGGTCCTAGATCGCGCTCATTTGAAGAAATTTTTTCAAAATTCAAAAGTCGAGATCTCCTCATTAGTGAATTTTTTCTAAGAAAATTCACTAATAGAGGTATATTCCCTAGTAACTGGAAAACTGTTCGAGTACAACCCGTCCCCAAGAAAGGATCCAAAGCGCTTCCTAGCAACTAGAGGCCTTTTTCTCTCCTTTCAGTCGTCTCTAAAGTGATGGAAAATATAAAAACACCGAATTACTAAAATTTCTTGAAAAACACTGTTTAATCCACGACAAGCAGTATGGATTCCGTCAGCGCAGATCAACTGCCGACCTCCTTTCCTTTGTCACCCATTCTTGGAACAAGTCTATGAAACTACACAGTGAATCCCAGATTGTCGCTCTAGACATATCCAAAGCATTCGACCAGGTCTGGCACGCAGCGCTGCTTAATAAACTTCCGGCCCATGGCCTACCACCAAAACTCTGTACCTGGACAGCAAATTTCCTTTCCAATCGGAGCATTTCTGTTGTCGTGTATGGCCATTCCTCTAAACTGTATCCAATTAATGCAGGAGTTCCTCAAGGTTCAGCTTTAGCCCCTACTTTGTTTATTCTCTACATCAATGACCTACTCTCCAGCACATCCAACCCAGTTCACAGTTACGCGGACGACAGCACCCTCCACTCAAATATACAATATTCTAAGCTTGTCTCTTTAGCCCAATTAGATGAGGATCGCAGACTCATGGAGGGTTCTATCTCCGTGGATCTCCAAAAAATGTTACACTGGGGAAGTATAAATCTTGTACAATTCAACCCCGCCAAATCACAGTCTTGCTTTCTTTCTCACAAGAGATAGACAAGACCTAGACCCATCACAATGAACAACCAAGTTATTCAAAGTAATGAGTCCTTTTCACTTGTTGGCATTTCTGTGGATCGGAATTTGAATTGGCATCAACATGTCACATCAATTGCTGAAGCGGCTGCTAAGAAATTAAGTTTCCTCTTCCGGGCTCGCAAATACTTTTCACCAGCTAATCTCTATACCTTATATACTTCACAAATAAGACCAAACCTCGAATACTGCTCCCACATCCGGGGTGCTGCTGCCGCTTCTACACTCGCTATCCTGGACTCCATTAAGAAGAGAGCTATACGTCTTATCGGTGACCCTACCCTCACCCAAAGGCTGCCATCACTTGCCCATCGACGTGCCGTTGGTGACCTCTCTTTCTCTCTCTCTCTCTATCTCTCTCTCTCTCTCTCTCTCTCTTATAGATATCTGCACAGGCAGTGCTCAGAGGAGCTTTCTTCCATAGTTCCTCCACCTGCTGCCCCCAACAGATCTACCAGGGGAACAGAGCGAATACACCCTTTTAGTGTCCAGGTCACCAGACATAGAACATCTTGTTATGCCCGCTCTTTTGTCCCGAGGACTTCCAAGATGTTAATCCTTGCCGGCACATGTTTTTCCTTCTCCTCCGAACCTCCAAACCTTCAAGTCCAGAATTAACAAGTTGCCTCTTTCCTCCATGTCGACACCCACGGTACGATAGTATTTAGGCTGTAAGCCCTCGTGGTGTGTTGTTGAAATAAAAAAATAAAAAATAAACTTGTTTGTTTTGTTTGGCTGAGAACACTTTGAAATGCATTTTCTCAAAAACTAATCAACCGATTTTCAAAAACTGATGCATTTCAAAAAGAGAATTTGATTACTTTCAAAATAAGGTGTCACTCAAAACCCCTTTCAATTTAAAATTTGTGAAATTCACCCCCGCTAGAGACGTGGCCGAGCGATTTTTTTTAATAACAAGAAATATGAAAAATCGCGTCTGTTTCGTTTTCGCTATGCCACTCTATATATATATATATATATATATATATATATATATATATATATATATATATATATATATATATATATATATATATATATATGTGTGATGATATTGGTTCTCGAGTTGAACCGCGTCTAAAATTTATTAAAACTCGACATTTCGACTTCTGTCTTGAAGCCATTTTCAAAAGGTTAAGGAAATATACAAGAAAATGAACTCTAAGACCTCAATCTTCATAGGCGAATTTTTTCTACGAAAATTCGCTGAAAATGTTCGCGTATCTTGGGAGTAATATTGCGGATGATGATAAATGTGGCAAAGATCTGAAAGGCAGAATCACGATGGCAAAGCAAGTATTCAATAGACAAAGTACCTACTCTTCTCACTAATAAACATTTTAGCTTGAATCTGGGGAGGAGGTTTATCAAGTCATATGTATGGAGTCTGGGAATGTATAAGACGAAAACCAGGACTTTGACTAAGCTGTATATGAAGAGAATAGAAGCTTCTCAAATATTGAAACGAAATCAATTCAATGCGTAAAGTTTGAAACCTGTGATGAGCACTGATAAGTACAATTTGGAGAATCAAATTCATCACAATACAGTTTTTAGACCTGGCGATCGTTTCGCTGAATGATGAATGATTCATCCCTCTGTTAGCAAAACAATCGTCAGGTCTAAAAACTGTATTATGATGAATTGGGTTCTCAAAAATGTACTTAAAAAAATTACGAAGTCAGAGTACACTGATAAAAAGGTCTGGGCGTAGTATGTGCGTTATGGTAGTGAATTTTCATCGAAACGATCTGGCACTAAACATTTTTTATAACTTTTTTTCCTCTAACTTATCTAAATTTTGGTGTATAATTTCCTTGTAATGTCATAAACTTGTGTACCAAATTTGATTACCATAGCTTTTTGAAGATTAATTTTTTTAAATAAAACCCAACATTTTCCCGGAAAACCTGGTTCGATTTCCAAATCGGCCAATTATTTTTTGAGTATTGGTGTGATACATATATATATATATATATATATATATATATATATATATATATATATATATATATATATATACAAAAACATATAAAAATTGAAACTGACCCCGGATATGGATTCTAGGGGTCCTAGTTCGCGCTCATTTGAAATAAAAAATTTCAAAATTCGGGATCTCCACATTAGTGATTTTTCTCTAAGAAAATTCACTAAAAGACAAATAAAAGTGTGCTAGAAGAGATAAGAAGAAGATCCTCGCTGAAAGAAATTAAAAGGCGAAAGGCAAAATTGATTTGATATACTTGATGATAACCTTTTAATAATATTAGTGAATTTTCGTAGAAAAAATTCACTAATGGGGAGATCCCGACTTTTGAATTTTGAAAAAATTTTTGCAAATGAGCGCGATCTAGGACCCCTAGAACCCATATCCGGGGTCAGTTTCAATTTTTATATGTTTATATATATATATATATATATATATATATATATATATATATATATATATATATATATATATATATATATATATATATATATATATATATATATGTATCACACCGATAACTCAAAAAATAATAGGCCTATTTTGATAAAATTTGGCATGTACCTTTCTTTTGTAAATGGCTTGGATAAGTTCGTTAGTCAGGAAAATCGGATGAGGTTTTCCGGGAAAATTTTGAGTTTTCATTCGAAAAAAATTCCTATCTCAAAAAGTAATAAGCCGATTTTAATAAAATTTGGCGTGTACCTTCCTTTTGTAAATGGCTTTGACAAGTTCGTTAGTCAAGAAAATCGGATGAGATTTTCCAGGAAAATTTTGAGTTTTCATTCGAAAAAAATTCTTATCTCAAAAAGTAATAAGCCGATTTAAATAAAATTTGGCATGTACCTTCCTTTTGTAAATAGCTCTGACAAGTTTGTTAGTCAGGAAAATCGGACGAGGTTTTCTGGGAAAATTTTGAGTTTTCATTCGAAAAAAATTTTTATCTCAAAGAATAATGCGCAGATTTTGATATAATTTGGCATGTACCTTCCTTTTGTAAGTGGCTTTGATAAGTTCGTTAATCAGAAAAATCGGACGAGGTTTTCCGAAAAAGTTTTGAGTTTTTATTTGAAAAAAATTTTTATCTTAAAAAATAAAAAATCTATGATAACCAAATTTGGTAGGTAGATTTACGATATAAAAATTAAACTATACACTAAAATTTAGATTGCTATGTTACAAGAAAAAAAAGTTATAATAAAATATTTTGTGCAAGATCATTTCTATGAAAATTCACTACCATAACGCACTTGCTGCGTCCAGGCTTTTATTTGAAGGCCACATCCTTTGGAAAAAGGTAGACCAAAGGGTTAAACGTGACATGATTGATGAAATATGAACGCTGCAATGACAAAAGGAGAGTGATTGGAAACGAAGAACCGTGGTTGCGACGACAGGGCGAGACTATATGACGATAGAAGAACTGAATTTAAGCACAGGGTGACCTTTAGAATATTATAGTGGCGTATTAACCTTCAAACAAGCGCCAAATCGAAGAACGTGTCATATAGCTGAAAATCTTAGTGCAGCAAAAAGCTCGCGTGGGACGTTATAAAATATTTTAGTCCCACCGATAAATAAACACAAGTGAACCATTTTCACACGTCCAGCAAACATTATTGATATAAACAAAGAACCACTTCTTTCTGAATATTAGGTAACGTGGTCAACAGCTACTGAAATACAGTATCATATTACTGCTGATTGTAAAAAGTCTAAATATTATTTGTGGAATTGAAAGGTACCTAGCCAGCGTATTTCGCACAGCTGCGAAAAATTAAACAAGCGATAAATAAATACCTACCGCATCACAAATATAACACATCATGTTTCCAAGTACTGATATAATATCGATATATGAATACCATACCCGTCCACTACCAAGAAACTATAAAGACAGCTTGATTATCTGTATCAGTTGATAAAATTTTTGCATTATTACTGATTACTATTCTAGAAAGAGTAATTCTGGACTTCCTTTAACACGGGTATTATGTTTCATAAATACATACTTTAATAAAAATTGTATGTCTCTGAAATATCACGTAACCAATTAACTGGCTGGGCCTCAGTGGAAGAACGTGTGCATATAAACCCAAGGGTACTGGGTTCGATTTACAGTAGGTGACCCTTTCACTTTGTCAGTACATGCCTATTGTAAAATTAATATCAACCGAGGTTGCGCCATTGTGTTGAATGTCTTCACGGCCCACCCTTCGCAGGGAGCGTAAAGGAGTCGGTCCCGCGTGCCATGCGCATTGGGCACGTTAAATATATCTACCCTCCTTACATAAAGACAGGGGTTCGACGAAATTTCCAGGATAGTGAGGTAAAACTGCTCCCTGGCATCGGTGATTAGTCTTAGTCGCGGAAATAGACCTACGTTAAAGAAACAAAATTACATACATACAATTCATTACCTATGTTTTTCTTAACTAACAACTCTTGGGATTGGAATTTAACAAACTCAAGTAGCCAAATGAGAAAATTCTCGAGGCCAATCAAATCAAATCAAAACACACTGGACTTGAATTTAGGTTTAGCAGTAAGATACTACTTTTAATACATACTGGTGGTCATAAATTAGCACACAAAATTAATAATTCGCTTACTTGGCGTTTTTCCAAAATCTCGAGGAGTGCTTCGGTGGTCCAGTGGTAAGAACGTGTGCCTCTGAACAGAAGGGTAATGGGTTCTATTCCCATGGTTCCCCTTTCACTTTTCAGTACATACTGAAAAATTAACATCCACCGAGGTTGTAGCATTATATTTGAGCAAGTTGAATGCCTGCACGTTCCGCACTTCGGAGGGGGATATAGCTATCGGTCCCGTGGCCACGAGATGTTGAGCACGTTAAACATCTCTAGCCTCTTTACAGAAAGGCAGAGCTTCGGCAAAACTTCCAGGATAGTAAGGTGAAACTGCTCCCTGACGTCAGTGATTGGTCATAGTAGCGGAAATAGAGCGACGTTACAGTACAAAAAATAATTAAAAACTCTGAAGATCAATCAATTGTATTTATAAAACGCCCACCTATAACCTCGGTGGTCCAGTGGTAAAAGCGTGTGCCTCTAAAGCGAAGGATTGTGAGTTGGAATCCCAGTAATAGCGCCATTTCACTTTTTCAGTACATACTGTAAAGTTAACAACCAGCAACATGAGCATCGTAACGTCGTCGGTCCTGTGTACCATGCGATATTTGGCACGTTAAACGTCCCTACCAGCAGAGGGGGGGGGGTTGGTCAAACTTGAGTGAAACACCGTCGGCGATTGGCCATAGTCGCGGAGATAAGACTGGCGTTAAAGAAACAAAACACAATCCAATACATACAAAAAGCTACCTGCTTTTGTTTTTAATGACAGAAACCTCATGATTTTCATGCATCAAGTTGTAACACAGCGATAAGCGTTATGGTGACGAATTTTCATTGAAAAAATAGCTTATTCTATAAAAATCTTAATTTTTTTAAAAAACGGGTGGTTTGTCGAAAAAGTGCCAGGAGGAAAAAAAACTCTGGGCGCAGCAAGTGCGTTATGGAAGTGAACTTTCATAAAAATGTTTTTAATTACAAATATATCGCTCTAATGCGAGCAGCCATCAATTTGGTTACCGGTATAACCTATATAGTAGGAACAATGTAACATAATTTATCAAAATAATTATTTGAAAATGTACAAAAATTTTACGAAAATAAACTTTAAATGTTTCTGAGAAAACTGGTCTCCTAGCCAATGAATCTTAGGTTAATAGCAAATTGAGTTATTGAAATTTGAAACATTTAATGAAAATTCGCAACCAAAACGCCCTTGCTGCATTCATTCAAAAATTTTCCGAAAATAAAGTTAAATGTTGGTTTCCTAACCAACAAAACTTACGTTAATAGCAAATTGGGTTATTGAAATTTGGAGGATTTAATGAAAATTTGCTACCAAAACGCACTTACTGCGTCCAGATTTTTTCTTACAAACATGCATCATATTTCTATAAAAAAATGCTAAAATGCAGTAACGAATTTGTTCTACGAAAATTAGCTACAAATTATAGACCGTTAAACCATAAACTTCACTAAACCTACAGCGAAAGCATCAACTTAACTAAACCGACAGCCAAAGGATAATAGAAAGGGTCTATTTGAAATGAATTTTCTGTAAACATTTTAGTAAAATGAATGGCAATGGCGGTTGAATCTGAAACTTACGGGTTCGCAGAACACTCTTCTTGCAACATTTTCTTTTCACAATCCGTATTTGTTTCACGTTCTTTGCTTAAACATTGCCAATTTTGACATTTTAAATTGCGGGTTTGACGTTTTAAATTGCGAGTTTGACGTTTTGAGGATAACGCGAAAATTTATTGCTTTAGCTGCCCGTAACTTTTTGTCCTTAAAATTAGACCAAAATTTTGGTACATGGTTCACTCTTTATAATACAAATACGCGTACCAAATTTGGTTGCCCTCACTTTGTTATTTCCGGAAATATAAATTATTTTAGAAAGAAAACACACAATTTTCCGGGAAAACTTGGTCCGATTTTTCTACCTAACGAACTTATCCAAGCCACTTTCAAAAGGAAGGTACTCACCAAATTTGATCAAGATCGGTCTATTATTTTTTGAGTTATCGGTACGATTATATATATATATATATATATATATATATATATATATATATATATATATATATATATATATAAACACGGATCTCCCCATTTTTTAAAGAAAATTCACTAAAAGAAGTAAATTTAATTTGCTATAAAATTGATGGACTTTAACTTTTAATTAGGTTAGGGTTTAAAAAAATCATTAAAATGGTGACGCACCCCTAATTCAGCCCTTTTTGACGTTATATCTATTTCAAATTTCTATCAGATAAGGATGTTGATAAAATAAAACCATCTACCAAATTTGGTTGTTCTATGTTAGGGCACTGCTGCAATACGGCTGTTTCTTGTAATTATTAAATAATCTTCCGAGATCAATATCTCACCAACCATGGATATCAGAGAAACATTTTATATAAAAAATCAGCATGTTTTGAGGTCCTCTACACGCACACATTTTGTGTCTATTGCATTGTGACTCACCCTACACACATATATATATATATATATATATATATATATATATATATATATATATATATATATATATATATATATATATATATATATATATATACATATATAAACATATAAAAATTGAAACTGACCCCGGATATAGGTTCTAGGGACCCTAATACGCGCTCCTTTGCAAATATTTTTACAAAATTCAAAAGTCGGTATCCCCCATTAGTGATTTTTTTTACGAAAATTCACTAAAACGTATCACAATTTGTCACAAGGGTACGTGCCCAAAAATCCAAAACATAACGGGCTTAACATCACAACAAAAAACATACGTTCACAGTGCAGCTTTATAAAATTCACTTAAACTATAAAAACCATCAAAACCACCTTCTAATTTTTTGCACAATTTGTGTCCCTCAGAGAACAAGGGAGCTGTTTATACAAAAAGCAACCTGCATAACAAGGCGACTTCTCAAGAAAAGAATGGTGACATTTATTCAGGTGAAAAGTATCTTTTTCTCGAGTGTTGTATCCATGAAAATCCGAGTGGATGAAAAATGTTCTCTTGTTTTTATGAATATAAGTTAACAGATGGAACAGTATACTAACGTCATAATATTATTTTGCTTAAAGATGTCATGACAAGAGTGTCCATAAGGTAGATTCTATATTAGTCTCAGTATTCGTTTCTGTAGCACAAATATTCTATGGCAGACCGAGGATTGTCCCCAGATAACGATACCGTAACTCAGATGTGAATAAATAGTCGCGTAATAGACTTTCAGAGCAAGGAATCTTTAAGCATCAAAATTGCATAAAACGCGGAATTTAATTTCTTGCACACGTGATCGATCTGGTCTATGTATAACAAACTACAGTTGATTCTAACACTCAAAAATTTTGTCACCTTTTTGAATTGCACCGCATTTCTGTTCACCAAAATAGTGCTGTCGCACATTCTCTCTCTTCGGTAGCAGTTATGCACTTCAAGAGAAAAAGTCTTGTCATAGTTTATATTTAATCGGTTTATATAACACCATTCTTTAAAAGAATGTACTACTAATTTCAATTTTAATTCAGTTTCCTCCACCGTCTTGCCGTAGACAACAATATAAGTGTCATCGGCGTACATTAAGACTTTTCCGTATTGTATAAATTGCGGCAAATCGTTTACATAGAGTGTAAACAAAAGTGGGCCAGTGACACTTCTTTGGGGTGTGCCCATACTTACACTATATCTTTGGCAATTAATGTTATTTGCTTTTACAAGTAACTGTCTGTTTGTAAGACACGAAAGCAGAAGGTCGTTGAAAGTGCCTCTTATCCCCAACGCCCACATCTTCTCATTAACAAAAAGGGATTTACCGTGTCAAAGGTAGGAGACTGGTCAAAAAATAAGGTAACCACAATGTAATTGAGGTCCATTTTGTCGTTCATATATTGAATGTATTCGATGAGGGCAGCTTGCGTGGAATAATCAGTTCTAAAACCGTGCTATTGTGGTGATATTATATTATTAGCGTTTAAAAACTTAACAATCCTTTGATGTACTGCCCTTTCTATGATTTTTGAAAAAATGCTTAGTATCGAGATGGGATGATAGTTCTCCAAATTGCTACTGTCCTCCGCCTTCAACACAGCAATAACTACAGCCAGTTTCAATATGTCCGGGAACTTTCCCAGACATATACACGAATTTATGCTATTTGTAAATGGAGTGACCAGCTCAGCAGCACATTGCTTAATAATTTTTATTGGAACATCATCAGAGCCGCAATATTTTTTATTGGAAAGTTCATTGATGATCTCAATAACTTCATATTCAGTTACAGATGTTATAAAAACTGTTTTGGGCCTATATTTTTTCAGCTGTGCAGCTATCAGTCATTTGGCCCCCGAAATGCAACATGAGCTTCCTCTCCGCAACACATGAAAAATATCCGTCAAATATCTCAGCAATTTCTACCCTATTAGTTATATTTTTGTTTTCATATAGTAAATTCGAAATGCAGTGCTCTTCAATATGTTTGTTTTTCTTGAGATTAACAAGCTGCCATAGTACTTTAGTTTTATTTGGCGCGTTACAAATATAAGATGCTGTGTACTTTTGTGTTTCCTGTTTAATTAGGTTATTTACCTCGGCTTTCATTACTTTATACATAACCCTCTGTCCCGATTGTTTTCGTATTATTAGGTACGAAAGATGCTCTCTTCTCTTAATACCAGGAAAGCCTCTGGCCTTGACGAGAGCCCAGCAATTTGTTCTCAAAAAATGCGCACCAGAACTGGCTCCTATCCTGACTCGTCTGTTTCAGACATCTTACAATAGAGGCATATTCCCTAGTAACTGGAAAACTGCTCGAGTACCACCCGTCTCCAAGAAAGGGTCCAAAGCGCTTCCTAGCAACTACATGCCTATTTCTCCCAGATTGTCGCTCTAGACATATCCAAAGCATTCGACCCGGTCTGCCACGCAGCGCTGCTTAATAAACTTCCGGCCTAAGGCCCACCACCAAAACTCTGTACCTGGACAGCAAATTTCCTCTCCAACCGGAGCATTTCTATTGTCGTGGATTGTCATTCCTCTAAACTGTATTCAATTAATGCAGGAGTCCCTCAAGGTTCAGGTTTAGCCCCTACTTTGTTTCTTCTCCACGTCAATGACCTCCTCGCTAGTACATCCAACGCAGTTCAGTTACGCGGATGGCAGCACCCTCCACTCAAATATACAATATTCTAAGCCTGTCTCTTTAGCCCAATTAGATGAGGATCGCAGACTCATGGAGGGTTCTGTCTCTGTGGGTCTCCAAAAAATATTAGACTGGGGAAGTAGAAATCTTGTACAATTCAACCCCGCCAAATCACAGTCTTGCTTTCTTTCTCACAAGAGATAGACAAGCCCTAGACCCATCACAATGAACAACCAAGTTATTCAAAGTAATGAGTCCTTTTCACTTGTTGGCATTTCTGTGGATCGGAATTTGAATTGGCATCAACATGTCACATTAATTGCTGAAGCGGCTGCTAAGAAATTAAGTTTTCCTCTTCCGGGCTCGCAAATACTTTTCACCAGCTAATCTCTATACCTTATATACTTCACAAATAAGACCAAACCTCGAATACTGCTCCCACATCCGGGGTGCTGCTGCCGCTTCTACACTCGCTATCCTGGACTCCATTACACAATTCAACCCCACCAAATTTCAGTCTTGCTTTCTATCTCATAAGAGATACACGCCCTAGACCCATCACAATAAACAACCAAGTTATTCGAAGTAATGAGCCCTTTTCACTTGTTGGCATTTCTGTGGATCGAAATCTCAATTGGCACCAACATGTCACATCAATTGCATAAGCAGCTGCTAAGAAATTAGTTTTCCTCTTCCGGGCTCGCAAATACTTTTCACCAGATAATCGCTATACCTTATATACTTCAGAAATAAGGTCAAACCTCGAATACTGCTCCCACATCTGGGGTGCCGCTGCCGCTTCTACACTCGCTATCCTGGACTCCATTCAGAAGAGAGCTATACGTCTCATCGGTGACCCTACCCTCACAAAAAGGCTGCCATCCCGTGTCCACCGACGTACCGTTAGTGACATCTCTCTCTCTCTCTCTCTCTCTCTCTCTCTCTCTCTCTCTCTCTCTCTCTCTCTCTCTCTCTCTCTCTCTCTCTCTCTCTCTCTCTCTCCTCTCTCTCTCTCTCTCTCTCTCTCTCTCTCCTCTCTCTCTCTCTCTCTCTCTCTCTCTCTCTCTCTCTCTCTCTCTCTCTCTCTCTCTCTCTCTCTCTCTCTCTCTCTCCTCTCTCTCTCTCTCTCTCTCTATATATTTTATAAATATCTGCACGGGCACTGCTTAGAGGAGCTTTCTCTCATAGTTCCTCCACCTGCTGCCCCAACAGATCTACCAGGTAAACAGAGCGGATGCACCCTTCCAGAATTAACAAGTTGCCTCTTTTCTCCTTGTCGACACCCACGGTACGATAGTATTTAGGCTGTGAGGCTTCGTGGCGTGTTGTTGAAAGAAAAAAAGAAAAAAATTGAATTTAAAAGCCTTAGGTCATTAAATTTTTGTTGCAGATCTGGTGAAAACATGTTCCGATATTTTAAAACAAAACGCGAATTAACTATTTTTTTAGTTTTCGGACAAGCTATCTCAAAGCACCATACAAAAGTGTCGAAAAAATTATGTTTTTACAGTTACAGGAATTGTATACGCAAAAACTGAAATGATTAGCTCAATGCCCTTGTTCAATGTGTTGCAATTTTCCTAAGAGATGAGTACACTTTGCGTAACCCACTTCACCACAACACGTTTTTCAGATCTGACAATAGTTTCGCTATCAAAATTAGCGTAATCGGAGGTATGAATTAACTGAGCAAATAAAATTTAGAATCAGTATGTATATATTAGTTGCAAGGGCATGCGGTCCATGGAAGCAATGCTTCCCTAAATATTTTTAGTACTTTTTTTTTCAATTGTATTTTTCCTTTGACTAAGTTTGAATCTAGCTGTAGGTAGATATTTGGAATATTTATTTAGTTTGGCAATGTGACAAACCTCAGAAAAACGCGGAGACACTGCATAATATGCGACAGGTACAAGCACGCAAATCCGATAATCTGGGGTGGGGACAGCTTATTTCCTATTGTCTCTATATCTGTCTATACCACTGCAGTTCTTGCGAAAGTTGCTGTTTTATCTACGCAGTTTTCTCTCCAGTAAGCGGTTTAAAATCTGCTTATACGGGTCTGTTTGACGGCTCGTGATCTTTGGAGTAAGATGCAATGGCAGTCCCTCTTCCTTATTTGTCTACGAGTCGTGCCGTCAAAGTGTATGAATGTGTTTGTGTTATGTGTAATTTAAGAAACAGAAAATTTTCGGTTTGTCTATTCTAGGATATTTAAATATTTAAATGAAACTTACGGAGAAAATGGATAGGTATAAATGCACCGATACAGTAGCCGCCTAAATCACCGGACTGGACCCCACTAGACTTCTTCTTGTGGGGAGCTTTAAAAAATAATGTTTACAGAACTCCATCTGTTAACTTGGAACATTTGAAAGAAAAAATCAAAAATACTTGCGATGAACTATCTAGAGAAATGTTTCACAAGGCTTCAGTGCAAGAAGTAGGGCGGAGATTGGATAAGTGTTTAGAAGTAGGAGGTGGTCACATTGAAAATTTGTTGCAATGATTGCCTACATACTTTGTTTATTGCTGTAGTAAAAGTAGTAACATATAATGTGTGTTATAATGTTAAATTATTAAATAACTTTTTAACGGAAAAAGGTAGCATTTTTTTTCTCTACATAAAAAATAGTTCTTTTTAGATATGCCAAAATATAAGTATGTTTCTGGGAAAAAAGTTCGATGACGTCATTACTTCAGTTTCCAAATATCCAAAAATAGGCAAATTTGGCTTAAAATTAAATTTGGTGAATGCCTTCCTTTTGCAAGTGGCTTGGATAAGTTCGTTAGCCAGGAAAATCGGACCAGGTTTTCCCGGAAAATTTTATATTTCCTTTCGAAAAAAATTCATATCTCCGGAAATAACAAAGTAAGGACAACCAAATTGGGTACGCGGGTTTATATCATTATATGTAAATTAAGTACCAAAATTTAGCTCTCTAAGTGAAAAAACAAAAAGTTAGAAGCATTTAAAGAAAAATAAATTGGGGTTTTCCTCAAAACGTCAAAGTCGCGATTTAAAATGTCAAAATTGACAACATTTGGGCAAAGAACTTGAATCTAATATGAGCTACGGAAAGAAAATGTCTCAAGAAGAATGTTTTACAAACCCTGAAGTCTTAGTTTCAACCGTCATTGTCCTTCATTTTACTAAAATGTTTCCAGAAAATTCATTCCAAATAGACCCTTTCTCTGATGATTTGGCAGTAGTTTTAGCTATAGAGTTTATCGTTTAATGGTATATAATTTGTGTCGAATTTTCGTAAAAAATCAATAAAGCTCAATATATCCGTTATTATACAAGATATGAAAAAAAATTGTATACATTAATTTTAGGGTGTCTTGAGCTACATCTTAAAAAAATATTCCTACAATCACAGGGTGGCCCATAAGTCGTTGGCGATACAAATTGTCTTTTGTTTTTAGTCGAACACGCCTTATGTTATTGCATTTTTGCATTTTCCATCGAAATATAATGCATGTTTGTAAGAAAAAAAATTTGGACGCAGCAAATGCGTGATGGTAGCGATTTTTGATTAAATGCTTAAATTTTGAATATCTCAATTTGCTATTCACCTATAAGGTTGACCAAGAAACCCGTTTTTTTTCGGGAACAGTTTACTTTCGGAAAATTTTGTACATATTCAAATAATAAAGTTATTTTGATGAAACATGGCACATTGTTTTTATTATATAGGTTATACTGATAACCAAATTTAATGCCTGCTTTCTTAAAAAACAAAACACATATTTGCTATTAAAAACATTTTTATGAAAATTCACTACCATAACGCATTTGCTGCGTCCAGAATTTTCTTTCTTTGTCTTCCTGGACCGCGGTTGGCCATTGCAATAACCTCTGCTGTTGCTGTATGTTATTTGAATTCTGAAGCTTCGCGCCGAGGTAGCCCGATTCGCTTGTGCTCAACGCTCGTTTACTTTTCATCAATCGTCAGTTCCTGCGTCGTCTTCGGTCTCCAACAAGCTTAAAGAGCGAGTGCCGTGATTCCCTAGCTTTTGCGGCTCAGCCAATGACTGGGTTTCTTTGTGACTTCAAAAAAGGTAAGAAATACTACTTATTTTATATTAAATGGTCCGTTTTAAAGTAATCTTAAGCTAGTAGTTAATTTCTAGCGAACTTTTTTCGTGTTTTCAAGTCACAGTCATAAAATAGCACTTATTCGCAAGTACGATATAAAGCTTATTTTCTTCAATGAAAATTGTATTGCTTACTGGAAAAATAATTAGCACATCTATATTATTATCATTATTAAAGTATTATTTTAAAACGGACTGCCTGTATACATATTTTTTAGCGATTTTTTATGCAATTGTTGAGCTAATTTTTTTTCTTTCAAACCTTTGTTAATTACTCTGTGTACAATAATATTTATTTTGATGCATTATTTTGTAAAAGACTTATAGAAAATTGTTTTACGCATCTCAAAAGTATTTTAAAAGTCGCCGATGACAGCATATCTTATTAATAAAATTAGATTTTGATTTTGCTTTCATGTTGCGCAATTTATTTTAATGGCCACGACAGGCAACCATTTAATGTCGACGCCGAAGGCAGACATTTTGCGTCGCCGTAGCGTTGGCATCACACCTTACTCTATGCACACTAGGCTGTTAGATTTTGTAATGATACATTTTTTATAATTATTGAATTTGATTCATATTACAATTTAAGTATATTTTTTTAATAATATATATGAAGTATGTTGTAAATCTTTTCATGTTTTTTAGTGAATTTTCTTATAAAAAATTCACTAATAGGGAGATCCCGACTTTTGAATTTTGAAAAAATTTCTTCAAATGTGCGTGAACTATGACCCCTAGAACCCATATTGGGGTCACTTTCAATTTTTATATGTTTATATATATATATATATATATATATATATATATATATATATATATATATATATATATATATATATATATATATATATATATATATATATAAATCACACCGATAACTCGAAAAATAATGGGCTGATTTTGATAACATTTGGCATGTACCTTTATTTTGTAAATGGCTTGGATAAGTTCGTTAGCCAGGAAAATTGAACCAGGTTTTCCGGGAAAATTTTGGGTTTTATTTCGAAAGAAATTTTATCTCAAAAAGAAAGAAGCTATGATAACCAAATTTGGTACGTAAGTTTAAGATATTAAAAGGACACTATATACCAAAATCTATATTTCTGTTACAAAAAAATATAAAAAAATATTTGGTGCCAAATCATTTCTATGAAAATTCACTACCATAACGAACTTGCTGCGTCCAGACTTTTTAGTGAATTTTCTTTTAAAAAATTCACTAATAAGGAGATCCCGACTTTTGAATTTTGAAAAAATTTCTTCAAATGAGCGCTAATTAGGCCCCCCAGAAAACATATCCGGGGTCAGTTTCAATTTTTATATGTTTATATATATATATATATATATATATATATATATATATATATATATATATATATATATATATATATATATATATATATGTATGTATCACACCGATAACTCAAAAAATAATGGGCTGATTTTGATCAAATTTGGTGAAAAAATTCCTTTTGCAAATGGCTTGGATGAGTTCGTTAGCCAGGAAAATCTTCCCAGGTTTTCCCGAAAAATTTTGTGTTTTCTTTTGAAAAAAATTTATATCTCCGGAATTAACAAAGTAAGGGCAACCAAATTTGGTACGCAGGTTTACATCCTTATAGGTAAGTTACCTACCAAAATTTAGCTATGTAGGTCAAAATACAAAAAAAGTTATAGGCATTTAAAGAAAAATAAATTGAGGTTTTCCTCAAAACGTCAAAGTGGCGAATTAAAATGTCAAAATTGGCAACATTTAGGCAACTAACTTAAATCTAATACGGGCTATAGAAATAAAATGTCTCAAGAAGGATGTTTTACAAACCCTAAAGTCTTAGTTTCAACCGTCACTGTCCTTCATTTTACTAAAATATTTGCAGAAAATTCATTTCAAATAGACCCTTTCTCTGATGCTTGCCAGTAGCCTTAGCTATAGAGTTTATCATTTAATGGTATATAATTTTTGTCGAATTTTCGTAAAAAATCGATAAAGCTCAATATATCCGTTATTATATAAGATATGAAGAAAATTTGTATATATTAATTATAGGGTGTCTTGAGCTACATCTTAAAATAATATTTCTATAATCACAGGATGGCCCATAAGTTGTTGGTGATACAAATTTCCTTTTTTTTTAAATCAAACACGCCTTATGTTATTGCATTTTTGCATTTTCCATCGAAATATAATGCATGTTTGTACGAAAAGAAATACTGGATGCAGCAAGTGCGTTATGGTAGCGAATTTTGATCAAATGTTTCATATTTGAACAGCTCAATTTGCTATTAACCTATAAGGTTGACCAAGAAACGTGTTTTTTCGGGAACATTTTAAGTTAACTTTTGGAAATTTTTGTACATTTTCACACAATAAAGTTATTTTAATGGAACATGGCACATTGTTTTTACTATATAGGTTATATTGGTAACCAAATTTGATGCATGCTTTCTTAAAAAAAAACACACATATTTGTTATTAAAAAGATTTTTATGAAAATTCACTACCATAACGCACTTGCTGCGTCCCGAATTTTTTTAGTTTTAGTTCATATTAAAATTTAGTGCAAAAGTATTTTTTCATTCATATTGAATTTAGTTAAATATCACAATTTAAGTATATTTTTTAATAATATATATTATGTATGTTGTAAATCGTTTCGGCGTTTTTTTATGCAATAGTTCTAGAACTTCGTGACGTCATCAATAAGGTGACCAGACGGACCTGCGCAGGCGGGTAATTTTTAAAATTGTGTTTTAGCAACAACTTAAATTATCGCCAATATACAAAAGCAAACATAATGTTACTACAGCTTGTAACCTATGTTAAGCACTAATAAGTGCATTTTTTTGAACTCATAATTTACCACATCATCTTTATCATAAGAATGATTGTTTTCCAATTAGAGATACGGGGAGTGAGGTACGTCGTGGAACTAACATATTATCCTATAACTTTTTTACCTGGATGAGTTGAGCTCAGTTCAGTTCAGTTCAGCATAGAGTTGAGCATAGAGTCCTGAGTAGAGTTCCGAAAAGTAGTTCAGCCAAGAATCCCGACAGTATTTTCTCCGAGTTTTCAGTTGGAAACCGACAGACCCGTCCCGTTCCTTTTTCCGAAATTGTATTTTTTGTAAAAAACATATATAATTTAATTAATCTTTGATATTTATATAATGTGATTTATTTGTGGTAAATCATATATAGCTGTCCCCCAAGTTACCCAAGAAACACAGAACTAATTGTATTTTTATTTTTCCGTGTTTCAATATACAGGTGACCCTAATACCCAGTTTCACTTAAACAGAATTGACAGAGTATATATATATATATATATATATATATATATATATATATATATATATATATATATATATATATATATATATATATATATATATATATATATATATATATATTCTTTTTGTCTAGGCACGCAACGAATAACCGAAGGTTGTAATAACATTATAATTTCCTCTCATTTCTAGCTGTTTTGGTAATAAACCTTATGATTCAGCAACATTGTCTACCGTTGTGACTCCCACCTCCCAGTTAAAATAACTTGGGAGTTTGAAGGACTATACATATTTTCCACTATCTTAGCACTCAATGGTGTCCCCAGGTGTGGCCCGAGCCTTAAAACAGTGTAAAATATCGTCTCCTTATTGCCGTCATATGATAGAAGCCTCCCTTAAAATTTTGCAACCAAACCAGCTAGGAATAAGAGAAATTCCGGGATCTGATTTTCCGGGGAATCGTTGCCTGGTCAAAAATAAAATCCAGTATTCCGGTATTCCGGATAAATATATATATATATATATATATATATATATATATATATATATATATATATATATATATATATATATATATATAACTCCTGTTCACTGTTATGTCTCTATAAAGTTTGAACCCTGGAAACCAAATACCTCCACTTAAATCTTCCTGAGCACCATACTTCCTTAGGGTGGTCCGTTACTTAGACATTAGTCACTGTGGGGCTTTCACTTTTCCCCAGGAGCCTTTTAAAAACCTCAAGTGAAGTGGTGGCGCTCGAGACAAATCCCTTTTTCCCATCAAAACACTGACCCGCACTTTACCCTTCGGAAGTAGACTGTTACATCTGGCGCTTGGTGGAGTTGAGTTCAGTACAGTTCAACATAGAGTTCTGAGTAGAGTTCAAAAAAGTAGTTCAGCCGAGTATCCCTACACTATTTTCTCCGAGTTTTCAGTTGAAAAACCCTTAGACCCGTTCCTTTCCTTTTTTCGCTATTGTATTGTTGGTAAGAAACATATAATTTAATTAATTTTTGATATTTATATTTTCTGATTTATTTATAATCATATGTAGCTGTCCCCCAAACCCAGAGCTAATTCTATTTTTATTTTCCCATGTTTCAATATACAGGTGTCCCTAATACCCAGTTTCACTTAAACAGAATTGACCAGGGTGTTACCGGTCCCCTATATGTATATATATATATATATATATATAATTTTGTTTTGTCTAGGCATGCAACGAATAACCGAAGGTTGTAATAACATTATAATTTCCTCTCATTTCTAGCTGTTTTGGTAATAAACCTTAGTGATTCAGTAACATTGTGTACCGTTGTGACTCTCACCTCCTAGTTAAAATAACTTGGGAGTTTGGAGGACTATACATGTTTCCCACTGTGTTAGCACTCACTGGTGTCCCCATGTGTGGCCCGAGCGTTAAAACAGTGTAAAATATCGTCTCCTTATTGCCGTCATATGATAGAAGCCTCCCTTAAAATTTTGCAATCAAACCAGCTAGGAATAAGAGAAATTCCGGGATCTGATTTTCCGGGGAATCGTTGCCTGGTCAAAACTAAAATAAAAATCCAGTAGTCCGTTTTCTTGCCTTGTTCACACTTTGTACCTACCAGTCAGCCCTAGTAAGAACCATATCTTAAGTAATTCCTCTTTGTAAATATTTTCACATATAATTTTGTATATATCTGTATATATATATATATATATATATATATATATATATATATATATATATATATATATATATATATATATTTGTGTGTGTGTGTCAAACAATAAAACCATTATTTAATTTAAATAACTCTTGTTCACTGTTAAGTCTCTATGAATTTTGAAAACCAAATCATGGAAACCAAACATGTCCACTTGAGTCTTCCTGGGCACCATACTCCCTTAGGGTGGTCCGTTACTTGGACATTCGTCACTGTGGGGCTTCCACTTTCCCCCAGGAACCTTTTTGAAAACCCCAAGTAAAGTGGTGGCGCTCGAGACAAATCCCTTTTCCCGATCAAAACCCTGACCCACAATCCAGTAGTTCTCTTTTGAGTTTGAGGGGTGAAGGTTCATATAAGATTTGGATACCTAAATAATATTTTTTTCATAGTAACTTACTTAAAAAGTATGTTGTCAAAATTCCCTATCGACAAATTGTTAGTTTGGCATCATATTTTATCAACTGAATTCATACTTATCGATTATTTATTCTTTAGTCATGTTTAAGTGTTTGCGAATATACAATATGATGAATTTTCTAGAAATATGATTGGTATGTATGCACAAAAGATTTCTTTGGACAAAGAAGACAGAAGTTAATAGACATTCAGCGTTCGGCCATGGTGAATGCAATCGGGACTTTTTAATCAAATAACTAACCTAGTTTGCATAGCAACCATCTTACAACGTTGACAAAAGGTGCGCGCGCGTCGTTGTCAAACCACTGGTTTTGCCTAAAAATGAGGATACCCACATTGTCACACATTGCATTACCTTGTTTTAAAATGTACGTCTAGCGATTGTTTGAGGAAATCTTCTCACAATTCAAAGTCGCGGTTCTATAGCGAATTTTTTCTATGAAAATTCTATAAAAATTACAGAGTATTAAACCATACAGTCTATAACTAAAACTACTGCCAAAGTATCAGAGAAGTGTCTATTTGAAATGATTTGTCTGCAAATATTTTAGTAAAATGGACAAGGACGGCTGAAGCTGAAGCTTAAGGCCCTGTGAAACACTTTTCTTGTGACATTTCGTCTACATAACCCGTATTCGTTTCTGGTTATTTACCCATATGTTGCCAATTTTGACGTTTTAAATCACGACTTTGACGTTTTGAGGAAAACCCCAATTTTTATTTCAATGCCTATAACTTTTTGTCTTTTGATCTACAGAGCTAAATTTTGGTAGGTAACTTACATATAATAATATAAATCCGCGTACCCAATTTGGTTGCCCTTACTTTGTTAATTGGGGAGATATAAAAAAAATTCGAAAGAAAACACAAAATTTTCCGGGAAAACCTGGGCCGATTTTCCTATCTAACGAACTTATCCAAGCCATCTGCAAAAGGAAGGTACTCACCATATTTAATCAAAATCGGCCTATTATTTTTTGAGTTATCGGTGTGATACATATATATATATATATATATATATATATATATATATATATATATATATATATATATATATATATATATATATATCCGTCTGATAACTGATATATATATATATATATATATATATATATATATATATATATATATATATATATATATATAAACATATAAAAATTGAAACTGACCCCGGATATGTGTTCTGGGGGGCCTAATTAGCGTTCATTTGAAGAAATTTTTTCAAAATTCAAAAGTCGGGATCTCCTCATTAGTGAATTTTTTTAAAGAAAATTCAGTAAAAACACCGCATCATAAGTTTTAGTGTGTGGCAAAAATGTGAAACAACTGGAAAACTATCAACTTTTTTCTTAGAAACATGCATTATAATTCGCTGGAAAATGCAAAAATGCAATAAGAGGTGTTTGATTTAAGAAAAGAAAATTTGTATCACCAACGACTTATTGCCCACCTGTGATTGTCGAAATAATTTTATAAGATGCAGCTCAAGACACCGTATAATAAAATTTTTCCAGTATCTTTTTTATAATAACGGCAATATTGAGCTTTACCGTAGAAGTGCATCACCCTGTATGTATGAAAATAGATAAACACTGAAACTAACCCCGCGTATGAGTTCTAAAGGGCTTAGTTCGTGCTCATTTGAAGAAATATTTTAAAAATTCTAAAGTCGCGGTCTCTTCAATAAAGAATTTTTTCTACGAAAATCGTCTAAAAATTATAGAGTATTAAAGCATAAACTCTATAACTAACACTACTGCCAAAGCATCAGAGAAAGGGTCGATTTGAAATGAATTTTCTGGAAATATTTTAGTAAAATGAAGGATGACGGTTGAAGCTGAAACTTAAAGGTTTGTAAAGCACACTTCTTGCGACATTTTCTCTACATAACCCGTATTCGTTTTAGGTCCCCTACCTAAAGGTTGCCAATTTTGACATTTCAAATCGCAACTTTGACGTTT
Source organism: Tillus elongatus (assembly GCA_964006375.1). Taxonomy (NCBI): domain Eukaryota; kingdom Metazoa; phylum Arthropoda; class Insecta; order Coleoptera; family Cleridae; genus Tillus; species Tillus elongatus. Next base: position 3,777,351 of record OZ023269.1, read on the forward strand.
AGAGAAGAAAAACTATAATTATAAATTTCAAAGTAATTTTTCTGGCATTTATTGACCTTTTTGCGCCAAAAAAACTTAATCTTTGTCTGTAAGATATAATAGATTTTGTTATTCACACAAAATATTTAGTTTTTGTGCGTTTCTCTGGTGATCAGTGGCACCCAAAATCTTTTTCTTAGAATATCTATAAAAAATTGTTCTAACTTAGGTATAGAACAAAATTTTGTTACATAGCTTACTTTTTATAATATAAATCAGCCACCAAATTTGCTTGCCATAACATTTGTTTTCTGGTATTGGATTTCATAGCTTACTATCCTCAAAACGGTTTTTCTCAAAATTGTCTGTGCAATTACAAGATTTCTCAATCATGTTGTACATCATTGGAAAGCTCTTTTCACAGGCTATCACATGAGCAAAGAATCCAATATGGCTGCCATAATAAAAACAAACGTTGATACCTGTAGCTCAAAAACAAATGAAAATCCAAAGTTGAGAACAGCACAAAAATATTACTCTGTAAAAAGTGTCCTGATAATGTGCAAGTCTTAGACATGTCAGATCAACGCCTACTTAGATATTGAAGAAAAAATAAATCGACAAATTCTGAATTTTTCTTCCTCTGAAGATGTTGACATGGTCAACGAAACGATCGTAAGGTTTCTGAAATATGTGCTGTGGTGATTTGTGTGTTCTCCAAGTGTACTTATTGTGACCTTCTACTTAAGCCAATTTTGGTAAAGAAAATGGGGGCAAACGTTAAGTAGACGCATCCCGTCAAACAGTGAACTCGCGTCGCTCGCTTAATGTGCAGCGTTGCCGGCATGTGCTTCCTACCCTCGCGTAAGAAAAAATAAAAAGTAATTAAATTGCATACAGACTTGGAGAATACTTCTCTGGCTTCACTGTTGGTTTTTAGTGGTGAAGCCAGAGAAGTATTCTCCAAGTCTGTATGCAGTATGGACAAGTTTCACCAAGTAAGGGTAACAACAATCAATGAAGTAATTAAATGTTTCGTGTCGAGTGATAGCAAAGCCAATTTATACAGGTGGCGCATTGAAAACGAAACAGACCGATTTGCGCCTAGATATTTTTTTAAGAAACGCTGAAACACGTCAATTTTAATATTGAGGGGGACATGTTTTGACATAAACCTCAACTTTGTCACATCAACCCCTTAAGGGTGGTGATAAGAACCCTTATATTTTAAATAGGGAATAAGGGTCGAGTGTTACGTCATTTGAAAGCTCTTTCTTTTCTGAATTCAGCACACTAATTTTTTTGGAAGTTTTATCAACTCGTTTAAAAATTATTCACAGTTGACGTTGCAAAAACGTATTTCATTCATTGTGATAAGAATGGCACTAATTAGTAATTATTCGTTAAAAAAAACTAAAAAACAAAACCAAACGTTCAAAAATGTTTATTCAGTTAAGCACGTGTTCAAATTGTTGACCACCAGCTTCCATACAAAAGTACAAATTTTTTTCAAAACGAGCTCTGACACTCTGAAGCATTTGTGGAGTTATTAGACCGCATTCTTCAACAATACGTCGTCGTAATTCTTCCAGAGACTCCGGTTCTGTTGCGAAACTTCTACTCTTTAAATGGCGCCATAGAAAGAAGTCTAATGGAGTTAAATCCGGTGATATAGGGGGACACTCAATAGCACTTCTACGTGTAATCCATTGCTCTGGAAATTCTCTGTTCAAAAACACCCTAACACGTTGTGAGAAATGCGGAGGAGCTCCATCTTGTTGAAATACTAATTGATTTTCTTGATAGCGATCATCATTTTCAACAATGTCAATTAGTAGAGGCTAAACGATATCTTCTAGTAACTCCAAATACGTTTGGCCACTCAAATTGCCATCAATAAAAATTGGTCCAATTAAACGGTCTCCAAAAATGCCAGTCCAGACATTCAATTTCTGTGTAGTTTGAGTGTGCACTTCGTGAAAATTTCTTGGATTATTATCTGCCCAATAACGGCAATTATGACGATTGACTGTAGAGTTTAATAAAAACCTACACTCGTCTGAAAAACAGATATTGAACTAAAAGTTCCCGTTATCAGTTATTCATGCAGTTAACTTCACAAAACTCCAGCCGCCCATCAAAATCATCTTCATTCAGTTGTTGTACAAGATGAATTTTATATGGGTGAAATGTATTATGCTTCAATATTCGCTGAATAGTTCTTCTTTTGATATTTGAAACAGTGGCCAATTTTCTCGTGCTCAAAGTTGGGTCTGCAGCAATTTGTCCTAAAACTTCAATCTCAGTAGTCTCATTTCTAACCGGAAATTCACGTTCAGGATCCCGTTTTTTGTTGACTACTGAACCACTTTGTCGAAACTTTGCAACTCCAAAATGTATTTTCTGTTAACATGTCTGTCGTTCATTAAACAAATTTGCGGTACGGTTGGCAAAGTCATCGTTTTTGAAAAAAAAATTATTTCAACTTTCTTCTACAGAATACACCATTGTGAAATTAATTTTCGGTAGTACTATCAAGTATCAAACCGACCGATAAACTGAAATAATAAACCGCATTTGTCTCATTCCAATAAGAAATGTTCAATTTTTTGTTTACAAACCAACGAAACATTGACTATCAGCACATTTCTTATCGGAATGAGTGAAATGCGTTTTTGCCTCTTCAACTGTGAATAATTTTTAAACGAGTTGATAAAACTTCCAAAAAAATTAGTTTGATGAATTCAGAAAAGAAAGTTCTTTTAAATGATGTAACACTCGACCCATGTTCCCTATTTAAAATATAAGGGTTGTTATCACCACCCTTAAGGGGTTGATGTGACAAAGTTGAGTTTTATGTCAAAACATGTCCCCCTCAATATTAAAATTGACGTGTTTCAGCGTTTCTTAAAAAAAATTCTCTGGGCGCAAATCGGTCTGTTTCGTTTTCAATGCGGCATCCTATATAATCTATTAGTATGAAAATGATTTAAATGTGTCAACAGACGGTGAGTATATGGGTGTATTGTGCACAAAAATTGATCGCTTCCAAACAAGTGAACCAAAAGTTATGAAACTTCGTCTAGTCAATAAACATGCCATGCTCTATTGACCTAGTGATGAAAAAAATGGAGCGCAACCGGTGGTGCCGGAAGTTGACAGTAACTTTATTTTTGTTAATAGCAGTGATACATGTTTTTGCATTTTCGAATAGATCATGCGATTCTACGGCAGACGCATGTATCATACACCCACTATCCTTCAACACATCCACAAAAAGCGTCGGGATCGGTACCCATATTTTTTATACCTACCTGATTAATTTGTATATATAAATTTTATGAATTCGGAAGTATTCTGGAGAATCAGGAGCTTTAAATGGAAATCGGGAGTATCTTGGCTTAAATCGGGAGGTCTGGCAGCCCTAGACGGGATCCGTGTGCTTGACAAGGTGTGTATACGGCGCATTTAAACATTTATTCCGTCCAAACGAATTAACGGAAAGGCATGTAACATCATTGCCTTAATAAACACGCTACGTTCTATTTAGGTATGTAAATTATTATTTTTTAAATGCGCAACCGGTTGTCCCGGAATTTGACAGTATTTTTTTTAATGGCAGTGACACATTTTTTGCATTTTCGAATAGTAGTAGTAGCAATGGTGGGGAGGCCAAGCAAGTAGGCCACAATGGGCCTTTTTTGCTAACTCCAGCAACCACGCTCTACTCATCCTCGGTTCCGTCGCCAAACCGCCTCGACCTTCGCGTCTTACATCTCACTTAGTGATGCCAGGTAATTTTAAAATTTGTGTTTTAGCAACAACTTAAATTATCGTCAATGTACAAAAGCAACCATTAAGTTACTATAGAGAACTTTTAACCTATGTCAACCACTAATAAGTGCATTTGGTTGAATCCATAATTTACCACATCATCTTAACCTAAGAATAATTGTCGTTTTCCAATTAGAGATACAAGGAGCGAGTTACGCCGTGAAACCAACATATGATGCCTTAACTTTTTATCTGACAACGATAGAGCTACTTTGATTTGGGATTATTATTTATGTATAAAACAGTTTTTGTAAAAAAACACATACTTATTTTAAATCACTAAAATCATGTTGCGAAAAATTTTGAAATGTATTTAACTTTTGAGTTTGAGGGGTGAAGGTCGATATAATCTCATGATACCTAAATTACAATATTTCCATAGTAAATTACTTAAGAAGTATGTTGTCAAATTCCTTACTGATAAATTGTTAGTTTGGCATCTTATTTTATTAACCCAATTCATATCGATTATTTCTTCTTTAATCGTGTTAAATTATTTGCGAATATACAATATAATGATTTTTCTAATATCAAAACAAGAAATATGATTGGTATGTGTGTACAAAAGTTTTCTTTGGCCAAAGAAGTATAGACATTCAACATTCGGCAATGTTGAATGCAATCAGGACTTTTTATTCAAATGAATAACCTAGTCTGTATAGCAACCAACTTACAACGTTGCCAAAAGATGAGCGCGACCACGAAATCAAAGATTTTACAGCATTGTAAAGTGGTGTCCAGCCCCACCACAAGGCGTGTTTTACCGAATCTCGAGACTCGTGCACCTACCGTTCGTTAGCTCGAGCATCATCGTCAGTCTTTCAACAACATTTTACTGCGACTGTCGTTATTCACCTAACCTTAACAGTAGTGCCAATATAGATTTGTGTCTTCAGAATAAGTAAGAAATATTATTTATTTATATTAAAAGGCCTGTTTTAGAGTAACTTTATGCTGGTTAATAGTTTTGAGCGAAGTTTTTAAGTAGGGGCGGCCTGCTTTAAAGCAACTTCATGCTGGTAAGATCCTTTTAAGCGACCGTTTTTGTGTTTTGAAGTACCGGACCTTAAAATATTGCTAGTTTCTTTATTTAGTTTATCCTTGCGTTTAAGTTACAGTCAAAAAATACACGGATTTACTATTCTGATCCTCACAATAATTCTTACACTATTACCTTAAAAGGGACCACACCCATTTATTATTTGCAGATAGCTGTTACTTTCAAAACGTTGCTAACGATTTTGTGTATGAGATTTTTTCTTTATATTAGGAATAACATATACTAAAGAGCTTTAGGTGTCTTTAAGTATTATACAAAATCCCCGATGGTAGCATATTTTATTGATAGAGTTAGAATTTAATTTTGTTCCCATATTGTGCAACTTATTTCAATGGAGGCAGCCATTTTGCGTCGCCATAATGTTGACATCACATCTTAGCCTTTGGAATGTCGACGCCGGAGGCAGACATTTTGCGTGGCGATGGAGTTGATGTTAGATTCTATTCTAGGGATACTAGTCTAATAGATTTTCGAATAAACCAAAACTATTTTTGTGATTACTGAACTTAGGTGTCTTAAAATTTAAGTATATTGTTTCATAAAATATATGTATGATAGTTCTTTTCCTTTTTTTTTTTGTTGACATAATTCTAGAATATGCTGATGACAGCTTATTTATAAAACACCATATTTGTTAACACAGCAACTGTGTTGAATTTTGCTTACTGTAAGGTTTTCAGGCAAACTAGATATTAGTATACCCTGGTATAGTATGTATTCAACATGGCAGGTGATTTCAAAAATTGAATTTTAGTACCAACTTAACCAGTAACACGCAAGACCAAACAATATGCTACTATTTGAAGCATCGAGCCTGTGATGACCACTAATACCTAAGTAGAGTTAGCAAAAACCAATTCTCCACAGCATGTAAATTTGTACTCCATGGTATTAGAGGTCTGGGATTGCAGCAGATAAAATCATATCTCAGTAGAACACAAAGAGTTGTCCTAGAAAAGGACGGAGTACGATATGTTTCCTCTGTCCTACCATCAGTGTGGGAATCCCGCAGGGAATTATCCTTGAACCGCTTCTTTACATCATTTATATGATAGACCTGAAAGATGAGGTTGTTGAGCAGATGGATTGTCTTATGAACTATGCTGACGAAACCAATCTGGTAATGAGCGTGAAACTTTTTTCTAACTTGGTTTTGCAATGTGATACTTTACTTCATTCAATTACAGAATGGTTCAGCAGTAACAAGTTCATAATCAATGATGAAAAGACCAAATTCATATTGTTTATAACTAAACCATTTGGATTTATTACTCTTAAAAATGCAGTTATAGGTGGTCAGTTGGTGTTGTTCGCATCTTCTGCCAGATTTCTGGATGTTCATGTTGATAATGTCTTGAGTTGGTCCGCTTATATGGAAGAGTTATGTAGCAAGTTGATGCAATATCAATCTTAAATAGTTATTTGGACTCTAACGCAATGAAAACTGTATACCGTGCTAATATTTTTTACGCCATTTGAAATATGGTATAATTTTCTGGAATGGCTATGTGGACTTCAACCGACTTTTTCTGATACAGAAACAGGTGATAAGATTTTTATTGGGCTCAAATTTTAAGGATTCTTGTAGGGCCTCTTTAAAAAAGCTAGGTATTCTGACAACAACGGCTGTTTATATATATATATATATATATATATATATATATATATATATATATATATATATATATATATATATATATATATATATATATATAAAGTTTTAGTGTTTATGTTCAAATATAGGGATATTGTAGAAGGGCATATAAAACAGGGCTACTACAATACTGGGTCAGATGTTTATAAATATCCTGAGCATTGTTTAAGCTTAATCGTGTAAGAAACATGTACTGTATGCTAGCATTTGATTCTAAATAAACTTTCTCCAAAATTCAAGGAATGTAACACTTTTTCAATTTTTAGAAGAAAATTGCATTATAGGCTGTTACTGATTGAACCATATAATGGCCATTATCTGATCGGTTTCAAGCCAGGTCATATTTTTCTACTTTGCACCTGGTGTCTATTTCTGTTTACATTGTATTTTATTTATACCTTGTACATGTACTGAATTTTTACTTTCTTTTTATTCAGCATTTGTGAACTGGTTTTATAGAGTTCAGCATTTTTTTTAAATAAAGATATTATTATTATCTTAGGTTAGGTTGGGTTCAATGGTGGGTGGGCTATTTCAGTCCCTCCACAGCGACCTTAGGTCTATTGTAGCAAACACCTGATTGTTTAAATTTCACCCAGCAAATCCAGCTCCTTACTGGAGTCAATATTTTTTAGGGTGAAAATTCCCACTGTTGAGTTGTTCTGCCATCTAAGCAAAGTCGCTTGCTTGTTTCTAAGGTCACGCTGGAGGACTCAATCTCTAGTGGTTATTCAACTCCTCTAGAAATCTCAACCTCTTTCCGAGTTCCTCTGGACCTGACTTTGGCCAATATTTGACACAAGGCAGTATAATATAGAGCAGTTTTGCATCTGAGCAACCTACAGGCAAAGTCTTTGACCGTTTCGAAGCTCAAAGTGGAGTTTTCAACCTCCAGGGGTTATTTCACTCCAATGGAGGCCTCAGCCTCTTTCCGGGTTCGTCTGGACGCGATATCCTCCAGTGTTCGGTATCATATGGATCCAGAACAGCATCCAAGAAAAGCCGTTTGCACGGTTCGAGTCGCACACTGGTCTCAATCATCAGCTGGTTATTCCATTCCTCTAGAGATATCAGCCTTCCTCTGAGGTCGTCTTGATTTTACATCTGTCTAGTCAGTTGCATGAGATACTTTAGACCGATTCTTTTTAATTCGTCGCTGGACCAACAGTGTACAGAGCATTATATTAATTCTGATAATTATTTCACCTAGAGACATTAAAGGATTAATTAATCATTCAACTTAACCAGTTTAGTTCATCTTCTGATGACACTAACTTTGTTGGCAAAATGATTGCTACGACTGACATCGTGTTACGGTGAATTAGTTTTTATTTACCGGCGAACGTTGGGAGTTTTTATTTTCAGCGAATATTTACTTAAAAGAATTTGCTAATAGAAGCTATTGATGGTGAGACTTTCGAAAGATCGTCAAAATCGTTATTAAACTATTATTTTAAAATGGAGTACACCCATTTATTACTTCTATCTATTTTTTTTTAGCGATTTTCTATGGAATTGTTAAGTTGTAATTTTTTCAAGCCTTTGTTGAGCCGACATATCGTAAAGTCGACACTACAATAGAGCGGCGGTTCGACCGACAATACTGCTTTTTTCACTATTTTAATATTGATCTCTGCTTCACGCACTCTTATATGTTTAAGATGGCTTACATAATAAAGTTATTTGTGTAAAAATATATGTTGAGTAATTAGATACAAATAAACATACTTATGGGTAATTGATTGTTATATATGTAAATATGTATGAAACTCAATCCTGACTCACCTTAATGAAAAGGACATTTTCTAATTTTTTTTTTAAATCGATTGATATAAGATTTTATTCCATATTTTAATTTAAAAAATGTTATTTAAAGTGAAGCCACATATTATTAAGCATTTATTTTCAAGAAAGTTATCTTTGATCGCATCTACTTTTTCACATTTTATAATTATGCATAGCTGCACAATAGTTTGAAAACTTATGGTTGCAAGGGCAGAAGGTTAAGTACTTCTTTTTAGTGAATTTTCTTAAAAAAAATTCACTAATGAGGAGATCTCGACTTTTGAATTTTGAAAAAATTTCTTCAAATGAGCGCTATTTAGGACCCCTGGAACCCAAATCCGAGGTCGGTTTCAGACTTTATATGTTTATATATATATATATATATATATATATATATATATATATATATATATATATATATATATATATATATATATATATATATATATATATATATATATATATATATATATATATATATATATATATATATATATATGTTTATATATTTATGTGTCACACCTATAACTAAAAAAATAATGGACCGATTTTGATAAAATTTGGTAAATACCTTCCTTTCGCGAGTGGCTTGGATAAGTTCGTTAGCCCGGAAAATCCGCCGAGGTTTTCCCGGAAAATTTTGTGTTTTTCTTCGAAAAAAATCGAAAAAAATTTATATCTCCGGAATTAACAACGTAAGGGCAACCAAATTTCATGCACGGATTTATATCATTATAGGCAAGTTACCTACCAAAATTTAGCTCTGTAGATCAAAAGATAAAAAAGTTACAGTCATTCAAAGAAAAATAAATTTGGGTTCTCCTCAAAACGTCAAAATCGCGATTTTAAATGTCAAAATTGGTGAGTCCCTTCCTTTTGCAAGTGGCTTGGATAAGTTCGTTAGCCAGGAAAATCCGCCGAGGTTTTCCCGGAAAATTTTGTGTTTTCTTTCGAAAAAAAATTATATCTCCAAAATTAACAAAGTAAGGGCAACCAAATTTTATACGCGGGTTTATATCATTATAGGCAAGTTACCTACCAAAATTTAGCTCTGTAGATCAAAAGATAAAAAAGTTACAGGCATTTAAAGAAAAATAAATTTGGGTTTTCCTCAAAACGTCAAAGTCGCGATTTTAAACGTCAAAATTGTTAATATTTAGTCAGTGAACCTGAAATTAATATGATCTATGGAAGGAAAATGTCACAAGAATAATGTTTTACAAAGCCTGAACTCTTAGTTTCAATCGTCATTGTCCTTCATTTTACTAAAATATTCCAAGAAAATTCATTTCAAATAGACCCTTTCTCTGATACTTTAGCAGTGGTGTTTGCTATAGAGTTTATCGTTTAATGGTATATCATTTTTGTCGAATTATCGTAAAAAATCATTAAAGCACAATATATCCGTTATTATGCAAGTTACGAAAAAAAGTTGTATACATTAATTGTAGGGTGTCTTAAGCTACACCTTAAAAAATATTTCCACAATTACAGGCTGGCCCATAAGTCGTTGGTGATTCAAATTTTCTTTTTTTTAGTGAATTTTTTTAATCGAACACGCCCTATGTTATTGCATTTTTGTATTTTCCATCGAAATATAATACATCTTCGTAAGAAAAGAAATTCTGGACGCAGCAAGTGCGTTATGGTAGCGAATTTTCATTAAATGCTTCAAATTTTGAATCAATTTGCTATTAACCTATAAGGTTGACCAGAAAACCAGTTTTTTCGGGAACAATTTAAGTTTACTTTCGGAAATTTTTGTACATTTTCAAACAATAAAGTTATTTGGATGAAACATGGCACATTGTTTCTAATATATAGATTATACTGGTAACCAAATTTGGTGCCTGCTTTCTTAAAAAAACATATTTGCTATTAGAAACATTTTTATGAAAATTCACTACCATAACGCACTTGCTGCGTCCAGAGTTTTTATAAATGTATATAGGCAATGAAGAAAAAATCATTGGAGATTGAATATGTGGTCATGCCTTTAAAGGTATTTGTGTAAAAAAGTTAGATATAAATAAATATACTTATGGATATGTTTTTGAAGAAGATATAAATAGTTGTAAGCCTGAATTACAATGTCCACACTCAAAGAAACTTGGAGAATGACGGGCAGTTCTTTTATTGTCGTAAAAAAAATCGAATGATATGTTTTATTCAATTTTTTCATTAAAACAATTTGATTTAAAGAAAAACCAGATTTTCATAATTCTATTTTCTTCTTTTATTACCAAATATTTTCAAAAAAGCTGTCTTACATTATTTTTTAATGCCTTTATTGGCGGCAAATTTATTTAAAAAAAATGTATGCCTTTTTTTTAATAATGAACAAAATAAACAAGAAAAAAGCTGTCCTTCATATTATTTTTTAATGCTTATTTGCTGAAAATATATATTTTTCAAAATATGTTATCGAGGGCGAAAGGTTTTTAAAATATTTCTCTACCATGGTCTCAAAAACTTAAAAATTGGACATATATTACTATTTTAGTTTAAGTATGTTTTATGAAAATCCGCTGCCATAACGCACTTGCTGCCGCCACATTTTTTGTTGTTATAAACAAACCTAAGGCGACTTTTATTGAATTTTTCAAATATATCAGACTAAATGTGTGGTTTTGTTAAGGTTGTGACTATATATGCATCAAGATTATTCAAGATTCTCGCTTATTAACATTTGAAATATTTTTATAACTATTTTCAACAAAGCAGTTGCTGTATGTAGATTTTTTTATACTTTCATTTACTATTCACTTTTTTTTTAAATAGAACTCGCTACCACAAATAACTTGCTGCATACAAGTTTTTTAACAAATATTTATTGTTTAACAACAGAAATTTTTTATGCAAATTTGTTACCATTACGCATTTGCTGCGCCCACACTTTTAGTGAATTTTCTTAGAAAAAATTCACTAATGAGGAGATCTCGACTTTTGAATTTTGAAAAAATTTCTTCAAATGAGCGCGATCTAGGACCCCTAGAACCCATATCCGGGGTCAGTTTCAATTTTTATATGTTTATATATATATATATATATATATATATATATATATATATATATATATATATATATATATATATATATATATATATATATATATATATATATATATATATATATATATATATATATATATATATATATATATATATATTTATATATATATATATATATATATATATATATATATATATATATATATATATATATATATATATATATATATGTATCACACCGATAACTCAAAAAATAATGGGCCGATTTTGATAAAATTTGGCATTTACGTTTCTTTTGTAAATGGCTTGGATAAGTTCGTTAGTCAGGAAAATCGGACAAGGTTTTCCGGGAAAATTTTGAGTTTTCATTCGAAAAAAATTCTTATCTCAAAAAGTAATAAGCCGATTTCAATAAAATTTGGCATGTACCTTCCCTTTGTAAATGGCTTTGACATGTTTGTTAGTCAGGAAAATCTGACAAGGCTTTTCGGGAAAATTTTGAGTTTTCATTCGAAATAAATTTTTATTTCAAAGAATAATAGGGCGATTTTGATAAAATTTGGCATGTAGCTTCCTTTTGTAAATGGCTTTGACAAGTTCGTTAATCAGAAAAATCGGACAAGGTTTTCCGGAAAAATTTTGAGTTTTCATTTGAAAAAAAAATTTATCTTAAAAAATAAAAAATCTATGATAACCAAATTTGGTAGGTAGGTTTACGATATAAAAAGTAAACTATACACCAAAATTAAGATTTCTATGTTACAAGAAAAAAAAGTTATAATAAAATATTTTGTGCCAGATCATTTCTATGAAAATTCACTACCATAACGCACTTGCTGCGTCCAGGCTTTTTTCTAATTGCGAATCAACAAATAATCAAGTGTCTTTTATTAATTTTTCTCAAGTGTCAAAATAAATGTGTGCTTTTCTGAGGGCTTCACTATATATGTATCAAGATTTTTGAAGATTATAGCTGAATGGGAAGGATTTAAGATTTAAAATGAATGAAAAACTTTTTTTAATACTTTTATTTACTACTTATTTGATTACCAATTTTTTTAATTAAAACTCTCTACCACAACAAATTCGCTACCAAAACGCACTTGCTGCGTCAAAACTATTTTGTTATTGCAAATGGATAACTCTTATTAGGTTCCTTTTATTATTTTTTTCACATATCATAAAGGATCTGTTAGTTTGGCTATTTAGATTGGCTTAAAATGGTCTTATAAATTCAAAACAAGTGTTATTTTCACTAATCATAGGTATACTATATCAACACTCAAAGGTGTTAAGCAAATTGCCTATCGTATAAATCTTTCAGCACTTCCCTGATGAATAATTACAGTCGACCAATAAATTAGTGGTACGTCCGCCTCAATGGATTGGTGTATGCAGGGGTTGCAAACATATAGGCGCTGTCGATCGAACGATACGCACTCGTTTGTAACAGAATTGTAGAAAAGTGTTTTACATATCTCAAAGGTATTTTAAAAGTCGCCGATGACAGCATATCTTATTAATAAAATTAGATTTTGATTTTGCTTTCATGTTGCCCAATTTATTTTAATGAGGCAACCATTTAATGACGATGGCAGACATTTTGCGTCGCCGTAGCATTGGCGTCCCACCCCAGTCTATGCACACTAGGCTTTTGGATTGAAGCACACTTGCAGAACCCAAATCACAACACATTTTAAAAAGTCTGAACGCAGCAAGTGCGTTATGGTAGTGAATTTTCATTAAAATGTTTTTAATAGCAAAATTGTGTTTTTTTTTTAAGAAAGCAGGCATCAGATTTGGTTACTAGTATAACCTACATAGTAAAAACAATGTGCCATGTTTCATCAAAATAATTTTATTGTGTGAAAATTTACAAAAATTTCCGAAAGTAAACTTAAAGTGTTCCCGAAAAAACTCGTTTATACGTTAACTTTATAGGTTAATAGCAAATTGAGATATTCAAATATGAAGCATTTGATCAAAATTCGCTACCATAACGCACTTTCTGCGTCCAGAATTTCTTTTCTTACAAACATGCACTATATTTTGATTGAAAATGCAAAAATGCAATATCATAAGGCCTGTTTGATTAAAAAAAAAAAGAAAATTTGTATCACCAAGACTTATGGGCCTGTGATTGTAGAAATAATTTTTTTGGATGTAGCTCAAGACACCCTATAATTAATGTATACAATTTTTTTCATATCTTGTAGAATAACGGATATATTGAACTTTATTGATTTTTTAAAGAAAATTCGACAAAAATTATATACCATTAAACGATAAACTCTATATAACTACGGCTACTGCCAAGCATCAGAGAAATGATCTACTTGAACTGAATTTTCTGAAAATATTTTAGTAAAATGAAGGGCAATGACTGTTGAAACTTAGACTTCAGGGTTTGTAAAACATTCTTCTTAAGACATTTTCTTTCCATAGCCCATATTAGATTCAAGTTCTTTGCCTAAATGTTGCCAATTTTGACGTTTTCAATCGCAACTTTGACGTTTTGAGGAAAACCCCAATTTATTTTCCTTTAAATGCCTATAACTTTTTTGTCTTTTGACCTACAGATCTAAATTTTGATAAGCTTACCTATAATGACATAAACCCGCGTACCAAATTTCGTTGCCCTTACTTTGTTAATTCCGGAGTTTTTTTTTTTTCGAAAGAACATTTTCCGGGAAACCCTGGGCCGATTTTCCTGGCTAACGAACTTATCCAAGCCACTTGCAAAAGGAAGGTACTTACAAAACTTAATCAAAATCGGCCCATTATTTTTGGAGTTAGCGGTGTGATACATATATATATACATACACACACATATATATATATATATATATATATATATATATATATATATATATATATATATATATATATATATATATATATATATCCTCAAGGTTCAGCTTTAGCCCCTACTTTGTTTCTTCTCCACATCAATGACCTCCTCTCTAGCACCTCCAACCCAGTTCACAGTTACGGGGATGACAGCACCCTCCACTCAAATATACACTATTCTAAGCTTCTCTCTTTAACCCAATTAGATGAGGATCGCAGACTCATGGAGGGATCTGTCTCCGTGGATCTCCAAAAAATATTAGACTGGGGAAGTAGAAATATTGTACAATTCAACCCCACCAAATCACAGTCTTGCTTTCTTTCTCATAAGAGATACACCAGCCCTAGACCCATCACAATGAACAACCAAGTTATTCAAAGTAATGAGTCTTTTTCACTTGTTGGCATTTCTGTGGATCGAAATCTCAATTGGCACCAACATGTCACATCAATTGCAGAAGCGGCCGCTAAGAAATTAGGTTTTCTCTTCCGGGCTCGCAAATACTTTTCACCAGCTAATCTCTACATCTTATATACTTCACAAGTAAGACCAAACCTCGAATACTGCTCCCACATCTGGGGTGCTGCAGCCGCTTCTACACTCGCTATCCTGGACTCCATTCAGAAGAGAGCTATATGTCTCATCGGTGACTGTACCCTCACCCAAAGGCTGCCATCCCTTGCCCACCGACGTGCCGTTGGTGACCTCTCTCTCTCTCTTTTTATAGATATCTGCACAGGCACTACTCAGAGGAGCTTTCTTCCATAGTTCCTCCACCTGCTGCCCCCAACAGATCTACCAGGGGAACAGAGCGAATGCACCCTTTTACTGTCCAGGTCACCAGACATAGAACATCTTGTTATGCCCGCTCTTTTGTCCCGAGGACTTTCAAGTTGTTATTCCTTGCCGGCACATGTTTTTACTTCTCCCCTGAACCAACAAACCTTCAAGTCCAGAATTAACAAGTTGCCTCTTTCCTCCTTGTCGACACCCACGCTACGATAGTGTTTAGGCTGTAAGCCCTCGTGGTGTGTTGTTGAAACAAAAAAAAGCAAATAAATTACATGACTACATTTATTAATAGTGAAACTTACATTTTTTCAGTACAAAATGTGATTACTTAAGCAGAAATGCAGTTTACACACAGTATTTTTTTTACTCAAATGTTTAGAACACAAATTCACGTTACATTGATCGCAACATTGTTTTGAATTCCGGGAAATATTTGACGAGCAAATGTGACATCGCTTCTTTGTTTCACCCCTGGCTCATCTGTAGACTGTACTGATACTTGTTATTTGCTTGCACATACAATATCTTACATCGCTTCATTGTGGTTCTTAGTCAACCCTTTCTTGCCACGTCTCTGAATAGGCAGCTTTACCAATTCTGTTGATATTTCACGGAGAAATATTTTTCTTTGATACCATTTTTTTCTTTTAATTTCAAGTGTGGTATAAGTTATTCCAATTATTAGTGATGCAATCCCGACAACATCAAGAGGATTTTGAAAAATGCTATTGACGTCCGATTTTTTTTGTGTTATAATAAAGATTTATTTCTGATTTATTTTTGTTTGTCGTATATTACTTTGTTGTTGTGGTGCAACAACGTTATGGATACTCCCCTTGATTATATATTGTCGTGTGGTTCGTTTTATTATTTTTTTGGTTCTGCTTTCACAGTAGTACCATTGTTACCCACAAATATAACATTAGTTGTATCATAACTATTCGTTATATGCTATCAGTTTTAACCATCACTGCATTCATGCTCATCATCGGCCTCTGAAACCCCTTCTGTTATGTCCTCTTCAATATCAGAAGCATTGTCTATAACATAATCAGCGTCATCACTCTTACCAAACACATAGTTCTTGTAATCACTGTCTTCAAGAGTATGTCTAAGTTCAGAAATTTCTTTCCAGCCATTATTGAAATCTGAAATAAGACTCAAGTATAACTATAGCACTATCACATTTACTCTTAACCTTACCTTATTCTTAATATCAAACAATATGTGACCTGGACAAAAATCTTAAAACACACAGAAAACCAATATATTTATCTCAAAAACATGACATGCGCATACGCAAATGAGAAAAGATACTGGTCATAGTTTCTATGATACTGATAACCTATTAATAGCGTGAACTAAAATAGCTACAGACAATCCACATATGCAATCAGGACTTCTTATTAAAATAAATAACCTAGTCTGCATAGCAACCCACTTATAATGTTGCCAAAAGGTGCGCGCGTCCACGATATCAAAGATTTTACAGCGCTGTTTGTTCACTTTTAGTGAATTTTCGTAGAAAAAATTCACTAATGGGGAGATCCCGACTTTTGAATTTTGAAAAAATTTTTGCAAATGAGCGCGAACTAGGACCCCTAGAACCCATATCCGGGGTCAGTTTGAATTTTTATATGTTTATATATATATATATATATATATATATATATATATATATATATATATATATATATATATATATATATATATATATATATATATATATATATATATATATATATATATATATATATATATATATATATATATATATATATATATATATATGTATCACACCGATAACTCAAAAAATAATGGGCCGATTTTGATAAAATTTTGCATGTACCTTTCTTTTGTTAATAGCTTGGATAAGTTCGTTAGTCAGGAAAATCGGACGAGGTTTTCCGGGAAAAATTTGAGATTTCATTCGAAAAAAATTCATATCTCAAAAAGTAATAAGCCGATTTTAATAAAATTTGGCACATACCTTCCTTTTGTAAATGGATTTAACATGTTTGTTAGTCAGGAAAATCGGACGAGGTTTTCCGGGAAAATTTTGAGTTTTCATTCGAACAAAATTCATATCTCAAAAAGTAATAAGCTGATTTTAATAAAATTTGGCACATACCTTACTTTTGTAAATGGCTTTGACATGTTTGTTAGTCAAGAAAATCGGACGAGGTTTTCCGGGAAAATTTTGAGTTTTCATTTGAAAAAAATTCATATCTCAAAAAGTAATTAGCCGATTTTAATAAAATTTGGCATGTACCTTCCTTTTGTAAATGGCTTTTACAAGTTCGTTATTTAGAAAAATTGGACGAGGTTTTCCGGGAAAATTTTGAGTTTTCATTTGAAAAATTTTTTTATCTTAAAAAATATAAAATCTATGATAACCAAATTTGGTAGGTAGGTTTACGATATAAAAAGTAAACTATACACCAAAATTTAGATTTCTATGTTACAAGAAAAAAAAGTTATAATGAAATATTTTGTGCCAGATCATTTCTATGAAAATTCACTACCATAACGCACTTGCTGCGTCTTCGCGTTTTCACATTGTTCTAGCGATTTTTATTCAAAATTTTTAGGTTATATTATTGAAGTAAATATTGCTTTTACATAACACATAAACAAATAAATGAATAAACAATTTTTAGAGGCATTCTTCACTATTGTTGCCAGTATTTTAGCTCCATTTTAATCTCAGCAAACAACACCAGTGTCCAGCCCCACCACAAGCTGAGCTATACTGAATCGCGATACTCGCGCACCTACCGTCCGCTAGCTCGCGCATCGTCGTCAGTCGTTCAACAACATTTTACTGTGAGTGTCGTTATTCACCTAACCTTAACAGTAGTGCCAATATAGATTTGTGTCTTCAGAAAAAGTAAGCAATATTATTTATTTATATTAAGAGGCCTGTTTTATAGTAGTTTTATGCTGGTAGATACTTTTGAGCGAAGTTTTTGATGTTTTTAAGTAGATGTGGCCTGTTTTAAAGTAACTTTATGCTGGTAAGATACTTTTAAGAACGGACCACACCCATTTATTATTTGCAGATAGCTGTTTCTTTCAAAACGTTGCTAACGATTTTGTGTATGAGATTTTTTCTTTATATTAGGAATAACATATACTAAAGAGCTTTAGGTGTCTTTAAGTATTATACAAAATCCCCGATGGTAGCATATTTTATTGATAGAGTTAGATTTTAATTATGTTCCCATATTGTGCAACTTATGTCAATGGCGGCGCCGGCTGCGGCCATTTAATGGTGGTGATGGAGGTAGCCATTTTGTGTTGCGATAATGTTGACACCACATCTTAACCTTTGGAATAGCGACGCCGGAGGCAGACATTTTGCTTGTCGGTGGTGTTGACGTCACATTATATTCTAGGAATACTAGTCTAATAGATTTTCGAATAAACCAAAACGCTTTTTGTGCTTACTGAACTTAGTTGTATAATGTTTCATAAAATATATGTATGATAGATCTTTTTTTTTTTTTGCGCGATAATTCTAGAATATGGTGGAAAAAGGAATATGCGCAGTCCACTCAAGACATACCCTAGGTATGTGTAATACGAGGAGGTACTGATAAGCACTTAGCCTCCCAATAGAAAAAGCAATAATTATTTAAAACGCAATTTTATTTTTTTAACATAATAGCAGATTTGTTGAAAATAGTTTGAATTTTGTGGGTGATGGACAACCAGAGTGCTTCCACTCTTTTGATTGCTCTTTAGTCTCCGAATTATAGTGATGGACACATGTTTCGTGCATAGTGATGTGATTCAAAAAGCTTGAGGAATTTCCTTCGAAACGGTGGCACATATCCTTCGCATTATCGAAGGAGCACGCTTCTGATAGCGTTCAATGTGAAACACAGGTTTATAGAAATTGGTCTTTGAGAGATATGCTTATATCTTTAACATTTGATGGCCTCTATTCGATTTCGTAATTTTTTAATAGTCGAATATGAAGAACATTGATCATCTAAAGTTTCTACCATATTAGCAGATTTTATTTGCCCGATAACCCTATACCCCGGTACCCTAAATACCTAACGCTAATTGAAACACTTTTTTTTTATGTGGATGAAGAGACTACTTCTCTGGTTTCACCAGTGTTTATTTTTTTCTATGTAACTGATTTTGCTGTCAGACAGGAGACAATTGAATTTATTTGTACGCATTGATGGCAACTACAAATAAAAAGTCGTTGCTATGTTATGGTGTTTTGATTAAACAATTCTTTAGTAGTAAATAAATATAATAAAATTACAGATGGTGTCTTGAAAATGTCTTTATGATGTTGTCAATATTTCACATAAAACTAGATTCAACATGACAATAACAGTAACAAAACAGGTTCTATATAACCAAAATATCGATATACATCAACCTATTACATTATTACAACTATTTTCAATATAGTTAGAGATATTTTATTTGATATATCTAAATTAGAGAGTAAAGTTTCTAAGAAAGAGGAATTCATCAGATCAGTTTGGTGTTTGATTCGTGTTAAACATTGACATAAATCACATAGACATTTTAAAGACGTCATCTGTTATTTTTATTATATTTATTTTCTTTTTAACAATTCTTTGATCAAAACACCATAACAAGCAACAAGTTTTTATTTATAGTAGTCATTATAGCCTATAAATACATTCAACTTTCTCCTGTCTGATGCTATCGTAAATCAGTGAAACCGGTTCCAAAGAAGAAAACGAAGAACTGTGAAGCCAGGGAAGTAGTCCCTATTTAGCATGGATTGATTTCACCAAGTATGGGCCACAAGAATTACTCAAAACTTTTCTTATCAAAATCTAAGTTCTTCTCGGACAGGCCGTTTTCAAAAATTCACAGTTTTGTCACTATTAACCTTTGAGAGCTTATTTATAAAACACCATGTTTGACACCACAGTAACTAAGTTCAATTCTACTTACTGTAAAGTTTTCAGGCAAACTAGATATTACTATACCCTGGTATAGTATGTATTCAACATGACAGGTGATTTCAAAAATTGTAGTTTAGTACCAACTTAACCAGTAACGTGCAAGACCAAACAATATGCTACTATCTGAAGCATCGAGCCTGTGATGACCACTAATACCTAAGTAGAGTTAGCAAAAACCAATTCTCCCCAGCATGTAAATTTGAACTTCACAGTATTAGAGGTCTGGTATTGCAGCGGATAAAGCTATATCTTAGGGGAAGAACATAAAGAGTTGTCCTAAAAAGGGACGGAACGCGATATGTTTCCTCTGTCCTACCATCAGTGTGGGAATCCCGCAGGGAATTATCCTTGAACCACTTCTTTACATCATTTATATGATCGACCTGAAAGATGAGGTTGTTGAGCAGATGGATTGTCTTACGAACTATCCTGACGATACCAATCTGATAATGAGCGTAAAACTTTTTCCTAACTTGCTTTTGCAACGTGATTCTTTACTTCATTCGCAACGCAATGAAAACTGTATACCATGCTAATTTTTTAAGCCATTTCAGATATGGTATTATTTTCTGTGATGGCTGTGTGGACTTAAACCGAGTTCTTCTGATACAGAACCAGGTGATAAGAATTTTATTAGGCTTGAATTTTAAGGATTCTTGTAGGAGCGCTTTCAAAAAGCTAGGTATTCTTAACAACAACAGCTGTTTAGATATATAAAGTTTTGCTGTTTCTGTTCAAACATAGGGATATTGTAGAAGGGCATATAAAACAGGGCTGCTACAATACTGGGTCAGATGTTTATAATTATCCTGAGCATTGTTTAAGCTTAATCATGTAAGAACCATATACTGTACGCTAGCATTTGTTTCTAAATAAACTTTCTCCAAAATTCAAGTGATGTAACACTTTTTCAATTTTTAGAAGAAAATTGCATTATAGGCTGTTGCTGATTGAACCATATAATTTGGCAATTAACTGATCAGTTTCAAGCCGGTCATATTTTTCCACTTTGCACCTGGTGTCTATTTCTGTTTATATTGTATTTTATTTATACCTTGTACATGTACTATTTGTGAACTGGTTTTTTAGTTTTCAGCATTTTTCGAAAATAAATATGTTATTACTATCTTCAATTAGGTTGGGTTCACTGGTGGGTGGGCTACTTCAGGCCCTCCACTGAGACCTTAGATCTATTGTAGCTAACACCTGATTGCTTAAATTTCACCCAGCAAATCCAGCTCCTTACCCGAGTCAATATTTTTTAATGTGAAAGTTCTCACTGTTGAGGTGTGCTGCCATCTAAGCGAAGTGGCTTACTTGTTTCGAAGCTCACACTGGAGTACTCAATCCCCAGTGGTTATACAACCCCCCTAGAAATCTCAACCTCTTTAAGAGTTCCTCTGTACCCGACTTTGGCCGGTATTTGACACGAAGCAGTATCATATAGAGTACTTATGCATCTGAGCAGCCTACAAGCAAAGTCTTTGACCGTTTCGAAGCTCAAAGTGGAAATCTCAACCTCCAGGTGTTATTTCACTCCAATGGAGGCCTTAACCTCTTTCCGGGTTCGTCTGGACGTGATATCCTCCGGTGATCGGTATCATATGGATCCCCAACAGCATCCAAAAAAAGCCGTTTGCAGGGTTCGAATCTCATAGTGGTCTCAATCATCAACCGGTTATTCCATTCCTCTAGAGATATCAGCCTTCCTCTGAGTTCGTCTTGACTTTACATCTGCCAGTATTTGACTGAAGGAATGTAACACTTTTTCAATTTTTAGAAGAAAATTGCATTATAGGCTGTTACTGATTGAACCATATAATGGCCATTATCTGATGGGTTTCAAGCCAGGTCATATTTTTCTACTTTGCACCTAGTGTCTATTTCTGTTTACATTGTATTTTATTTATACCTTGTACATGTACTGAATTTTTACTTTCTTTTTATTCAGCATTTGTGAACTGGTTTTATAGTGTTCAGCTTTTTTTTTTAAATAAAGATATTATTATCTTAGGTTAGGTTGGGTTCAATGGTGGGTGGGCTATTTCAGTCCCTCCACAGCGACCTTAGGTCTATTGTAGCTAACACCTGATTGTTTAAATTTCACCCAGCAAATCCAGCTCCTTACTGGAGTCAATATTTTTTAGGGTGAAAATTCCCACTGTTGAGTTGTTCTGCCATCTAAGCAAAGTCGCTTGCTTGTTTCTAAGGTCACGCTGGAGGACTCAATCTCCAGTGGTTATTCAACTCCTCTAGAAATCTCAACCTCTTTCCGAGTTCCTCTGGACCTGACTTTGGCCAATATTTGACACAAGGCAGTATCATATAGAGTAGTTTTGCATCTGAGCAGCCTACAAGCAAAGTCTTTGACCGTTTCGAAGCTCAAAGTGGAGGTCTCAACCTCTAGGTGTTATTTCACTCCAATGGAGGCCTCAGCCTCTTTCCGGGTTCGTCTGGACGCGATATCCTCCGGTGTTCCGTATCATATGGATCCCGAGCAGCATCCAAGAAAAGCCGTTTGCACGGTTCGAATCGCACAGTGGTCTCAATCATCAGCCGGTTATTCCATTCCTCTAGAGATATCAGCCTTCCTCTGAGTTCGTCTGGGCTTGACACCTGCCAGCATTTGACTCATGGCAGTATTACACAGAACTCCACCCTTGACCCTAGTCAGTTGCATGAGATACTTTAGACCGATTCTTTTTAATTCGTCACTCGACCAACAGTGTACAGAGCATTATATTAATTCTAATGATGATTTCACCTAGAGACATTAAAGGATTAATTAAACTTACCCAGTTTAGTTCATTTTCTGATGACACTAACTTTGCTGGCAAAATGATTGCTACGACTGACATCGTGTTACGGTGAATTGGTTTTTATTTACCAGCGAACGTTGGGAGTTTTTATTTTTAGCGAATTTTTACTTAAAAGAATTTGCTAATAGAGAGCTATTGATGGTGAGACTTTGCAAATATCTCCACAATCATTGTTAAACTATTATTTTTAAAGGGACACGCATTTATTACTTCTATATATATTTTTAGCGATTTTCTATGGAATTGTTAAGTTGGCGTTTTTTCTTTCAAGCCTTTGTTAATCACTCTGTCTGCAAGAAGATTTGTTTTGAGGCATTAGTTTGTCATAAAATTGTAGAAATGTGTTTTACGCATCTCAAAAGTATTTTAAAAGTCGCTGATGACAGCATATCTTATTAATAAAATTAGATTTTGAAATGGCTTTCATGTCGCGCAATTTATTTTAATGGTAACGACAGAGGTAACCATTTAGTGACGACGCCGAAGGCTGACATTTTGTATCGCCGTAGCGTTGGCGTCACACCCCACTCTTTGCCTACTAGGCTATTAAATTTGAGCACACTTGGGGAACCCAAATCACCACAACACATTTAAAAAACTAACGATCGTTTCAATAACCAAGTTACCGTCATCAAAGGAGGCTAACTTAACCAAGTTAGCGTCATCAGTGGAGGCTAACTTGGTGAGTGAAACGATAATGCTTTTTTAAATGTGTTGTGGTGATTTGGGTTCTCCAAATGTGCTTATCAGTGCCCATCACAGGTTCCAATCTTCACTTAGTCTATTAGATTTTGTAATAATACAAAAGTATTTTTTTAATGATTGTATTTAGTTCATATTAAAATTTAAGTATATTTTTTAATAACATATGTTATTTGTATGTTATAAGTATGTTGTAAATCTTTTCGTATTTTATTTTTACGTTTTAGTTCATATCACAATTTAATCCTTAACAGCCAAGAAAAGTTTTGTACCGTAACTGACCAATAGTGTACAATAGACGCTTCAATTAAACTCTTGATTTTTCTTCAAAATGAAGCATCATAAATGACATGACTACATTTATTAATAGTTAAACTTAAATCTTTTCAGTACAAACTGTGATTACTAGCAAATGTGACATCGCTTCTTTGTTTAACTGCTGGATAATCTGCAAACTGTACTGATACTTGTTGTTTGCTTGCACATACAATATCTTCCATCGCTTCATTGTGGTTCTTATTCAACCCTTTCTTGCCACGTCTAAATATGCGGCTTTACCAATTCCGCTGATGTTTCATAGAGAAATATTTTTCTTTGAGAGCATTTTTTCTTTTCATTCCAAGTGGGATATAAGTTTTTTCAAATTATTAGTGATGCAATCCTGACAACATCAAGAGGGTTTTGAAAATATGCTATTGACAACCTGTTTGTTTTGCGTCGAACTGTATATTCATGTGCCATTTGGTCTAGTGTGTCTACACCGCCTTTACTTGCATTATAATAAAGATTTATTTCCTATTTATTTTTGTTTGTCGTATCTACTTTTTTGATGAGGTGCATAGTAGAAAGTAAAACAGCGTGATGCTTCTTTGGCACATAAGAAACCAATGTTGAATTGTTACAGAACTCGAAGATATTTGTTTCATTATTTCAAGATTTATTTGGTTGGTAATTCGGAGGGATGCAGCACTTGTTTTTCTTCAAAGTGCCAACGATTGTCAATCTATTCTGGTGTAATGACTATGCAACTTCAACGCTGGTGAAATATTTGTCAAATGTTATGTTCCTATTGGTTTTGTGATATGGTTCACATAATTTACGTACTATCAACTGGGCTAAATTATCTGTTCTATTAGCTTCTTTTTCCCCAAGATAAGGTATTCCAGATAACAGGTAACATGTCTTACTATCGCAAATCCACCACATCTTCATACCATACATATCAGGTTTGCTTGGTAAGGATTTTTTGACCGACACCCTTCCCCTAAAAGGAATCTACTGTCCGTCATTTCTCCGATCTTCTCGAGGCAAGTAAAACTTTCGTAGCTCATTATTTACAATTTCCCACAGTTCCCTGACAGGTACTAGTCTGTCTTCTCTCCTCCTTTGCGTTCCAGTGTCTATATTTGTTGTTTGATATTGTACATATACATATATTTTTATTATATTGCAGCGTATATAAGTGTGTGCAGATGTTTGTATCACACTGCTTTACGCGTTGTGTTTTTTTACACTGAGCACTTTTATCTCTTTGTTTTTTTTTAAGTAAACAGCAAAATTGTTTTTGCTTATCCATGTATTAGGGCAAGAAAGCGAAAATGAATTATCTTATCTATATCATCTTAGGAAAGCTGGACAGCCGCAAATCTATTTTTGCCCATAGTTGCGTGAAATATTGGATTACCAAATACTGGATCCCAATACTCTCTAAAATCACCACCCCATGCATTAAGGGGCTGGTGAAGTCCCAACGGACGTTTCCGGTTCTGGTGTATGAGTCGGTTTCCCTTATAAGCAAAAATGATGATGGCTCCTCCTTGTACAAAACATTCCGGAGGTAAAATACCCCTCCATTCGGATCTCGGGAGAGGGGTGTACAGGGGGCACCAACATCAAAATTCAACATATCCTTCTCGAATATATGTGGCCTAAATTCTAACCTGAACTCCGTCCACCATTTCCTCCAGGCTAATAGGCCCCAACTCCTCTTCCTCACCGAAAACCAAATCAGTGCCAAAACAGCCACTAATCACCTTCATTTCCCGGGGTATGAGCTCCTTACTTCCTTTAGATTGCATAGAGGCGTGTGCGCATACGTCCGCAGCAATCTACCCTGCACCAGACTCCCCAATTTAAAAGCTGGAAGAAAAGACATGCTATGGATAAAACTCTCTCTCAGGGCTGCACCTAAATTCATCTGTTGCATTTACTGGTCACCTTCTGACAACAACTTTGTCCATCTGATTTCTGAATATCCTTCCTCCGAGGTCACTATTCTTGGTGACTTCAACGTCCATAATAAGGAATGGCTATGATCTTCAAAAACCGATCCACAAGGGAGAGCAGCGGAGGCCTTTGCAGTCAGCAACTCTGTAGCCAATATGGTTCAGCAACCTACTTATTTTCTTCGCATCCCAACACACAGCTCAAATCCCTTGGATCTCCTTCTTACTACAAATCCTGGATGCTATAAAATATCAGTCATCCCCCCCCCCCCCCCCCTCGGTCACTCAGACCATGGCATGGTCACCGCTTCCTGCGCAATGCAACCTGAGGTCACACAGACATCACACCCACGTATCGTTTGGCACTACAACTCCGCGAACTGGGACGAAATGCGAGATTACTTTTCCTCATTTCCATGGGCGTCTGTCTGCTTCTCTCATCCTGACCCCTCTGATATCTCAGAAAACGTCACTGAAATTATCCAAGCTGGTATGGAATTATTTATTCCACGTACACAGAAAACCTCTTCAGCCACTCAAAAGCCCTGGTTCTCTTAATCTTGTGACAAGACCAGACTTGAAAAGGTCAAAGCTCACAAAACACTTCTACACAATCCCAGTCAAGAAACCCGTCAAGCATTTAACGACAGAAGAAACCGCTGTCCACATTCTTTCTGAGGCAAAAAACTCGTTTAATAACCACATCAAAAACAAAGTCTTTTTAAGCTCTAAGGGCAGCAAACCCTTCTGGACTCTTGCTAAATTTATTGGGAATAACTTCTGCAAGAGCACGTTCCCACCTCTTGTCTCATGGGATGAAATTGTTTCTACCACCCTGGGCAAGGCTGAACTTTTTGCCTTGTTGTTCGCCGGCAATTCTACTCTCAACCCACCTCCAAATGTTCAACCCCCAACAGTCCCCAATGTCGCGCATAAAATGACTGACATCCTTTTCAAAACTAAAAAGGTATGAAAGATGCTATCTTCTCTTAATACCAGAAAAGCCTCTGGCATTGACGAGATCCCAACAATTGTTCTCAAAAAATGCGTACTAGAACTTGCTCCTGTCCTGACTCGTCTGTTTTAGACATCTTACAATAGAGGCATATTCCCTAGTAACTGGAAAACTGCTCGAGTACAACCCGTCCCCAAGAAAGGATCCAAAGCGCTTCCTAGCAACTACAGGCCTATTTCTCTCCTTTCAGTCATCTCTAAAGTGATGGAAAAGTATATAAACACCGAATTACTAAAATTTCTTGAAAAACGCAGTCTTATCGACGACAGGCAGTATGGATTCCGTCAGTGCAGATCAACAGCCGACCTCCTTTCCTTTGTCACCCATTTTTGGAACAAGTATATGGAACTACACGGTGAATCCCAGATTGTCGCTCTAGACAGATTCAAAGCCTTCGACCAGGTCTGGCACGCAGCGCTGCTTAATAAACTACCGACCTATGGCCTACCACCAAAATTATGTACCTGGACAGCAAACTTGCTCTCCAACCGGAACATTTCTGTTGTTGTAGATGGTCATTCCTCTAAACTATATCCAATTAATGGAGGAGTTCCTCAAGGTTCAGCTTTAGCCCCCACTTTGTTTCTTCTCCACATCAATGACCTCCTCTCTAGCACATCCAACCCAGTTCACAGTTACACGAACGACAGCACCCTCCACTCAAATATACAATATTCTAAGCTTGTCTCTTTAGCCCAACTAGATGAGGATCGCAGACACATGGAGGGTTCTGTCTCCGTGGATCTCCAAAAGATATTAGACTGGGGAAGTAGAAATCTTGTACAATTCAACCCCACCAAATTTCAGTCTTGCTTTCTTTCTTATAAAAGATACACCAGCCCTAGAACCATCACAATGAACAACCAAGTTATTCAAAGTAATGAGTCCTTTTCACTTGTTGGCATTTCTGTGGATCGAAATCTTAATTGGCACCAACATGTCACATCAATTGCAGAAGCGGCTGCTAAGAAATTAGGTTTCCTCTTCCGGGCTCGCAAATACTTTTCACCAGCTAATCTCTATACCTTATATACTTCACAAATAAAGCCAAACCTCGAATACTGCTCCCACATCTGGGGTGCTGCTGCCGCTTCTACACTCGCTATCCTGGACTCCATTCAGAAGAGAGCTATACGTCTCATTGGTGACCCTACCCTCACCCAAAGGTTACCATCCCTTGCCCACCGACGTGCCGTTGGTGACCTCTCTCTCTTTTATAGATATCTGCATGGGCAGTGCTCAGAGGAGCTTTCTTCCATAGTTCCTCCACCTGCTGCCCCCAACAGATCTACCAGAGGAACAGAGCGAATGCACCCTTTTACTGTTCAGGTCACCAGACATAGAACATCTTGTTATGCCCGCCTTTTTGTCCCGAGGACGTCCAAGTTGTGGAATTCCTTGCCGGCACATGTTTTTCCTTCTCCTCCGAACCTCCAAACCTTCAAGTCCAGAATTAACAAGTTGCCTCTTTCCTCCTTGTCGACACCCACAGTACGATACTACTTAGGCTGTAAGCCCTCGTGGTGTGTCGTTGAAATAAATAAAATAAAAAATTAAAATCCACATTACTTTGTTTATTGGGAGCAGAGGACAGAATTAGTTCAATAAATACTTGCATCTCAATTTTAACTATTGGTTTCCATCTGTTTTGCAACACTCTTTGACATTCAGTGTTGGTATGCTTCACTGTAAGTTCCAGGGTGTGATTGTCAAAAAATAAGTCGCAGCTGTCTATGGGGTCATCAACAACTTTTTCAGATGGTAGAACAACACTGTGGATACTCCCTTTGATTATATTTTGTGGTGTTCGTTTTATTTTTTCTGGATCTGCTTTCCAGTTAGTATCATCTTTACCCAAAAATGTAACATAGTAGTTTTTTTTAATTCAACAACACCACGAGGGCTTACAGCCTAAATACTATCGTACCGTGTGTATCGACAAGGAGGAAAGAGGCAACTTGTTAATTCTGGACTTAAAGTTTTGGAGGTTCGGGGGAGAAGGAAAAACATGTGCCGGCAAGGAATTCCACAACTTTGAAGTCCTCGGGACAAAAGAGCAGGCATAACAAGATGTTCTATGTCTGGTGACCTGGACAGTAAAAGGGTGCATTCGCTCTGTTCCCCTGGTAGATCTATTGGGGGCAGCAGGTG
The DNA here is from genome assembly GCA_964006375.1 of Tillus elongatus. Lineage (NCBI taxonomy): Eukaryota > Metazoa > Arthropoda > Insecta > Coleoptera > Cleridae > Tillus > Tillus elongatus. The sequence goes on from OZ023269.1 coordinate 3,806,196, forward strand.
GAGGAACTATGGAAGAAAGCTCCTCTGAGCACTGCCCGTGCAGATATCTATAAAAGAGAGAGAGGTCACCAACGGCACGTCGGTGGGCAAGGGATGGCAGCCTTTGGGTGAGGGTAGGGTCACCGATGAGACGTATTGCTCTCTTCTGAATGGAGTCCAGGATAGCGAGTGTAGAAGCGGAAGTTGTATCATAATTGTTCATTCTACGCTAACAGTTTTTACCATGACTGCATCCCTGCTCATCATCGGCCTCTGATACCGCTTCTGTTACATCCTCTTCACTATCAGAAGCATTGTCTATAACATAATCAGCGTCGTCACCCTCACCGAACACATAGTTCTAGCCGTCACTGTCTTCAAGAGCATGTCTAAGTTCCTCATAGCTCTGAAATTTCTTTCCAGCCATTATTGAAATCTGAAATAAGACTGAAGTATAACTATAGCACTATCACATTTACTCTTAACCTTACCTTATTCTTAATATCAAACAATATGTGACCTGTGACAAAAATCTTAAAACACATAGAAGACCAATATATTTATCTCAAAAACATGACATGCACATACGCAAATGAGAAAAGATACTGGTCATAGTTTCTATGATACTGATAACCTATTAATAGCGTGAACTAGAATAGCTACAGACAATCCACATAGCCCGTTACGATGAGATGTCTACGCACTCAAAGTACATGTAATGCCTTATTTGTTTAACATGGCGGGTAATTTTAAAAATTTCTGTTTTAGCAACAACTTTAATTATCGCCAATATACAAAAAAAACATTATGTACAGCTTTGAACCTATTTCAAGCACTAATAAGTGAATTTAATTGAAGCCATAATTTACCACATCATCTTTATCATAAGAATAATTGTCGTTTTCCAATGAGAGATATGGGGAGTGAGTTATACTATTAAACCAACATATGCTATAACTTTATATCTGGTAACAATAGAGCTACTTGTAATAGAGGTTATTTATGTATATATCAATTTTGGTAAGAAACACATACACCTATTTTAAATCACTAAAATCATCTATTGCGTAAAAATTTTCAAATGATGCAAAATTTCCCTTTTAAGTTTGAGGGGTAAAGGTAGATATATTATGATACATAAAAAACAATATTTTCATAGTAAATTAAATAGAAAGTATGTTCTCAAAATTCCTTACTGATAAATTGTTGGTTTGGCATCTTATTTTATTAACTGAATTTATATCTATTATTTCTTCTTTAATCGTGTTTAAGTATTTGCGAATATACAATATAATGAATTTTGTAGTATCAAAACAAAAAATATGATTGGTATGTACGCACAAAAGATTTCTTTGGCCAAAGAAGTTAAATAGGCATTCACCATTCGGCAATGTTGAATGCAATCAGGACTTCTTATTCAAATAAATAACCTAGTCTGTATAGCAACCCACTTACAATGTTGCCAAAAGGTTCTTATCAAAGTCTTAAGTTCTTCTCGGACATGCTGCTTTCAAAAAGTCACAGTTTTGTCACTGTTAACCTTTGACAGCTTATTTATAAAACACCATGTTTGACACCACAGTAACTAAGTTCAATTTTGCTTACTGTAAAGTTTTCAGCAAACTAGATATTACTATACCCTGGTATAGTATGTATTTAACATGGCAGGTGATTTCAAAGATTGTCTTAGTACCAACTACGAACCTGCAAGACCAAACAATATGCTACTTTCTGAAGCATAGAACTTGTGGCGAGCACTAATAGCTAAGCAGAGTTATGTAAATTTGAACTTCACGGTATTAGACGTCTGACATTGCAACGGATATAGTCATATCTTAGTGGAAGAACACAAAGAGTTGTTCTAAAAAAGGACGGAACACGATATGTTTCCGCTGTTCCAGCATCACTGTGTTGTTGTCAAATTGTTAGTTTGGCATCTTATTTTATTAACTGAATTCATATCGATTATTGCTTCTTTAATCGTACTCAGTAAGTGGTGGACGTGCTGCCACCTAGTTGCGGAACCAAGTAGTATGCTGTCACGCCAGCTCCAAATAACACAAAGTGTTAAAAAAATAGAGACTGGATACAGCTAACTAACAATTTAAAAAATTGTCAGCCCTGGCCCATTTCTACCCCAATATAGGGACAAAGTATGTAAGACTCGATGCATTTTCGCAACAATTAGAACAATTCTAATTGTTGCGAAAATGCATCGAGTCTTACATACTTTGTCCCTATATTGGGGTAGAAATGGGCCAGGGCTGACAATTTTTTAAATTGTTAGTTAGCTGTATCCAGTCTCTATTTTTTAACACTTTGTGTTATTTGGAGCTGGCGTGACAGCACACTACTTGGTTCCGCAACTAGGTGGCGGCACGTCCACCACTTACTGAGTATTTTGAGACTGGCTATATGATAGCCGTATTATTTTTGGTGCATTTTTGCTACAATTAGTATGCCGTACTGAAGAGCTCTAATGAGAGCGAAACCGGTCTACGGTTCTAATTGTTGCGAAAATGCATCGAGTCTTACATTCTTTAATCGTGTTTAACTATTTACGAATATATAATATAATGAATTTTGAAGTATCAAAACAAAAAATATTATTGGTATGTACACACAAAAGATTTCTTTGGCCAAAGAAGTTAAATAGGCATTCACCATTCGTCAATGTTGAATGCAATCAGGACTTCTTATCCAAATAAATAACCTAGTCTGCATAGCAACCAACTTACAATGTTGCCAAAAGGTGCGCGCGTCCAAGATGTCAAGGATTTTACAGCATGTATGTTCACTTTTTCACATTGTTCTAGCGATTTTTATTTAAAAATTTTAGGGCATATTATTCGAGTAAATATTGCTTTTACATAACACACAAATAAATAAATGAATAAACAATTTTTAGAGGCATTCTTCACTATTGTTGTCAGTATTTTAGCTCCATTTTAATCTCTGCAAACAACACCAGTGTCCAGCCCCACCACAAGCTGAGCTATACTGAATCGCGATACTCGCGCACCTACCGTCCGCTAGCTCGCGCATCGTCGTCAGTCGTTCAACAACATTTTACTGTGAGTGTCGTTATTCACCTAACCTTAACAGTAGTGCCAATATAGATTTGTGTCTTCAGAAAAAGTAAGCAATATTATTTATTTATATTAAAAGGCCTGTTATAAAGTAAAAATACACGGATTTGCTATTCTGATCTTCACAATAATGATTAAATTATCACTTTAAAACGAGCCACACCCATTTATTAATTGCATATTTTTGTAGCAGATTTATTTCAAAGCTTTGTCAACCATTTTGTGTGCGAGCTTTTTTTTAGGAGTCGTTATATTAGCACAACAATATATAAAGGAGCTTTACGCCTTTTTAAGTATTATAAAAAATCCCGTTGATAGAATATTTTATTGATGAAGTGAAGATTTTAATATTTCTCCCATATTGTGCAACATATTTTAATGGCGGCGTCAGAGGCAGCCATTTAATGGTGGCACTGCAGGCAGCCATTTTGCGTCACTATAATGTTGACCTTATATATTATCTTATGAAATAGCAACGCCGGAATCAGCCATCTAATAGCGACGCCAGAGGCAGACATTTTGCGTCGCGGTGGCGTTGATGCCACATCCTACTCTACGGATACTAGTCTAATAGATTTTCTAATACACCAAAACCATATATATATATATATATATATATATATATATATATATATATATATATATATATATATATATATATATATATATATATATATATATATATATATATATATATATTTTAAATAATTTTAGACTATGGTGTGAAAAGGAGTATGCGCAGTTTACTCAAGACACACCCTAAATATGTGTAATGCGATGAGGTACTGATAATCACTTAGGCTATTCCAATAAATAGAAAAAGCAATAATTTTTTAAAACGCAACTTTTTTTAACAACATAACGTTCGTAAAACAATTCTAACCTTTTTGATTTTTTTTATCCTGGTCTTCAAACCAGTCCTTGAAACATAACATATGGATTTGTGGTTTCTCAAGTTTGAATTTTTTTGGTCACGGAGAACCGGAGTTCTTCCACTCTTTCGATTGCTCTTTACTCTCTGAATCATAGTGATGGACATATGTTTCGTCCATAGTGACATGATTGAAAAAGTTTAAGGAATTTTCTTCAAAACGGTGGCACATATCCTTCGACATTATTAAAAGAGCATGCTTCTGATTAGCGTTCATGCATTTCGAAATACATTTTGTCAAAAGCTTTCTCACTTCAATGTCGGAATGAATAATGTGAACTACTAAGTTAATAGGAAATCTGCAATGTTTCTGCTATTCGCTTCAGCCCTCTTCGTCGATTTTCTAAAATCATTTCATGGTCAGAACCAATGTTTTTTATGTGGTCACAGAAATTGATCTTCGAGAACAATGCTTATATCTTTGACATTTGATCGTCCACTTTTAGATTCCGCAACCCAGTTTTAATAGTCGCATATGAAGATCATTGATCACCTAAAGTTTCTACCATATTAACAAAAATTTATTTACCCGATAACCCTTTAAAAAATAAATACTTAAAACTAATCGACTCACTTTATTTTAAACTAGATATAGAGAATACTTCTCTGGCTTCACAAGTGTTTGTTTTCTTCTCGGGGAAAATAGAATTTATTTGTACACATGCATGACAACTACAAATAAAAATTCGTTGCTATGTTATAGGCTTTTGATAAAAGAATTCTTTAGAAGAAAATAAATATAATAGACATGACAGATGACTTCTTTAAAATGTGATGTATGTCAATATTGCACATGAAACTAGATTTAACTTATAACAATAACAGCAATAGAAACGGGTTCTGTATAACAAAAAAAGTTCGGGACGCAGCAAGTGCGTTATGGTAGTGAATTTTTATTAAATGCCTCAAATTTGAATGACTCCATTTTATATAAACTTAGAAAGTCGAATTTTGGTACGTAGTAAGAGCTTTCCTTAAGCAACGTACCCACCAAATTTCATTAACATAAGTTTGTAATTTTCGGAGAGAAAAAAATTTTTCTAAATAAAATTCCAAATTTGAATAACTGATTTTTTTATAAACTTAGAAAACTGAATTTTGGTGCGTAGTAAGGTCTTTTGCAAGGCAATATATTCGTCAAGTTTCATTAAAATAACTTTGTAATTTTCCGAGAAAAAATTCTTTTCCGAAAATAAAATCAAAATTTTCCGGGAAAACCTTATTGGATTTTCCTGGCTAACGAACTCGTCCAAGCCCTTAATAAAAGAAAGGCACTTGCCGACTTTCATTGAAATCGGTTAATTATTTTTTGAGTTATTGGTTGGATACATACACACACACACACACACACACACACACACACACACACACACACACACACACACACACACACACACACACACATATATATATATATATATATATATATATATATATATATATATATATATATATATATATATATATATATATATATATATATATATATATATATATATATATATATATATATATATAATATAAAAATTAAAACTGACCCCGGATATGGGTTCTAGGGGTCCTAGTTCGCGCTCATTTCAATAAATTTTTTGAAAAGTCTCACCACTGATACCTCTTTATTAGTGATTATTAGTTTTAATAAAAATTCACTAATATCGACATACATGAGCATATGGTATTTGTACAACTATTTTTAATATAGTTGGACGTATTTTGTTTGATATACTTAATTAGAAAGAAGAGTTTCCAAGAAAGAAAATTCATCAGATCAGTTTGATGTTTAATTATGTTAAGTATTGACCTACGTCACATAAATATTTTAAAGACATCATCTGTCATTTTTATTACCTTTATTTTCATTTAAACAAGTTTTTTATCAAAACATCATAACATAGCAACAAGTTTTTATTTATAGTTGTCACCGATTACAGAAAAGAAAACGACCACTGTGATGGCAGAGAAATAGTCGTGAAATTAGTGAAACAATATTTTACTACCTGTAGAATCGAACCCTCCGCGACCACTATCACCTAAGTAAAAGTTGAACTTCACGGTATTAGAGGTGTGGCATTACAGCGGATAGTCATATCTCAGTAGAAGAACACAAAGAGTTTTCCAAAAAACGGGACAGTGCATAATACGTTTTCTCTGTCCTACTAATCAGTGTGGGAATCCCGCAGGGAAGTATCCTTGAACCGCTTCTTTTTATCATTTATATAATAGACCTGAAAGATGAGATTGTCGGCCAGATGGATTGTCTTGCGCACTATGCGGACGATATCAATCTGATAATGAGCGTGAAACTTTTCCTGACTTGCTTATGCAACGTGATACTTTACTTCATTCAATTACAGACTGGTTCGCAGTAACATGTTCATCATCAAAGATGAAAAGAACATTCATGTTGTTTAGAACTAAACAATTTGGATTTATTACTCCCAAAAAAGCAGTTATACATGGTCAGTTGGTGTTGTTCGCATCTTCTGCCAGATTGCTGAGTGTTAATGTTAATAACGCCTTGAGCTGGTCTGCTCAAATAGAAGAGTTATGTGCTTGTTATGCGATAATAATTTGAAATAAATACTTTGATTCTAACACAATGAAAACTGTATACCATGTTAATTTTTTCAAGCGATTTAAGATACAGTATTACCTTCTGGGGAGGCAGTGTGGACTTCAACGGAGTTTTTCTTAAACAGAAAAAGGTGAAAAAAATTTATTTGGCTTGCATTTTAGGATTCTTGTAGGTAGCTTTCCTGCTTATCATCGGTCTCTCATGTTGCTTCCGTTATGTCCTCTTCACTATAAGAAGCATTGTCTATAACATAATCTTCGTCGTCACTCTCACCAAACACATAGTTATCGCCGTTCTTCATCGCTCAGAAACTTCTTTCCAGCCATTATTGAAATCTCAAATAACATGAAAGTAGAACTATAACACTTTCACATTTACTCTTAACCTTACCTTATTCTTAATATCGAACAATATGTTAACTGTGTAAAGATTCTTCAAACGCACAGAAGATCAATATATTTATCTCAAAAGCATGACACACACATACGCAAATGAGAAAAAATACTGATCACATGTTCTATGATACTCATAACCTGCTAATAGCATTAACTGGATCAGTTATTGACGAAACTTTTCCTGACTTGCTTTTGCAATGTGATACTTTACTTCATTCAATTACAGACTGGTTCGCAGTAACATGTTTATAATCAATGATGAAAAGAACATTCATGTTGTTTAGAACTAAGCAATTTGGATTTATTACTCCCAAAAAAGCAGTTATGGTGAGTTGGTGTTGTTCGCATCTACTGCCAGATTGCTGGGTTTTCATGTTGATAACCCCTTGAGCTGGTCCGCTCAAAAAGAAGAGTTATGTGCTTGTTACGCGATAATAATTTGAAATAAATACTTTGATTTTAACACAATGAAAACTGTATACCATGTTAATTTTTTCAAGCCATTTAAGATATGGTATTACTTTCTGGGGAGGCAGTGTGGACTTCAACAGAGTTTTTCTGATACAGAAAAAGGTGGAAAAAAAATTTATTAGGCTTGCATTTTAGGATTCCGGTAGGGAGCTTTCCTGCTCATCATCGGTCTCTCATGTTGCTTCCGTTATGTCCTCTTCACTATAAGAAGCATTGTCTATAACATAATCTTCGTCGTCACTCTCACCAAACACATAGTTATCGCCGTTCTTCATCGCTCAGAAACATCTTTCCAGCCATTATTGAAATCTCAAATAACACCGAAGTAGAACTATAGTACTATCACATTTACTCTTAACCTTACCTTATTCTTACTATTGAACAATATGTTAACCATGACAAGATTATTCAAGCCCACAGAAGATCAATATATTTATCTCAAAAGTATGACACGCACATACGCAAATGAGAAAAAATACTGATCACATGTTCTATGATATTCATAACCAGCTAATAGCATTAACTGGATCAGTTACTGACAATGCACATACCCCATTACCATAAGATGTCTCACATTCACAGTGGTATAACCTCATTGGTGCCCCACGGACCCACCTGGGCTGTTACATTACTTTTTAAGTAATGAAAATAAGGAACACCATTTGTGTTTGAAAAACGCCAGCAAGGTTATTTGAGATATAAAAAGTCTGAACGCAGCAAGTGCATTATGGTAGTTGTCAATTTTCAAAAAATTATCTGACACCAAATATTTTTTTTTATATTATTAAATGTTGATAACTTTTTCTTCTTTTAACATATAGATCTGAATTTCGGTATATAGTTTACTTTTTATAACATAAACCCACATACCCAATTTGGTTGTCATGGCTTTGTTATTTTCAGAGATAAAAAAATTTCAGAAAGAAAACCCAAAATGTATCCAAAAAACCTGGTACGTTTTTCCTGGCTAACAAATTTATCCAAGCCACTTACAAAGTTGTATTTATAGTAATAACAGAACATTTACTTAGTGATAAAATAACTTGCATTTTCTCATAGAAAGCAATTTCAAATTTTGCTAGTTTCTTTATTTGGTTTATTCTTTTTGCGTTAAAGTTACAGTCAAAAAAATACACGGATTTGCTATTCTGATCTTCACAATAATACTTAAACTATTACTTTAAAACTAGCCATACCCATTAATTAATTGTAGCAAATTTATTTCAAAACTTTGTCAACCATTTTGTGTTTGAGCTTTTTCGTAGGAGTCGTTATATCAGCAAAATAATATATAAAGGAGCTTTACGCCTTTTTAAGTATTATAAAAAAATCCCGTTGATAGCATATTTTATTGATGAAGTAAAGATTTTAATATTGTTCCCATATTGCGCAACATATTTTAATAGCGGCGCCAGAGGCAGCCATTTAATGGTGGCACTGCAGGCAGCCATTTTGCGTCACTATAATATTGACCTTACATCTTACCTTATGAAATAGCAACGCCGAAGTCAGCCATCTAATAGCGACGCCGGGGACAGACATTTTGCGTCGCGGTGGCGTTGATCTTACATTCTAACCAACGTACAACGTTGCCAAAAGGTGCGCGCGTCCTCGAAATCAAAGATTGTAAACTGATGTCCAGCCCCACCACAAGGCGAGTTATACCGAATCTCGAGACTCGTGCACCTACCGTTCGTTAGCTCGAGCATCATCGTCAGTCTTTCAACAACATTTTACTATGAGTGTCGTTATTCACCTAACCTTAACAGTAGTGCCAATATAGATTTCTTTGTGTCTTCAGAAAAAGTAAGAAATATTATTTATTTATATTAAAAGGTATGTTTAAAGTAGTTTTATGCTGGTAGATACTTCTGAGCGAAGTTTTTGATGTTTTTAAGTAGATGTGGCCTGTTTTAAAGTAACTTTATGCTGGTAAGATACTTTTAAGAACGGACCACACCCATTTATTATTTGCAGATAGCTGTTACTTTCAAACGTTGCTCACGATTTTGTGTATGAGAGTTTTTCTTTATATTAGGAATAACATATACTAAAGAGCTTTAGGTGTCTTTAAGTATTATACAAAATCCCCGATGGTAGCATATTTTATTGATAGAGTTAGATTTTAATTATGTTCCCATATTGTGCAACTTATTTCAATGGCGGCGCCGGCTGCAACCATTTAATGATGGCGATGGAGGTAGCCATTTTGCGTCGCGATAATGTTGACATCACATCTTAGCCTTTGGAATTGCGACGCCGGAGACAGACATTTTGCATGGCGGGGGTGTTGATGTCACAGTCTATTCTAGGGATACTAGTCTAATAAATTTTCGAATAAACCAAAACCCTTTTTGTGATTAGTGAACTTAGTTGTATTAAGATTAAAGTATATTGTTTCACAAAATGTATGTACATAGATCTTATTCTTTTTCTTTTTTTTTTTTAAATAATTATAGAATATGGTGGGAAAAGGAACATCTGCACTTTACTAAAGACCTACCCTAGATATGTGTAATACGAGGAGGTACTAATAAGCACTTCGTCTCCCAATAGAAAAAGCAATAATTATTTAAAACGCAATTTTATTTTTTTAACATAATAGCAGACTGGTCGTAAAGCAATTCTAAACCACTCTTCAAAACGGCACATATGACTTTGTTGTTTGTCGGAAATAGTTTGAATTTTGTGGGCGGTGGACAATTGGAGTGCTTCCACTCTTTCGATTGCTCTTTAGTCTCCGATTTATAGTGATGGACACATGTTTTGTGCATAGTGATGTGACTCAAAAAGTTTGAGGAATTTCCTTCGAAACAGTCTTTCGACATTATCAAAGGGGCACGCTTTTGATAAGCGTTCGAGCATTTTGGAATACATTGTGCCAAAAGCTTTTTAAATCCCAAGTCTGAATGAACAATGTGAAACACTGGTTCATAGAAATTGATCTTTGAGAGATATGCTTATATCTTTGACATTTGATGGTCCTCTATTCGATTTCGCAAGTTTCTAATAGTCGGATATGAAGAATATTGATCACCTAAAGTTTGTACCATATCAGCAAGAATTTATTTGCCTGATAACCCTATACCCAGGTATCCTAAATACCTAATACCTAATGGAAACACTTTTTTTAAATGTAGATGAAGAGACTACTTCTCTGGCTTCACTAGTGTTTGTTTTCTTCTCTTTAACTGGTTTCGCTGTCAGATAGGAGACAATTTAATTTATTTGTACGCATTGATGGCAACTACAAATAAAAATTCATTGCTATGTTATGGTGTTTTGATTAAACAATTCTTTAGAAGAAAATAAATATAATAAAATGACAGATGGCGTCTTTAAAATGTCTTTGTGATGTTGTCAATATTTCACATAAAACTAGATTCAACATAACAAAAATGACAATAACAGCAACAAAGCAGGTTCCATATAATAAAAATACCGACATACATCAACCTATTACATTATTACAACCATTTTTAGTATAGTTAATGGTATTTTATTTGATATATTTAAATTGGAGAGTAAAGTTTCCAAGAAAGGGGAATTCATCAGATCAGTTTGATGTTTGATTCATGTTAAACATTGTCATAAATCACATAGACATTTTAAAGACGTCATCTGTCATTTTTATTATATTTATTTTCTTTTTACCAATTCTTTGATCAAAATACCGTAGCATAGCAACAAGTTTTTATTTGTAGTTGTAATTAATGCCTATAAATACTTTCAACTTTCTCCTGTCTGATGCTAAAGCAGTAAAACCTGTTACAAAGAAGAAAACGAAGAACTGCAAAGTCAGGGAAGGAGTTTCTATTTAGTATGGGTTGATTTCACCAAATAAGGGCAACAATAATTACCGAAAACTTTTCTTATCAAAGTCTAAGTTCTTCTCGGACATGCCGTTTTCAAAAAATCACAGTTTTGTCACTGTTAACCTTTGACAGCTTATTTATAAAACACCATGTTTGACACCACAGTAACTAAGTTCAATTTTGCTTACTGTAAAGTTTTCAGGCAAATTAGATATTAGTATACCCTGGTATAATATGTATTTAACATGGCAGGTGATTGAAAAGATTGTCTTAGTACCAACTATTAACATAGCATTTTGTGTGCGAGCTTTTTTTTAGGAGTCGTTATATTAGCAAAACAATATATAAAGGAGCTTTACGCCTTTTTAAGTATTATAAAAAATCCCGTTGATAGCATTTTTTATTGATGAAGTTGAGATTTTAATATTGCTCCCATATTGTGTAACATATTTTAATCGCGGCGCAAGAGGCAGCTATTTAATGGTGGCACTGAAGGCAGCCATTTTGCGTCGCTATAATATTTACCTTGCATCTTACCTTATGAAATAGCAACGCCGAAGTCAGTCATCTAATAGCGACGCCGGGGGCAGACATTTTGCTAATAGGCTAATAGATTTTCTAATAAACCAAAACCATTTTTTCTGATTACTGAACTTAGTTGTATTCAAATTTAAGTATATTGTTTCATAAAATAATGTATGATAATTTTTCTTTTTTTCTTTGAAATAATTCTATACTATGGTGTGAAAAGGGGTATGCGCAGTTTACTCAAGACACACCCTAAATATGTGTAATGCGATGAGGTACTGATAAGCACTTAGCCTATTCCAATAAGTATAAAACTCTGGACGCGGCAAGTGCGTTATGGTAGTGAATTTTCATAAAACTATTTTTTAATAGCAATAATGTGTGTTTTTTTTTAAGAAATCAGGCATCAAATTTGGTTACCAGTATAATCTATATAGTAAAAACAATGTGCCATGTTTCATCAAAATAACTTTATTGTTTGAAAATGTACAAAAATTTCCGAAAGTAAACTTAAAGTGTTCCCGACAAAACTCGTTTCTTGGTCAACCTTATGGGTTAATAGCAAATTGAGCTATCAAATATTAAGCATTTGATCAAAATTCGCTAACATAACGCACTTACTGCGTTCAGAATTTTTTTTCCTTACAAACATGCATTATATTTCGATGGAAAATGCAAAAATGCAATAAGATAAGGCGTGTTTGATTAAAAAAAAAAGAAAATTTGTATCACCAACGACTTATGGTCCAGCCTGTGATTGTAGAAATAATTTTTTAAGATGTAGCTCAAGACACCCTATAATTAATATATACATTTTTTTTCATATCTTGTATAATAACAGATATATCGAGCTTTATTGATTTTTTTTACGAAAATTCTACAAAAAATATATACCATTAAACGATAAACTCTATAGCTAAGGCTACTGCCAAGCGTCAGAGAAAGGGTCTATTTGAAATGAATTTTCTGGAAACATTTTATTAAAATGAAGGACAATGACGGTTGAAAATAAGACTTCAGGGTTTGTAAAACATTCTTCTTGAGACATTTTATTTCCATAGCCCGTATTAGATTCAAGTTCTTTTCCTAAATGTTGCCAATTTTGACGTTTAAATCGCAACTTTGACGTTTTGTGAAAAACCCCAATTTATTTTTCTTTAAATGCCTATAACTTTTTTGCCTTTTGACCTACATAGCTAAATTTTGGTATGTAGCTTACCTATAAGGATGTAACCCTCGTAGCAAATTTGGTTGCCCTTACTTTGTTAATTCCGGGGATATAAATTTTTTTCGAAAGAAAACACAAAATTTTCCGGGTAAACCTGGACCGATTTTCCTGGCTAACGAACTTATCCAAGCCATTTGCAAAAGGAAGGTGTTTACCAAATGTAATCAAAATCGGCCCATTATTTTTTGAGTTATCGGTGTGATACATACATACATACATACATACATACATACATACATACATACATACATACATACATACATACATACATACATACATACATACATACATACATACATACATACATACATACATACATACATACATACATACATACATACATACATACATACATACATACATACATACATACATACATACATACATACATACATACATACATACATACATACATACATACATACATACATACATACATACATACATACATACATACATACATACATACATACATACATACATACATACATACATACATACATACATACATACATACATACATACATACATACATACATACATACATACATACATACATACATACATACATACATACATACATACATACATACATACATACATACATACATACATACATACATACATACATACATACATACATACATACATACATACATACATACATACATACATACATACATACATACATACATACATACATACATACATACATACATACATACATACATACATACATACATACATACATACATACATACATACATACATACATACATACATACATACATACATACATACATACATACATACATACATACATACATACATACATACATACATACATACATACATACATACATACATACATACATACATACATACATACATACATACATACATACATACATACATACATACATACATACATACATACATACATACATACATACATACATACATACATACATACATACATACATACATACATACATACATACATACATACATACATACATACATACATACATACATACATACATACATACATTTATATATATATATATATATATATATATATATATATATATATATATATAAACATATAAAAATTTAAACTGACCCCGGATATGTGTTCTGGGGGGCCTAATTAGCGCTCATTTGAAGAAATTTTTTCAAAATTCTAAAGTCGGGATCTCCTCATTAGTGAATTTTTTTTAAGAAAATTCACTAACAAGCAATAATTTTTTAAAACACAATTTTTTTAACAGCAAAACCTTCGTAAACCAATTCTAAACTTTTTTTTTTCATTTTTGTCATTAAACCAGTCCTCAAAACGGGACATATGAATTTGTAGTTTGTCGAATTTTTTTGGACATGGAGAATCGGAGTTCTTCCACTCTTCTCATTGCTCTTTAGTCTCTGAATCATAGTGATGGACACATTTTTTGTCCATAGTGACGTGATTGAAAAAGTTTGAGGAATTTTCTTCAAAACAGTGGCACATATCCTTCGACATTGTCAAAGGAGCATGCTTCTGATTAGCGTTCATGCATTTCCGAATACATTTTGTCAAAAGCTTCCTCATTCCCAAGTCGAAATGACCAATGTGAACCACTAGTTCTTAGGAAGTGTGCAATGTTTCTGCTATTCGTTTCAGCCCTCTTCGTCAACATTCTAAAATCATTTCATGGTCAGAGCCAATGTTTTTTATGTGGTCACAGAAATTGGTCTTCGAGAACGATGCTTATATTTTTGACATTTGATGTCCACTTTTAGATTCCGCAACCCAGTTTCTAATAGTCGCATATGAAGAACATTGATCACCTTAAGTTTCTACCATATTAGCAAAAATTTATTTATCCGATAACTCTTTCAAAAATAAATACCTAAAACTAATCAAAACACTTTCTTTTAAACGTAGATATAGAGACTACTACTCTGGCATCACAAGTGCTTGTTTTCTTCTCTACAAAAATTGAACTTATTTGTACGCATTCATGGCAACTACAAATAAAAATTCGTTGCTGTGATATGGGCTTTTGATCCAAGATTTCTTTAGAAGAAAATAAAAAATTCTGGACGCAGCAAGTGCGTTATGGTGGTGAATTTTCATTAAAATGTTTTTAATAACAAATATGTGTTTTTTTAAGAAAGCAGGCATCAAATTTGGTTACCAGTATAACCTATATAGTAAAAACAATGTGCCATGTTTCATCTAAATAACTTTATTGTGTGAAAATGTACAAAAATTTCCAATAGTAAACTTAAAGTGTTCCCGAAAAAACACGTTTCTTGGTCAACCTTATAGGTTAATAGCAAATTGAGCTGTTCAAATATGAAACATTTGATTAAAATTCACTACCATAACGCACTTGCTGCGTCCAGAATTTCTTTACTTACAAACATGCATTATATTTCGATGGAAAATGCAATAACATAAGGCGTGTTTGATTTAAAAAAAAAAAGGGAAATTTGTATCACCAACGACTTATGGGCCACCCTGTGATTGTAGAAATATTTTTTAAGATGTAGCTCAAGACACCCTATAATTAATATATACACATTTTTTTCATATCTTGTATAATAACGGATATATTGAGGTTTATTGATTTTGTACGAAAATTCGACAACAATCATATACCATTAAACGATAAACTCTATAGCTAACACTACTGCCAAGCATCAGAGAAAGGGTCTATTTGAAATGAATTTTCTGGAAATATTTTAGTAAAATGAAGGACAATGACGGTTGTAAATAAGACTTTAGGGTTTGTAAAACATCCTTCTTGAGACATTTTATTTCTATAACCCGTATTAGATTTAAGTTATTTGCCTAAATGTTGCCAATTTTGACATTTTCAATCGCCAATTTGACGTTTTGAGGAAAACCCCAATTTATTTTTCTTTAAATGCCTATAACTGTTTTGTCTTTTGACCTACATAGCTAAATTTTGGTAGGTAACTTACCTATAGGGATATAAACCTGCATACCAAATTTGGTTGCACTTACTTTGTTAATTCCGGAGATATATAAATTTTTCTCGAAAGAAAACACAAAATTTTCCGGGAAAACCTGGGTAAATTTTCCTGGCTAACGAACTTATCCAAGCCATTTGCAAAAGGAATTTTTTCACCAAATTTAATCAACATCGGCCCATTATTTTTTGAGTTATCGGTGTGATACATATATACATACATATATATATATATATATATATATATATATATATATATATATATATATATATATATATATATATATATAAATTGAAACTGACCCCGGATATGTTTTCTGGGGGGCCTAATTAGCACTCATTTGAAGAAATTTTTTCAAAATTGAAAAGTCGGGATCTCCTCATTAGTGAATTTTTTTAAAGAAAATTCACTAATATAATATACATGACAGATGACTTCTTTAAAATGTGATGTATGTCAATATTTCACATGAAACTAGATTTAACTTATAACAATAACAGCAAAAAAGCAGGTTCTGTATAACAAAAATATCAACATATGGCATTTTTACAACTATTTTTAATATAGTTAGACGTATTTTGTTTGATATACTTAATTAAAAAGAAGGGTTTCCAAGAAAAAAAAATTCATCAGATCAGTTGAATGTTTGATTTATGTTAAGTATTGACCTACATCACATAAGCATCTTAAAGACATCATCTAACATTTTTATTACCTTTATTTTCATTTAAACAAGTTTTTTATCAAAACACCATAACACAGCAACAAGTTTTTATTTGTAGTTGTCAGCGGTTACAGAAAAGAAAATGAACTGTGATGCCAAATAAATAGTCGTGAAATTGGTCAAACAATATTTTACTATCTGAAGAATCGAACCCGCAGCGACCACTATCACCTAAGTAGAAGTTCATGGTATTAGAGGTGTGGCGTTACAGCGGATAGTCATATCTCAGTAGAAGAACACAAAGACTTTTCCCAAAAACGGGACGGTGTATGAAATATTTCCTCTGCCAGTTCCCCACAATCAGTGTGGGATCCCGCAGGGGGTATCCTTGAACCGCTTCTTTTCATCATTTATATGGTAGACCTGAAAGGTTGTCTTGCGAACTATGTAGACGATACCAATCTGATAATGAGCGCGAAACTTTTCCTGACTTGCTTTTGCAATGTGATACTTTACTTCATTCAATTACAGACTGGTTCGCAGTAACATGTTTATAATCAATGATGAAAAGAACATTCATGTTGCTTAGAACTAAACAATTTGGATTTATTACTCCCAAAAAAGCAGTTATGGTCAGTTGGTGTTGTTCGCATCTACTGCCAGATTGCTGGGTTTTCATGTTGATAACCCCTTGAGCTGGTCCGCTCAAAAAGAAGAGTTATGTGCTTGTTACGCGATAATAATTTGAAATAAATACTTTGATTTTAACGCAATGAAAACTGTATACCATGTTAATTTTTTCAAGCCATTTAAGATATGGTATTACTTTCTGGGGAGGCAGTGTGGACTTCAACAGAGTTTTTCTGATACAGAAAAAGGTGGGAAAAAAATTATTAGGCTTGCATTTTAGGATTCCGGTAGGTAGCTTTCCTGCTTATTATCTGTCTCTCATGTTGCTTCCGTTATGTCCTCTTCACTATAAGAAGCATTGTCTATAACATAATCTTCGTCGTCACTCTCACCAAACACATAGTTATCGCCGTTCTTCATCGCTCAGAAACTTCTTTCCAGCCATTATTGAAATCTCAAATAACACCGAAGTAGAACTATAGCACTATCACATTTACTCTTAACCTTACCTTATTATTAATATCGAACAATATGTTAACCGTGACAAGATTCTTCAAACGCACAGAAGATCAATATATTTATCTCAAAAGCATGACATGCACATATGCAAATGAGAAAAAGTACTAATCACATGTTCTATGATACTTATAACCTGCTAATAGCATTAACTGGATCAGTTACTGACAATGCACATACCCCATTACCATAAGATGTCTCACATTCACAGTGGTATAACCTCATTGGTGTCCCACGGACCCACCTGGGCTGTTACATTACTTTTTAAGTAATGAAAAGAAGGAAGACCATTTGTATTTGAAAAACGCCAGCAAGGTTATTTGATATATAAAAAGTCTGAACGCAGCAAGTGCGTTATGGTAGTTGTCAATTTTCAGAAAATTATCTGATACCAAATATTTTTTTTAATTCAATGTTGATAACTTTGTCTTCTTTTAACATATAGATCTGAATTTTGGTGTATAGTTTACTTTTTATTCCATAAACCAACATACCCAATTTTGTTGTCATGGCTTTGTTATTTTCGGAGATAAAAATTTTTTAGAAAGAAAACCCAAAATGTATCCAAAAAACCTGATACGTTTTTCCTGGCTAACAAATTTATCCAAGTCACTTACAAAGGGAAGGTACCTGCCAAATTTTGTCGAAAGTGGATCATTATTTTTTTAATTGATCGAATATATATATATATATATATATATATATATATATATATATATATATATATATATATATATATATATATATATATATATATATATATATATATGTAAATTGAAACTAACCCCGGATATGGGTTCTAGGGGTCCTGGTTCACGTTCATTCAAAGAAATGTATTTTAGCAACAACTTCAATTATCGCCAATATACAAAAGCAAAGATTATGTTACTATGGACAGTTTTTAACTGATGTCAAGCACTAATAAGTGAATTTAGTTGAACCCGTAATTTACCACATCATTTTTATCCTAAGAATAATTATCGTTTTCCAATTAGAGATACGAGGAGCGAGTTACTTTGATTTGGGATTATTATTTATGTATATATTAATTTTGGTAAAAAAAAAACACATACACTTATTTTAAATCACTAGAATCATCTGTTGCGAAAAGTTTTCAAATGTATTTCTGACGATACCTAAATAACAGTATTTCCATAGTAAATTACTGTAGAAGTATGTAGTCAAATTCCTTATTAATAAATTGTTATTTTATTAACCGAACTCATATCGATTATTTCTTCCTTAATCGTGTTAAGTATTTGCGAATATACAATATAATGATTTTTCTAATATCGAAACAAGAAAAATTATTAGTATGTGTGCACAAAAGTTTTCTTTGGCTAAAGAAGTACAGACATTCAGCATTCGGTAATGTTGAATGCAATCAGGACATTTTATTCAAATGAATAACCTAGTCTGCATAGCAACTAACATACAACGTTGCCAAAAGGTGCGCGCGACCTCGAAATCAAACATTTTACAGCATTGTAAAGTGGTGTCCAGCCCCACCACAAGGCAAGTTATACCGAATCTCGAGACGCGCGTACCTACCGTCTGTTAGTTCGCGCATCGTCGTCAGTCGTCAGTCTTTCAACAACATTTTACTGTGAGTGTCGTTATTCACCTAACCTTAACAGTAGTGCCAATATAGATTTGTGTCTTCAGAAAAAGTAAGCAATATTATTTATTTATATTAAAAGGTCTGTTTTAAAGTAGTTTTATGCTGGTAGATACTTTTGAGCAAAGTTTTTGATGTTTTCAAGTAGGGGCGGCCTGTTTTGAAATAACTTTATGCTGGTAAGATACTTGTAAGCGGCCATTTTTGTGTTTTTAAGTAAAGGCTCATTATAAAGCCACTCAAAATATTGCTAGTTTCTTTATTCAGTGTATACTCTTTGCGTTCAAGTTACAGTCAAAAAAATACAAGGATTTGCTATTCTGATCCTCACAATAATGCCTACACTATAACCTTAGAACGGACCACACCCATTTATCATTTGTAGATAGCTGTTTCTTTAAAAACGTTGCTAACGATTTTGTGTATGAGATTTTTTCTTTATATTAGGAATAACATATACTAAAGAGCTTTAGGTGTCTTTAAGTATTATACAAAATCCCCGATGGTAGCATATTTTACTGATAGAGTTAGATTTTAATTATGTTCCCATATTGTGCAACTTATTTCAATGGCGGCGCCGGCTGCAACCATGTAATGTTGGCAATGGAGGCAACCATTTTGCGTTTGGAATGACGACGCCGAAGGCAGACATTTTGCATGGCGGTGTTGTTGATGTCACATTCTATTCTAGGGATACTAGTCTAATAGATTTTCGAATAAACCAAAACCCTTTATGTGATTACTGAACTTAGTTGTATTAAGATTAAAATATATTGTTTTATAAAACATATATACGATAGATCTTTTTCTTTTTATTTCTGAGATCATTCTAGAATATGTTGGAAAAAGGAACATGCATAGTTTACTCAAGACATACCCTAGATATGTGTAATACGAGGACGTACCGATAAGCACTTTGCCTTCCAATAGAAAAAGCAATAATTTTTTAAAACGCAATATAATTTTTTAACATAATAGCAGATTGGTCGTAAAGCAATTCTAAACCACTCCTCACAACGGCGCATATTACTTCGTTGTTTGTTGGAAATAGTTTGAATTTTGTGGGTGGTGGATAACCGGAGTGGCTTTCACTCTTTCGATTGCTCTTTAGTCTGAATTATAGTGATGGACACGTCTTTCGTGTGAGGAATTTCCTTCGAAACGGTGATACAAATCTTTCGACATTATCAAAGTAGCACGCTTCTGATAGCATTCAATGTGAAACACAGGTTTATAGAAATTGATCTTCGAAATATATGCTCATATCTGATATTTGATGGTCCTCTATTCGATTTCGCAAGTTTCTAATAGTCGAATATGAAGAACATTGATCACCTAAAGTTTCTACCATATCAGCAAGAATTTATTTGCCCGATAACCCTATAGCCCGGTATCCTAAATACCTAACGCTAATTGAAACAATTTCTTTTCAATGTAGATGAAGAGACTGCTTCTCTGGCTTCAACAGTGTTTGTTTTCTTCTCTGTAACTGGTTTCGCTGACAGACAGAAGACCATTGAATTTATTTATATGCATTGATGGCAACTACGAATAAAAATTTGTTGCTATGTTATGGTGTTTTGATTAAACAATTCTTTAGAAGAAAATAAATATAATAAAATGACAGATGGCGTCTTTAAAATGTCTTTGTGATGTTGTCAATATTTCACATAAAACTATATTCAACATAACAATAATGACAATAACAGCAACAAAACAGGTTCTATATAATGAAAATATCGACATACATTAACCTATTACATTATTACAACCATTTTTAATATAGTTAGAGGTATTTTATTTGATATATTTAAATTGGAGAGTAAAGTTTCCAAGAAAGGGGAATTCACCAGATCAGTTTGATGTTTAATTCATGTTAAACATTGTCATAAATCACATAGACATTTTAAAGACGTCATCTGTCATTTTTATTATATTTATTTTCTTTTTAACAATTCTTTGATCAAAACACCATAACATAGCAACAAGTTTTTATTTGTAGTTGTCATTAATGCTATAAATACTTTCAACTTTCTTCTGTCTGATGCTATCGTAAAGCAGTGAAACCTATTACAGAGAAGAAAACGAAGAACTGTGAAGCCAGGGAAGGAGTTTCTATTTAGTATGGATTGATTTCACCAAATAAGGACAACAACAATTATTGAAAACTTTTCTTATCAAAGTCTAAGTTCTTCTCGAACATGCCGTTTTCAAAAATTCACAGTTTTGTCACTGTTAACCTTTGACAGCTTATTTATAAATCACTATGTTTGATACCACAACAACTAAGTTCAATTTTGCTTACTGTAAAGTTTTCAGGCAAACTAGATATTAGTATACCCTGGTATAATATGTATTCAACATGGCATGTGATTTCAAAAATTGTATTTTAGTACCAACTTAACCAGTAACATGCATGACCAAACAATATGCTACTATTTGAAGCATTGAGCCTGTGGTGACCGCTAATACTTAAGTAGAGTTAGCAAAAACCAATTCTCCCCAGCATGTAAATTTGAACTTAACGGTATTAGAGGTCTGTCATTGCAGCAGATAAAGTCATATCTTAGGGAAAAAACACAAAGAGGTGTCCTAAAAAGGGACAGAGTACGATATGTTAGGCATTCGTAGTACGTGTAATGGCTTGTTTGTTTAACATGGCGGGTAATTTTATAAAAATTGTATTTTAGCAACAACTTCAATTATCACCAATATACAAAAGCAAACATTATGTTACTATATACAGCTTTGAACTTATGTCAAGCACTAATAAGTTAATTTAATTGAACCCATAATTTACCACATCATCTTTACTGTAAGAATAATTGTCGTTTTCCAATGACAGATACGGAGAGTAAGTTACGCTGTTAAACCAACATATTATGCCATAACTTGTTATCTGGTAACAATAGAGCTACTTGTATTAGAGGTTATTTTTTATGTATACATCAATTTTGGTAAGAAACACATACACTTATTTTAAATCACTAAAATTATCTGTTGCTAAAAAATGTTCAAATGTTTCAAAATTTCCCTTTTGAGTTTGAGGGGTAAAGGTAGATATATTATGCTAGATAAAAAACAATATTTTCCAAGTTAATTAAATAGGAAGTATGTTCTCAAAATTCCTTACTGATAAATTGTTTGTTTGGCATCTTATTTTAGTGAATAAGTGAAAAAAATTCACAAATGAGGAGATCCCGACTTTTGAATTTTGAAAAAATTTCTTCAAATGAGCGCTAATTAGGCCCCCTAGAAAATATATCCGGGGTCAGTTTCAATTTTTATATGTTTATATATATATATATATATATATATATATATATATATATATATATATATATATATATATATATATATATATATATATATATATATATATATATATATATATATATATATATATATATATATATATATATATATATATATATCACACTGATAACTCAAAAAATAATGGACCGATTTTGATGATTAAATTTGGTGAAAAAATTCTTGGATGAGTTCGTTAGCCAGGAAAATCTGCCCAGGTTTTCCCGGAAAATTTTATATTTTCTTTCGAAAAAAAATTATATCTTCGGAATTAACAAAGTAAGGGCAACCAAATTTGGTACTCAGATTTATATCCTTATATGTAAGTTACCCACCAAAATTTAGCTATGTAGGTCAAAAGACAAAAAAGTTATAGACATTAAAAAAAAATTGGGGTTTTCCTCAAAACGTCAAGGTGGCGATTTAAAATGTCAAAATTGGCAACATTTAGGCAAACAACTTGAATCTAATACGGGCTATATAAATAAAATGTCTCAAGAAGGATGTTTTACAAACCCTAAAGTCTTAGTTTCAACCGTAGTTGTCCTTCATTTTACTAAAATATTTGCAGAAAATTCATTTAAAATAGACCCTTTCTCTGATGTTTGGCAGTAGCCTTAGCTATAGAGTTTATCGTTTAATGGTATATAATTTTTGTCGAATTTTCGTAAACATCAATAAAGCTCAATATATCTGTTATTATATAAGATATGAAAAAAATTTGTAAATATTAATTATAGGGTGTCTTGAGCTACATCTTAAAATAATATTTCTACAATCACAGTGTGGCCCATAACTCGTTGGTGATACAAATTTCCTTTTAGTGAATTTTCGTAGAAAAAATTCACTAATGGGGAGATCCCGACTTTTGAATTTTGAAAAAATTTTTGCAAATGAGCGCGAACTAGGACCCCTAGAACCCATATCCGGGGTCAGTTTCAATTTTTATATGTTTATATATATATATATATATATATTATATATATATATATATATATATATATATATATATATATATATATATATATATATATATATATATATATATATATATATATATATATATATATATATATATATATATATATATATGTATGTATCACACCGATAACTCAAAAAATAATGGGCCGATTTTGATAAAATTTGGCATGTACCTTTCTTTTGTTAATAGCTTGGATAAGTTCGTTAGTCAGGAAAATCGGACGAGGTTTTCCGGGAAAATTTTGAGTTTTCATTCGAAAAAAATTCATATCTCAAAAAGTAATAAGCCGATTTTAATAAAATTTGGCACATACCTTACTTTTGTAAATGGATTTGACATGTTTGTTAGTCAAGAAAATCCGACGAGGTTTTCCGGGAAAATTTTGAGTTTTCATTTGAAAAAAATTCATATCTCAAAAAGTAATAAGCCGATTTTAATAAAATTTGGCACATACCTTACTTTTGTAAATGGATTTGACATGTTTGTTAGTCAAGAAAATCCGACGAGGTTTTCCGGGAAAATTTTGAGTTTTCATTTGAAAAAAATTCATATCTCAAAAAGTAATAAGCCGATTTTAATAAAATTTGGCATGTACCTTCCTTTTGTAAATGGCTTTGACAAGTTTGTTTTTTAGAAAAATTGGACGAGGCTTTCCAGAAAAATTTTGAGTTTTCATTTGAAAAAATTTTTTATCTTAAAAAATATAAAATCTATGATAACCAAATTTGGTAGGTAGGTTTACGATATAAAAAGTAAACTATACACCAAAATTTAGATTTCTATGTTACAAGAAAAAAAAGTTATAATAAAATATTTTGTGCCAGATCATTTCTATGAAAATTCACTACCATAACGCACTTGCTGCGTCCCGAGCTTTTTTTTTTAATCAAACACGCCTTATGTTATTGCATTTTTGCATTTTACATCGAAATATAATACATGTTTGTAAGAAAAGAAATTCTGGACGCAGCAAGTGCGTTATGGTAGCGAATTTTGATCAAATGTTTCATATTTGAACAGCTCAATTTTCTATTAACCTATAAGGTTGACCATGAAACATGTTTTTTCGGGAACACTTTAAGTTTACTTTTGGAAATTTCTGTACATTTTCACACAATAAAGTTATTTTGATGAAACATGGCACATTGTTTTTACTATATAGGTTATACTGGTAACCAAATTTGATGCCAGCTTTCTTAAAAAAACACACATATTTGTTATTAAAAACATTTTTATGAAAATTCACTACCATAACGCATTTGCTGCGTCCAGAATTTTATTAACTGAATTCGTATGGATTATTTCTCCTTTAATCGTATTTAAGTATTTACGAATATACAATATAATGAATATCCTAGTATCAAAACAAAAATATTATTGGTATGTATGCACAAAAGAGTAGTGCCAATATAGATTTGTGTCTTCAGAAAAAGTAAGAAATATTATATTTTTGTATTAAAAGGCCTGTTATAAAGTAACTTTATGCTGTTAAATACAATTGAGCGAACTTTGTTCATGTTTTTTTAGTAGGAGCGGCCTGTTTTAAAGTAGCTTTAGATAGTTTTGAGCGAAGTTTTTTTTTATCTGTTTGCGTACGGGCGTTAACATAACCTTCAAATAATAACATTTTTCGCTGTATAATATAAAAATCTTTTCCTTTGAATAAAATTGCATTTATAATAATCACAGACCATTTACTTAGTGATAAACAACTTGCATTTTCTCATAAGACAGCAACTTCAAATTTTGCTAGTTTCTTTATTTGGTTTACTCTTTTTGCGTTAAAGTTACAGTCAAAAAATACACGGATTTGCTATTCTGATCTTCACAATAATTCTTAAAACTATAACTTTAAAACGAGCCACACCGATTTATTAATTGTAGCAAATTTATTTCAAAACTTTGTCAACCATTTTGTGTATGAGCTTTTTCTTAAGAGTCGTTATATTAGCAAAACAATATATAAACGAGCTTTACGCCTTTTTAAGTATTATAAAAAATCCCGTGTTTATAGCATATTTTATTGATGAAGTTGAGATTTTAATATTGCTCCCATATTGTGCAACATATTTTTATAGCGGCGCCAGAGGCAGCCATTTAATGGTGGCACTGCAGGCAGCCATTTTGCGTCGCTATAATATTGACCTTACATCTTACTTTATGAAATAGCAACGCCGAAGTCAGCCATCTAATAGCGACGCCGGGGGCAGACATTTTGCGTCGCGGTGGCGTTGATGTCACATTCTACTCTACAGATACTAATCTAACCAACGTACAAGGTTTCTAGAAGGTGCGCGCGTCCTCGAAATCAAAGATTTTACAGCATTGTAAAAGTGATGTCCAGCCCCACTACAAGGCGAGTTATACCGAATCATGAGACGCGCACGCCTACCGTCTGTTAGCTCGCGCATCGTCGTCAGTCGTCAGTCTTTCAACAACATTTTACTGTGACTGTCGTTATTCACCTAACCTTAACAGTAGTGCCAATATAGATTTCTTTGTGTCTTCAGAAAAAGTAAGAAATATTATTTATTTATATTAAAAGGTATGTTTAAAGTAGTTTTATGCTGGTAGATACTTTTGAGCGAAGTTTTTTTATGTTTTTAAGTAGGGGCGGCCTGTTTTAAAGTAACTTTATGCTGGTAAGATACTTTTAAGAACGGACCACACCCATTTATTATTTGCAGATAGCTGTTACTTTCAAACGTTGCTCACGATTTTGTTTATGAGAGTTTTTCTTTATATTAGGAATAACATATATTAAGAGCTTTAGGTGTCTTTAAGTATTATACAAAATCCCGGATGGTAGCATATTTTATTGATGAGTTAGATTTTAATTATGTTCCCATATTGTGCAACTTATTTCAATGGCGGCGCTGGCTGCAGCCATTTAATGGTGGCAATGGAGGCAGCCATTTTGCGTCGCGATAATGTAGACATCACACCTTAGCCTTCGGAATAGCGACGCCGAAGACAGACATTTTGCATGGCAGTGGTGTTGATGTCACATTCTATTCTAGGGATACTAGTCTAATAGATTTTCGAATAAACCAAAGCCATTTTTGTGATTATTGAACTTAGTTGTATTAAAATTTAAGTATATTGTTTCTTAAAATATATGTACGATAGATCTTTTTCTTTTTCTTTGAGATAATTCTAGAATATGATTGAAAAATGAACATGCGCAGTTTACTCAAGACATATCTTAGATATGTGTAATACGAGGAGGTACTTATAAGCATTTAGCCTCCCAATAGAAAAAGCAATAATTCTTTAAAACGCAATTTTATTTTTTTAAACATAATAGCAGATTGGTCGTAAAGCAATTCTAAACCACCCCTCAAAACGGCACATATGACTTCGTTGTTTGTCGGAAATAGTTTGAATTTTGTAGGTGCACAACCGGAGTGCTTTCACTCTTTTGATTGTTCTTTAGTCTCTGAATTATAGTGATGGACACATGTTTCGTGCATAGTGATGTGACTCAAAAAGTTTAAGGAATTTCCTTCGAAACGGTGATACATATCCTTCGACATTATCAAAGGAGCATGCTTCTGATAAGTGTTTTGCAATACGTTTTTCCAAAAACTTTTTAAATGCTCATAGAAATTGGTCTTAGGGAGATATACTTATGTCTTTGACATTTGATGGTCCTCTTTTCGTTCGCAAGTTTCTAATAGTCGGATATGAAGACCATTGATCACCTAAAGTTTCTACCATATCAGCAAGAATTTATTTGCCTGATAACCCTATACCCTAAATACCTAACACTAATTGAAACAGTTTCTTTTTAATGTAGATGAAGAGAATATTTATCTGGTTTCACCAGTGTTTGTTTTCTTCTCTGTAACTGGTTTCGCTGTCAAACAGAAGACAATTAAATTTATTTGTATGCATTGCTGGCAACTACAAATAAAAATTCGTTGCTATCTTATGGTGTTTTGATTAAACAATTCTTTAGAAGAAAATAAATATAATAAAATGACAGATGGCGTCTTTAAAATGTCTATGTGATGTTGTCAATATTTCACATAAAACTAGATTCAACATAACAATAATGACAATAGCAGCAACAAATCAGGTTCTATATAATAAAAATATATCGACATACATCAACCTATTACATTATTTAAACTATATTTAATATAATTAGAGGTATTTTATTTGATATATTTAAATTGAAGAGCAACGTTTCCAAGAAATGGGAATTCATCAGATCGGTTTGATTCGTGTTAAACATTGGCATAAATTACGTTGATATTTTAAAGACGTCATCTGTCGTTTTTATTACAGTTATTTTCTATTTAACAATTCTTTGATCAAAACACCATAACATAGCAACAAGTTTTTATTTGTAGTAGTCATTAATGCCTATAAATACTTTCAACTTTCTTCTGTCTGATGCTGTCGTAAACCGGTGAAACCAGTTACAAAGAATAAAACAAAGAACTGTGAAGCCAGGTAAGGAGTTTCTATTTAGTATGGATTGATTTCACCAAATAAGGGCAACAACAATTACTAAAAACTTTTCTTATCAAAGTCTAAGTTCTTCTCGGACATGCCGCTTTCAAAAATTCAAAGTTTTGTCACTGTTAACCTTTGACAGCTTATTTATAAAACACCATGTTTGACACCACAGTAACTAAGTTCAATTTTGCTTACTGTAAAGTTTTCAGGCAAACTAGATATTATTATACCCTGGTATAGTATGTATTTAACATGGCAGGTGATTTCAAAGATTGTCTTAGTACCAACTACGAACCTGCAAGACCAAACAATATGCTACTATCTGAAGCATCGAACTTATGGCGACCACTAATACCTAAGTAGAGTTAGCAAAACCAATTCTCCTCAGCACAGTATTAGACGTTTGGCATTCCAGTGGATAAAGTTATATCTTAGGGGAAGAACACAAAGAGTTGTCCTGAAAAGGGACGGAACACGATATGTTTCCTCTGTTCTGCCATCAGTGTGGGAATCCCGCAGGGAATTATCCTTGAACTGCTTCTTTTCATTATTTATATGATCGACCTGAAAGATGAGATTGTTGAGCAGATGGATTGTCTTGCGAACTATGCTGACGATACCAATCTGATAATGAACGTGAAACTTTTTCCTAACTTGCTTTTGCAACGTGATACTTTACTTCATTCAACTACAGAATGGTTCAGAAGTAACCAGTTCATAATCAATGATGAAAAGACCAAATTCATATTGTTTAGAACTAAACTATCTGGATTTATTACTCCCAAAAAAACAGTTATAGATGTTCAGTTGCTGTTGTTCGTATCTTCTGCCAGATAGCTGGGTGTTCATGTTGATAATGTCTCAAGTTAGTCGGTTTATATAAAAGACTTACGCAGTAAGTTGAGGCGTGCTTCTTACGCAGTAACAATCGTAAATAGTTACTTGGATTCTAACGCAATGAAAACTGTATACCATGCTAATCTTTTAAGCCATTTGAGATATGGTATTATTTTCTGTGATGGCTGTGTGGACTTCAACCGAGTTCTTCTGATACAGAAACAGGTGTTAAGAATTTATTAGGCTTGAATTTTAAGGATTCTTATAGGGGCGCTTTCACACGACAACTAAATTAACATAGTTTCCTTTGGCGGAAATATCTGTATTCTTATGTTATCCCTAAGACGTGTTGAAAAGTGGGAATTTATTTAACAAAGCAATCGATCAGGTGACTCGTAATCGGAGGTGGTGAAACGTTCATACATTTTTTCATGTAACTATTTCGCAATATATATATATATATATATATATATATATATATATATATATATATATATATATATATATATATATATATATATATATATATATATATATTTATATTGCACTACACTGTAATCACTTTTAAATATACACTTCATTTGTTTGCTGTACGTTTGTGATTTCCTATTGGTTTGCGTGGACTGCAGTTTCGAACCGTCCCGGTTCATGATCATCGGGACGGTTCGAAACTGCAGTCCACGCAAACCAATAGGAAATCACAAACGTACAGCAAACAAATGAAGTGTATATATATATATATATATATATATATATATATATATATATATATATATATATATATATATATATATATATATATATATATATATATATATACATATATATATATATATATATATATATATATATATATATATATATATATATATATATATATATATATATACTCTCGAACGCGTTTAGCTAACCTGGTTGTCATTGAACCTTCCCAAAATTATTGGAGATTGACACCTTTTAGATAAGTTAGTAGGAACAGTGCAAAGACTTTGTCCGGCGATAAAAATACAATACACTGCAGAATTTGCCTCCGATTAGTTCCCTATCTCAGTTTGGTCTCTTTACCTAAGATCCGGTATATAAGGTGATGTTAGTTTTTAAAGTAGTTAGAATTTTTCATCCTCTGATGACGCTAACTTGGTTAGTGAAACGATCGTCAGGTCTTTTTTAAATGTGTTGTGGTGATTTGGGTTCTCCAAGTGTACTTATACAGTAAGGCCCCGCTTAACAACCTAGTTAGGGACCTACCAATCGCGACGTTAAGTGAAACGACGCAAAACGAATCATTGGGCATGAATATAATTTACATACATATGTACATATTTGTGATTGCAAAATTATTTTGAAAAAAAAGCATTATTCATTTACATATGTATTATGTACATGCCTACAGTCTGCATTATATTATGTACTCCTTTTTTACCCACTATTTTAGACTTTCTTTTAGAATAACAACGTTCTACTGAACCAGTTTCAACGTTAAATGATACATTTGTCTCCAACAAACTGCGACGCTTTAATGAAACAATGTTAAATGAGACGACGTTATGCGAGGACTTACTGTACTTAGAGGTACTTCAGATGTACTGAAATATCGAAATCACATTAATTCTTTTGTAGGACAAATGATTTTTGCAAAGGAACACTTTCAATGTTTTTTCTGAAAAAAATGTTTCTTTTGGGAAAATTGAACTTTAAAATAACAAAAACTCTAAAACATTGGCATTTTTTAATAACTGCGATTTAAGTCGAATAATTGTGGGGTACACCAGTTTTAAAAAGTCTTGAAAAATTGTTGGGTTTTTTTTTTTTTCGGATAAGTTATGCTTACAACTTTTTTTTTTATTCTAACCTTTTTTTTGAGTCAAAATTTCGTTATCTAAAAAATAAGCTACAAATTTGTTAACTATAACTTTAAGGGTCTCCAAGCTCAAAAAACATTGATTTTGTAGAGAGACAAATAGTTGTTCCAGTGGAGAACTTTAAAATCTTGATATTTTTTTATGAAAAGAGAAAATAAAAATATGTAATTATAAAATTATAGCAAATTTTAACGACAAAATCAACCACACCAACACAAATTTTAAAAAACTCTGGACGCAGCAAGTGCGTTATGGTAGTGAATTTTTATTAAATGCTTCAAATTTAAATAACTCAGTTTTCTATAAACTTAGAAAGTTTAGTTTTGGTATGTAGTAAGGTCTTTCCTAGGGCAAGATATATACCAAATTTTATTAAAATAACTTTGTAATTTTTGGGGAAAAAATTTTTTTCCGAAAATTTAAAATTTGAATAACTCAATTTTCTATAAACTGAGAAAGTTGAATTTTGGTACTTAGTAAGGTCTCTCCCAAGGCAACATATATAGTAAATTTCATTAAAACAGCTTTGTTATTTTCGGAGAAAAAAATTTTTTTTTGAAAGAAAACTCAAAATTTTTCCGAAATAACCCGTCCGATTTTCCTGGCTACCGAACTCCTCCAAGCCATTAATAAAAGAAAGGCACTTGCAGAGTTTCTTTGAAATCGGTTAATTATTTTTTAAGTCATCAGACGGATATATATATATATATATATATATATATATATATATATATATATATATATATATATATATATATATATATAAACATATAAAAATTGAAACTGACCCCGGATATGGGTTTTAGGGGTCCTAAATCGCGCTCATTTGAAAAAATTTTTGCAAAGTCTCAGCATCGATACCTCTCTATTAGTGAATTTTTTAAAATAAAAATTCACTAACAAATAGCATTTCCTGTGGGTAAAATTATGTTTGTCAAGTTTTAGAATTTTGACCGATTTTTTTGGACCTCAAAAACTTTCACCTGAAATAGAGCTAAAGTTATCAACTTTCAGCAAAGCAAAATATATTACTCTGCAATGTTTTCTTAAATAAATTATTTTGTGCAGAGTAAATGTAAGCAGCTACTTGTTGAATTCTTTGAATTGAATTAGCTCTATAAAGATTTAAACCACTTACAAACAGGCGATCGCTTTTTTATTTAAAAGTTATTATTATATTTACTTTAACTATCTTGTATCTTATATGACATTCTGATATTGTATCTTATATGTTGTTGATAAACTAAAAATTACACTTGATAATAATCTATTTTCTTATAGGTTACCGATGGAAATATTTGTGGTAAAGAAGTGTTCGGAGAGACAACCAGTAAATGATACAAAAATTGGTAACTTTTAATTATGAAACCATATATTTTAAGGCTTTAACAAAGTCAACAAGTCAAAACATATGGTCATTATCAATCGAATCACAGGAGTTTTGGCTATTAACATGGAGAAGCAGAAATAAGGTTAAGACATAAGAAAATACAATGGGCATGAATGGAAAATTCAAGTAATTCAAATTTATACACATCAAGCTAATTTGAAAATTGTGAGAAAAGTAACCACGTTTGAAAATCAATAGCGATTTGTCTGCCCAATCGAAGGCCCTGAAGAAATCATTGTGCCAACAAGAATACTGTAGAACATGTTAAATTAAATGGTGGTGATTTTTCTAAACATGATATCAACTACAATGAAATTTCAAGATACTAGATAATGTACAACATGTTAAATCAAATGGTGGTGATTTTCCTTAGCATGAGATCAATTCCACAATAGAATTTGAAGATCCTAGTAGCAAATGCAATATCAAGGTAATTGGATGATTATTCTTACCACTCAATTTCCACTCCCGAAAACAAAGATGAGTTTCAACAACCTGTTTCTGCACTTACCATGATTAAGGTGAGTCACTTTAGCGTTCTTTTTTTGCACTAAATTATATGAATGTCAATTTAATGTCATCTAAACTTTTTTTGGTATTAAATTAAATGCTTTTTAAAGATGTAGTAAATGTCATATTTAACAGTTTCATTGAGGAAATCAATTTCTTGTAAGTAATTTTGTACATTCTTACAATAATTAATGAAAAAGCTAAACACACTGTTTCAGTCTCACAACTATTATCAATCTGTATTTTTTTCATATTATTTGATAACACTGACATTGTGTTTGGGAAAAATATATATTTCAATTCTTTAGCCAATATGGTTCAGCAACCTACTTATTTTCCTCGCATCCCAACACACAGCTCAAATCCCTTGGATATCCTTCCTTACTACAAATCCTGACTGCTATAAGATATCAGTCACTGCCCCCCTGGGTCGCTCAGACCACGGCATGGTCACTGCTTCCTGCGCAATGCAACCCAAGGTCACACAGTCATCACACCCACGTATCGTTTGGCACTACAACTCCGCGAACTGGGACGAAATGCGGGATTACTTTTCCTCATTTCCATGGGCGTCTGTCTGCTTCTCCCATCCTGACCCGTCTGATATCTCACAAAACGTCACAGAAATTATCCAAGCTGGCATGGAATTATTTATTCCACGTACACAGAAAACCTCTTCAGCCACTCAAAAGCCCTGGTTCTTTAAATCCTGTGACAAGGCCAGACTTGAAAAGGTCAAAGCTCGCAAAAAGCTTCTACACAATCCCAGTCAAGAAAACCGTCAAGCATTTAACGACGCAAGAAACCGCTATATCCGCATTCTTTCTGAGGCCAAAAACTCGTTTAATAACCACATCAAAAACAAAGTCCTCTTAAGCTCCAGCGGCAGCAAACCCTTCTGGACTCTTGCTAAATCTATTGGGAATAATTTCTGCAAGAGCACGTTCCCACCTCTTGTCTCAGGGGATGAAATTGTTTCTACCGCCCTGGGCAAGGCTGAACTTTTTGCCTCGTTGTTCGCCGGCAATTCTACTCTCAACCCACCTCCAAATGTTCAACCACCAACAGTCCCCAATATCGCGCATAAAATGACGGATATCATTTTCAAAACTAAAAAGGTACAAAAGATGCTCTCTTCTCTTAATACCAGGAAAGCCTCTGGCCTTGACGAGATCCCAGCAATTGTTCTCAAAGAATGCACACCAGAACTTGCTCCTGTCCTGACTCGTCTGTTTCAAACATCTTACAATAGAGGCATATTCCCTAGTAACTGTAAAACTGCTCGAGTACAACCCGTCCCCAAGAAAGGATCTAAAGCGCTTCCTAGCAACTACAGGCCTATTTCTCTCCTTTCAGTCATCTCTAAAGTGATGGAAAAGTATATAAACACCGAATTACTACCATTTCTTGAAAAACACAGTCTAATTCACGACAGGCAGTATGGATTTCGTCAGCGCAGATCAACTGCCGACCTCCTTTCGTTTGTCACCCATTCTTGGAACAAGTCTATGGAACTACACGGCGAGTCCCAGATTGTCGCTCTAGACATATCCAAAGCATTCGACCAGGTCTGGCACGCAGCACTGCTTAATAAACTACCGGCCTATGGCCTACCACCAAAACCAACCCTAGACCCATCACAATAAACAACCAAGTTATTCAAAGTAATGAGTCCTTTTCACTTGTTGGCATCTCTGTGGATTGAAATCTCAATTGGCACCAACATATCACATCAATTGCAGAAGCGGCTGCTAAGTAATTAGGTTTCCTCTTCCGCGCTCGCAAATACTTTTCACCAGCCAAGCTCTATACTTTATATACTTCACAAATAAGACCAAACCTCGAATACTGCTCCCACATATGGGGTGCTTCTGCCGCTTCTACACTCGCTATCCTGAACTCCATTCAGAAGAGAGCTATACGTCTCATCAGTGACCCTACCCTCACCCAAAGGCTGCCATCGCTTGCCCACCGACGTGCCGTTGGTGACCTCTCTCTCTTTTATAGATATCTGCACGGGCACTGCTCAGAGGAGCTTTCTTCCATAGTTCCTCCACCTGCTGCCCCCAACAGATCTACCAGGGGAACAGAGCGAATGCACCCTTTTACTGTCCAGGTCACCAGACATCGAACATCTTGTTATGCCCGCTCTTTTGTCCCGAGGACTTCCAAGTTGTGGAATTCCTTGCCGGCACATGTTTTTGCTTCTCCCCGAACCTCCAAACCTTCAAGTCCAGAATTAACAAGGTGCCTCTTTCCTCCTTGTCGACACCCACGGTACGATAGTATTTAGGCTGTAAGCCCTCGTGGTGTGTTGTTAAAATTAAAATAAATTAAAAAAAGCTTGTAAAGCCTCCAGTCGATGTTTTCAGGGAGCCTATGTTGGTCTGAGTGCTCTTGGACATGATCTTGTGTAGTCGAGCACTCTCGGATGTGCTCGCAGTGCCTCCTCCACGACTCCTTTCTGGCATGTATCTCCCTTATTTAAATATTTAATTGCTACCTTTAATGAAGAGATCCATTTTATGCAGTATAATGAGTACATATTTGCGCGATTTTCTCTCAACTTCCAAAGTGCCAAAGGGTTCAAATCTAGGATCTCTACATTTCCTGTTGCTTGTAAATGATCTCAGTATTAATGTCCCGGAATGTCATCCACTTTTTTCTGATGCTGTAAAGCTATATGCTTTAATTAGGGACACTGATGACTTTTATAGGTCTTCTTTAAAAGTGTTTTGTTTGCTTTTAGCTGTCTTATGCTTAATATCTTCCAAAGTTAAGGGCAGCG
The DNA here is from genome assembly GCA_964006375.1 of Tillus elongatus. NCBI lineage: Eukaryota > Metazoa > Arthropoda > Insecta > Coleoptera > Cleridae > Tillus > Tillus elongatus. The sequence continues at coordinate 3,841,762 of OZ023269.1, forward strand.
TATTTCTTTCACCTTATTTTCTTTTTTACAGTTTCTGGGTGGGAATTATGATCTAATAAGGTATACAATCAGAATTATTGTTTCCCTATTTTCACTGTCACTATAATCTTCATATCAGACGACAAGAGTTTTTTCTAAATATGTATTTACATAGCGAACAGAACGTGAATTTCCCGCCATAACTGAAAAGTATCTTAAATACCTGAGTGCAGTCACTGTGACCGCTGCAAATGTTCAATATTATATATACTCGAACTACACGCGCACTTTATGCTAAGCTATTGGTTAAATCTTGGAATGCATGAAAGAATGGCCTTCCTTATATCTTTGAGGAAATCAAACCGACCATTATCGTAGATGCTTGCGGTCACAGCAACCTCACCTGAGTTGTTAAGGATTAACGATCTGGTTTATAATCTTCAAAATCAATATGAATTTTTTTTATTCCAGTCATCATGATTCCATACATTTTTGAAACCTGCTGTTCACAAACCAATCAAAAAGAAACACATTTTATGGGTTTGTTAACAAGTATCCAGAAGCTAAAGGACCAGCAAAGTTGCAAAGTATTAAACTGCAGAAAACCTTCACGGAAAATACTGGGTTTCTTCAGAGTTATTGGGGAAGCTGAGGAAATGCAAATTTCCAAAGCATTACATTCAGAAGACCTTCATGGCGCAAACTGCAGCACCAGTTTCCACCAGTGTTCAAGTTTATTTTGGGGTATGCTTGTTTACCTATTTTAATTAGTTTTATAATGACAATCGCCGCCTTAGTTTTGAAAACTGATATTTGGATATTCTAAAATATAGGTCATTTTGTTTATTTAATAAGAAAATATGGCAGACATAAAAATTTGACTAAGACTTCTTTAAATATTTAAAACCTTTATAAACATAGACATGGATCGGAGCATTATCTTGTCATCGTTTTTTGTTAACTTATTACTTTTTTATAATCCAGTCAAGCTGGTTCTAAGCCGAGTATTTACATATATATTCATACCTAATAGTCCTTAGTAACACTATTTATAGATAGTAGACTGAATCTAGCGATAAACCGGCAAAAGAAATATAAGTAAAAACCTTAATTTTTATGGCTGCCAAATTTTCATAGTTTTTCACACAATGATTTGTTTCTCACTTTTAATATATCAGAAAATCAACTCTACTATACTGAGATATCGAAAATTAACTTAGTCAAATGTGGCCCTAGATATTAAAATAATTGTTCGAGCTAGTATCATGCATTTATGTTAATATTTTTTTATTGTCGATGCCTGGCAAGCATTTGGAGTAAGTTTATTTGATGTTGTGATTTAAAGGATTTTTAAACGATGGTTTCAACTATACAGCACAAAATTCACATAACTGAAACTTATTTTCGAACAGCTGTGCTAGTTAATGGAAATACGAATTATAGGTGACATTTATATTCAGACAAGTTTCAATATTTCACCGACAACAATTAGGTCAGCTACTTCAGAAACGTGATACCACCTTAAAGATAATATAAATGTTTTCCATGACCAAATTGATTTTTGATATCCCTGTATATTAGACAGTAAAGGGCAGATTTGTCCCATATCAAAATTCGCTACAATATACGTATAATTTACGATTTATATCAAAATTTAAATAAAAGACAATTAATGATTTTTTTTTTCAACAAATAAAAGTTTTAAATAATAATAAAACAAATGAGTAGAAGATTTACTTTAAATATTGGCCATTATCATTTTGTTTTTGATAACAGTTTTATAATAATCATTGGATAACTGGAAAAATATTTATATGGGACATGTAAACCTTTAATGTCGATTCTTTTTTTTGTGCTCAAAGGCATTATTTTATTATAGATAAAAGATTTAAAAGGCTACATAACCCACAAAATCATAATTTTCAGACAACATTAAATAAATTTTCTAACATTATTATAATACACTGCACCGCAAAATTAACGCATAACCTGAATATTCCCCAAATATTCACTCTGGATATTTTCCCATCTCTTGATCAAATTAGATTTTTCTTACTAAATCGTAGTAGCTCTATTAATGGAGAATTTCCAATCGTCAAGAGATGCCCAAAAAATGAAGTAATCGTATTATACAGCACGTTTAATTAACGCCATGTTTTTTTTTTAAGTTTCCATTTTCTGCAGGCAATATTAGGTTATTCAGGCAGGTGAAAATTGTACAGTGCTCTAGCCTCATGTAATCTGATTATTTTGTTTTTTAATCATCTGTTTCTCTTGGACCGTTTCAGAGATATTCAATTTTTTAAGACATCTTGCATTTTTCTCCATAGAATTAAAAAGTCGGGATCTCCCCATTAGTGAATTTTTTCTACTAAAATTCACTAAAAAAAAAAACAACTCAACAATAGTGTTGTTTTATTTATTTACCACTATAAAGTCATTCGCTTATTTAAAAAACATTACTAGGCTTTATCATCTTAATGTCGATCTATTTATGAAAAAAAATTTAATAACGTGTATTGCCTCCACTTGGCCTGAGTACAGTTTCACATCTTCTTGGCATACTTGAAATCAGGTTTCTGATTTCCTTTTGATAACTGTGATCCCATATTTCTCCAAGTCTCAATGAAAGTTCATTTTGGTCACCAGGTTTATGCTGTAAGGCTCTGACCTGTCAGTCAACCCATGTTGTCTCATAAATGTTCCCACTTCTCAACGCTTGTAACAGTAAAAATCGATCTTGATTATTCATTGCCACTCTTCGTCGTCCTTGACCAGTTTCACATTACCAAGCGAGTACTCCGAAAATCGCAGATTTTGACACTCCGACTCGCAATGCCACCTGAGCTTGTGACAACCCTACTTCCACAAGTATTATCGCAGCAGCGCATTTCTCTGGTAAAATGTTTGTCATCTCACCTATATTTTGTGCCATCTTCACTTCAGTCAATCTTAGTAAGATTGGATATCTACAACTTTTAATCGAGCTGACATACGCAACAAAATAAACAGAGCTGTCAACTTGTTGACTAATACAAAAATTATACAGACGAGAAAATTCCTGTTGAAGTGCTGTATTTGTGGTGAATTCACCTTGCCACCCATGTAACAATAAAAATCGGTCTTGATTATTCGTTGCCATTCTTCGTCGTCCTTGACCAGTTTCACATTACTAAGCGAGTACTCCGAAAATCGCAGATTTTGACACTCCAACTCGTAATGCCACCTGAGCTTGTGACAACCCTACTTCCACAAGTATTATCGTAGCAGCGCATTTCTCTGGTAAAATGTTTGTCATTTCACCTATATTTTGTGCCATCTTCGCTTCAATTAATCTTAGTAAACTTGGTTATTTACAACTTGTAATCGAGCTGACACACGCAACAAAATAAACAGAGCTGTCAACTTGTTGACTAATACAAAAATTATACAGACGAGAAAATTCCTGTTGAAGCACTGTACTTGTGGTAAATTCACCTTGCCACCCATGTAACAGTAAAAATCGGTCTTGATTATTCGTTGCCACGCTTCATTGTCCTTGACCAGTCTCACAATACCACACCAGTACTCCGAAAATCTCAGATTTTGAGACTCCAACTCGTAATGCCACCTGAGCTTGTGATAACCCACTTCCACAAGTATTATCATGACCAGTCTCACGATACCAAGCCAGTACTCCGAACATCGCAGATTTTGACACTTCAACTCGTAATGTCACCTGAGCTTGTGATAACCCTACTTCCACAAGTATTATCGCAGCACCGCATTTCTCTGGTAAAATGTTTGTCATCTCACCTATATTTGGTGCCATTTTCGCTTCAATCAATCTTAGTAAACTTGGATATCTACAACTTTTAATCGAGCTGACATACGCAACAAAATAAACAGAGCTGTCAACTATACAGACAAGAAAATTCATGTTAAAGTGCTGTACTTGTGGTGAATTCACCTTGCCACCCATGTAACAGTAAAAATCGATCTTGATTATTCGTTGCCACTCTTCGTCATCCTTGACCAGTCTCACAATACCACGCCAGGACTCCGAAAAGCGCAGATTTTGACATTCCAACTTGTAATGCCACCTGAGCTTGTGACACCCCTACTTCCACAAGTATTATCACAACAGCGCATTTCTCTGGTAAAATGTTTGTCATCTCACCTATATTTTGTCTTGATTGGCACTCTTCGTCATCCTTGACCAATCTCACGATACCACGCCAGTACTCCGAAAATCGCAGATTTTGAGACTCCAACTCGTAATGCCACCTGAGCTTGTGACAACCCTACTTCCACAAGTATTATCACAGCAGCTCATTTCTCTGGTAAAATGTTTGTCATTTCACCTACATTTTGTGCCATCTTCGCTTCAATTAATCTTAGTAAACTTGGATATTAAATTAAATATTAAATTGTCCTTCTATCTGTCCAGGTCTTTAAGGTGCGTTTTGCTGTGCAAGATGTTATTCCCAGCACCGGTTCTGGTCCGATAAAGTCACACTGGGCACCACTCCTGGCAAGCGCGTCTGCCGCAACGTTGCCATCATGGTCCGAGTGACCCGGTATCCAGACCAGCGACACCTCATTACAGCTGCCCAATTCGTTAAGGGCAGATTTACAACTCCATACCGTCTTTGAATTGCACCGGTAGGAACCAAGAGCCTTTATTGCAGCTTGGCTATCTGCATATATCTTTATCGATTTGTTTGTGCATAGGTCTTTTAAGCTTTCCCTTGCACACATCTCGATGGCATAAACTTCTGCCTGGTGTATGGTTGCGTACTTGCCGAGGCTAGCTGATAGTCTAGCATCGGTGCTGCCCCCATATGCGCCGGCTACTACTCCCATATTGGTTTTGGAGCCGTCAGAGTACCAGCAGAGATCAGCTCTCTTGTGGTGAATTCATCTTGCCACCCATGTAACAGTAAAAATCGATCTTGATTTTTTATTGCCACTCTTCGTCATCCTTGACCAGTCTCCCGATACCACGCCAGTACTCCGAAAATCGCAGATTTTGACACTCCAACTCGTAATACCACCTGAGCTTGTGACAACCCTACTTCCACAAGTATTATCGCAGCAGCGCATTTCTCTGGTAAAATGTTTGTCATTTCACCTACATTTTGTGCCATCTTCGCTTCAATTAATCTTAGTAAACTTGGATATCTACAACTTTTAATCGAGCTAACATACGCAACAAAATAAACAGAGCTGTCAACTTGTTGACTAATACAAAAATTATACAGACGAGAAAATTCCTGTTGAAGTACTGTACTTGTGGTGAATTCACCTTGCCACTCATGTAACAGTAAAAATCAGTCTTGATTATTCGTTGGCACTCTTTGTCATCCTTGACCAATCTCACGATACCACGCCAGTACTCCGAAAATCGCAGATTTTGAGACTCCAACTCATAATGCCACCTGAGCACCGCATTTCTCTGGTAAAATGTTCATCTCACCTATATTTTGTGCCATCTTGGCTTCAATCAATCTTAGTAAACTTGGATATCTACAACTTTTAATCGAGCTGACATACGCAACAAAATAAACAGAGCTGTCAACTATACAGACAAGAAAATTCATGTTAAAGTGCTGTACTTGTGGTGAATTCACCTTGCCACCCATGTAACAGTAAAAATCGATCTTGATTATTCGCTGCCACTCTTCGTCATCCTTGACCAGTCTCACAATACCACGCCAGGACTCCGAAAAGCGCAGATTTTGACATTCCAACTTGTAATGCCACCTGAGCTTGTGACACCCCTACTTCCACAAGTATTATCACAACAGCGCATTTCTCTGGTAAAATGTTTGTCATCTCACCTATATTTTGTCTTGATTGGCACTCTTCGTCATCCTTGACCAATCTCACGATACCACGCCAGTACTCCGAAAATCGCAGATTTTGAGACTCCAACTCGTAATGCCACCTGAGCTTGTGACAACCCTACTTCCACAAGTATTATCACAGCAGCTCATTTCTCTGGTAAAATGTTTGTCATTTCACCTACATTTTGTGCCATCTTCGCTTCAATTAATCTTAGTAAACTTGGATATTAAATTAAATATTAAATTGTCCTTCTATCTGTCCAGGTCTTTAAGGTGCGTTTTGCTGTGCAAGATGTTATTCCCAGCACCGGTTCTGGTCCGATAAAGTCACACTGGGCACCACTCCTGGCAAGCGCGTCTGCCGCAACGTTGCCATCATGGTCCGAGTGGCCCGGTATCCAGACCAGCGACACCTCATTACAGCTGCCCAATTCGTTAAGGGCAGATTTACAACTCCGTACCGTCTTTGAATTGCACCGGTAGGAACCAAGAGCCTTTATTGCAGCTTGGCTATCTGCATATATCTTTATCGATTTGTTTGTGCATAGGTCTTTTAAGCTTTCCCTTGCACACATCTCGATGGCATAAACTTCTGCCTGGTGTATGGTTGCGTACTTGCCGAGGCTAGCTGATAGTCTAGCATCGGTGCTGCCCCCATATGCGCCGGCTACTACTCCCATATTGGTTTTGGAGCCGTCAGAGTACCAGCAGAGATCAGCTCTCTTGTGGTGAATTCATCTTGCCACCCATGTAACAGTAAAAATCGATCTTGATTTTTTATTGCCACTCTTCGTCATCCTTGACCAGTCTCCCGATACCACGCCAGTACTCCGAAAATCGCAGATTTTCACACTCCAACTCGTAATACCACCTGAGCTTGTGACAACCCTACTTCCACAAGTATTATCGCAGCAGCGCATTTCTCTGGTAAAATGTTTGTCATTTCACCTACATTTTGTGCCATCTTCGCTTCAATTAATCTTAGTAAACTTGGATATCTACAACTTTTAATCGAGCTAACATACGCAACAAAATAAACAGAGCTGTCAACTTGTTGACTAATACAAAAATTATACAGACGAGAAAATTCCTGTTGAAGTACTGTACTTGTGGTGAATTCACCTTGCCACTCATGTAACAGTAAAAATCAGTCTTGATTATTCGTTGGCACTCTTTGTCATCCTTGACCAATCTCACGATACCACGCCAGTACTCCGAAAATCGCAGATTTTGAGACTCCAACTCATAATGCCACCTGAGCACCGCATTTCTCTGGTAAAATGTTTGTCATCTCACCTATATTTTGTGCCATCTTGGCTTCAATTAATCTTAGTAAACTTGGATATCTACAACTTTTAATCGAGCTAACATACGCAACAAAATAAACAGAGCTGTCAACTTGTTGACTAATACAAAAATTATACAGACGAGAAAATTCCTGGTGAAGCGCTGTACTTGTGGTGAATTCACCTTGCCACCCATGTAACAGTAAAAATCGGTCTTGATTATTCGTTGCCACGCTTCATTGTCCTTGACCAGTCTCACGATACCACACCAGTACTGCGAAAATCGCAGATTTTGAGACTCCAACTCGTAATGCCACCTGAGCTTGTGACAACCCTACTTCCACAAGTATTATCGCAGCAGCGCATTTCTCTGGTAAAATGTTTGTCATCTCACCTATATTTTGTGCCATCTTCACTTCAATTAATCTTAGTAAACTTGGATATCTACAACTTTTAATCGAGCTAACATACGCAACAAAATAAACAGAGCTTAAAAATCGGTCTTGATTATTCATTGCCACTCTTCGTCATCCTTGACCAATCTCACGATACCACGCCAGTACTCCGAAAATCGCAGATTTTGACACTCCAACTCGTAATACCACCTGAGCTTGTGACAACCCTACTTTCACAAGAATTATCGCAGCACCGCATTTCTCTGGTAAAATGTTTGTCATCTCACCTATATTTTGTGCCATCTTCGCTTCAATTAATCTTAGTAAACTTGGATATCTACAACTTTTAATCGAGCTGACATATGCAACAAAATAAACAGAGCTGTCAACTTGTAAGGTCATTTGTTTGCACAGCATTATATAAAATTCCATGCAGTATATCTTAAAAATTTGAACATCTCTGGAACACTCCAAGATAAACCGACGATTAAAAAACAAAATACTCAGAAGACATGAGGCTAGAGCACTGTACAATTTTCATCTGCCCCCTGCAGAAAGTGTTAATACTTTGATGATGAAGAAAACACGACATTATGTAAACGCCCTGTACAATATGATTACTTTATTTTTTGGCATCTCTTGACTATTTGAAATTCTCCATTAATAGAGCTACTACAATTTGGTAAGAAAAAAATCTAATAGAATCACGTGATGGGAAAAAATTTGGGGAATATTCAGGTTATGAGTTAATTTTATGGTGCAATGTACCAACTTGTTCTTTAAAACAACATGCAATAAAAAAAATTAAATTCTGAAAATGAACACTGCAAAACCTAATCACATGGTATATAGATCATACGATAATATTCAAAATATGCATGGTAGTGTTTCTAGCAGATATTATGTGGGTTATGTATTCTATGCTAAAAAGAGACGCACAACATTAAACTGTCATAACCTCACATAAACACACAAATTGACTATATAGGTAAGAAGACAGGCTACGTTAACATTATCAAGCTATAAATTATACCTTGTTACATATATCGGCGAAGTAAAAGTAAGCACAGCCCCACATGTCCCAAAGAAACATATTTCAAACAATGATGCTTCTGATTTTTCAACAATCATGCACTTCATTATAAATTAGGCATCGAAAGAATTATTTCATTAGTCTGCTTTATTCTATAAATATTTTCAATAAAAACTATTTACGAAAATTTGACAGGTCAATTGGAATTGTTGTAAATGTTGTTTCCATATTGTCTTTGATCGAACACGATTGATTGTATATTTTTACGATTGGCTTGTTTATATTTACTTCGTCGATATCTGAAATAAAGTATAGTATTTGTGGATTATAAATGCTATGGTAAGGAAACAAATATGATATTAAACTGTCATAACCTCAAACATAGGAAAAGGTAAGAGAATAAGTTTAGTTAAACATTAAAACTATAAGCTATATACATCTAATCAAGTGGAATCTATATTTTTAACATTATATTTTATAATTTATAATTTAGAGATCAATCTAAATTATTTTGGAATATGCAATTAATTATTTTGTTGTAAAATAATTATTTCAACAATATTACAAACTTTTTCGATTTTCTTTTGCAAAATGACATAGCTTATGTAAGAAAACCCATAAAGTATCAAAAACTTTGGGTAGACAAAAATAAATTGTTGTTAATAAGTTATTATTACTAGTACCGTATAATTAAATCCAAAAACAACTTAAATATTATAATTATACATTATTCTCCATATAAAATTAAGAACCTGTGGTGAGCACTGATAAGTGCGCTTTGGAACCCAATTTACTATAACACAACTTTGTTCCTAACAATCATTTCACAAATCAAATTGACTTCTTTAGAAGATAATTTAAACTAATTACATTGAATTATATCTATCCTTTGGTTAAGACAGCGTTATTGATAAGACGATTGTTATAACTAAAATAGTATTCTGAAGAATTGGATTTCTTTAAAACATACATGTTTCTTTCAAAATGCATATATGTTTTGAAAAACCAACCAACAGTGAATTCATGGATTCTAGACGCTGAAAAATTACATTAAACCCTTCCAATTTGCACAAAGCTTAATAATGAAAAGCCAAAACTAGTTAATTTTCTTGTTGAATTACATTTCTGTACTTTGCCCTTTTATCATTTGGACAGAAATGTACCATCATGTGATTGTGTAATATGTATATGGTAAAACTCTTTTAACTAATTCACCTTCCCTTCAAATCAACACCTAAGCCAAATACATCTCAATTTTTGTCCTAAAAATGATTGTCCTCAAAAGTTTGTACCACGTTTACTTTCAATTTTTGCATCAAAAGTTATAAATCGCTCAATAATAACAAAAATGTGAAGCCCCTATCTCTATTTTAAATTTCAATAGTTCAGCCTGTATGCTTTAAGTTCACATTACAAATTCTACATAACTTTCATAACATCACATCTTTTGTTTCGTCTTTTATCAAGTTTCTGCTTTCCACGCTGTAGACGAGGGTGGAAGAATCTCGCCACTGCATAGCCGGCATACAGTAAGAGTCTGTAAATCAGCTATAACTGGCTGTGTTTAGTTTTACCGACCATATCTCTTGATTTTTATTTAAGAATTTTCTCAAAGAGATTTTACCAAAAATAAATAATTTTATATAGATTTTCATTGAAGCCCCTGCTTCAATTTATTTAGCTAAAAAAGTTATACGTTAGGTAAGTGTACCATTTCTTACCCTATATTTTGTTGAATCCAGTTCCACCCTGTGGATTGGGGGTGTATAAGAATCTCACCGCTGCATAGTCCGCATACAGTAAAAGTCTGTAGATCAGCTTCAATTCAGTTATGCTTAGCTTCACTGAACATAACTCTTTATTTTACAAAAGATTATTACCTTTCCCTAAAAAATAAAACAGTAAGATAAAAAGTGGATAAACCAAATTAAAATTAAAATAGCCTTATTAAAAACATGTTGATTCCCAGTTTAAATAAAATTTTGAGACTTTCAACTCATTTAAGGTGATTCTAGTGATATGAGAAGCTGCTATACAATTTTCATTGCAATTTAGATTCAATTTATACCTATATTGAGGTTGAGAGAATAAAATGCTTACTTTTAAAACTAATTAAGCACATTAGATAAAAAGGCTTTTCTTCCAGACAGTAATAATATATATAATTGAAAGTATTGGTGACATTTTGTTCTGGTTTTGTTTTACACATTAATCAAATTTCCTAGTGTTCTCATAACGTTCTGCTAAGCGGTGTGACCTGCTAGCGAATCTGCTCTCAGTCAGTTGGCTCTATAGCTTTACATTTAAATTATATTATCATAATTTTGTTATTATTTGTTGTGTAATAGCTCAGACGCTATTGTTCTGCTATTAATTGCATGTTTTCAACTCTTGTTGTAGTTTTTTACCTCATTTTTATATTGTATGACTTTAGATTTTCGCTTTGACTTTGTCTGTACTTATTGTTTTGATATTGTGCTTCATTCAGCAGAATTGCCTACAAGAAAACAATGTTTTCTGATATCTTTTTTATTGTGATTCTAGGCTGCATAGGTAGCTGAAACTCTTAGGGAATGATAAATTTTACTGTCTGGCAGAAAAAGCCTTTTTATTTAATATTTTTAATTATATCTACCCCAGACTGTTTGATGTTTAGAAGTGAAATTACTTTTTAACAATTTATAAATTCATTAAGGTGAGACAATATGGTAAAAAATAATGAAGCAAAATGATTGATAACGAAAAATTCCTAAATTTTATATAGTTACTAACACTAATTGTTAATTATGCAATTCCATACTTGATCCTTTAAACCCCACTGATAAAAAAATAAAAGTTACCCAATTACATTGATGCTGCTATTAATTAAATAATTATTTATGAAAATAACTTCATTATGAACTAAAACAAAACAGCAACATTTTGTAACTTCTACTACCTTTTAGAAAGCTGATACTTAAATAACTGGGAGACCCAAGTATCTCAGTTGATCTAAGTTAGTAATATATCATCTTTAATCATCTGATGCTATCTGCAATTAAAAAATGAACAAATGTTTGTTACAACAGCCTAAACTTTATGTAACTGAACCATGGTTTGATGCCACTGTTGAAATTTTCTGTTTATAAATAATGAGACCGCTGATATATTCAGCAGTAAACGATATATTGTATTGATAGTAGATTATCCAACAGATCATCGAAGTCAATTGCTTTAATTATTATTTTTTTATAAAGAAAGAAGGTAAATGTTTCAGTTAATCTTACTTCGGGAAAACCAGCCAGACCAAAAGTGTGATTTGATTCAAGTTGCCTAATTCGGAATGTTTTGTTGGCCGATTTAGGTGATAGAATTAACAGATTTGTTTAATACTATCTTTCTGAAGTACACAAATCATAATGTAATTTGAATCGTAGATAGGCACGACAGGAATAATGATGTTGCACTTAATGACATTATTTTATGTGTCACCATTTTTAGATTGTAACTAACCATTGCCAATACAAATTTTCATATTGAAAGATAAACACAACATGAAATATTTTTTTTAATTTACTTTATAATTAAATTTTTCCTATAAATTTATAAACTACAACTGAGAATTTAAAGATTTTATAAAACTCTGTATTTCATTTTGATCTGTATTATCTCATTTACCAATTATAACAAACGAAATTGGAGAAGTAGCTATAATGACACCGGATGGTTTTTATGAACAAATTATACACTTCAAGAAAGATAGGTGTAATATATTGATGCTGGAAAAAAATTGTTGAAATCCACTGAGGTTAAACGTAAATCGATATAAACAGAAGTTTTTCAAAAAGATTCTATTGATATAAAAATTACTCTGAAAATAAATTGTGTCACTAGAAGCAACAAATTGTAATTTGATGATATATGCTGAAACAGGTACAGTCTCTGCCAAGATAAGGTCATACTGGTCTTTACAGGCAGGAAAAACTACAATTTGAATCAAAATATAGAGTAAAAAAATTAAAACAGTATGTATATTTACTTGGTTTGAAACAACAATGTCTTGAATACCATATAGTTAGGCATTACACTGCAAATAAACAATAGACCTAAGGAACCTACCAGATGCAAGAAGAACCATTATATTCCAGTATACAAAATACCTTCCTGCTCAGAAGAACAGCCTGTCACTAGATCATCGACATACACGTCAGTACGTAAAATTCTTGTGGCGAAGGGAAAATTACACCTCTCATCTTGAGCAAGCTGTAGCAGATTGCAAATAACCAGGTATGGACCATAAGTAACTCCATATGTGACAGTATTAAGCTAGTATTTTTGAAGTGGGGTATTAGGAAAGGAACACCAGAGAATGTGAAGAGCGAGTTTCTGGTGTCACCAGAATTTGGCGGTACATTTGTTTTATATCAGCAGTGAGAACAACTGAATGACTGCAGAAGTGTAAAAGGAATTAAACCAAATCCTATTGGAGTTTGGGTCCAGTGACAAGAAGATCATTAAGAGATAAATGATTAGAAAATTTTACCAAAGCATCAAAGACCATAAGGAGTTTAGTCGTTGCAGTGTCTTGTTTTAGTATACCATGATGAGAGATTACGAATTTTACTTTAACGGCGTTCTCGGTCTCTACCACAGTGTCCAGAATCCAAGTAATTCTGGATGAACTTGTGTAATCCTCTCTCAAGGTAAAGTCCTTGCAAAGACGATTTTTTAGGGAGAAAACGCTTCTTGGCCATTTTCTAAATCACCCAACGCAGGGATGACATTGCGGAAGAGTAAAGACACAATGTATCGACTGGAAGCCTCGCGAGAATGTGTTGTTCGAAAGATATTTTCGCACTGCGAGTCATCTGGAGAAAGAATTGGAGATGGCAGAACGGATTCCAATTCCTAAAAGGTTTTCAGCTGTTGATTGAGCTGATTGTTAGAACAGACATGTAGACACTAGGTTTGCTGCGAATTGCTGGATCCTACCATTCCAGACAATAGCCAAATATTGTTTTAATAGCAGTAGGCTCACCAGGACCACCATATTTGATCCCTGGTTGTATTACGTGTTAGTAAACATCGGTTGACAAAAGGATGTCAATTTCACTACGTTTCCGAAATTGAGGATCAGCAAGTTGTAAGCCTTTAGTATGCTGGAAGCGAACGTGAGGAATAGTCCTAGCGGGAAGATTATCACAAACAGTTGGCAAAACTATTGTGCACTAACAAAAAGACATGTAGAAAGGAACTCTATATTTGAGAGAGGAACCAAATGCTGTCATACTGGAGGAAAACACCAGGGTTGAGGCAGGAAAAACGGTTCATCACCATATCTTTTCTTGAATTAAACAGGAAGGACTTGAGAATAATTACGGGACTTTTCACACGGCACTCCAGAGTAAGGTATCAGCTTATTAAGATGGGTAAGTTCGGACAGTGAAATTTTTCAATACAGTACTGAAGCTGCAGCACCAACAGAACACTTCAGATACAGTACTGTAGCAGCAGAAGCAACAGAATATTTAATATGAGACTGCTTGAAGATCCTGGAAATTATTCCCATGGCGTCACTGGCCAAACCAACATATCAGATGCCAGCTAAACTGCATTTTATAATCCCATTTGACGTTGTCATAAATGACCGCCAAGTATGGGACAGAGACAGTAAAAGGCCGATAAAGAACTCATCTGTATTGTATATAGATGGGTCTAAACAAATGGAGGGAGCAGAATTGGGAATAAAAGAACCTAGCTTTAGACTCGCTAAGTCCCTAGGAAAAACTTCCACCATCTCCCAAGCAGAAATGCTTGCTATAAATCTCTGTGCACAAGCGTGCATACAAATGAGACTCAGAAACAGAGACATCCGCATCCTCTAAGATAGTCGGGCAGAACTAAAGACTCTGAAATCTTTCAAACCGAGTCTAAACTCACCTGGGACTGCAAAAAATCCTTGAAACAACTGGCTACGAACAACAAAGTAACTTGGATAGGAATAGCAGGGCATCAAGGCATTGAAGAAAATTAGGAAGCAGATAGCCTTGCAAAAAGGACAGCAACAACAAGATTCTATGGTCCAGAGCCCTATTGTGAACTAACAAAAAGCCATGTTGGAAATGAACTTGATACTTGGGAGAGGAACCAAATGCTGCCATACTGGAGGAAAACACCAGGGTTAAGGCAGGCAAAACAGTTCATCATCATATCATCAGAATAGTCTGAGTTGTTTCTTGAATTGAACATGAACGACTTGAGAAAAATCACAGGATTTTTCATAGGATACTCCCCAGTAAGGTATCACTTTACGAGGATGGGTAAGGTGGGCAGTGAAAACTGCAGATACTACACTTAAGCAGCAGAAACAACAGAACATTTGCTATGTGACCGCATGGCTTAGTTCTGTAAAAGGCTCAAATACAATAGGGGTGATCCTAACACCCCAGCAAATAGGTGAAATAGCCACCAAAATTATAGTAGACTATATGCAAGGTCCGAACAATTTGGGCAACTAGAAAATAGAGTCATACACATAGCGGACATATTTTTTGGCACCAGCGCGCTTGTTATAAGCGGACCCAACTGTAGTCAAACATTTTTTCTATATTGCTTTAATAATTTATATTAATTGATTAATTGTTGTCAACTTATAGACATGAAGATACTTCTTTAAGGCTGAGCTATCTCAATGTCCCCACTGTCACATTAGTTTGTTGTTTAATGGGTCGAATATGCCTTTGGCATCTCAGTGCTGCGACCCCAATGGGTCTTTTGTGCATGACTATTTTTCCTCACGCCCAAAAAGTTCTTTTTATGTAGTCCACAATCTTCTTGAGGGCTATTTTACCTATTTCCTGGGGTGTTAGGGTCACCCCTTCAAGGCATTTGAGTCTTTTGCAGAGCCACACGGTTGCATAGTAAGTATTCTGTTGTTTCTGGTGCTTCAGTGCAATATCTGCAGTTTTTACTGTCCACCCTACCCATCTTCATAAGGTGATATCTTACTGGGCAGTTCCCTGTGAAAAGTCCTGTGATTATCCTCAAGTCGTTCCTGTTCAATTCAAGAAACAAGTCAGACTATTCTGGTGATATGGTGATAAACTGTTTTGCCTGCCTTAACCCTGGCGTTTTCTTCCAGTATGACAGGATTTGGTTCCTCTCTCAAGTATTAAGTTCATTTCCAACATGGCTTTTTGTCAGTCCACAATAGGGCTCTGGGCCATAGAATGGTGTTGTTGCAGTCCTTTTTGCTAGGCTATCTGCTTCCTCATTCCCTTCAATGCTTTGATGCCCTGGTATTCATATCAAAGTTACTTTGTTGTTCGTAGCCAGTTGTTTCAAAGCTTTTTTGCAGTCCCAGGTCAGTTTAGACTCAGTTTTGAAAGATTTCAGAGTCTTTAGTGCTGCCCGACTGCCTGGGAGGATGCGAATGTTTCTATTTCTGAGTCTCATTTGTGTGCATGCTTGTACACTGAGATTTATACCAAGCATTTCTGCTTGGAAGATGGTG
The DNA here is from genome assembly GCA_964006375.1 of Tillus elongatus. Lineage (NCBI taxonomy): Eukaryota > Metazoa > Arthropoda > Insecta > Coleoptera > Cleridae > Tillus > Tillus elongatus. Next base: position 3,857,775 of record OZ023269.1, read on the forward strand.
AAAGTTTTTCCTAGGGACTTAGCGAGTCTAAAGTTAGGTCCTCTTATTGTCAGTTTTGCTCCCTTTATTTGTTTAGACTCATTTGTATACCATACATATGAGTTGTTTATCAGCCTTTTACTGTCTCTGACCCATGCTTGGCGGTCATTTATGACAACGTCAAATGGGATTATAAAGTGCCGTTTAGTTGGCATTTGATCTGTTGGTTTGGCCAGTGACGCCATTGGAATAATTTCCAGGATCTTCTTGCAGTCGCATGTTAAATTTTCTGTTGCTTCTGCTGCTACAGTACTGTATCTGAAGTTTTCACTATCAACCTTACACATCTTAATAAGGTGATATCTTACACTGGAGTGCCATGTGAAAAGTCCCGTGATTATTCTTAAGTCGTTCATGACCACGTCAAATGGGATTATAAAGTCCAGTTTTGCTGGCATTTGAGCTGTCGATTTAGCCAGTAACTTCATTGGAATAATTTCCAGGACCTTCAAGTGACCAACCAAGTCTCCTAATTTGATTTTGTCTGTTGGAAAAGCCTTGAGGCACTTTGTGCTGCTTCGATCTTTACGCATATCTGCAATGGAGTAATATTCAGCATTGCATCTATTGCAGCTGTAGAGCATGATGCCATAGCTCTTATTATTCCAAGACAGATTAGCCTCTCCAATTTTTGTAATTTGCTGTCTGTTAAGGTTTGTTCCGTTTTTGGCCACCATACTACAGATGCATATGTGACCACAGCTTGGTATATCAAATATACCATCCTGGGATTCAGCCCCCATATCTTTCCTACAAGTCTACGGCAACTCCATATTACAATTGTGGTTCTCGAAAGAGTTTTTTTCAGGTGTGTGTTCCAGTTCAGTTTTTGATCTAAGAAGATCCCTAAATATTCAACTTCGCTGGAAAATTGTATCTGTGCTCTATTCAGAGTGCGAGCTTTTAAATTTAGTTTCCTTCTGTTCGTGACTGGGGCGAGAACTGTCTTATCAAGATTGATATTAGGCCTCTCTTTCTCACACCAGTCGGTTGTTTGCATCAAGATGGATGTTATGGCTTGCTCACTACTGTTATGACAATATCATTTGCGTATCCTTGGACTGTAACTTTCGTTCAGCTCAAGTTAGTCCTAAGTTTATCAACGAGCGACCACAACAGGGGTGATAGCACTCCTTGAGGACAATTTTTTACAGTCGTTACTGCTGTGTTGATGTCTGTCATTTGTGGTAGCCCTGATTACACTACTTTTTAGCATTAACTCAATCCATCTTACAATGGGAATTTCCACTTCCCTTTCTTGTAGGGCCCTTTTGATGGATTGATATGATGTGTTGTGAAAGGCACCTTCTATGTTGATGAATACACTGAGGGCTACTTCTTTGGCCACAAAATGTTTTCTTCTACCCCTCACTAAACAGTGTGGGATATCTAATGTGGGTTTGTCTGTTGTCTGATAGGTGTATTGTTGTACATGGAGCGGTTTTCTTATTAGGGTTTCGCCTCCAATGTATTGATCTAATGCTTTCTCCATTGTCTTTAGGAGAAAGAATATAAGGCTAATGGGACGTATTTTGCTTCGTTCATGGTGTGAAGGGAAGGTATAGTTTATCAACACTTTATATAAATATACATTTTTATCTAACTCAGTCGGAGAGTGATGTTTAGCTTCACTGGAAACAACTATTTATTTCATATTAGATCATCAAATTTTTTCGGAAAAATAAACCAATATAATAACATACTTGCGAATGGAGTAAATAACACTAAAATTTGATTTAAAATAGCTCAGTTTACAATAATGCATGCTGCTTCTTCCAATATTGATTTCCATTTTTAACCCACTTCAGCTAAAGATTTTGAGGCGTTAGGTAAAAAATATATAATAATAATCTTTCGTTAAATTAAGTATATATCCTCCACCTTGTGGATGAGGGTGTAAGAATCTCACCACTGCATAATCTGCATATGGTAAAAGTCTGTAAATCAACTTATCAGTTATGTTTAGCTTCACTGGACACAACTCTATTTTATTTTAAAGGATCATCAATTCTTTTCAGAAAAATAAACCAATATAATAACATACTTGCCAATAGAGTAAACGTAGAAAGTAACTGGCTGAATAACTCAGTTCGCAAGGTGAGTAACCTCCAGAATCGGACTAGGAGGTCGCGGGTTCGAGTGCCGTATTCAGACAGTCTGTCTTTTTTTCTCGAATGTGGAAAGACCGGCTTCTGATGAGTTATGGGTGGTGTCCTTTGTCTATATGATGTAAGCTCCCCCACACAAGTCTAAGACTTCTGGGCATGGAATTTGTCTACTGTGGTGTTATTATTATCATTATTATTGTTATTATTATTATTATTATTATAAATAGCACTGAATTCTGATTTAAAATATCCCAGTTTAGAATAATACACGTTGCTTCTTCTAATATTGATTTGCATTTTACATAAAAATTTTAACCCATTTCAGGTGGAGTGTAAAATAAATAATAATCTTTTGTTAAATTAAATTTATATCCTCCACCCTGTAGACGAGGGTGTAAGAATTTCACCACTGCAGAGTCTACATACAGTAAAAGTCCGTAAATCAGTGTTAATCAGTTATGTGTAGCTTCCCTAGACACAACTCGTTCTTTTATTAAGCTTTACAATAATACACATGGCTTTTTCTGATATTTCATCTAAAAATTTTTAGATGTTAAGTGAAAAATAAATAATAGTAATTTTTTGTGATGTTAAGTTTATATCCTCCACGCTGTGGATGAGGGTGTAAGAATATCACCACTGCATAGTCTGCATATGGTAAACGTCCATAAATAAGCTTTAATCAGTTATGTTTAGCTTCACTGGACACAACTCTTTATTTTATTTTAAAAGATCATCAATTTTTTTCAGAAAAATAAACCAATATAATAACATACTTTCGAATAGATAAAATATCCCACTCTACAATAATACATGTTGTTTTTTAATATTGATTTCCATTTTAGATAACACTTTTAACCCATTTCAGATAAAGATTAATAAATAACTGAAGAATAAATAATATATAAATAGTAATAATGATATTTCATTAAATTAAGTATATATTCCCCACCCTGTGAGTGAGGGTGTAAGAATCTCACCGCTGCATAGTCTGCATATGGTAAAAGTCTGTAAATCAGCTTTAATCAGTTATGTTTAGCTTCACTAGACACAACTCTTTATTTTATTTTAAAAGATCATCAATTTTTTTCAGAAAAATAAACCAATATAATAACATACTTGCAAATAGATTAAATAGCACTGAATTCTGATTTAAAATATCCCACATTACAATAATACATGTTGTTTTTAATATTGATTTCCATTTTAGATAACACGTTTGAACCATTTCAGATAAAGATTTTTAATAAATAAGTGAAAAATAAATAATATATAAATAGTAATAATGATATTTCATTAAATTAAGTATATACTCCCCACCCTGTGAGTGAGGGTGTAAGAATCTCACCGCTGCATAGTCTGCATATGGTAAAAGGCCATAAATAAGCTTTAATCAGTTATGTTTAGCTTCACTGGACACAACTCTTTATTTTATTTTAAAGGATCATCACATTTTTCCAGAAAAATAAAACCAATATAATAAGATACTTGCGAACGGAGTGAATAGCACTGAATTCAGATTTAAAATATCCCACTTCACAATAATACACATTGTTTTTTAATATTGATTTCCATTTTAGATAACACTTTTTAACCATTTCAGATAAAGATTTTTAATAAATAAGTGAAAGATAAATAATATATAAATAGGAATAGTGATATTTCATTAAGTATATATTCCCCACCCTGTGAGTGAGGGTATAAGAATCTGCTGCATAGTCCGCATATCGTAAAAGTCCATAAATAAGCTTTAATCAGTTATGTTTAGCTTCACTGGACAGAACTCTTTATTTTATTTTAAAAGATCATCAATTTTTTTAGGAAAATAAACCAATATAATAACATACTTGCGAATAGAATGAATGGCACTGAATTCAGATTTAAAATATCCCACTCTACAATAATACACGTTGTTTTTTAATATTGATTTCCATTTTAGATAACACTTTTAACCCATTTCAGATAAAGATTTTTAATAAATAAGTGAAAAATAAATAATATATAAATAGTAATAATGATATTTCATTAAATTAAGTATATATTCCCCACCCTGTGAGAGGGTGTAAGAATATCACCACTTCATAGTCCGCATATGGTAAAAGTCCATAAATACGCTTTAATCAGTTATGTTTAGCTTCACTGGACACAACTCTTTATTTTATTTTAAAAGATCATCAAATTTTTTCAGAAAAATAAACCAATATAATAACATACTTGCAAATAGATTAAATAGCACTGAATTCTGATTTAAAATATCCCACATTACAATAATACATGTTGTTTTTAATATTAATTTCCATTTTAGATAACACTTTTGAACCATTTCAGATAAAGATTTTTAATGAATAAGTGAAAAATAAATAATATATAAATAGGAATAATGATATTTCATTAAATTAAGTATATATTCCCCACCCTGTGAGTGAGGGTGTAAGAATCTCACCGCTGCATAGTCCACATATGGTAAAAGTCCATAAATAAGCTTTAATCAGTTATGTTTAGCTTCACTAGACACAACTCTTTATTTTATTTTAAAGGATCATCACATTTTTCCAGAAAAATAAAACCAATATAATAAGATACTTTCAAATAGTGTAAATAGCTCTGAATTCAGATTTAAAATATCCCACTTTACAATAATACACGTTGTTTTTTAATATTGATTTCCATTTTAGATATGGTAAACGTCCATAAATAAGCTTTAATCAGTTATGTTTAGCTTCACTGGACACAACTCTTTATTTTATTTTAAAAGATCATCAAATTTTTTCAGAAAAATAAACCAATATAATAACATACTTGCAAATAGATTAAATAGCACTGAATTCAGATTTAAAATATCCCACTTTACAATAATACACGTTGTTTTTTAATATTGATTTCCATTTTAGATAACACGTTTGAACCATTTCAGATAAAGATTTTTAATAAATAAGTGAAAAATAAATAATACATAAATAGTAATAATGATATTTCATTAAATTAAGTATACACTCCCCACCCTGTGAGTGAGGGTGTAAGAATCTCACCGCTGCATAGTCCGCATATGGTAAAAGGCCATAAATAAGCTTTAATCAGTTATGTTTAGCTTCACTGGACACAACTCTTTATTTTATTTTAAAGGATCATCAAATTTTTCCAGAAAAATAAACCAATATAATAACATACTTGCGAATAGAGTGAATAGCACTGAATTCAGATTTAAATATCCCACTTTACAATAATACATGTCGCTTCTTCTAATATTGACTTCCATTTTATATAACATTTTTAACCCATTTTCAAATAATTGAAGAAATATATAAATAAGAATAATCATAATTCGTTAAATTAAGTATAATATATATAAAATTTAAGTGAGAAATAAATAATAAATAAATAAGAATAAACATATTTCGTTAAAATAAGTATATATCCCCACCCTGTAGATGAGGGTGTAAGAATCTCACCACTGCATAGTCCGCATATGGAAAAAATCCATAAACTGTGTTTAAAATACCCAGTTTGCAAAAATACAGGCCGCTTCTTCTAAAATTGATCTCCATTTTAGATAACATTTTCAATCCAATTCAACTAAATATCTGTGGCTAGACACTCCTGCAGCAAGATCTGAAAATATATCCAAAATTAATGCTATACCAAAATTTTCCAGCACATACACAAAATGCATGAATAATTAAATGCAATCTTCAATTACTGTTTGATAGCCTTTGGTTTTGTTTCTTCTTTTTTGAGACTTAAGCTCTCATCATTTATAAAGCTGCTATACAAATTTCGTGCCAAATTTTGATACAGTTAAGGTCACATGAATTATATAGTTACTATTTAAAAGATTACTAGTCCAAAATTAATCACATGATGAATATTAAAGCTTTTCTTTTGGGTGTTTTGAATCAAAACAACATGTGATTATGTAAGGGTATTTAGACAGCAATTGTTAAATCATTGAATCATTGACACGCAGAAGAAAAGTCTTTACAATGTTCGTCATGTCATTATGCAAATTTATTCAGGCAGCAATTGCTATGTCATTATAATAGCTCAGTTTATAATAATACACATTGCTTCTTCTAGTATTGATTTCCATTTTAGATAATGTTTTTAACCCTTTTCAGCTAAATAATCCGTTGAATCATTTTAAATTAAAACACTCGCAAGAAAAGTCTTATCAATGTTGATTGTGTGATTATGCAAGTGTGTATGAACATGATTTGTTGAAACATTAAATAACAACATGCAGGAGAAAAGTCTTATCCAAGTTCATCTTGTGATTATGCAAATGTGTACAAACAAAATTTGTTGATGCATATTCAATCAAAACACAGAGGCAAAAAGCCTTATCAATGTTCATCCTGTGATTATGCAAGGATGTAGACACAACATTTGTTAAAACATATTAACTTACATAATCACATGATGAACATTGAACAGGCTTTTCTTCTATGTATTTAGGGTGAATATGATCTAACAATTATTCCTGTCTGAATACACTTGCATAATCACATGATGAACTTTGAAAAGGCTTTTCTTCTGTGGCTTTTCATTTAATATGATTTAACAATTGCTTTCTGAATACATTTGCATAATCACATGATGAACATTATTAAGGCTTTTCGACTGTATGTTTTGAATCAAAACATACAGAAGCAAAACCTTTTCAATGTTCATTATGTAATTATGCCAGTGTATTCAGAAAGCAATTGTTGAATCATATTAACTCAAAAGACACAGGAAAAGAAGCGTTTTCAATGTTCATCAAGTGATTGTGCAAGCGTATTCAGACAGCAATAATTTTTAGATCATAGTCAACTTAAACACATAGAAGAAAGGCTTTTTCAATGTTCATCATGTGATTATGTAAGTTAATATGTTTTAACAAATGTTGTGTCTACATCCTTGCATAATCACAGGATGAACATTGATAAGGCTTTTTGCCTCTGTGTTTTGATTGCATATGGATCAATCAATCAATTAGCGTTTTCAATGTTCATCAAGTGATTATGCAAGTGTATTCAAACAGCAATAATTTTTAGATCATAGTCAACCAAAACACATAGAAGAAAGGCCTTTTCAATTGTTCACAGCAATTGTTAAATCATATTAATAGCCCAGTTTACAGTACACATTGCTTTTTCTAATCTTGATTTCCATTTTAGATAACGTTTTTAACCCATTTCAGATAAAGATTTTTAGACATTAAGTGAAAAATAAATAATAATTTTTGTGACGTTAATTTTATATTCTCCATGCTATGGATGAGGGTGTAAGAATCTCACCACTTCATAGTCTGCATATGGTAAAAGTCCATAAATAAGGTTTCATCAGTTATGTTTAGCTTCACTAAATACAACTCTTTATTTTATTTTAAAAGATCAATTGTTTTCACAAAAATAAACCAATATAATAACATACTTGCGAATAGATAAAATATCCCACTTTACAATCATACACGTTGTTTTTTAATATTGATTTCTATTTTAGATAACACTTTTAACCCATTTCGGATACAGATTTTTAATAAATAAGTGAAAAATAAATAATATATAAATAGAAATAATGATATTTCATTAAATTAAGTATATATTCCCCACCCTGTGAGTGAGGGTGTAAGAATCTCACCGCTGCATAGTCCGCATATGGTAAAAGTCCATAAATAAGCTTTAATCAGTTATGTTTAGCTTCACTGGACACAATTCTTTATTTTATTTTAAAATATCATCAATTTTTTTCAGAAAAATAAACCAACATATTAACATACTTGCGAATAGAATGAATAGCACTGAATTCAGATTTAAAATATCCCACTTTACAATAATACACGTTGTTTTTTAATATTGATTTCCATTTTAGATATGGTAAACGTCCATAAATAAGCTATAATCAGTTATGTTTAGCTTCACTGGACACAACTCTTTATTTTATTTTAAAAGATCATCAATTTTTTTCACAAAAATAAACCAATATAATAACATACTTGCGAATAGATAAAATATCCCACTTTACAATAATACACGTTTTTTAATATTGATTTCCATTTTAGATAACACTTTTAACTCATTTCAGATAAAGATTTTTAATAAATAAGTGAAAAATAAATAATATATAAATAGGAATAATGCTATTTCATTAAATTAAGTATATATTCCCCACCCTGTGAGTAAAGTGAGGGTGTAAGAATCTCACCGCTGCATAGTCCGCATATGGTAAAAGTCCATAAATAAGCTTTAATCTGTTATGTTTAGCTTCACTAGACACAACTTTTTATTTTATTTTAAAGGATCATCAAATTTTTCCAGAATAATAAACCAATATAATAACATACTTGCAAATAGTGTAAATAGCTCTGAATTCAAATTTAAAATATCCCACTTTACAATAATACACGTTGTTTTTTAATATTGATTTCCATGTTAGATATGGTAAACATCCATAAATCAGCTTTAATTAGTTATGTTTAGCTTCACTGGACACAACTCTTTATTTTATTTTAAAGGATCATCAAATTGTTCCAGAAAAATAAACCAATATAATAACATACTTGCGAATAGAGTGAATATCACTGAATTCAGATTTAAAATATCCCACTTTACAATAATACACGTTGTTTTTTAATATTGATTTCCATTTTAGATATGGTAAACGTTCATAAATAAGCTTTAATCAGTTATGTTAGGCTTCACTGGACACAACTCTTTATTTTATTTTAAAAGATCATCAATTTTTTTCACAAAAATAAACCAATATAATAACATACTTGCGAATAGATAAAATATCCCACTTTACAATAATACACGTTTTTTAATATTGATTTCCATTTTAGATAACACTTTTAACTCATTTCAGATAAAGATTTTTAATAAATAAGTGAAAAATAAATAATATATAAATAGGAATAATGCTATTTCATTAAATTAAGTATATATTCCCCACCCTGTGAGTAAAGTGAGGGTGTAAGAATCTCACCGCTGCATAGTCCGCATATGGTAAAAGTCCATAAATAAGCTTTAATCTGTTATGTTTAGCTTCACTAGACACAACTTTTTATTTTATTTTAAAGGATCATCAAATTTTTCCAGAATAATAAACCAATATAATAACATACTTGCAAATAGTGTAAATAGCTCTGAATTCAAATTTAAAATATCCCACTTTACAATAATACACGTTGTTTTTTAATATTGATTTCCATGTTAGATATGGTAAACGTCCATAAATCAGCTTTAATTAGTTATGTTTAGCTTCACTGGACACAACTCTTTATTTTATTTTAAAGGATCATCAAATTGTTCCAGAAAAATAAACCAATATAATAACATACTTGCGAATAGAGTGAATATCACTGAATTCAGATTTAAAATATCCCACTTTACAATAATACACGTTGTTTTTTAATATTGATTTCCATTTTAGATATGGTAAACGTTCATAAATAAGCTTTAATCAGTTATGTTAGGCTTCACTGGACACAACTCTTTATTTTATTTTAAAAGATCATCAATTTTTTTCACAAAAATAAACCAATATAATAACATACTTGCGAATAGATAAAATATCCCACTTTACAATAATACACGTTTTTTAATATTGATTTCCATTTTAGATAACACTTTTAACTCATTTCAGATAAAGATTTTTAATAAATAAGTGAAAAATAAATAATATATAAATAGGAATAATAATATTTCATTAAATTAAGTATATATTCCCCACCCTGTGAGTGAGGGTGTAAGAATCTCACCGCTGCATAGTCCGCATATGGTAAAAGTCCATAAATAAGCTTTAATCAGTTATGTTTAGCTTCACTAGACACAACTCTTTATTTTATTTTAAAGGATCATCAATTTTTTTCACAAAAATAAACCAATATAATAACATACTTGCGAATAGATAAAATATCCCACTTTACAATAATACACGTTTTTTAATATTGATTTCCATTTTAGATAACACTTTTAACTCATTTCAGATAAAGATTTTTAATAAATAAGTGAAAAATAAATAATATATAAATAGGAATAATAATATTTCATTAAATTAAGTATATATTCCCCACCCTGTGAGTGAGGGTGTAAGAATCTCACCGCTGCATAGTCCGCATATGGTAAACGTCCATAAATAAGCTTTAATCAGTTATGTTTAGCTTCACTGGACACAACTCTTTATTTTATTTTAAAAGATCAATTTTTTTCAGAAAAATAAACCAATCAAATAACATACTTGCGAATAGAGTAAATAGCACTGAATTCTGATTTTAAATATCCCCGTTTACAGTTACATGTTGCTTCTTCTAATATTGATTTTCGTTTTGGATAAAAATTTAAGCAGTTTCGGCTAAAGATTCTTAAAAAATAAGTGAAAAATAAATAATAAATGAAGAATAATCATATTTCGTTAAATTAAGTATATATCCCCCACCCTGTGGATGAGGATGTAAGAATCTCACCACTGCATAGTCCGCATGTGGTAAAAGTCTGTAAATCAGCTTTAATCAGTTATGTTCAGCTTCACTAGACACAACTTTTGATTTTATTGTAAAAGATCATCTTTTTTTCAGAAAAATAAACCCAATATAATACATACTTGTGGATAAAGTAATTAGTACCATAATCTGGTTTAAAATAAGCTAGTTTGCAAAACTACAGGTCGCTTCTTCTAATGTTGATTTCCATTTTAGATAACATTTTCAATCCAATTCGGCTAAATATCTGTGGCTAAACACTCCTGCTGCAAGATCTGAAAATATATTCAAAATTAATTGTATACAAAATTTTCCAGCACATAAATGCATGAATAATAAAATCCAATCTTCAATTACTGTTTAATAGCCGTTCATTTTGTTTCTTCTCTTTTTGAGAGTTGAGCTCTTGTCATTTATAAAGCTGCTATACAAGTTTCATCCCAACTTTTGATTCGGTTAAGGTCACATGAATTATATAGTTACTATTTCAAATGTATTGTATGTCAATATGATAAAAAGATAAGCAACCAAAATTCAGTAAATGAAAAAACCTTTATATATTTTATATCTGCACAAACATATAATGGTAATTTTGTAATTAGAAGCTGGTAAAAGATAAAGGCTGTCCAATTACATTGGTGCTGCTATGAACTAATTAACTATTTGTTAGAATAACTTTATTATTAGCCTAAATTAAAACAGCTGACATTTTATAATAACTAACACGTTTTAAAAATTCTTATAGTTAACAGGGAGACTTTGACTCAGTTGACCTAAGGTAATAATTACACCATTTGTAAACTCGTCAAATTTTTATACTGAATGATAAATAATAATATATAAAACCTGGCTTCTTAATTTTACGATATAGTTACTTTTTTCCTAAAATCATATACAGTATTCTGCATTGCATTGAAGATGAAGACAACCTCATATTTTTGCTAATTGAAGGAGTACAGTTTTGATTTCTTGCAGTCATACAGATTTAAAATCTCATGTTTTAAGGTACTCAACATAAAAGTTAACATTAAACGTAGCCTCCTACTAGGACTTCGAAACCAGGCCATTTCTTCATATCTTGTTCCACGTTGGAGATATTGCAAAAAGTTGTTAAGAATTCCATTTTGGCTTCCAATGCCAGGATTCCAGAAGAATTGATAATTGTATTAGAGTGGTCGGAGGATCAGTTAAGAGGGGCTACATTCAATAGTTCATTATTTGTATTTTTAAAATCAATTATCTTTGTATGCTTTTTTCACAATTAAATCAACTACCAAAAATTTTTGTTTTAAGAAAATGTTTAGTTCCATAACATTATTCATTTGTAAATGTGTCAAAATTTTGTTTCCATGGCATTCCTATTAATTCGAAAACTAACTCGTTATTCTGTGTGGACTTTGTGTGAAAATACTGGAAAAAATTAAACATGCAGTTTTTTGGCATGAAACTTGGTATTGGGAGAAAACATGGGATTTTTAAAAACGTTTTGCAAAATCTCTTATGCGAAGCAAAATATCGATAATTGACCCGGTTTAGAAGTTGTAGTACGCTGGGTTTAGGACCAACAAGAAATTTTAAACAACTTTTTGCAATATCTCCTATGTGAAACAAAATATCGATAATTGGTCCGGTTTTGAAGTTGAAGTATGCTGGGTTTAAGTTTACATATAAGTTAAGTAAGCAAAACATTTATTATCATCATTAAGTATCAAAATTAGATTGAAACATAGAGCAATATAAAATCTGCATACTTACAAACTAAGAGTAAGTTGCTAAAATAAATGTATTTATATTTTCGGTCCCTAATCCAGAAATTACACAGCTTTAACTTTAGACACACAAAATTTACAATATTTTCAACTTCAAATTCAATGCGATGTTAACGTTCCCCCTTAAAGTCACAAAAATCGTTTCCCAGTCATCGCTCTCTGTTAATCATTTTCATTTTTTGGTTGTTTTTCTTTGTGTTCAACTGATAAATCTCTTTTGAGCGTCACTATAAAGAGCATTTTCTTGTTTCAGTTTTGAAATGGTAGAGTCGATCATTAAGCGGTTGTGGTGTTTCTGAATCAAGAATTACTACAATTTCACTGGTAAGATTTCGGTATCACCGACACCACTTTTCAGCTCAACAATCTCATCACTGAAGTCTACATTCAGTTAAAACACTTTTACAGAACTTTCGAAACCTTCTTTTACTATTTTTGTTTTAGGGGAGATTGTTCATTATCCATATTTCAACTTTCCCACAGTTAGTTTCTTTTAAAAGATTATGTTTCTCTTTATAAAATTGCTTTTATGCCTGTGGCAATGGTATACAAACCTTTTTTCTTTCTCTTTATCTTTAATTTGTTGTGTGTCAATATCTCTTGCAGCAGGTTATCTTAGGTATAAAGTCACTATCATTTGGTTTCACCCTTATAAGTTTATTTTAGACTAGAGTATATTTTTAGTTACTCTCCTTTGAATTTTTGGTGTTTGTTTATTAATATTATTTTTATCTGTGATATTCTTAACTGACTGGTCCAGCTATTTTCTTTATAGAAAAAAGTATAAGTAACTTAATTCATACTCTCGATTATATGTTTTAGATACTGTATCTGAAAAAAATTGATAAGTAATCTAAATATTCATTTAAAATACATCATTGGGTACATACACCCTAACATCCATTAACACATAATAAAAGAAAATAATTATTTTTCACTTGTATCTAATTTGGTCTGTTAACACTGCTTCATTTTCTAATTGTCTAAACCAACGTTTTAATAGATGGAAGTATTTTCTGTTTTTTCCGTTTATTTGATTGTGTCTTTCTATACTCAGTGAGTTTCTGCATAAACCCAATTGTGTTTTTAATAGTTTCTATTTACGAATCAAATTAGAAACTTTATTTGAAATTACATTTTTTGTTTGTTGTCTTTCTGGGTTATTTTTTGTTCTCAACTAATATTTACTTCAGATACTGACTATTTTTTCACACTTATTTAATTATTATTTCCTATGTAAGCGAGCACTTTGCAATTTGCCACTAATGTTTTTTTTTTTTACTAAATAAAAACTCTCCTAGCCTTCTGGTGTGGAAAGTGACAAATCGTCTAAAGAATATAGTCGTCTGATTATAAGAAAAATAAAGAACTTAAGGGGTAAGTGTGACTAAATAACATACCACGTTTCCGGTTGCCTCATTTGGAAAATGTTAACATGATATCGGAACTTGTCTACCCATGACAACCCCTTCTGAAAGATTTCATCGACGTTAAGGTTATTTGTACGAGGGAGCTAATGGGCATTGTTGTCTTAGAGTTCCATTTTTCACCAAACAAGTATTTTAAGAATTCTTGGTGATACTGACTTTTTTCCATTGCACTTGTTCAATTCTTTCTTCACATGTAAATCTTTACTTTGTGATTATCAAATCATGTTTTCTGTGTATTTCTTTAGCTTTTCAACTCTGTTGTCAACAACTGATAATGTGGTATGCGATTCTTTGGTATCAAAATATTTTTACACTGGCATTTGTTTCTTTTTGTTAATGCATATTTTATATTTGCTACCAGAGAACATATTGATTCATCTAGTTCTGTGACCTACGTATCAGTCTTTATTTGCTTAAAAACTTAATACATCACCTCTTTATAATACGTTTTTTTCTTAATATTTAGTAATCAACCCACATATATGTATTATTGCGTTTCGTCATCTGCATTCTGGTAATTTTTAATAAAATAATTTTATTTACAAACTATTTTTTAAGTTTCTAATCAGGCTGCTTCTTTCTTGGTAGTTTTTTTTTAAGTTTTAACTGGATAAATACTCATTACTTTTTTTACGGATTTATCTGAGAAATAAAACCAGTTTATCTAGAGCGGTATTTTTATTATTAAAATTCTCAAATGCCGTTAATTTTTCTTTAGGTTTATCAATTTAAGTTAACTGTATTATGCTGTTTAGAAGGTGTGTTCCCAAGAGCAACCTTTAATTTATTAGTAGGGGATTGTCCTTTGGATGTCACATTTGGTAATGTGGAATCGAATGACATAACCCTAATAATAAGTAAAAAGCTGCTCTTGGCGAAAAACATCTCAAACATCAAAGTTGCAATTTAGCTATACTGACAAACATAATAAAACTTAAACGGGAACTGAGGATTTTAAAAATAAAATTTTGATATGAAATAACCATAGTTATTTCTCTATGAACTTTAACATAAGAGTAACAGTATACTATCAAGTGATAAAACATTATAAAAAGCAATTAAAAAGACGCAACCTCATTTCAGAATTAAAGTAAACAAGTTACTAATCAAAATGTATTGATTAAATACCAGAATAAAGATGAAGATATGGAGAAATAGTTATGTAAATTGACAACTAAATCTTTAAATGAAATGTAGTTTGAAGAGTGATAAGTTAAAATTTAAAACAAATAAGGACTGATATATATGTCCGAGGACTAGATGAATCAATATTTTCTCTCCTAGAAAACATAGAATTTTAAGTAAGAAAAGAAAGTAAAACTGCAGTCTAAAAATATTTTAATACTACAAAATTGCACAGTACATAATCAACTACAAGCAATAAATTTGAAAATATATGAACACACAAAGTTAACATGATTGACAAATTAAAAAATGATGTATCACATTTGAAAGAACAATTTATTAAGTGCAATGAATAACGGTAATGTCTCAAAGATTTAACAGCACACTTGTTTGGTGCCAAATTGGAATTCTAAGGTGATGAAGCCCATTGGCTTTTCCATGCAAATAACCGTAACATCTTCTAGATGTTTTAGAATTGGTTCGTCATATGGTTTGATAAGTTCCGATATTGTGTTAAGATTTTTAAGAGACACAACTTGAAATCTGGTATGATACTTACTGGCACTTTTCCCGTAGGTTATTATTTTCTTTATAAAATCGGATTGCGTAAAATCTTTAACACTATCGTTATTTTCTTAATCTGAGGACCCTGAGATTATGCATTTAAGAAGCGAAACTTGAGTTGTAAATTACAATATTCTTCCTTACATTTGAAAGAAGAATTAAATAACTATGCAGAAAATAGGCAATATCCTAAACAAATGTTGATAAGGCACAAAAAATAATTAAGAAATTAAATAGAGAAGACTTTTAATTGAAAACGAAAGTTATTTTAAATTTCATTAGTAGACAGGAAATATTTAATACGTAATGTGATATATACAGGAATTCATTTAATTCAGAAAACCAGGAATTTGATAAATTATGACAAAACAAACATACCACAATCTGTTGAAATGGCTATTTAGAAATCTATAACCTGAAGCAAGGTTTATATATCACAAATCTGGCGCAATGTAAAGAAAGAACTACTTTCTACAATTCTGTGTAACTGCATGCAATGTTATAAGTACCTAAGGGCATATTTTTAAATGAATATTTAGGTTATTTATCAACTTTTCTTATATATGGTAGCTAGAAAATATTTTTGTGGCATTAAAATAACTTATTTGTATTTTTATTAGAGAGGGAAAATCTGCACCATTCAGTCGTAAATATCACAAGCAAAAATAATGACATAAAACAAACTAAAAAAATACTGTGTGATAGTAATGAAACGTATAATCAGCTTTAAAATGGAGTTATAAAAGAAAACTCAAATACTATTGATTTAATACAGTATAATCAGCTGAAATCATATTAAAACAACAGAATAAAGTGCAAGAAAATGAAAAAGATATAATACATCATTACCACAGAAACAAGAGAACATATTCAAGAAGAAACATAATTTTTAGAAGAAAGTCAACTGGTTGCAAGTTAAAGCAAAGATCGTGAGCAATATATTCCAAGAGAAATATTTAAAAAGAAAAGTTCCGATAATTGAGTGGAAGTGTTTCAATGGAACTCGAGATTTCAGGGTATGAAGTTGTTGAGCTGAAGATGGATATCGATGATACAGAAGTCTTACTGGTGAAATTGTAGGAATTCTTTGATTTAGAAACACAACAGCTGCTAAATGAAGACATATGCAGATTATTTGAACTGTAAAATGTTCAGTTTTAAAATTAAAACATGACAAAATGCTATTTACGAAAACGGCAATACAAACAAAAATACAGCTGTTGTTTAAATCTGAATCTATTAGTCCAAAAAAACATTTTTTTGTTTCGAAGATACATGATTATGCTAAATTAACCATAACAAAAAAATATTGCTTCAATCTTACGGAAAATTTAAAAGTATGGACGCAGCAAGTGCGTTATGGTAGCGAATTTTCATTAAAATATTTTAAATTGCAAATATGTCTTTTTTTAAATGAAAGGCATCAAATTTGGTTAACAGTATAACTTGTATAGTAGAAAAAAATGTGCCTTATTTCATCAAAATAGCTTTATTCTTTGAAGAGGTACAAAAAGTTTCTGAAAGAAAATTTAGGTGTTCCAAACAAAAAACTAGTCCAATTTTCTGGCCAGCGAAACTCCATTACTCACAAAAAGCTTTTTGACAATAATTGATAAAAAAATTTGCATGAAAATTTACAAACAATTTCTTTCACGAAAATTCGTCAACTTTAAAAAATGGCTTAAGTAATGTTACACGAAAATAATTTTTTTACGAAAATTTGTTAAACAATTTTTTTCACAAAAATTCTAAAGCATTTTTTTAAGTAACTTATTAAACATTTATCATTAGTTACTAAGGAACCTCGGTGGTTCAGGGGTAAGAACGTGTGCCTCTGAACCGAAGGGTACTGGGTTCGATCCCAGGGTACTCCTTTCACTTTTTCAGTACAAACTGTAACATTAACATCAGCCGAGGTTCTGGCATTGTATTTGAGCAAGTTGAATGTCTGCACGTTCCGCCCTTCGGAGGGGGCGTAAGGCCGTCGGTCCCGTGTCCATGCGATGTCGGGCACGTTAAAGATCCCTACCCTCCTTACAGAAAGGCAGGGGTTCGGCAAAATTTCCAGGATAGTGAGGTGAAACTGCTCCCTGGCGTCGGTCATTGGCCATAGTCGCGGAAATAGGCCGACGTTAAAGAAACAAAACACACACATCATTAGTTACTAACATTTCACAAAAATCTTAGAAAAACTTACTAAATATATTTTACACAAAAATTTGCTGAAAAAAATACGTAAGATTCAAATTATATACCCAATCTGTAATTAAAACTGAAAAAAAAAAAGAAAATGTAAGTAAATTATTTTTTTAACTTTCCACAGAAATTTGAACTAGTGGAAGAAAAATATAAGCGGAAAATACTCATATTTTCATATCACAAGCTGGCCCTTCACTTTTGAAACACAAAATACAGGCTGTACCAATTATACACTATCAAACCAGAAACTCTATAACTCAAACTACTGCCAAAGCATCAGAGAAAGGGTCTATTTAAAATTAACTTTCTGCAAATATTTTAGTCAAATGAAGCACAATCAGGATTCAAGCTGAAACTTAAAGCTTTGTACAACAAACTTCTTACGACATTTCTTCTACATAACCCGCAGGTTCTTTGTCTGAAAATAGCCGATTTTGACGTTTCATGGTACCTTCTGCGTACCAAATTTGGTTGCCATAGCTTTGTTATTTCCAGATATTTAATTATATATTTTAATGTTATTTATTGAACCAAACAAATAAGAACTTCAACAAGACAATCGCATAAGTCAGAGACTTCTTTGCGTTGTGTCTTGAGTATCATACAATTTTTCGAAATTAACATTCACTAAGATACATACATATCATACTAGACTACACAGTAAGGCCAAATTAAGTTTAAAATTAAAACCAACCTAAGAAACCTAGAAATACAAAATCAAACAAACAAAAAAATATCAACGATTAGTGTTGTCAAGGGATACAAAATATTCTAACAGACTTATTGGTATTGTCCCCTGTGGGTCCGGGGACTAACTAAAAGAATAGGCCCAAGGTAACTCCTGCCTGTCGTAAAAGGCGACTAATTGGAATCAAACACTGGCGGGGGTCTTGTCCATGTGGGCCTGGAGGGAGGCGGATATCTCTGGGGAGTGATGTACACCCGGATTTTGAGGCCTCCACTCTGGGCTTAGAAATGGATGGTTGCCCGCGCTTGGTTGTTACTCGGGAGCGGGGTTCCAGATGGGTGCCGCCTTGGGTTGAGTGCTGGCGGGTGTCGTGTGTCTAGACGTTCCGGAGGGGGTTGACAACTCTGATGAGTGGTAAACACCCCGAGTTTGGGGCCCCACTGTGTGCTTCAGAACGGACGGACGGCCTTGCTTGTGCGATACTCGGGAGCGGGGCTCGATGGGATGTCGCCTTGAGTCTAGCACTGGTGGGTGTCGGGTCTAGACGAACCCGGAGGAGAGCTGAGATCTTTAGGGGTGGAATAAAACTAAGGGTTGAGGCCTCTTCTGTGAGCTTCGAAACGGACAAACGACCCCACTTGGATGCTGCTCAGATGCAGGACTTCATGATACTGCACGAGTCAAACACTGACGGATGTCTGGTCCAGACGAATTCGGAGAGATGTTATATCTCTTTGAGCTTTGAGACGGGCAAGCGACTTCGCTCAGATGGCAGTACATCTGTCAAACAAAGTTTCACCTCGCAGTTGTCGTCTCCTGTCGGAAGCTTGATTTGGTGGGTGAAATTTAAGCTAACGCTGGCAGGTGTTGGACCTGGACGAACCCGGAGGTGGCTGGGGTCTCTAGGGGTGGATTACACCTGGAGACTTGGGCCTACTCTGTGAGCATCGATACAGGCTAACGACCCCGCCTGGATGCTGCTCGAAGGCGGGACTTCATGATACCGCCTCGAGTCAATGAAACATTGGCGGGGGTCCGGTAGGTGAGGCTGGGGGGAGGCAGACATCTCTGGGGAGTGATATGCACCCGGAGTTTTTCGCCTCCACTGTGGTCTCAGAGACTTACAATTGGCCTCGGTTGGTTGTTACTCGGGAGCGGGGTTCCAGATGATACCGCCCTGGATTGAGTCCTGGCGTGTGTCGTGTGTCCAGACGTCCCATGGGGCTCTGATCTCTGATGAGTGGTAAACACCCGGAGTTTGGAGCCCATACTGTGTGCTACGAAACGGACGGACGGCCTCGCTGGGGTGATGCTCGGGAGCGGGACTCGATGGGAAGTTGCCTTGAGTCTTAACACTGTTAGGTGTCAGGTTTGGAAGATCCTGGGGGAGCTGACATCTCTAGGGGTGGATTACAACTGGAGATTAGATGCTGCTCGAGAGCGGGATTTCATGATACCGCCCGAAGGCAAACACTGACAGATGTCGGGTCCAGACGAACGCGGAGAGAGGTTATCTCTCTTTGAGCTTCGAAACGGGCAAGCGACTTCACTCAGATGGCAGTACACCTGCCAAACAAACTTTCACCCTCAAGAAAATATCTACTCCCTCAGGCAGCTGGAATTGATGGGTGAAATCTAAATAATTAGACGTGAGCCACAATAGACCTAAGGTCGCGGTGGAGGGACTGGAATAGCCCACTCACAATAAAATCTAATCTAATCTAAATCTATTGGTATTGGTGTGATATATACATATACAGGGCCTTCATTAATTCCCGAACCCCACGTGACCGCTTAAGTTAGGCAACCCGGCATACACGGTTGTACAACCTGAATTAATGAAATCCCTAAGATGCCAGTGTTGTCTCATATTTCCTTTGGGGTTTTATAAAAAATATAAAAATCATAATAAGGTTAAACAGTAAATGTCTTAAATGTATTTATTATTTAGTATTTTTAACAGCAAGTCTGTTTATGTATGGTTTACTTGTATTGATTGTTAAAAATATAAATTAAAAACAATAAAATATTACTTTTATTTTGTATAGATATCAAAATTTTGTAATGTACGTAAACAAATTGAGGTCCGATTATTTAAACTTCTAATTTACGGTTTTGGAAATGTGTATTGTGTAACATTGAACAAATATGTACCTATTTGGGCAGATTACCGACACAACAGATTTGGTAGGGCTTCGTTCCATGCCATGTTGAATACCGTCAACAACATAACATACCTACACCTTTAACTTACGTAAGAACGGAATAAAAATGCTAAGTTTTGATAAAAACTGTTTATTTTATTATCCAACAGATAGAACATTATTTAAAAAAGGTAAACACTGGTCGAACTTGGAAAATGCCCAATATACATACAAAATAACCGTCAAAAGGAATTGTGCGCCAATGGACTGAACTGTCAATTGATTTAGTAACTTTAGGGTCCCTAGTCTAGTGGTTTTTTACTTTTTGGACTGCCAACTCATAAAATCATATTCCACTAAAAGAGAGACATAATCCGGTCACGTGGGGTTCAGGAATATATATATATATATATATATATATATATATATATATATATATATATATATATATATATATATATATATATATATATATATACAGATATTCACTTAAAAACAAATTAAGTTGTGTTGTGTAACAATCAAGGCAGCACTAAATTTTCTAATATTCAATTATGTGTTTTCTTTATCAATATTCGGGGAATATTTACGTTAGTACAATAATTTGGTATATAAATCGTCGATATGTTGAACCACACAAACTTATCGTATAACCGTCCTTACTATCAGAAGGAGCAGATTTAGGCAGTTTTTTCATATGCTCGAAAACTAATTATCTTTACAATGCTAGCAAGAGGAGCTGATTACCGACTATAACACACTGGTCTGGCCAAGGAGTTAAAGTTCATTAGTAGCAAATGTTGAGTCCTGCTTACCAAACAAGGGAGACCCATTTCAGATGACCTCACAAAACTCTTAAAGAGTCCTGTCCAGAAAAACCGTCCAGGATTTTGTTTCGCATGTAATAAATTCCAGCAAGCCGTCCAGGGTTTCCGTGTATAAATACTTTCTAGAACCAGTCCAGGGTTCCGTTGAAGTGTAAGGAGAGACCGTAAACCGACCAGGGATTATGTTTTATATCACACATAATGTAAATAGTTGTCGCAGCAGTCCAGGGTCCCGTTCAACCTTACGGAAGTACTGTAAACATGCCAGGCATTATATTACATATAATGTAACTAGTTGCTAGAAGCAGTCCAGGGTTCCGTTATACCGCAAGAGAAGTACTCGCACCGACCAGTCCTTATATATACTTGTACATAATGTAAATATGTTCTACCAAAGCCGTCCAGGATTCCTTTCTACTCTAGGAAAAGACTGCAAACTGACCAGTCATTATATTTTATATTGTACCAACTGTAAATAAGTTTACATCTTTTAGGAATTGTAAATAAATAAATAGAATGGAAACATCTCTTAGATGAGTTAACCAAACACCCAAACAAAGAAGGTTACAAATCAAGAATTAGAACAATTGTAAAGAACAATGTCCAAGAATATTTAAAGTAATGCTTACCAGATGATGGATATGATAGTGAAGAATTAATAAATATGTCACTGAAAATGTATTTTTGAAAGGTCCAGAGACTGAAATACGAAAATTTGTTCTTGAATTTGTGAAAGTGTAAATATCCAAGTTCATTGGATGTAAATGGTATGAGTGATATGGATTGGTTCCAGGTTTTCTTGAATAGGCATCGTGATATAACCATGATGAAACCTGAGAATACAAAGTTGAGTAGAGGATACGATTTTTTTCTTTATTTCCTTAACGTCAGCCTATTTACGTGAGTATGGCGAATCACCGACGCCATGAAGCAATTTCACCTCACTATCCTGGGAATTTTGCAGAACCCCTGCCTTTCTGTAAGGAGGGATATTTAACATGCCTAAGATCGCATGGTACACGGAACCAACGACGTTACGCCCCCCATCGGAATGGCGGAACATGCAGATATTAAACTTGCTCGAACACAAGGTCAAAACCTCGGTTGATGTTATTTTTACAGTATGTACTTAAAATGTAAAAGGTTACCCTGCTGGGCGTCGAACCCAGTACCTCTGTATTCAGAGACACATGTTATTATCACTGGACTGCCGAGACTGTGAGGATAGGATTTAACAAAGCCAAAGTAAAAGATCTCTTTAAGAACCATGAATAATTACAAAAAACGTTTTTGTTTACTCCTAACAAAATCTACAACCTTGGTCAAACTGGGATACAGACGGTGTTGAAAGCCCCAGAAGTTGTTACCCCATAATCCAAAAAGTAAGTTGGCGTACTTGCATTTGCTGAGAAAGAAGAGATGGTAACCATGGCTGCTATAGTGAATGCTATTGGACAGTCATTACTCCTAATATATATTTTTCCTTGAATCAGGAATATCAACGATTATTTAGAAGATGGCCCAAATGGGAGTGTTGCGGTCGGAACAATATTTGGTTGGATAACTGGTGGTATGTTCCCCAAAGTCTTAAAACAAATTGTTAGGTATACTTCTTGCAATTGTGAGAATGAAATGTTAGCCTTATTGGGCCACCATGAAAGTCATGCAACGCTGTCATCAATATTATATGCTAGGGAACATGACGTTAAACCTTCGTCTTTTCCACCACACACTTGGCATCCGCCTTCAACTACTCGATATTGGTGTTTATGGAACTTTTAAATTGAACTGATTTAACGATTGGCTAGTTTCACATCTTAGTACAACTTTGATGCTACATTTGTCTGTCATACGAATAATCCAGATCCAGAAGTTATCACTAACATGTCATCGAAAATTTTAGAGGAGATGCTGAAAATGAAGCTGCTGGATATCTGCTCCGAAAGGATGTTCCATCTACATCCAAAGAAGTTTTACTGAAAAATGTTACCATAACCCACGGAAATATATCCCACCTACCTTCAACCTACCCAGTAAAAAGTGCACTATAATGCGAGGGGCAGCAAGGCCGTTTCCAAAGGTGGGATTAGCAAGAAAAGCAAGATGAAAGGAAATGAGGGGACATTTCGAATTTCTATGAAAACTCGGAAAATCATGAATTGCAAGCTAGATAGAAGAAAAAGAAGAAGCGGAAACTGAGGAGAAAGTTTTAGAGGAATACAAAATTGGTGATCCAGTTTCATCACCTTTAAATGTGATGAGTAGAGAGAGAGAGGGTGAAAAGAAGAGTACTTCAAGATCATTTTGATTCAGAAATGACAGACGAATTAAATGACACAGCAAGTGAATGTCATAGAGAATTATATTAGAAAATATTATTGCTTGGAAGACTTTTATTTCTGATAATAAACAGTTTTCTAGGAGACTTGCATAATAGTTGGAAGTGGAAACTTATCATTGTTTTTAAAAGTCATGGTCAATATAGTTAATTTAATTGCACACTTATTTTTGCAGAGAGTATTGCTGACATTGTAAAGAGAATTAGTTTTCGAGCATATGAAAAAACCACCCAAATCTGATTGTGATAGAATGGTAATACGATAAGTTTCAGTAACAGCAATATGCAATTAATCTCAAATTCCTATCCTTCTTTGATTGACGACTTTTGTTATATGTGTGATCGATCATATCGAGAATATATATACCTAATTATCGTACTTTAGTAAATATGTACCTAATATTGATAGAGAAAACACATAATTGATTATATATTATATTTGGAAAATTTATAATATGTTTTTAGTGAATTATTGTGGAAAAAAATTACTAATGGGGGATCGCGACTTTTCAACTTTGAAATTTCTTCAAATGAGCGCGTATATATATATATATATATATATATATATATATATATATATATATATATATATATATATATATATATATATATATTGTAGTGGTAGATTTTCTTTTAGATGTTTTCCATCAGAACATATCTTATATAGGTTTATTTTTTTCAGATTGTAAAAATTACATGAAAAACCCTCAACCAAAGCTATATTACTTTGCTTGTTTAGCGTCTTATTCTCTTTCTACGCACCTTATTAATCAAATTTTCCAACAAGGACATTTTGACATTTCACTCACTGTGTCACTTAATTCGACTAAATCGTCTGTTATTTCTGAATGACCATGAAGTACTCTTCTTTTCACTCTCTCTCTCTCTCTACTAATCGCATTTTAAGATGATGAAACTGGATCACCAATTTTGTATTCCTGTAAAACTTTCTTCTTAGTTTCCGCTTCTTCTTTTTCTTCTATCTAGCTTGCAATTCATGTTTTTCCGAGTTTTCGTATAAATTCAAAATGTCCCCTCATTACATTTAATCTCTTGCTTTTCTTACCAATCCAAGCTTTGGAAAAAGCCTCACTGCTCCTGGCGTTTTAGGACACTTTTTTACTGGGTAAGTTGACGGTAGATGGAGTATTTTCGAGGCCTATGGTAACAGTTTTCAGGAAAACTTCTTTAGATGTAGATGGAACATCTTTTCGCAGCAGATATCCTGCAGCTTCATCTTGAACATCGCCTCTAAAGTTTTTGATGACGTGTTAGTAGCAGCTTCCGGATCTGGATTACTCTATGACAGACAAATGTAGCATCAAAGTTCTACCAAGATATGAAACTAGCCAATCGTTAAAACATTTCAATTTAAAAGGACTGTAGACACCAATATCGAGTAGTTGAAGGCCGACGCCATGTGGGTGGTGGAAAAGGCAAAGGTTTAACATCATGTTCCCTAGCATATAATATTGATGACAGCATTGCATGACTTTCATGGTGGCCCGATAAGGCTAACATTTCATTCTCACAATTGCAAGAAGTATACCTAACAATTTGTTTTAAGACTTTGGGGAACATACCACCAGTTATCCAACCAAATATTGTTCCGACCGCAACACTCCCATTTGGGCCATCTTCTAAATAATCGTTGATATTCCTGATTCAAGGAAATATATATATTAGGAGCAATGACTGTCCAATAGCATTCACTATAGCAGCCATGGTTACCATCTCTTCTTTCTCAGCAAATGCAAGTACGCCAACTTACTTTTTGGATTATGGGGTAACAACTTCTGGGGCTTTCAACACCGTCTGTATCCCAGTTTGACCAAGGTTGTAGATTTTGTTAGGAGTAAACAAAAACGTTTTTTGTAATTATTCATAGTTTTTAAAGAGATCTTTTACTTTGGCTTTGTTAAATCCTATCCTCACAGTCTCGGCAGTCCAGTGATAATAACATGTATCTCTGAATCCAGAGGTACTGGGTTCGACCCCCAGCAGGGTAACCTTTTACATTTTAAGTACATACTGTAAAAATTAACATCAACCGAGGTTTTGACCTTGTGTTTGAGCAAGTTTAATATCTGCATGTTCCGACATTCGGATGAGGGGCGTATCGTCGTTGGTTCCGTGGACCATGCAATCTTGGGCATGTTAAATATCCCTCCTTACAGAAGGGCAGGGGTTCTGCAAAATTCCCAGGATAGTGAGGTGGAATTGCTTCATGGCGTCGGTGATTCGCCATACTCACGTAAATAGGCTGACGTTAAGGAAATAAAGAAAAAAATCGTATCCTCTACTCAAATTTGTATTCTCAGGTTTCATCATGGTTATATCACGATGCCTTTTCAAGAAGACCTGGAACCAATCTATATCACTCATACCATGTACATCCAATGAACTTGGATATTTACACTTAGCACTTTCACAAATTCAAGAACAAATTTTCGTATTTGTTGATGGGTGTGCCCATAATTTATGTTGGTCGATTTTTTAAATACTCAAGCAAATCAGTCTCTGGACCTTTCAAAAAAACATATTTATTGGCATATTTATTATTTCTTCACTATCATATCCATCATCTGGTAAGCATTACTCTAAATATTCCTGGACACTGTTCTTTACAATTGGTCTAATTCGTGATTTGCAATCTTCTTTCTTTGGGTGCACGGTTAGATCATCTAAGAGATGTTTCAGTTCTATTGATTTATTTACAATTCCTAGAAGATATAAACTTATTTACATTATTTACACTTTGTACAATATAAAATATAATGACTGGTCAGTGTGAGGTCTCTTCGCACAGCAGCAGTATCTTCTTAAGTAGAACGGAACCCTGGATGGCTTTGGTAGAACATATTTACATAATGTACAAGATGAAATATAAGGACTGGTCGGTGCGAGTACTTCTCTTGCGGTATAACGGTACCCTGGACTGCTTCTAGCAACTATTTACATTATATGTAATATAAAACTTAATAATGCCTGGCCGGTTTACGGTGCTTCCGTAAGGTTGAACGGGACCCTGGACTGCTGCTGCAACTATTTACATTATGTGTGATATAAAACAATCCCTGGTCGGTTTACGGTCTCTCCTTACGGTTGAACGGAACCCTGGAGTACTTCTAGAAACTATTTACTATTAACGGAATCCTGGACTGGACTCTTTTTGGAGTCTTGTTGGGAGACGGGGTCATTAGAAACGGGCCTCCCTTGTTAAGTAAGCAGGACTTAACATCTGTTATTAAACAACATACGATTCTTGGCCAGACCAGTGCGTTATAGTCTGGAATCATCACCGCTGGTCGGTCATAAAGAGGAGGGGGCGGCAGTGAGGTTCAGCCTTCAGTCGTCTGAACTCAGGTGCAGACGAGTCTGGTTATCTAGATCATGCCATTTTATTATACCCAGGGCTCAGCATCTGTAGTAACAGCCGGCAGATCATGTACTACACTGCTGGGATCATACTGTACAAAAATGACAACTCACCTGTGGCTGGCTGGCTTTGTCGGACCGGTTAGTGCTGAATACATGATGAGCACTCGAGTAATGCTTGAGAAATACTAACTCTTCGTTCTTCTTTATTAGTCGGCAGATCGTGATAAAATGCATATTAGTCATGATAAGACTTCTTTTCACACGATCAATATGTATGTCTGTCCATAATCTCTGATGTTTGAATTAATATGTATTACTGGTTGCATATGGTTGTGTCCGTATGGAGGCTTAGTTCAGTTATATAGTTGTGTATCTTTATTCGCATCGTTACAGATTGGAGTGTGCGTCTTTTGGTTCAATAAACACGTGCAGACCTACGTTGCAATAGCCATTTACTTAAGGCATCCTTTATATCTCTGTTTAATGTCTTTTCACTGACCTTTTTAAGGATTTTTCACGTAATTTTTACAATCTGGAAAAATAAACCTAAATAAGTAATGTTCTCATGGAAAACATCTAAAAGAAAATCTACCACTATATATATATATATATATATATATATATATATATATATATATATATATATATATATATATATATATATATATATATATATATATATGTGTATGTATATATATATACAGTGAAGGGCACACATATACAGGCTGCCCCAAAAGTCGCAAATCAAACATCACACGGAGATAGATAAGCTCAAGTCCTTTCAAAAGAACCCTATATCATTTTATCAAAAAGTGTACGGTTTTCACAATACTCACAATTTTATGAAAAAAATATTTTTGTGCGTGTTAATCCTCAATAATGGCGTGATCGAATCAATCTGAAATATTTTGTTTTATTATTCAGAAAATCTAAATTAAAAACAATTAAGAAACCGACTTTTTCTTCCCCAATTTTTGTTAATGTCGAATAAACCTCTGTACCGAAAAAAATATACAATAAAATTTACTGGCTCATAATCGCAAAAACTTCCCTGTTTTATGGAGATTTTAAAATGGTATAAAACATGATCAATATCTCTGAAACTGCTTTACCATTTTAGAATCTCCATTAAACATAAACATTACCAATATCTCTGAAAATGTCCCCTGTGGGTCCGGGGACCAACTAAAAGAATAGGCCCAAGGTAACTCCTGCCTGTCGTAAGAGGCTACTAATCGGAGTCAAACACCGGAGGAGGTCTGGTCCAGGCGGGCCTGGAGTGAGGCGAATATCTCTGGGGAGTTATGTGCACCCGGATTTTGATGCCTCCACTGTGGGCTTAGAAATGGACAATTGACCTCGTTTGGTTGTTACTCGGGAGCGGGGTTCCAAATGATACCGCCTTGGGTTGAGTACTGGCGGGTGTCGTTTGTGCAGACGACCCGGAGGGGGTTGAGGTATACACCCGGAGGTTGAGGCCCCCACTGTGTGCTTTGAAATGAATGAACGGCCTCGTTTGGCTGCTGCTCGGGAGCGGCACCCGATGGGATGTCGCCTTGAGTCTAGCACTGATGGGTGTCGGGTCTACACGAGACTGGAGGAGCGCTGAAATCTCTAGGGGTGGATTACAACTAGAGATTAAGGCCTCTTCTGTGAGCTTCGAAACGGGAAAACGACCTCACTAGGATGCTGCTCGGGTACAGGTCTTCATGATACCACCTCGAGTCAAACACTGACATATGTCTGGTCCAGAAGAACTCCGAGAGAGGCTATATCTCTTTGTGCTTCTAAAGGGCAAGCGACTTCACTCAGATGGCAGTTCACCTGTCAAACCAACTTTTACCCTCACAAGTATCAGCTCCTACGCGGAGACAGGTACCGGGTCTAGACGAACCCCGAGGAGGGTTGAGATCTCTCGGGGGTGGATTGCACCTGGAGATTGAGGCCTACTCTGTGAGCTGCCAAACAGTCTAACGAAAACGCTTAGATGCTGCTCGATGGCGGGACTTCATACCGCCTCGAGTCAATCAAACACTGGCGGGAGTCTGGTTTAGGTGAGCCTGGAGGGAGGCAGATATCTCTCTGGGGGGCTGATATACACCCGGATTTTGACGCCTTCACTATGGGCTTAGATATGGACAATTGGTCTCATTAGTTGTTACTCGGGGTGGGGCTCCGGATGATACCGCCCTGGATTGAGCGCTGCCGGGTGTCGTGTGTCCACACGACACGGAGGGGGTTGAGATCTCTGATGACTGGTATATACCCGGAGTTTGAGGCCCCCCACTGTGTGCTTCGAAACGGATGGCCTTGCTTGGGTGATGCTTAGGAGCGGGATTCGATGGAGTCGGTTGAGTGTAGCACTGGTGGGTGTAGAATTTAGACGAACCCGGAGGAGTGAATTACACCTGGAGATTGGATGCGCTCGAGAGCGGGAGTTCATAATACCGTCAAACAATAACAAATGTCGGCTGCAGACAAACTCGCAGAGAGGTTATCTCTCTTTCAGCTTCAAAGCAGGCAAGCGACTTCACTCAGATGGTAGTACACCTGCCAAACAAACTTTTACCCTCAAGAAAAGATCGACTCCCGCAGTGAGCTGGAATTGACGGGTGAAATTTAAGTGATTAGACGTGAGTCACAGTGGAAGGACTGGAATAGCCCACTTACAATGAATCTAATCTAATCTAATCTAATCTCTAAAAATAATTCACTGTAGACATTAAATGTAAATTAGGAAGTGGAATCAGGTAGCGAATAAATAAAAACAAACAGATTGTGACATTTACAAAAATTATTTCTGTTAGTGTCAGTAAGATTACTAATTGTTACTTGCTACACGCGCGCTCTCTTTTCAGTGGATTGGTTCTCTATTGGACTTTGTTTTACTCTGGATTTTTTGATACAAGGGGATGGAAAGAAATTTTAGTAGCAGGTTAAAAAATACTAAAATGTATAATTAGCAAGTAGAAATGTTAATAATATTCAATGTCAAAGCACATCCTTATATGTTTTTTTAATATGTTATCCCAAATAATAAAATAATTCAATAATAATTAAAATTACGAAAACACTGCTTCTAAAAAGTAGGCACTACTAAAAATACATTATGAGTATTACAAGAAATCATTGTTTTCTAATTCTTGTTGAATATGTGCTCATATTTTATATATCAAAATTATGTTTTTTTCTTTTTGTGGGACATCATCCCCTAACAAAACCAGTAACAAAAAAATCAAGCATAGTTGAAGCAGCCTTTATAGCTTTCTTTATTGCCTACCGATATTGTCATTTTAATGTGTTTATCTTTTTAATGATAAAAATGCTGTTTTATATCTTGTAATAAATAAATCTAGTTTATAATAAATTAGCCACCCTTCACTCAAATGATCGGCTCTTGTGACAATGTTACGTGGGCAAATATTAAAATTTACAAATTGGAGCGCTCAGTTCTCAATTGTATTTAACTACACAAACTCAAATAATTCGTCGACTCTCATAAAACAAGAAATAGTTATTCAAACAAAACTAATAGTAACTGATTTAGAATGTAGTAGCTCATTAGTACCAGTAGTTTAGTTCATTACTGTCACATATCAAATCATACAAACTTTGCTTCAACTATGACTTACTTACGTTTTTTTTTTTTGTATATTGGATAAACAATCATGTTTTTCTAACGTTGGGTACTTTTTGAAAACAGAAAATCACCAACCATTTTATATTTGTATTATAAAAAACACCAGGTTGACAGCAAAATAATATACTTAAGCAGGTGGTAATAAATGAAGGATCCAGGCGTTAAGTGTTAATTTAGTCCAAAATTAAACTCACATTGGATTTAAAGAAAATTGATGTATTTTTTGTTTCTTTGATTCGTCAAATTTGATTTTAAGATACTGTAGATTGTTAGTTAAGGTCCATATATCAAGGTAAAAAGTAAAAAGGAAATACACATAAGCAAAAAATCAAAAATAAGATTTGGTGCCGCTAATTATATTTGTTTATTTTAAAAACTAAAGAAATTTAACATATTTGAAAACGATATCTATTAAAAGTTTAGATAGCATAAAAATGTTTGTTGGTATTTTATACGTTTTTTAAACATTTTGCTGATATCAAATTTGAGGTGCTAGACGTGTTAATTTCGTCTGGAACAAAACATACAATTTTAATGTCAATATTTGGATAAAATGGATAATTTAAGTTTTGGAAAGAGTAACGGTGTAATAGAGAGTGATGGAAATGGATTGGTTTGAGTTGAAGACAGGAAAAAGTAATATCTTAAAGTAAATGTTTGTCTGGTGGCAAAATTTGAGGTTTGCCAAATTAGAAAAGTGTCACTGTCAAGAACTTTGGGAGTATCAACGTTTGGATAAAAACTGATTAAATTGCGTTAGTTACAAGCACAAGTAAAATACTTATTTGTAAGGCGCTTTGTACTACTATTGTCACAATAAACTATAACTATAAATATTTACATTGAAAAATAAACAACAAACATAAGTAAATATCAGCACACCAAATCTGATATTAGCAAAGTGTTCAAAAAACGTACTAAAACACCAACAAACATTTTTTATGCCGCCTAAACTTTCAATTGATATCGCTTTCAAATATGTTAAATTTTCTTAGTTTTTAAAATAAACAACGAATATAATTAGCGTACCAAAACTGATATCAGTAAAGTGTTTAAAAACGTACTAAGACACCAACAAACATTTTCTATAACACTGAAATTTTCAATACATGTTTTCAAATAGGTATGTTAAATTTTCTTAGTTTTTAAAATCAAATAAACTACAGACATAATCAGCACATCAAATTTGATATCAGCAAAATGTTTAAAAAACGTATAAAATACCAACAAACATTTTTATGCTATCTAAACTTTTAATAGATATCGTTTTCAAATATGTTAAATTTTCTTAGTTTTAAAATAAACAAATATAATTAGCGGCACCAAATCTTATATCAGCAAAGTGTTGAAAAACATACTAAAACGACAACAAACATTTTGTATACCACATAAATTTTCAACGCATAATGTTTTCAAATATGTTAAATTTTCTTAGTTTTTAAAATTAAATAAACAAATATAATTAGCGCTCCAAATCTGATATAAAGTATGTAAAAAAGATACTAAAACACCAACAAACATGTTTATGCCACCTAAATTTTCAATAGACATCGTTATCAAATATGTTAAATTCTCTTAGTTTTTAAACTAAACAACAAATATAATTAGCGCGTACCAAATCTGACATCAGCAGAGTGTCTAAAAGACGTTCTATAACACCAATGAACATTTGTATGCCACCGAAGTTTTTAATAGATAGCGTTTTCAAATATGGTGAATTTTTGTAGTTTTTAAAATAAACAAATATAATCAGTGAACCAAATCTGATTCATGCAAGCGTTTAAAAAACGTACTAAAACACCAACAAACATTTTTTAGGCCATCTGAACTTTCAATAGATATCGTTTTCAAATAGTTGAAATTATCTTAATTTTTAAAATAAACAAGCATATTTAGCATACCAAAACTGATATCAGTAAAGTGTTTAAAAAACATATCAAAGCAACGATAAACACTTTTCTGCCACCTAAAGTTTTAATACATGTCATTGTCAAATATGTTAAATTTTCTTAGTTTTAAAATAAACAACAAATATAATCAGTGCACCAAATCTGATATGAGCAAATGTTTAAAATGTATTTTGCCCCCACCCACATGGAGAGAAAAGATTTCGGGAATGTGATTTTTTTCTCCATGTGGGTGGGGGCAAAAGACCTTTTTAAACACTTATAAGTATACTTGGCGAACCCAAATCACCACAACACAGTTTAAAGACCTGACGATCGTTTCACTAACTAAGTTAGCGTCATCAGAGGATTTTCGTCCTCTGATGACGCTGACTTGGTTAGTGAAACGATCGTCAGGTCTTTTAAAATATGTTGTGGTGATTTAGGTTTTCCAAGTATACTTATAAGTGTTTAAAAATATATTTTGCCCCCATTCACATGGAGAATAAAACCACATTCCGGAAATGTTTTTTCTCCATGTGGGTGGGGGCAAAATACATTTTTAAACACTTGCTCGTATCCGATTTGGTGCACTGATTATATTTGTTGTTTATTTTAAAAACTAAGAAAATTTAACATATTTGACAATGATATGTATTAAAACTTTAGGCGGCAGAAAAGTGTTTATCGTTGCTTTCATATGTTTTTTAAACCCTTTACTGATATCAGATTTGGTGTACTGACTATTTGTTGTTTATTTTAAAAAGTAAGATAATTTAAACTATTTGAAAACGATATCTATTGAAAGTTTAGGTGGCCTAAAAAATGTTTGTTGGTGTTTTAGTACGTTTTTTAAACGCGTCCATGAATCAGATTTGGTTCACTGATTATATTTGTTTATTTTAAAAACTACAAAAATTCACCATATTTGAAAACGCTATCTATTAAAAACTTCGGTGGCATACAAATGTTAATTGGTGTTATAGAACACCTTTTAGACACTCTGCTGATGTCAGATTTGGTGCGCGCTAATTATATTTGTTGTTTATTTTAAAAACTAAGAAAATTTAACATATTTGATAACGATATCTATTGAAAATTTAGGTGGCATAAACATGTTTGTTGGTGTTTTAGTATCTTTTTTACATACTTGATATCAGATTTGGAGCGCTAATTATATTTGTTTATTTAATTTTAAAAACTAAGAAACATTAACATATTTGAAAACATTATGCGTTGAAAATTTATGTGGTATAGAAAATGTTTGTTGTCATTTTAGTATGTTTTTCAATACTTAGCTGATATAAGATTTGGTGCCGCTAATTATATTTGTTTATTTTAAAAACTAAGAAAATTTAACATATTTGAAAACGGCATTTATTAGAAGTTTGTTGGTATTTTATACGTTTTTTAAACACTTGGCTGATATCAGATTTGATCTGCTGATTATATATGTAGTTTATTTTATTTCAAAAACTAAGAAAATTTAACATACCTATTTGAAAACATATTAAAAAATTTAAGTGTTATAGAAAATGTTTGTTGGTGTCTTAGTACGTTTTTAGGCACTTTGCTGATGTAAGATTTTGTACGCTAATTATATTTGTTTATTTTAAAAACTAAGAAAATTTAATATATTTGAAAACGATATCAATTGAAAGTTTAGGTGGCATAAAAAATGTTTGTTTGTGTTTTAGTACGTTTTTTGAACACTTTGCTAATATCAGATTTGGTGTGCTGATATTGACTTATATTTGTTGTTTATTTTTCAATGTAAATATTTTCAGACTTTGATTTTTTGCTTATGTGTATTTCATTTTTACTTTTTACCTTGATATAAGGACCTTAACTAACAATCTACAGTATCTTAAAATGAAATTAGACGAATCAAAATAAACAAAAAATTCATCACTTTTCTTTAAATCCAAGGTGAGTTTAATTTTGGACTAAATTAACACTTAACGCCTAGATCCTTCATTTATTACCACCTGCTTAAGTATTTTATTTTGCTGTCAACCTGGTGTTTTTTATAATACAAATATTTAAAAAATAAATAAAATGCTTGCTGATTTTCTGTTTTCAAAAAGTACCCAACGTTACAAAAACATGGTTGTTTATCCAATATACAAAAAAATATATAAATAAGTCATGATAAATAAACTACTGGTACTAATGAGCTACTATGTGATATGTCAGTTACTATTACAATTTTGTTTGAATAATTATTTCTTATTTTATGAGAGTCAACGAATTATTTGAGTTTAGTGTAGTTAAATACAAATGAGAACCGAGCACTCTAATTTATAAATTTTAATGTTTGCCTACGTAACATTGTCACAAGAGCCGATCTTTCGACTAAAGAGTGGCTAGTTTATTGTAAGCTAGATTTATTTATACACAAAATATAAAACAGCATTTTTCTCACTAAAAAATAAACACATTAAAATAACAATATCGGTAGGCAATGAAGAAAGCTATAAAGGCTATTTCCACTATGCTTGCTTTTTGTTACTGGTTTTGTCAGGGGTTGATTTCCCACTTTAAAATAAGAATAACTCTTTACTTTTAATGAAAACCCCTTACTTTTAAATAAGAATAACATTAATCTTTTGCTCTATATGTCTAGATGAATTAAGTTTATACCGTCCACCCTGTGGATGAGGGTGTAAGAATCTCGCTGTTGCATAGTCCGCATACGGTAAGAGTCCGTAAATCAGCTTCAATCAGTTATGTTTGACTTCTTTGACCATAACTCTTTACTTTTAATGAAAACCTCTCACCTTAAAATAATAACATTAATCTTTTATTCCATATGTCTAAATGAATTAAGTTTATATTCTCCACCCTGTGGGCGAGGGTGTAAAAAGCTTGGTACTGCATAGTCCGCACACGGTAAGAGTCCATAAATCAACTTCAGTAAGTTATGTTCGACTTCATTGACCATAACTCTTTACTTTTAATGAAAACATCTTACTTTTAATAAAAATAACATTAATCTTTTGCTCTATATGTCTAGATGAATTAAGTTTATACCCTCCACCCTGTGGATGAGGGTGTAAGAATCTCGCTGCTGCATAGTCCGCATACGGTAAGAGTCCGTAAATCAGCTTCAATCAGTTATGTTTGACTTCTTTGACCATAACTCTTTACTTTTAATGAAAACCTCTTACTTTTTTTTTAATTTCATATTATTGGCTGCGGCATCTCAGGCCATTAGCACATTCATTTCCAATCCTTCACTATTTTTTACTAATTTTCCAGACAAAGTCAACTTTTCGTTGGCTCGCCCAGGAATCGAACCCGGGGCCTCTCGCTCAGCAGGTCGGCACCTAGCAACCTGCGCCACGAGAGCGTCTAAACCTCTTACTTTAAAATAGGAATAACATAAATATTTTACTCTATATGTCTGGATGAATTAAGTTTATACCCTCCACCCTGTGGATGAGGGTGTACGGATCTCGCTGCTGCATAGTCCGCATACGCTAAGAGTCCGTAAATCAGCTTCAATCAGTTATGTTTAACTTCATTGACCATAACTCTTTACTTTTAATGAAAACGTCTTACCTTAAAATAATAACATTAATCTTTTATTCCATATGTCTAAATGAATTAAGTTTATATTCTCCACCCTGTGGGCGAGGGTGTAAAAAGCTTGCTACTGCATAGTCCGCACACGGTAAGAGTCCATAAATCAACTTCATTCAGTTATGTTTGACTTCATTGACCATAACTCTTTACTTTTAATGAAAACCTCTTACTTTTAAATAAGAATAACATTAATATTTTGCTCTATATGTCTAGATGAATTAAGTTTATACTGTCCACCCTGTGGATGAGGGTGTAAGAATCTCGCTGCTGCATAGTCTGCATATGCTAAGAGTCCATAAATCAGCTTCAGTCAGTTATGTTTGACTTCTATGACCATAACTCTTTACTTTTAATGAAAACCTCTCACCTTAAAATAATAACATTAATCTTTTATTCTATATGTCTAAATGAATTAAGTTTATATTCTCCACCCTGTGGGCGAGGGTGTAAAAAGCTTGCTACTGCATAGTCCGCACACGGTAAGAGTCCATAAATCAACTTCAGTAAGTTATGTTCGACTTCATTGACCATAACTCTTTACTTTTAATGAAAACCTCTTACTTTTAATAAAAATAACATTAATCTTTTGCTCTATATGTCTAGATGAATTAAGTTTATACCCTCCACCCTGTGGATGAGGGTGTAAGAATCTCGCTGCTGCATAGTCCGCATACGGTAAGAGTCCGTAAATCAGCTTCAATCAGTTATGTTTGACTTCTTTGACCATAACTCTTTACTTTTAATGAAAACCTCTTACTTTTTTTTTTAATTTCATATTATTGGCTGCGGCATCTCAGGCCATTAGCACATTCATTTCCAATCCTTCACTATTTTTTACTAATTTTCCAGACAAAGTCAACTTCTTGTTGGCTCGCCCAGGAATCGAACCCGGGGCCTCTCGCTCAGCAGGTCGGCACCTAGCAACCTGCGCCACGAGAGCGTCTAAACCTCTTACTTTAAAATAGGAATAAAATTAATCTTTTACTCTATATGTCTGGATGAATTAAGTTTATACCCTCCTCCACCCTGTGGATGAGGGTGTACGAATCTCGCTGCTGCATAGTCCGCATACGCTAAGAGTCCGTACATCAGCTTCAATCAGTTATGTTTAACTTCATTGACCATAACTCTTTACTTTTAATGAAAACGTCTTACCTTAAAATAATAACATTAATCTTTTATTCTATATGTCTAAATGAATTAAGTTTATATTCTCCACCCTGTGGGCGAGGGTGTAAAAAGCTTGCTACTGCATAGTCCGCACACGGTAAGAGTCCATAAATCAACTTCAGTAAGTTATGTTCGACTACATTGACCATAACTCTTTACTTTTAATGAAAACCTCTTACTTTTTTTTAATTTCATATTA
This sequence comes from Tillus elongatus, assembly GCA_964006375.1. Classification (NCBI taxonomy): domain Eukaryota; kingdom Metazoa; phylum Arthropoda; class Insecta; order Coleoptera; family Cleridae; genus Tillus; species Tillus elongatus. Next base: position 3,895,328 of record OZ023269.1, read on the forward strand.
TTGGCTGCGGCATCTCAGGCCATTAGCACATTCATTTCCAATCCTTCACTATTTTTTACTAATTTTCCAGACAAAGTCAACTTCTCGTTGGCTCGCCCAGGAATCGAACCCGGGGCCTCTCGCTCAGCAGGTCGGCACCTAGCAACCTGCGCCACGAGAGCGTCTAAACCTCTTACTTTAAAATAGGAATAAAATTAATCTTTTACTCTATATGTCTGGATGAATTAAGTTTATACCCTCCACCCTGTGGATGAGGGTGTACGGATCTCGCTGCTGCATAGTCCGCATACGCTAAGAGTCCGTACATCAGCTTCAATCAGTTATGTTTAACTTCATTGACCATAACTCTTTACTTTTAATGAAAACGTCTTACCTTAAAATAATAACATTAATCTTTTATTCTATATGTCTAAATGAATTAAGTTTATATTCTCCACCCTGTGGGCGAGAGTGTAAAAAGCTGGCTACTGCATAGTCCGCACACGGTAAGAGTCCATAAATCAACTTCAGTAAGTTATGTTCGACTACATTGACCATAACTCTTTACTTTTAATGAAAACCTCTTACTTTTTTTTAATTTCATATTATTGGCTGCGGCATCTCAGGCCATTAGCACATTCATTTCCAATCCTTCACTATTTTTTACTAATTTTCCAGACAAAGTCAACTTCTCGTTGGCTCGCCCAGGAATCGAACCCGGGGCCTCTCGCTCAGCAGGTCGGCACCTAGCAACCTGCGCCACGAGAGCGTCTAAACCTCTTACTTTAAAATAGGAATAAAAATAATCTTTTACTCTATATGTCTGGATGAATTAAGTTTATACCCTCCACCCTGTGGATGAGGGTGTACAGATCTCGCTGCTGCATAGTCCGCATACGCTAAGAGTCCGTACATCAGCTTCAATCAGTTATGTTTAACTTCATTGACCATAACTCTTTACTTTTAATGAAAACGTCTTACCTTAAAATAATAACATTAATCTTTTATTCTATATGTCTAAATGAATTAAGTTTATATTCTCCACCCTGTGGGCGAGAGTGTAAAAAGCTGGCTACTGCATAGTCCGCACACGGTAAGAGTCCATAAATCAACTTCAGTAAGTTATGTTCGACTTCATTGACCATAACTCTTTACTTTTAATGAAAACCTCTTACTTTTAAATAAGAATAACATTAATATTTTGCTCTATATGTCTAGATGAATTAAGTTTATACTGTCCACCCTGTGGATGAGGGTGTAAGAATCTCGCTGCTGCATAGTCTGCATATGCTAAGAGTCCATAAATCAGCTTCAGTCAGTTATGTTTGACTTCTATGACCATAACTCTTTACTTTTAATGAAAACGTCTTACCTTAAAATAATAACATTAATCTTTTATTCCATATGTCTAAATGAATTAAGTTTATATTCTCCACCCTGTGGGCGAGGGTGTAAAAAGCTTGCTACTGCATAGTCCGCACACGGTAAGAGTCCATAAATCAACTTCATTCAGTTATGTTTGACTTCATTGACCATAACTCTTTACTTTTAATGAAAACCTCTTACTTTTAAATAAGAATAACATTAATATTTTGCTCTATATGTCTAGATGAATTAAGTTTATACTGTCCACCCTGTGGATGAGGGTGTAAGAATCTCGCTGCTGCATAGTCTGCATATGCTAAGAGTCCATAAATCAGCTTCAGTCAGTTATGTTTGACTTCTATGACCATAACTCTTTACTTTTAATGAAAACCTCTCACCTTAAAATAATAACATTAATCTTTTATTCTATATGTCTAAATGAATTAAGTTTATATTCTCCACCCTGTGGGCGAGGGTGTAAAAAGCTTGCTACTGCATAGTCCGCACACGGTAAGAGTCCATAAATCAACTTCAGTAAGTTATGTTCGACTTCATTGACCATAACTCTTTACTTTTAATGAAAACCTCTTACTTTTAATAAAAATAACATTAATCTTTTGCTCTATATGTCTAGATGAATTAAGTTTATACCCTCCACCCTGTGGATGAGGGTGTAAGAATCTCGCTGCTGCATAGTCCGCATACGGTAAGAGTCCGTAAATCAGCTTCAATCAGTTATGTTTGACTTCTTTGACCATAACTCTTTACTTTTAATGAAAACCTCTTACTTTTTTTTTAATTTCATATTATTGGCTGCGGCATCTCAGGCCATTAGCACATTCATTTCCAATCCTTCACTATTTTTTACTAATTTTCCAGACAAAGTCAACTTCTTGTTGGCTCGCCCAGGAATCGAACCCGGGGCCTCTCGCTCAGCAGGTCGGCACCTAGCAACCTGCGCCACGAGAGCGTCTAAACCTCTTACTTTAAAATAGGAATAAAATTAATCTTTTACTCTATATGTCTGGATGAATTAAGTTTATACCCTCCTCCACCCTGTGGATGAGGGTGTACGAATCTCGCTGCTGCATAGTCCGCATACGCTAAGAGTCCGTACATCAGCTTCAATCAGTTATGTTTAACTTCATTGACCATAACTCTTTACTTTTAATGAAAACGTCTTACCTTAAAATAATAACATTAATCTTTTATTCTATATGTCTAAATGAATTAAGTTTATATTCTCCACCCTGTGGGCGAGGGTGTAAAAAGCTTGCTACTGCATAGTCCGCACACGGTAAGAGTCCATAAATCAACTTCAGTAAGTTATGTTCGACTACATTGACCATAACTCTTTACTTTTAATGAAAACCTCTTACTTTTTTTTAATTTCATATTATTGGCTGCGGCATCTCAGGCCATTAGCACATTCATTTCCAATCCTTCACTATTTTTTACTAATTTTCCAGACAAAGTCAACTTCTCGTTGGCTCGCCCAGGAATCGAACCCGGGGCCTCTCGCTCAGCAGGTCGGCACCTAGCAACCTGCGCCACGAGAGCGTCTAAACCTCTTACTTTAAAATAGGAATAAAATTAATCTTTTACTCTATATGTCTGGATGAATTAAGTTTATACCCTCCACCCTGTGGATGAGGGTGTACGGATCTCGCTGCTGCATAGTCCGCATACGCTAAGAGTCCGTACATCAGCTTCAATCAGTTATGTTTAACTTCATTGACCATAACTCTTTACTTTTAATGAAAACGTCTTACCTTAAAATAATAACATTAATCTTTTATTCTATATGTCTAAATGAATTAAGTTTATATTCTCCACCCTGTGGGCGAGAGTGTAAAAAGCTGGCTACTGCATAGTCCGCACACGGTAAGAGTCCATAAATCAACTTCAGTAAGTTATGTTCGACTTCATTGACCATAACTCTTTACTTTTAATGAAAACATCTTACTTTTAAATAAGAATAACATGAATCTTTTGCTCTATATGTCTAGATGAATTAAGTTTATACCGTCCACCCTGTGGATGAGGGTGTAAGAATCTCTCTGCTGCATAGTCCGCATACGGTAAGAGTCCGTAAATCAGCTTCAATCTGTTATGTTTGACTTCATTAACCATAACTCTTTACTTTTAATGAAAACCTCTTACTTTAAAATACGAATAACATTTATTTTTTACTCTATATGTCTAAATGAATTAGGTTTATACCCTTCACCCTGTGGATAAGGGTGTAAGAATCTCGCTGCTGCATAGTCCGCATACGGTAAGAGTCTGTAAATCAACTTCAGTCAGTTATGTTCGACTTCATTGACCATAACTCTTTACTTTTAATGAAAACCTCTCACCTCAAAATAATAACATTAATCTTTTATTCTATATGTCTAAATAAATTAAGTTCATATTCTCCACCCTGTGGGCGAGGGTGTAAAAAGCTTGCTACTGCATAGTCCGCACACGGTAAGAGTCCATAAATCAACTTCAGTAAGTTATGTTCGACTTCATTGACCATAACTCTTTACTTTTAATGAGAACATCTTACTTTTAAATAAGAGTAACATGAATCTTTTGCTCTATATGTCTAGATGAATTAAGTTTATACCGTCCACCCTGTGGATGAGGGTGTAAGAATATCTCTGCTGCATAGTCCGCATACGGTAAGAGTCCGTAAATCAGCTTCAATCAGTTATGTTTGAGTTCTTTGACCATAAGTCTTTACTTTTAATGAAAACCTCTTACTTTTTTTTTAATTTCATATTATTGGCTGCGGCATCTCAGGCCATTAGCACATTCATTTCCAATCCTTCACTATTTTTTACTAATTTTCCAGACAAAGTCAACTTTTCGTTGGCTCGCCCAGGAATCGAACCCGGGGCCTCTCGCTCAGCAGGTCGGCACCTAGCAACCTGCGCCACGAGAGCGTCTAAACCTCTTACTTTAAAATAGGAATAACATTATTCTTTTACTCTATATGTCTATATGAATTAAGTTTATACCCTCCACCCTGTGGATGAGGGTGTACGGATCCCGCTGCTGCATAGTCCGCATACGCTAAGAGTCCGTAAATCAGCTTCAATCAGTTATGTTTAACTTCATTGACCATAACTCTTTACTTTTAATGAAAACGTCTTACCTTAAAATAATAACATTAATCTTTTATTCCATATGTCTAAATGAATTAAGTTTATATTCTCCACCCTGTGGGCGAGGGTGTAAGAAGCTTGCTACTGCATAGTCCGCACACGGTAAGAGTCCATAAATCAACTTCAGTAAGTTATGTTCGACTTCATTGACCATAACTCTTTACTTTTAATGAAAACCTCTCACCTTAAAATAATAACATTAATCTTTTATTCTATATGTCTAAATGAATTAAGTTTATATTCTCCACCCTGTGGGCGAGGGTGTAAAAAGCTTGCTACTGCATAGTCCGCACACAGTAAGAGTCCATAAATCAACTTCAGTAAGTTATGTTCGACTTCATTGACCATAACTCTTTACTTTTAATGAAAACCTCTCACCTTAAAATAATAACATTAATCTTTTATTCTATATGTCTAAATGAATGAAGTTTATATCCCCCACCCTGTATGCGAGGGTGTAAAAAGCTTGCTACTGCATAGTCCGCACACGGTAAGAGTCCATAAATCAACTTCATTCAGTTATGTTTGACTTCATTGACCATAACTCTTTACTTTTAATGAAAACCTCTTACTTTTAAATAAGAATAACATTAATATTTGGCTCTATATGTCTATATGAATTAAGTTTATACTGTCCACCCTGTGGATGAGGGTGTAAGAATCTCGCTGCTGCATAGTCTGCATATGCTAAGAGTCCATAAATCAGCTTCAATCAGTTATGTTTGACTTATATGACGATAACTCTTTACTTTTAATGAAAACCTCTTACCTTAAAATAATAACATTAATATTTTAGTCTATATGTCTCAATGAATTAAGTTTATATCCTCCACCCAGTGGGCGAGGGTGTAAAAAGCTTGCTACTGCATAGTCCGCACACTGTAAGAGTCCATAAATCAACTTCAGTCAGTTATGTTCGACTTCATTGACCATAACTCTTTACTTTTAATGAAAACCTCTTACTTTTAATAAAAATAACATTAATCTTTTGCTCTATATGTCTAGATGAATTAAGTTTATACCGTCCACCCTGTGGATGAGGGTGTAAGAATCTCGCTGCTGCATAGTCCGCATACGGTAAGAGTCCGTAAATCAGCTTCAATCAGTTATGTTTAACTTCATTGACCATAACTCTTTAGTTTTAATGAAAACCTCTCACCTTAAAATAATAACATTAATATTTTATTCTATATGTCTAAATGAATTAAGTTTATATTCTCCACCCTGTGGGCGAGTGTGTAAAAAGCTTGCTACTGCATAGTCCGCACACGGTAAGAGTCCATAAATCAACTTCAGTAAGTTATGTTCGACTACATTGACCATAACTCTTTACTTTTAATGAAAACCTCTTACTTTTTTTTAATTTCATATTATTGGCTGCGGCATCTCAGACCATTAGCACATTCATTTCCAATCCTTCACTATTTTTTACTAATTTTCCAGACAAAGTCAACTTCTCGTTGGCTCGCCCAGGAATCGAACCCGGGGCCTCTCGCTCAGCAGGTCGGCACCTAGCAACCTGCGCCACGAGAGCGTCTAAACCTCTTACTTTAAAATAGGAATAAAATTAATCTTTTACTCTATATGTCTGGATGAATTAAGTTTATACCCTCCACCCTGTGGATGAGGGTGTACGGATCTCGCTGCTGCATAGTCCGCATACGCTAAGACTCCGTAAATCAGCTTTAATCAGTTATGTTTAACTTCATTGACCATAACTCTTTACTTTTAATGAAAACGTCTTACCTTAAAATAATAACATTAATCTTTTATTCTATATGTCTAAATGAATTAAGTTTATATTCTCCACCCTGTGGGCGAGGGTGTAAAAAGCTGGCTACTGCATAGTCCGCACACGGTAAGAGTCCATAAATCAACTTCAGTAAGTTATGTTCGACTTCATTGACCATAACTCTTTACTTTTAATGAAAACCTCTCACCTTAAAATAATAACATTAATGTTTTATTCTATATGTCTAAATAAATTAAGTTTATATTCTCCACTCTGTGGGCGAGGGTGTAAAAAGCTTGCTACTGCATAGTCCGCACACGGTAAGAGTCCATAAATCAACTTCAGTAAGTTATGTTTGACTTCATTGACCATAACTCTTTACTTTTAATGAAAACATCTTACTTTTAAATAAGAATAACATGAATCTTTTGCTCTAGATGTCTAGATGAATTAAGTTTATACCGTCCACCCTGTGGATGAGGGTGTAAGAATCTCTGCTGCATAGTCCGCATACGGTAAGAGTCCGTAAATCAGCTTCAATCTGTTATGTTTGACTTCATTAACCATAACTCTTTACTTTTAATGAAAACCTCTTACTTTAAAATACGAATAACATTTATTTTTTACTCTATATGTCTAAATGAATTAGGTTTATACCCTTCACCCTGTGGATAAGGGTGAAAGAATCTCGCTGCTGCATAGTCCGCATACGGTAAGAGTCCGTAAATCAACTTCAGTCAGTTATGTTCGACTTCATTGACCATAACTCTTTACTTTTAATGAAAACCTCTCACCTTAAAATAATAACATTAATCTTTTATTCTATATGTCTAAATGAATTAAGTTTATATTCTCCACCCTGTGGGCTAGGGTGTAAAAAGCTTGCTACTGCATAGTCCGCACAGGGTAAGAGTCCATAAATCAACTTCAGTAAGTTATGTTCGACTTCATTGACCATAACTCTTTACTTTTAATGAAAACCTCTCACCTTAAAATAATAACATTAATCTTTTATTCTATATGTCTAAATGAATTAAGTTTATATTCTCCACCCTGTGGGCGAGGGTGTAAAAAGCTTGCTACTGCATAGTCCGCACACGGTAAGAGTCCATAAATCAACTTCAGTAAGTTATGTTCGACTTCATTGACCATAACTCTTTACTTTTAATGAAAACATCTTACTTTTAAATAAGAGTAACATGAATCTTTTGCTCTATATGTCTAGATGCATTAAGTTTATACCGTCCACCCTGTGGATGAGGGTGTAAGAATGTCTCTGCTGCATAGTCCGCATACGGTAAGAGTCCGTAAATCAGCTTCAATCAGTTATGTTTGACTTCTTTGACCATAACTCTTTACTTTTAATGAAAACCTCTTACTTTTTTTTTAATTTCATATTATTGGCTGCGGCATCTCAGGCCATTAGCACATTCATTTCCAATCCTTCACTATTTTTTACTAATTTTCCTTCCAGACAAAGTCAACTTTTCGTTGGCTCGCCCAGGAATCGAACCCGGGGCCACTCGCTCAGCAGGTCGGCACCTAGCAACCTGCGCCACGAGAGCGTCTAAACCTCTTACTTTAAAATAGGAATAACATTATTCTTTTACTCTATATGTCTGGATGAATTAAGTTTATACCCTCCACCCTGTGGATGAGGGTGTACGGATCCCGCTGCTGCATAGTCCGCATACGCTAAGAGTCCGTAAATCAGCTTCAATCACTTATGTTTAACTTCATTGACCATAACTCTTTACTTTTAATGAAAACGTCTTACCTTAAAATAATAACATTAATCTTTTATTCCATATGTCTAAATGAATTAAGTTTATATTCTCCACCCTGTGGGCGAGGGTGTAAAAAGCTGGCTACTGCATAGTCCGCACACGGTAAGAGTCCATAAATCAACTTCAGTAAGTTATGTTCGACTTCATTGACCATAACTCTTTACTTTTAATGAAAACCTCTCACCTTAAAATAATAACATTAATCTTTTATTCTATATGTCTAAATGAATTAAGTTTATATTCTCCACCCTGTGGGCGAGGGTGTAAAAAGCTTGCTACTGCATAGTCCGCACACGGTAAGAGTCCATCAATCAACTTCAGTAAGTTATGTTCGACTTCATTGACCATAACTCTTTACTTTTAATGAAAACATCTTACTTTTAAATAAGAGTAACATGAATCTTTTGCTCTATATGTCTAGATGCATTAAGTTTATACCGTCCACCCTGTGGATGAGGGTGTAAGAATATCTCTGCTGCATAGTCCGCATACGGTAAGAGTCCGTAAATCAGCTTCAATCAGTTATGTTTGACTTCTTTGACCATAACTCTTTACTTTTAATGAAAACCTCTTACTTTTTTTTAATTTCATATTATTGGCTGCGGTATCTCAGGCCATTAGCACATTCATTTCCAATCCTTCACTATTTTTTACTAATTTTCCAGATAAAGTCAACTTTTTGTTGGCTCGCCCAGGAATCGAACCCGGGGCCTCTCGCTCAGCAGGTCGGCACCTAGCAACCTGCGCCACGAGAGCGTCTAAACCTCTTACTTTAAAATAGGAATAACATTATTCTTTTACTCTATATGTCTGGATGAATTAAGTTTATACCCTCCACCCTGTGGATGAGGGTGTACGGATCCCGCTGCTGCATAGTCTGCATACGCTAAGAGTCCGTAAATCAGCTTCAATCAGTTATGTTTAACTTCATTGACCATAACTCTTTACTTTTAATGAAAACGTCTTACCTTAAAATAATAACATTAATCTTTTATTCCATATGTCTAAATGAATTAAGTTTATATTCTCCACCCTGTGGGCGAGGGTGTAAAAAGCTTGCTACTGCATAGCCCGCACACGGTAAGAGTCCATAAATCAACTTCATTCAGTTATGTTTGACTTCATTGACCATAACTCTTTACTTTTAATGAAAACCTCTTACTTTTAAATAAGAATAACATTAATATTTTGCTCTATATGTCTAGATGAATTAAGTTTATACTGTCCACCCTGTGGATGAGGGTGTAAGAATCTCGCTGCTGCATAGTCTGCATATGCTAAGAGTCCATAAATCAGCTTCAATCAGTTATGTTTGACTTCTATGACGATAACTCTTTACTTTTAATGAAAACCTCTCACCTTAAAATAATAACATTAATCTTTTATTCTATATGTCTAAATGAATTAAGTTTATATTCTCCACCCTGTGGGCGAGGGTGTAAAAAGCTTGCTACTGCATAGTCCGCACACGGTAAGAGTCTATAAATCAACTTCAGTAAGTATGTTCGACTTCATTGACCATAACTCTTTACTTTTAATGAAAACCTCTCACCTTAAAATAATAACATTAATCTTTTATTCTATATGTCTAAATGAATGAAGTTTATATCCCCCACCCTGTATGCGAGGGTGTAAAAAGCTTGCTACTGCATAGTCCGCACACGGTAAGAGTCCATAAATCAACTTCATTCAGTTATGTTTGACTTCATTGACCATAACTCTTTACTTTTAATGAAAACCTCTTACTTTTAAATAAGAATAACATTAATATTTGGCTCTATATGTCTAGATGAATTAAGTTTATACTGTCCACCCTGTGGATGAGGGTGTAAGAATCTCGCTGCTGCATAGTCTGCATATGCTAAGAGTCCATAAATCAGCTTCAATCAGTTATGTTTGACTTCTATGACGATAACTCTTTACTTTTAATGAAAACCTCTCACCTTAAAATAATAACATTAATCTTTTATTCTATATGTCTAAATGAATTAAGTTTATATTCTCCACCCTGTGGGCGAGGGTGTAAAAAGCTTGCTACTGCATAGTCCGCACACGGTAAGAGTCCATAAATCAACTTCAGTAAGTTATGTTCGACTTCATTGACCATAACTCTTTACTTTTAATGAAAACATCTTACTTTTAAATAAGAGTAACATGAATTTTTTGCTCTATATGTCTAGATGAATTAAGTTTATACCGTCCACCCTGTGGATGAGGGTGTAAGAATCTCTCTGCTGCATAGTCCGCATACGGTAAGAGTCCGTAAATCAACTTCAGTAAGTTATGTTCGACTTCATTGACCATAACTCTTTACTTTTAATGAAAACATCTTACTTTTAAATAAAAATAACATGAATCTTTTGCTCTATATGTCTAGATGAATTAAGTTTATACCGTCCACCCTGTGGATGAGGGTGTAAGAATCTCTCTGCTGCATAGTCCGCATACGGTAAGAGTCCGTAAATCAGCTTCAATCAGTTATGTTTGACTTCATTGACCATAACTCTTTACTTTTAATAAAAACCTCTTACTTTAAAATACGAATAACATTTATTTTTTACTCTATATGTCTAAATGAATTAGGTTTATACCCTTCACCCTGTGGATAAGGGTGTAAGAATCTCGCTGCTGCATAGTCCGCATACGGTAAGAGTCCGTAAATCAACTACAGTCAGTTATGTTCGACTTCATTGACCATAACTCTTTACTTTTAATGAAAACCTATTAATTTTAAATAAGAATAACATTATTCTTTTGCTCTATATGTCTAGATGAATTAAGTTTGTACCCTCCACCCTGTGGATGAGGGTGTTAGCATCTGTTCAACTGTATGTTGAACCCATTCTAAAACACCTAGCTGCTGTTAAGGCTATTTGTATGGAGGAGCTGATGGGCTTTATCATCTTATAATTCCACTTTCACAGCAAACAAGTATTTTAAGAATGTATTGTGATACTGTATCATTTCTTTGCACTTATTAAAATCTTTCTTCAAATGTACGGCTTTGTTTTGTAATTTGCCAATCATGTATTTTGTATTTATTTAGCTTATCAACTACCTAATTAATAATTAATGATGTAGTATGCAATTTCTTCTGTATTGAATCTTTTTTTTTCGTTGCTATTTGTTTCCTTTTGCTAATGCAAATTTCACATTTTCTACTAGAAAACATATTGATTGATCTAGTTCAATGACATATGTATCAGTCTTTATTTCTTTTGAATCTCACCTCTACACCTCTTAAAAATACGTTTCTTCCTTAATGTTTATTGGTCAACGCACATATATTAATTTCTGAGTTTCTTCTCCTGTATCCTGGTTGTTTTAAATAGTTTTGACTATAAAATTTATGTTTAAGTTTATAATCAAGCTGCTTCTTTCTTGGTAACTTTTTTAAAGTTTTAACTGAAACAGTGCTCATTTACTTCTTTAAGCATACATCTGGAAAATAAAGCAGTTTATCTAGATCAGTGCTTTTATTATTTAAATTCTCAACGGCTATTAATTTTTCTTTAGGTTCATCAATGTAACTGAACTGTCTACTGCTGTGTACGAGGTATGTTTCCAAGAGCAGCTTTTAATTTATTAGTGGGGTTTGTTCTTTGGTTAGCACATTTTGTAATGTGGAATCCAATAACATAACCCTTCCAATAAACAAATGTTTCTCTTGGGAAAACGTCTCAAACATCAAAATTGCAAGTTAGCTATACTGACAAACACAATAAAAACTAAATAGCACTCGGGATTTTAAAAGTAAACTTACTAACATAAGGAATTGCAGTTATTTCACAGATGTGAGTCTTAATATAAGAGTAACAGTACACTGTCAAATAGTGAACCATTTTAAAAATCACTCATAACAGATGCAACTTAATCAAAGTCTTAAAATAAACAAACTATCAAAATGGTTTGATTACATATCGGGATGAAGATGAAGATATGGAGAAGTATTTAACGTTGGCAACTAAATATTCAAGCCTAAAGTGGTTTAAAAAGGTGATGTATTAAGATTTAACAGAAGTAAGAACTCATGTATATGTCCAACAACTAGATGAATCACAATGTTCTGTTAGAAAATATGGAATTCTAACTAAGAAGTGAAAGCAAACAGCAGTCTAAAAGTATTTTAACATTATAAAACTGGGCAGTACGTAACTAACTACTGGCAATGTACTTGATAATATAAGAAAATATCAAGAAAATATGACTGGCAAATTAAAAATGATACCTAACATTTTGAAGAAAAATTCATTAAGTGCAATGAATACAGACAGAATATCAAAGACTTGATAAAGTATTTGTTTGCTGTCAAAGTTGAATTGTAAGACGATGCGGTCCATTGGCTCCTGCATGCAAATATCAGTAACACAGCTAGGTGTTTTTGAATGGGTTCACCATGTGGATTGACAAGTTCAGAGATATCATATTAAGATTTTACAAGAGGCTTGAAATCTGGTATACGATTTACTGGCACTTATTCCTTAAATTCATTGTTTTTTCAATTAAAGGAGGAGGGCTGAATTCTTTAGACAATTCTTTAACAGACTCATTAGAAGTATCTGAGACTGTACATTTGAAAACAGACATGAGTAGAAACCTACAAAATATATGCTCCATCTTATTAAAAACCAATTAACCATCTTCTATGTCTTTAGTAGCAATCAAAAGTAGCATAAGGATTTTAGAAATATACAGCCTCGGTGGTCCAGGGGCAAAAACGTGTGCCTCTAAACTGAAGTAAACAGCGATACAAATAATATAGCTGGTGAGTTTAGTCGAAAGGTTTGTTAACATTGAAAATGTTAAAGAAACGCAACTGCCAGATTGAAATTTATCAAAGATTCTTTAAAGTGATTGTGGATCTCCAAAACACAACATAAATTAATTCATTTTAAAGATATGCGATTCTGGTAAATTAGCTATTACAAAAAAATATATGTGCTCCATCTCATTAAAAACCAATTAACCATCTTCTATGTCTTTAGTAGCAATCAAAAGCAGCATAAGGATGTTAGAAATATACAGCCTCGGTGGTCCAGGGGTAAGAATGTGTGCCCCTGAACCGAAGCAAACAGCGATAATAATATAGCTGGTGAATTTAATCAAAAGGTTTGTTAACATTAAAAATGTTAAAGAAACGCAACTGCCAGATTGAAATTTATCAAAGATTCTTTAAAGTGATTGTGGATCTCCAAAACACAACATAAATTAATTCATTTTAAAGATATGCGATTCTGGTAAATTAGCTATTACAATAAAAAATATGTGCTCCATCTCATTAAAAACCAATTAACCATCTTCTATGTATTTAGTAGCAATCAAAAGCAGCATAAGGATGTTAGAAATATACAGCCTCGGTGGTCCAGGGGTAAGAGCGTGTGCCCCTGAACCGAAGCAAACAGCGATACAAATAACAATATAGCTGGTGAATTTAATCAAAAAGTTTGTTAACATTAAAAATGTTAAAGAAACGCAACTGCCAGATTGAAATTTATCAAAGATTCTTTAAAGTGATTGTGGATCTCCAAAACACAACATAAATTAATTCATTTTAAAGATATGCGATTCTGGTAAATTAGCTATTACAAAAAAAAAATGTGCTCCATCTCATTAAAAACCAATTAACCATCTTCTATGTCTTTAGTAGCAATCAAAAGCAACATAAGGATGTTAGAAATATACAGCCTCGGTGGTCCAGGGGTAAGAACGTGTGCCCCTGAACCGAAGCAAACAGCGATAATAATATAGCTGGTGAGTTTAATCAAAAAGTTTGTTAACATTAAAAATGTTAAAGAAACGCAACTGCCAGATTGAAATTTATCAAAGATTCTTTAAAGTGATTGTGGATCTCCAAAACACAACATAAATTAATTCATTTTAAAGATATGCGATTCTGGTAAATTAGCTATTACAAAAAAAAAATGTGCTCCATCTCATTAAAAACCAATTAACCATCTTCTATGTCTTTAGTAGCGATCAAAAGCAGCATAAGGATTTTAGAAATATACAGCCTCGGTGATCCAGGGGTAATAACGTGTGCCCCTGAACCGAAGCAAACAGCGATACAAATAACAATATAGCTGGTGAATTTAATCAAAAAGTATGTTAACATTAAAAATGTTAAAGAAACGCAACTGCCAGATTGAAATTTATCAAAGATTCTTTAAAGTGATTGTGGATCTCCAAAACACAACATAAATTAATTCATTTTAAAGATATGCGATTCTGGTAAATTAGCTATTACAAAAAAAATGCGCTCCATCTCATTAAAAACCAATTAACCATCTTCTATGTCTTTAGTAGCAATCAAAAGCATCATAAGGATGTTAGAAATATACAGCCTCGGTGGTCCAGGGGTAAGAACGTGTGCCCCTGAACCGAAGCAAACAGCGATAATAATATAGCTGGTGAGTTTAATCAAAAAGTTTGTTAACATTAAAAATGTTAAAGAAACGCAACTGCCAGATTGAAATTTATCAAAGATTCTTTAAAGTGATTGTGGATCTCCAAAACACAACATAAATTAATTCATTTTAAAGATATGCGATTCTGGTAAATTAGCTATTACAAAAAAAAAGTGCTCCATCTCATTAAAAACCAATTAACCATCTTCTATGTCTTTAGTAGCAATCAAAAGCAGCATAAGGATGTTAGAAATATACAGCCTCGGTGGTCCAGGGGTAAGAACGTGTGCCCCTGAACCGAAGCAAACAGCGATAATAATATAGCTGGTGAGTTTAATCAAAAAGTTTGTTAACATTAAAAATGTTAAAGAAACGCAACTGCCAGATTGAAATTTATCAGAGATTCTTTACAGTGATTGTGGATCTCCAAAACACAACATAAATTAATTCATTTTAAAGATATGCGATTCTGGTAAATTAGCTATTACAAAAAAATATATGTGCTCCATCTCATTAAAAACCAATTAACAATCTTCTATGTCTTTAGTAGCAATCAAAAGCAGCATAAGGATTTTAGAAATATACAGCCTCGGTGATCCAGGGGCAAGAACGTGTGCCTCTGAACCGAAGCAAACAGCGATACAAATAACAATATAGCTGGTGAATTTAATCAAAAAGTTTGTTAACATTAAAAATGTTAAAGAAACGCAACTGCCAGATTGAAATTTATCAAAGATTCTTTAAAGTGATTGTGGATCTCCAAAACACAACATAAATTAATTCATTTTAAAGATATGCGATTCTGGTAAATTAGCTATTACAAAAAAAAAATGTGCTCCATCTCATTAAAAACCAATTAACCATCTTCTATGTCTTTAGTAGCAATCAAAAGCAACATAAGGATGTTAGAAATATACAGCCTCGGTGGTCCAGGGGTAAGAACGTGTGCCCCTGAACCGAAGCAAACAGCGATAATAATATAGCTGGTGAGTTTAATCAAAAAGTTTGTTA
Organism: Tillus elongatus; assembly: GCA_964006375.1. Classification (NCBI taxonomy): domain Eukaryota; kingdom Metazoa; phylum Arthropoda; class Insecta; order Coleoptera; family Cleridae; genus Tillus; species Tillus elongatus. Next base: position 3,910,761 of record OZ023269.1, read on the forward strand.
ACATTAAAAATGTTAAAGAAACGCAACTGCCAGATTGAAATTTATCAAAGATTCTTTAAAGTGATTGTGGATCTCCAAAACACAACATAAATTAATTCATTTTAAAGATATGCGATTCTGGTAAATTAGCCATTACAAAAAAATATATGTGTGCCATCTTATTAAAAACCAATTAACCATCTTCTATGTCTTTAGTAGCAATCAAAAGCAGCATAAGGATTTTAGAAATATACAGCCTCGGTGATCCAGGGGCAAGAACGTGTGCCTCTGAACCGAAGCAAACAGCGATACAAATAACAATATAGCTGGTGAGTTTAATCAAAAAGTTTGTTAACATTAAAAATGTTAAAGAAACGCAACTGCCAGATTGAAATTTATCAAAGATTCTTTAAAGTGATTGTGGATCTCCAAAACACAACATAAATTAATTCATTTTAAAGATATGCGATTCTGGTAAATTAGCTATTACAAAAAAAAAATGTGCTCCATCTCATTAAAAACCAATTAACCATCTTCTATGTCTTTAGTAGCAATCAAAAGCAACATAAGGATGTTAGAAATATACAGCCTCGGTGGTCCAGGGGTAAGAACGTGTGCCCCTGAACCGAAGCAAACAGCGATAATAATATAGCTGGTGAGTTTAATCAAAAAGTTTGTTAACATTAAAAATGTTAAAGAAACGCAACTGCCAGATTGAAATTTATCAAAGATTCTTTACAGTGATTGTGGATCTCCAAAACACAACATAAATTAATTCATTTTAAAGATATGCGATTCTGGTAAATTAGCCATTACAAAAAAATATATGTGTGCCATCTTATTAAAAACCAATTAACCATCTTCTATGTCTTTAGTAGCAATCAAAAGCAACATAAGGATGTTAGAAATATACAGCCTCGGTGGTCCAGGGGTAAGAACGTGTGCCCCTGAACCGAAGCAAACAGCGATAATAATATAGCTGGTGAGTTTAATCAAAAAGTTTGTCAACATTAAAAATGTTAAAGAAACGCAACTGCCAGATTGAAATTTATCAAAGATTCTTTAAAGTGATTGTGGATCTCCAAAACACAACATAAATTAATTCATTTTAAAGATATGCGATTCTGGTAAATTAGCTATTACAAAAAAAAAATGTGCTCCATCTCATTAAAAACCAATTAACCATCTTCTATGTCTTTAGTAGCAATCAAAAGCAACATAAGGATGTTAGAAATATACAGCCTCGGTGGTCCAGGGGTAAGAACGTGTGCCCCTGAACCGAAGCAAACAGCGATAATAATATAGCTGGTGAGTTTAATCAAAAAGTTTGTTAACATTAAAAATGTTAAAGAAACGCAACTGCCAGATTGAAATTTATCAAAGATTCTTTAAAGTGATTGTGGATCTCCAAAACACAACATAAATTAATTCATTTTAAAGATATGCGATTCTGGTAAATTAGCTATTACAAAAAAAAAATGTGCTCCATCTCATTAAAAACCAATTAACCATCTTCTATGTCTTTAGTAGCAATCAAAAGCAGCATAAGGATTTTAGAAATATACAGCCTCGGTGATCCAGGGGTAATAACGTGTGCCCCTGAACCGAAGCAAACAGCGATACAAATAACAATATAGCTGGTGAATTTAATCAAAAAGTATGTTAACATTAAAAATGTTAAAGAAACGCAACTGCCAGAGTGAAATTTATCAAAGATTCTTTAAAGTGATTGTGGATCTCCAAAACACAACATAAATTAATTCATTTTAAAGATATGCGATTCTGGTAAATTAGCTATTACAAAAAAAAAGTGCTCCATCTCATTAAAAACCAATTAACCATCTTCTATGTCTTAAGTAGCAATCAAAAGCATCATAAGGATGTTAGAAATATACAGCCTCTGTGGTCCAGGGGTAAGAACGTGTGCCCCTGAACCGAAGCAAACAGCGATAATAATATAGCTGGTGAGTTTAATCAAAAAGTTTGTTAACATTAAAAATGTTAAAGAAACGCAACTGCCAGATTGAAATTTATCAAAGATTCTTTAAAGTGATTGTGGATCTCCAAAACACAACATAAATTAATTCATTTTAAAGATATGCGATTCTGGTAAATTAGCTATTACAAAAAAAAAATGTGCTCCATCTCATTAAAAACCAATTAACCATCTTCTATGTCTTTAGTAGCGATCAAAAGCAGCATAAGGATTTTAGAAATATACAGCCTCGGTGATCCAGGGGTAATAACGTGTGCCCCTGAACCGAAGCAAACAGCGATACAAATAACAATATAGCTGGTGAATTTAATCAAAAAGTATGTTAACATTAAAAATGTTAAAGAAACGCAACTGCCAGATTGAAATTTATCAAAGATTCTTTAAAGTGATTGTGGATCTCCAAAACACAACATAAATTAATTCATTTTAAAGATATGCGATTCTGGTAAATTAGCTATTACAAAAAAAAAATGTGCTCCATCTCATTAAAAACCAATTAACCATCTTCTATGTCTTTAGTAGCAATCAAAAGCAACATAAGGATGTTAGAAATATACAGCCTCGGTGGTCCAGGGGTAAGAACGTGTGCCCCTGAACCGAAGCAAACAGCGATAATAATATAGCTGGTGAGTTTAATCAAAAAGTTTGTTAACATTAAAAATGTTAAAGAAACGCAACTGCCAGATTGAAATTTATCAAAGATTCTTTAAAGTGATTGTGGATCTCCAAAACACAACATAAATTAATTCATTTTAAAGATATGCGATTCTGGTAAATTAGCCATTACAAAAAAATATATGTGTGCCATCTTATTAAAAACCAATTAACCATCTTCTATGTCTTTAGTAGCAATCAAAAGCAGCATAAGGATTTTAGAAATATACAGCCTCGGTGATCCAGGGGCAAGAACGTGTGCCTCTGAACCGAAGCAAACAGCGATACAAATAACAATATAGCTGGTGAGTTTAATCAAAAAGTTTGTTAACATTAAAAATGTTAAAGAAACGCAACTGCCAGATTGAAATTTATCAAAGATTCTTTAAAGTGATTGTGGATCTCCAAAACACAACATAAATTAATTCATTTTAAAGATATGCGATTCTGGTAAATTAGCTATTACAAAAAAAAAATGTGCTCCATCTCATTAAAAACCAATTAACCATCTTCTATGTCTTTAGTAGCAATCAAAAGCAGCATAAGGATGTTAGAAATATACAGCCTCGGTGGTCCAGGGGTAAGAACGTGTGCCCCTGAACCGAAGCAAACAGCGATAATAATACAGCTGGTGAGTTTAATCAAAAAGTTTGTTAACATTAAAAATGTTAAAGAAACGCAACTGCCAGATTGAAATTTATCAAAGATTCTTTAAAGTGATTGTGGATCTCCAAAACACAACATAAATTAATTCATTTTAAAGATATGCGATTCTGGTAAATTAGCTATTACAAAAAAAAAATGTGCTCCATCTCATTAAAAACCAATTAACCATCTTCTATGTCTTTAGTAGCAATCAAAAGCAGCATAAAGATGTTAGAAATATAAAGCCTCAGTGATCCAGGGGTAATAACGTGTGCCCCTGAACCGAAGCAAACAGCGATACAAATAACAATATAGCTGGTGAATTTAATCAAAAAGTATGTTAACATTAAAAATGTTAAAGAAACGCAACTGCCAGATTGAAATTTATCAAAGATTCTTTAAAGTGATTGTGGATCTCCAAAACACAACATAAATTAATTCATTTTAAAGATATGCGATTCTGGTAAATTAGCTATTACAAAAAAAAATGTGCTCCATCTCATTAAAAACCAATTAACCATCTTCTATGTCTTTAGTAGCAATCAAAAGCAACATAAGGATGTTAGAAATATACAGCCTCGGTGGTCCAGGGGTAAGAACGTGTGCCCCTGAACCGAAGCAAACAGCGATACAAATAACAATATAGCTGGTGAGTTTAATCAAAAAGTATGTTAACATTAAGAATGTTAAAGAAACGCAAGTGCCAGATTGAAGTTTATTGAAGATTCTTTAAAGTGATTGTGGATCTCCAAAACACAACATATTTATTAATTCATTTTAAAGATATGCGATTCTGGTAAATTAGCTATTACAATAAAAAATATGTGCTCCATCTCATTAAAAACCAATTAACATCTTCTATGTATTTAGTAGCAATCAAAAGCAGCATAAGGATGTTAGAAATATACAGCCTCGGTGGTCCAGGGGTAAGAGCGTGTGCCCCTGAACCGAAGCAAACAGCGATACAAATAACAATATAGCTGGTGAATTTAATCAAAAAGTTTGTTAACATTAAAAATGTTAAAGAAACGCAACTGCCAGATTGAAATTTATCAAAGATTCTTTAAAGTGATTGTGGATCTCCAAAACACAACATAAATTAATTCATTTTAAAGATATGCGATTCTGGTAAATTAGCTATTACAAAAAAAAAATGTGCTCCATCTCATTAAAAACCAATTAACCATCTTCTATGTCTTTAGTAGCAATCAAAAGCAGCATAAAGATGTTAGAAATATAAAGCCTCAGTGATCCAGGGGTAATAACGTGTGCCCCTGAACCGAAGCAAACAGCGATACAAATAACAATATAGCTGGTGAATTTAATCAAAAAGTATGTTAACATTAAAAATGTTAAAGAAACGCAACTGCCAGATTGAAATTTATCAAAGATTCTTTAAAGTGATTGTGGATCTCCAAAACACAACATAAATTAATTCATTTTAAAGATATGCGATTCTGGTAAATTAGCTATTACAAAAAAAAATGTGCTCCATCTCATTAAAAACCAATTAACCATCTTCTATGTCTTTAGTAGCAATCAAAAGCAACATAAGGATGTTAGAAATATACAGCCTCGGTGGTCCAGGGGTAAGAACGTGTGCCCCTGAACCGAAGCAAACAGCGATACAAATAACAATATAGCTGGTGAGTTTAATCAAAAAGTATGTTAACATTAAGAATGTTAAAGAAACGCAAGTGCCAGATTGAAGTTTATTGAAGATTCTTTAAAGTGATTGTGGATCTCCAAAACACAACATATTTATTAATTCATTTTAAAGGTATGCGATTCTGGTAAATTAGCCATTACAAAAAAATATATGTGTGCCATCTCATTAAAAACCAATTAACCATCTTCTGTGTCTTTAGTAGCAATCAAAAGCAGCATAAGGATGTTAGAAATATACAGCCTCGGTGGTCCAGGGGTAAGAACGTGTGCCCCTGAACCGAAGCAAACAGCGATAACAATATAGCTGGTGAATTTAATCAAAAAGTTTGTTAACATTAAAAGTGTTAAAGAAACGCAACTGCCAGATTGAAATTTATCAAAGATTCTTTAAAGTGATTGTGGATCTCCAAAACACAACATATTTGTTAATTCATTTTAAAGATATGCGATTCTGGTAAATTAGCTATTACAAAAAAATATATGTGCTCCATCTTATTAAAAACCAATTAACCATCTTCTGTGTCTTTAGTAGCAATCAAAAGCAGCATAAGGATGTTAGAAGTATACAGCCTCGGTGGTCCAGGGGTAAGAACGTGTGCCCCTGAACCGAAGCAAACAGCGATACAAATAACAATATAGCTGGTGAATTTAATCAAAAAGTTTGTTAACATTAAAAATGTTAAAGAAACGCAACTGCCAGATTGAAATTTATCAAAGATTCTTTAAAGTGATTGTGGATCTCCAAAACACAACATAAATTAATTCATTTTAAAGATATGCGATTCTGGTAAATTAGCTATTACAAAAAAAAAATGTGCTCCATCTCATTAAAAACCAATTAACCATCTTCTATGTCTTTAGTAGCAATCAAAAGCAACATAAGGATGTTAGAAATATACAGCCTCGGTGGTCCAGGGGTAAGAACGTGTGCCCCTGAACCGAAGCAAACAGCGATAATAATATAGCTGGTGAGTTTAATCAAAAAGTTTGTTAACATTAAAAATGTTAAAGAAACGCAACTGCCAGATTGAAATTTATCAAAGATTCTTTAAAGTGATTGTGGATCTCCAAAACACAACATAAATTAATTCATTTTAAAGATATGCGATTCTGGTAAATTAGCTATTACAAAAAAAAAATGTGCTCCATCTCATTAAAAACCAATTAACCATCTTCTATGTCTTTAGTAGCAATCAAAAGCAGCATAAGGATTTTAGAAATATACAGCCTCGGTGATCCAGGGGTAATAACGTGTGCCCCTGAACCGAAGCAAACAGCGATACAAATAACAATATAGCTGGTGAATTTAATCAAAAAGTATGTTAACATTAAAAATGTTAAAGAAACGCAACTGCCAGATTGAAATTTATCAAAGATTCTTTAAAGTGATTGTGGATCTCCAAAACACAACATAAATTAATTCATTTTAAAGATATGCGATTCTGGTAAATTAGCTATTACAAAAAAAATGTGCTCCATCTCATTAAAAACCAATTAACCATCTTCTATGTCTTAAGTAGCAATCAAAAGCATCATAAGGATGTTAGAAATATACAGCCTCTGTGGTCCAGGGGTAAGAACGTGTGCCCCTGAACCGAAGCAAACAGCGATAATAATATAGCTGGTGAGTTTAATCAAAAAGTTTGTTAACATTAAAAATGTTAAAGAAACGCAACTGCCAGATTGAAATTTATCAAAGATTCTTTAAAGTGATTGAGGATCTCCAAAACACAACATAAATTAATTCATTTTAAAGATATGCGATTCTGGTAAATTAGCTATTACAAAAAAAAAGTGCTCCATCTCATTAAAAACCAATTAACCATCTTCTATGTCTTTAGTAGCAATCAAAAGCAGCATAAGGATGTTAGAAATATACAGCCTCGGTGGTCCAGGGGTAAGAACGTGTGCCCCTGAACCGAAGCAAACAGCGATAATAATATAGCTGGTGAGTTTAATCAAAAAGTTTGTTAACATTAAAAATGTTAAAGAAACGCAACTGCCAGATTGAAATTTATCAAAGATTCTTTACAGTGATTGTGGATCTCCAAAACACAACATAAATTAATTCATTTTAAAGATATGCGATTCTGGTAAATTAGCTATTACAAAAAAAAAATGTGCTCCATCTCATTAAAAACCAATTAACCATCTTCTATGTCTTTAGTAGCAATCAAAAGCAGCATAAGGATGTTAGAAATATACAGCCTCAGTGGTCCAGGGGTAAGAACGTGTGCCCCTGAACCGAAGCAAACAGCGATAATAATATAGCTGGTGAGTTTAATCAAAAAGTTTGTTAACATTAAAAATGTTAAAGAAACGCAACTGCCAGATTGAAATTTATCAAAGATTCTTTAAAGTGATTGTGGATCTCCAAAACACAACATAAATTAATTCATTTTAAAGATATGCGATTCTGGTAAATTAGCTATTACAAAAAAAAAATGTGCTCCATCTCATTAAAAACCAATTAACCATCTTCTATGTCTTTAGTAGCAATCAAAAGCAGCATAAGGATGTTAGAAATATACAGCCTCGGTGGTCCAGGGGTAAGAACGTGTGCCCCTGAACCGAAGCAAACAGCGATAATAATACAGCTGGTGAGTTTAATCAAAAAGTTTGTTAACATTAAAAATGTTAAAGAAACGCAACTGCCAGATTGAAATTTATCAAAGATTCTTTAAAGTGATTGTGGATCTCCAAAACACAACATAAATTAATTCATTTTAAAGATATGCGATTCTGGTAAATTAGCTATTACAAAAAAAAAATGTGCTCCATCTCATTAAAAACCAATTAACCATCTTCTATGTCTTTAGTAGCAATCAAAAGCAGCATAAAGATGTTAGAAATATAAAGCCTCAGTGATCCAGGGGTAATAATGTGTGCCCCTGAACCGAAGCAAACAGCGATACAAATAACAATATAGCTGGTGAATTTAATCAAAAAGTATGTTAACATTAAAAATGTTAAAGAAACGCAACTGCCAGATTGAAATTTATCAAAGATTCTTTAAAGTGATTGTGGATCTCCAAAACACAACATAAATTAATTCATTTTAAAGATATGCGATTCTGGTAAATTAGCTATTACAAAAAAAAATGTGCTCCATCTCATTAAAAACCAATTAACCATCTTCTATGTCTTTAGTAGCAATCAAAAGCAACATAAGGATGTTAGAAATATACAGCCTCGGTGGTCCAGGGGTAAGAACGTGTGCCCCTGAACCGAAGCAAACAGCGATACAAATAACAATATAGCTGGTGAGTTTAATCAAAAAGTATGTTAACATTAAGAATGTTAAAGAAACGCAAGTGCCAGATTGAAGTTTATTGAAGATTCTTTAAAGTGATTGTGGATCTCCAAAACACAACATATTTATTAATTCATTTTAAAGATATGCGATTCTGGTAAATTAGCTATTACAATAAAAAATATGTGCTCCATCTCATTAAAAACCAATTAACCATCTTCTATGTATTTAGTAGCAATCAAAAGCAGCATAAGGATGTTAGAAATATACAGCCTCGGTGGTCCAGGGGTAAGAGCGTGTGCCCCTGAACCGAAGCAAACAGCGATACAAATAACAATATAGCTGGTGAATTTAATCAAAAAGTTTGTTAACATTAAAAATGTTAAAGAAACGCAACTGCCAGATTGAAATTTATCAAAGATTCTTTAAAGTGATTGTGGATCTCCAAAACACAACATAAATTAATTCATTTTAAAGATATGCGATTCTGGTAAATTAGCTATTACAAAAAAAAAATGTGCTCCATCTCATTAAAAACCAATTAACCATCTTCTATGTCTTTAGTAGCAATCAAAAGCAGCATAAAGATGTTAGAAATATAAAGCCTCAGTGATCCAGGGGTAATAACGTGTGCCCCTGAACCGAAGCAAACAGCGATACAAATAACAATATAGCTGGTGAATTTAATCAAAAAGTATGTTAACATTAAAAATGTTAAAGAAACGCAACTGCCAGATTGAAATTTATCAAAGATTCTTTAAAGTGATTGTGGATCTCCAAAACACAACATAAATTAATTCATTTTAAAGATATGCGATTCTGGTAAATTAGCTATTACAAAAAAAAATGTGCTCCATCTCATTAAAAACCAATTAACCATCTTCTATGTCTTTAGTAGCAATCAAAAGCAACATAAGGATGTTAGAAATATACAGCCTCGGTGGTCCAGGGGTAAGAACGTGTGCCCCTGAACCGAAGCAAACAGCGATACAAATAACAATATAGCTGGTGAGTTTAATCAAAAAGTATGTTAACATTAAGAATGTTAAAGAAACGCAAGTGCCAGATTGAAGTTTATTGAAGATTCTTTAAAGTGATTGTGGATCTCCAAAACACAACATATTTATTAATTCATTTTAAAGGTATGCGATTCTGGTAAATTAGCCATTACAAAAAAATATATGTGTGCCATCTCATTAAAAACCAATTAACCATCTTCTGTGTCTTTAGTAGCAATCAAAAGCAGCATAAGGATGTTAGAAATATACAGCCTCGGTGGTCCAGGGGTAAGAACGTGTGCCCCTGAACCGAAGCAAACAGCGATAACAATATAGCTGGTGAATTTAATCAAAAAGTTTGTTAACATTAAAAGTGTTAAAGAAACGCAACTGCCAGATTGAAATTTATCAAAGATTCTTTAAAGTGATTGTGGATCTCCAAAACACAACATATTTGTTAATTCATTTTAAAGATATGCGATTCTGGTAAATTAGCTATTACAAAAAAATATATGTGCTCCATCTTATTAAAAACCAATTAACCATCTTCTGTGTCTTTAGTAGCAATCAAAAGCAGCATAAGGATGTTAGAAGTATACAGCCTCGGTGGTCCAGGGGTAAGAACGTGTGCCCCTGAACCGAAGCAAACAGCGATACAAATAACAATATAGCTGGTGAATTTAATCAAAAAGTATGTTAACATTAAAAATGTTAAAGAAACGCAACTGCCAGATTGAAATTTATCAAAGATTCTATGAAGTGATTGTGGATCTCCAAAACACAACATATTTATTAATTCAATTTAAAGATATGCGATTCTGGTAAATTAGCCATTACAAAAAAATATATATGTGCTTCATCTTATTAAAAACCAATTAACCATCTTCTATGTCTTTAGTAGCAATCAAAGGCAGCATAACGATTTTAGAAATATACAGCCTGGGTGATCCAGGGGTAAGAACGTGTGCCTCTGAACCGAAGGGTACTTGGTTCGATCCCCACTGTGCCCCTTCCATTTTTTCAGTACACACTGTAATAAATTAACATCAACCGAGGTTCTGGCATTATATTTGAACAAGTTGAATGTCTGCACGTTCCGCCCTACGGAGTGGGCGTAAAGCCGCCGGTCCCGTGTCCATGCGATGTTGGACACGTTAAAGATCCCTACCCTCCTTACAGAAAGGCTGGGGTTCGGCAAAATTTCACGGTAGTGAGGTAAAGCTGCTCCCTGGCGTCGGTTATTGGCCATAGTCGCGGAAATAGGCCGAGGTTTGTTTTGAAATGTTTTCTTAACCTAAACATTTTTTTGAGTCATTCTAATTTATAAAAATCCGAAAGGACAGGTTAAGATATAATACCCTCATCTGGTGGAGTGGTTTTTCTGTTTAAAAATGTTTCTGCTTAGTTTTTCCAAACAAAAATCAAATATTCTAAAAAAATTATATGATAGTTACTTGATGCAAAGTTACTCTAGTTTCAACATTTCACAACAAAATCTGCATTTTCATCACAGTAGCAGAAGGTATTTCAGTGGAGAAGTGCGATAAACCAACATTATCAAATCCATTTGCCAATCAATAGACCTGCGGTTGTTGTTAAATTAATAAAAATTTAAAATAACCCTTAAGAACAAAAATGTGGAAACTAGAGCAGCTTTGCATCAAGTATCACAATGTTTTGATAATTTAACAATTTGTTTCTTCTGATGACACAATAGATTTTCAAAGTAAAATTAAGAGCAATAGAATCTCTTTGGGCGGCTTCTGTTTATGCAGTTTTATTTTTGACCTCAGAGGATTTATCAGTTTTTGCATGTAACAATGTAGCCATCTAGTCCTTCTTCAAGTGTGTAGTTTGTACGTAAAAACTTTGGGAGTAGTAACAGCTCATTTTTGATTATCGTTTGTAATGGTTATTACATAAGAGAAACAAGAGATAAAACTGAACTACTCAGTTACAAAAAATATTTATCTCTTTTATTGTAACTTAAGCTTTGTTGAAACAAACTAGTCGTATCATAAATTCCAAATAACAAGTTTCATATTAAATAAAACTTAAAGTTAAAAAAGTTATATAAGTGTGAATGGATTATTTCAAATCTGCGCAACTAAAATGGTAATGAAGTGTAACGACTTCTATTCCTTTCTCCTTTTATCTACAAAATTCATTTGTTTTTGTTGGTTAACTACTTTGCAAAATTGTTAAGAGAGAATCTCTTGAAGTTAGTTCTATATCGGTGAATAATACATTCTAAACTCGTCCAATTTAATTAGAATATATTTACAGTTCGAAAGTTTTTCCCAAATTGCCACATGTCTCAACCATTTATGTTTTTCTCAACGAAGACGAAAAATTTTAATCCTGAAATTTTAACTTAGATGGTTTCTGTTCCCACGATAGTCACAACATTCGTTTTACTGACGAACTTATTAATGTCTATATTTGTACAAACAAAATTTCGAATGTGTCATAACATCCATAATTCATTCCATAATTTTTGAAGTGTTATCATGAATAGTTTGTTCTTTGTTCTCTCGTAAAAACCACCAGAAATCATTTTAAGTGATACTAAATTACCTTGTACCAGCTTGGTGTCTTTGATGCCTCAAATTACCTAACTATAACACCTCTCAAAAAATCGCAATTGTTATAAAATGTTTATATATTTTTTAAGTTAATAATAAAGGTTTTTACACAAATTATTTAATATTTAGCAGTATCAGTGTGTATGGTTATGTTTTATTTTTTTAATAGTCTGGAGCAAAGAGTCAAGTATGAGATTAAATTATTGCAATTGATGTTAGTGTGTAGCTCCGGCCTTAATTAACACAGTTGACAGTTTTTCAGAGAAAACCTGCCAATTGAGTTAATTAAGGCCCGAGGTATTTGATTTTTTTTTTAAATTAAATTTAACCCAATGAAATCAAAATTATAACATAACTGTCTTAATGTTATACTGCCTTCCATAATTGTTAACTCAAAACATAAAATTAAATCAGTATTATGCATATACAGGCTTATTCAACTGACCATGCAACAGGGATTTGCATGCAAATTTTTAAATGCTCAAATGTTGGCTTCCCTAGTTATTTTAGAGCAAAATTGTACTAGATTTTTTTTAAAGCATCTCATTAGAAATCTTTTTCACGATTTTGTTTCATTTTTCACACCATATTTTTGAAAAAATCATCTAATCATGTAAACAAAAACCGGAGTTTTATCCTGAAAATCTAGTACTCCAGGTAGAGAAAGCTTCGAATGTCAAAACGTTGAATAACTACAAACATGAAATCAAAAGATTTTTAATTTTCATGATTTCTTGTTAATATCACAAACCTAAATTTACAGTCACAACGGTGCTATTTTTACAACCAGCATTATTATCATTCTCTCTGCTTATCAGGGCCTGTACACCTTTCAGTAAATTCACTTATATTATTATGAAAAGAATTGTCAACCAAAATGATTTAAACTTACGTTTAAAGCAGCTCAGTGTATCCACAGCCTTAACCTCCTGAGGAATCATATAAAAATAAAAACAGCCAGCATATACAGGTGATTTCTTGTATGCCATATACTGGTGATTTGACAAGTAGATATCATTTCCAGCTCGGGTAGTCTAGTTGTGAACTGTACTGTTTTTAATAAAGCTGTTCCTCCATGTATATGTCAAATTCAAGAACTTATACAAATACACCCATGTGACAGTCAACAGTTTTTTTGCCTTAAAATAAATATAGAAATATATAGCAGCTTTACAAAGCACTAGAGAAAGTCTTAATTTAACATTGTCTGCTCAATTATTGCCAGAAACAGCATCTTTTGCTGGCCAAAATAAATTAAGAGCCACTTTAATTTATTTAATAACGAATAAAAATTCACCTAGAAGCCTTTGTTATCTTATTTATAGATTTTTAACTTAATATGAAGGAGTCAATATTGTTTATTTTACATTTGCTTGAATGTTAAATTTTAACATTTATTTCTTAACAAATCGGTTTATATTGCTAAGTACTCTTCGAAGAACTGAGTTCACCACAACACATTTTTCAGACCTGACTGTCATTTTGCTAAAAAGTTAGATTCCACAGATAATGAAGAAATGTGTTGTGAATTGGGTTCTTCAAAGTGTACTTATCAGTGCTCAGCACAGGTTCCAATCTTCACTTAATTAATCAGTTATTACTGTAAACTGATGTACTAAATATAATTTCATTTCTTAAAATTTCCGCTAAACGAAACAGCGAGTTGAACTTTCTTTAACACATTACGCCTTTTTAAATCAAATATATTTCATTTAACACTAATAATAATAATAGTAATATAAAATATATATTTTCTAGCAAGTAAAAAACGTCATTCTTTTAATGCAAATATTATGAAATTTCGTTTTATCTATGGCAATTTTTTATACTAATAACAACCAAAACTTGTATTAATTATATCGAAAAAGTTTGTATGTTGTTACAATTTTGCATTAAAATCAAGTTTTAACTATTTAATTATTAAAGAAAACAAAATGTTCAACTACAACTTTATCTTTTTTGCTTACCTGTTATTATTGATTCAATATTTTCAGGATGAGTTAAAAATTAAAACAACAAAAAGGTAAAGCTTAAACTTAATTTAAATATATATATATATATATATATATATATATATATATATATATATATATATATATATATATATATATATATATATATATATATATATATATATATATATATATATATATATATATATATAAATATATAAATATATAAATATATATATATATATATATATATATATATATATATATATATATATATATATATATATATATATACATACATGTGTGTGTCTATATGCTTTATAGCATCATAATCAGAAACACACGCATATCACCAACAACGCTTTTATACTACCACATTTGCTTACACACAAAAATATTATTATAATGTGTATTTTTATGTTGATATTGTATTTTTCACTTTGCATAACTTAATTATAAGAACTTATAGTTTCCAGTTATTTCAATTTAGCTTTTTAGTTTTTAGTTTTGAGATGTATGTTTAATATATTATAATAATTTGCATTGTTTGTTAAATATTTTCTATGTTTTTCTTTAGATTAATTTTCAATGTACTCATAATATTAATGAATTTATCGAAAGACGTTGTATTTTGTCGATTCCAATTATGCATTAAAATAAAGCTTTAACTATTTAATTATTAAACAAAACAAAATGTTTAACTACAACTTTATCTTTTTTGCTTACCTGTTATTTTTTAATTCAATATTTTTCCAAGTTTAAAATTAAAACAACAATAAGGTTAAGCCTAAACTTAATTTATATATATATATATATATATATATATATATATATATATATATATATATATATATATATATATATATATATATATATATACTTTATAGCATCATAATTGGAAAAGCACATGTGTCACCAACAACACTTTTATACAACCGCATTTGATTAAACACAAAAATATTATTATGTGTATTTTTATGTTGATATTGTATTTTTTCAATTTGTATAACTTAATTATAGGAACTTATAGTTTTTAGTTATTATTTCAATTTAATTTTTTAGTGTTTCGTTTTAATATGTATGTTTAATATATTATAATAATTTGCATGGTTTGTTAAATATTTTCTACCTTTGTATTTAGATTTTTCAATTGTCAATGTCCGAATATTATTAATAAATTAAACTAATATCTAATTTGTGAAGTTTTATTTCTAAACACCCCGAAAGGCCAAAGATGATAAGCATATTTTTGTTAATCGAGCATCTGAAGAAATATCACAAGCACATATTTAAATCCAGCTACACGTAACTTGAAGGGAATTTTCAAGCAGTTTTTGGTAGAATCTTATAAAATTATATTATTATACAGCAAGTCTCAGACTTATTATTAGACATATAAGATTGATGATAATAAATGATATACCAGGCTACGTCGATATATACGGTGGGCGGCAAAATTAAGAAATAAATTCATTAAAATTTGTGTGATTTATGTTTTGATGGAATGCTCGTACACGTCAACTCTAGTTTTCAAAAATACACATTTTTCCATCAAGTTTGCGTTTCTCCCACTCCTACTTTTCAAATATGACGTCATCAACGTTTTTTTTAAATTACAACCCCGTTTTTTATTTTATTTTGATAGATCATTAAATTGTCTACAGTACCATCAAAATGTTGAGACCTTACATTGTTAAATGTTCGAATGCGAGTCATTTGAAGAGTGGAAAACATAACCTCTATTCAAAACAAATATCAAAAGATAACGAATAAGATAAGATTATTTCTTGTAAATAAAATGTTCAGAATTGTATCCACAAGTAGGTACTAATTAATAATACAAAAGAATCAGGTGTATGTCATTGTCAAATGAACCTTATTCTCAATCAAATAAATCTCTTTTGAAAGTTAATCAAGTATGGTTGGACAAATTAAAACCACATATTCTTATGGGGGAAACGATTCCACTTTCGGAACAAGCAAAATATCTGGGGGTTACCTTAGATAAGAAGCTCAACTGGGACGTACAGTTAGAGAATGTAATCCGCAGGGCTAAACTGTCCCTGTGGACATGCCGGAGAATCTGTGAAAACAACTGGGGAACAAACCCCCAACAGATGTACTGGCTCTATGTAGTGGTTATCAGACCAATGATAACATATGGAGCCATAGTTTGGTGGCCTAAGGTACTTCGTGGTATCGCGAGGACCAAACTGGCGCATCTACAGAGACAAGCTTGTCTGATAATAACGGGAGCGATAAGCACCGCACCATCAGCCGCTCTGGAGGTCCTCCTTAATATTTCACCTCTTCACATATGGCTGTACAACGTACAGACTAAAACAAACGGCCGACAGCATGCCAAAGGAAGACAGTCTGGGAGGATCCGTACTCCTCGATGACATTGAGGGTCACGGGATTCTGGGAATGGTCTCAGACTTGATGCCTACAAAGATCAGTAGAGATCTGTCTTTCAAGACCGTCCTCCCGGAAAGGAAGGACTGGGAGCGAAATCAAACGACCCTATTGAGAGTCGATCTCTGCTGGTACTCTGACGGCTCCAAAACCAATATGGGAGTAGGAGCCGGCGCATATGGGGGCAGCACCGATGCTAGACTATCAGCTAGCCTCAGCAAATACGCAACCATACACCAGGCAGAAGTGTATGCCATCGAGATGTGTGCAAGGGAAAGTATAAAAAACCAGTGCACACACAAATCGATAAAGATATATGCAGATAGCCAAGCTGCAATAAAGGCTCTTGGTTCCTACCGGTGTAATTCAAAAACGGTATGGAGTTGTAAATCTGCCCTTAACGAACTGGGCAGCTGTAATGAGGTGTCGCTGGTCTGGATACCGGGTCACTCGGACCATAATGGCAATGTTGCGGCCGACGTGCTTGCCAGGAGTGGTGCCCAGAGAGACTTTGTCGGACCAGAACCGGTGCTGGGGATAACATCATGCACAGCAAAGCGCACCTTAAATACCTGGACAGACAGAATGACAACCCAGTATTGGCAAAATCTTCCAGGATTAGCTCACTCTAAGGCCTTCATAAATGGCCTGCCTGAGTCAAGGGCTAAAAAACTTCTAGAGTTAAACAGACAACAACTGAGTACTCTAGTCGGCCTGTCTACAGGACACTGCCTCTTGCGTCACCACATGCACCGTATTGGGGTCGGTCAGGAGACCGAGTACCGGCTGTGTATGGAGAGTGACGAGACAGCAGAGCACGTACTGTGTTCCTGTCCGGCAGCGGACAGAACTAGATACCTGCTCTTTGGCAAGATAAAGCTTGCTCCGGAAGATCTGAATCAACTTTCGCGCACAAAGATTATCGACCTCTGCAGGAGCCTGGCTTTGTTGGGCAAAATATAGACTATTAGACGTGAGCCACAATAGACCTTATGGTCGCGGTGGAGGGACCGGTATGGCCCACTCACATACAAACCTAACCTAACCTGAGTATGGCACATTTAAGTGAAACTCAGCATACAAAAATTTTAATTCTTGTTGATAAAACCAGAACACAGCAAGAAGTGTGTAATTTGTGTAATGTGCAATATTCAAATCGATCACTGTGAGTAAAATTGAGTGGAAATTCAGAGAAACTGGGCATGTTAAACACATGCAAACTGTAGGGCGTCCTGAGAAAATTGATGAAGACGTAAAACTTGATATTTTGTAACGAAGTAGCTATTTTCCGAACAGCTGTAGATGCTAAAAGCGACTGCTTGAAAATAGATTTAATACGAATTATTTTTCAAGTAATATTATCGGTAGGAAATATATTTATTTATCAATATTTTTACCACGTACGCATTTCGAATTGTCTTTTTATATTTAAAACATATCTGCACGAGATAGTGATAAGGTATCTACCACTGATTAAAATTTTTATGTGTAGCCAGAACTCGATATATAAGAACGGCTGGTGGCAGAAAGAGTTTCTTCTTGGTTCAGTGTGGTTAAAATTAAAGTGGATCTCCATGTTAAGTTGAGTCCCGGTGTATAAGCGAAATAAATACTTGAAATAGCGTACCGTCCGTCTCATTTCCATGTAGAATAACCTCACGCCGTTAGATTCTTCAAATACAACCTAGGTAAGAATCTCTTAGATTTTGGTATTTATATAGCGAATTTTCATATTTTTTTGGAATAGGGTGTCTCTCTGTCGGCGTCGAGATCGTGGGTCAGAATTAAGGTTCTTTCCGATCCATATCCCAGTTAAATGTTCCTAGCGTGGCGTAAATGATTTGGAAAGTGATGCTGTAGTTGACACAGTCTTCTCAGATAGATTTCACACGGCCGTTCTAATTTGACCCTGGCTTGGAAGCTGTAGTAACACAAGCAGGCTTAGGTCAGGTTAATACGTAACAGAGCCTTCTTGCAGGGCGTCGTCCTAGTCACTCCTTCTTATTCTCGACACCCCTGGTGCCGAGGTACTTTGACCCCACGATACCGATTTCGACTAGATAGATAACACCTATTTATTTAATTGTCATTTTATGAAACAATCAACTTGATATCTGCATCTACGAGTCATAACCCCACAGAATATCCTGCATTCTTCCCGCGTCTCCCGGGTAAAACCACGCAAGTTTGTACGGTGTACCAACGTTCGTTTTCCTGTAAAATCAAAATAAAATCGGGGCTTAGTTGACATCGGTTTTTTTTTCGGTAGAGAGTATCTTTTTTCGCCCGTCACCTTAGGTACATTTTTCCAATATTAATATAGTGTTATAATTGTTACTAGTATTGTAATAGTTTTGAATCATAGTGCATCATTAGGTAATATATAGTATAAAACAAATATACTTTGTCTATGATATCCACATAAACAAATCTGCTACGTCCATATAGAAATCCAGAAGGTCAGGATATTGCCGAGGGAGCGATTAAAGCCTGCAACCTCGGAGCTAACTAAGCAGCCTGTCATTCTAAAGGCTACCGGACCCTCTCCATAGAGCTATCCAGGCATTCTGATTACACCTGTAGTCAGAGTCTTGTAAAGAGGTCGCAGATATCCTCGCAGGGAGTAAACCCTTTTAAAATTTGGCGCTCGAGACCGTTTTAATAAACCTTTTCACCCGTCTTATTAAGTAATCAACTCTGGAAATCAAGGCCTCGTTACAATTTTATTAAGTGTGATAATCCTCATATTGCATCTCGATCAATTACAGTAGACTATTTCTCAGCGATCAGTATTATGTGCATTAAAATTATAAAATTACCATCCTTACAAAATAAAGCTGCTGCACGAACTTAATGAAAAAAACCCTAACTGGCGAATGCGTTTTGTGAAATAATACAAGATTTATGCAACTGTAATCCCAACTTTATTCACCAAATTCTGTTTTCGGACGAAGCATGATTTTGTCTAAATGGAACAGACAAAATTACAGATATTGGAGCAGAGAGAATCCTCATTGGATGACTGAAGCACATACACAACACCCTCTTAAAGTTAATGTGTGAGCAAGAATTGTCCACGATAGAATCATAGGTCCTTTCTTTTTCGATAAAACTATCACTGGGCAGTGATATCAGAATTTTCTAAGGAATGAGCTTATTCCTGCCCTTGCTGCAAGTTTTTCAAATAAAGATGATCCTGATTTAGCAAGTGGTGATATTTGGTTTGAACAAGATGGTGAACCTCCGCACCTTACACGTCCTGTTCGCGAGTTTTTAAATGACTGCTTTGCTAGCAAGTGGACTGGTAGGCGTGGACCAACAGAGTGGTCCCCAGGTCCCTAGATCTTACGCCCTTAGATTTTTTTATGTGGGTATTTAAAATAAAAAATCTATGTTAACAAACCATATAACCTAGAAGATTTGAAAAATCAAATTATGTATGAAATGAGTCGAATTAGCCCTGACGTCATTTTCGCAATGTACAAGAGAAATATATCAACAGATGTGCTTATTGTCAAGAAGTCGGTGGATTGCATTTCGAACATTATATTTAAAGGAAAGAATACTTTAATTTATTGAATAAGAGCCTTTACCTTTTGATTGTTGTTTTGAATACAGTTTATGTTTTCTGCTTTTTAAATGACTTTCATTCGAAAATTTGACAATGTGGCGTATCACAATTTTGATGGCACTGTGTAGACAATTCAATGATCTATCAAAATAAAATAAAAATTAAAAAGAAGTTATCATTTTAAAAAAATCGATGACGTCGTATTTTAAAAGTAGGAGTGGGAGAAACGTCAACTTTATGCAAGTTGACGTGTCCGAGCATTTCGTCAAAACTAGTGGCGTGCGGTCCATGGAAGCAAGGGAAGCATTGCTTCCCTTAAAATAACGACTACATACCTAAACCGCATTATTTAAAATCCCTTTTGTATTTTAAATATTAAATTTCAAACTCTGAAACTAATTTAATTATTACAATTTTTATTTCGCAAGCTCACACACATAATTATTTATTATGCATCATACTGTATTTGTATATACGCTCCTAGCAAGGACGTCGTCGCAGTAAATGCGCCAGCAAACAGCACGAGTTGCAATGACTTCGGTTAAATACACATACTCAGCAGGCAACTTTATAAGAAACCCTAGCTCGACGGATGTACGCGTATTTTTAGAACGTGTTGTACTAGGAAGACCCGGTGCACGTACAAAATGAATGTCTCTGATTATTTCGTAGATATAAGCAGTTGACTATGTTAAATATATGGGCATTTTATGATTATTAATATGGCTGCAAGTAGATCAGCTTTTAACAGCGGTGTGTCGGTGGGGGTGGGGATTTACAAACTTTACAAACAAGTGGTAATAATAACTGTGATTGTATTGTGTGTTTTTGATAACCAAAGAATTTTCAGGTTTACCGTTTGCTTAAAAATTTGCTATTATTAATAAAGGTAGGCCGAAACCTGCTGTAAAAAACTTAAACCCAAGAATTAAAACATGTACTCGACATTTCAACGCAGAAAAAACTTATAAACAATATGAATGGTTAACGGGTTGTGAAAACAGGAATAAACTGGTTTGTTGGCCTGGTAGTCTATTTGTGACTGAAAAGGGGGTGTGGAATAAAAGTGGGTTTTCTGACTTGAATAATCTACGTAAAGTAGTAAAAAGACATGTTATGTCTAAAGCGTGTTTACAGACCATTTTAAAATTAAGTGTCTTTGGAAAAACGCGAATTGAATACGCCGTTGACAAGCAGATAGAAATTAGTCATCGCCAACACAATGAACTGGTTGATAAAAACAGAAACATATTAAAATGACTTATTGATGTTGTGTGTTTGCTTGGTCAGCATGAATTGGGCTTCCGGGGTCATGACGAAACAACTACATCTGCAAATAGAGGAAACTTTTAAGACCTAGTTTCTTTAATAGCCAAATACGACATTTATTTAAAAAATCACTTGGAACAGTCTAACGTTTTTCGCGGGACATAAAATCGCATTCAGAATGACTTAACTTCGGCTGCTGTCACTATTATTTTGAACAGAATTAAATCTGAAATTAAACAGACTCGTTTCATTGCTATTGATCTAGATGAAACAACCAATGTAACTAATTTAAATCAACTATCTGTAGTAATACGTTACGTAAAAATGGATGGGAGTGTACAAGAAAGATTTTTAGGCTTTAAAAATGTGACAGAAGATCGTACCTCAAACGCTCTATATAAAATTGTGCTTAATATTATGAAAGATATTGAGGAGGCTGATAATAAATTAATTGCCCAAAGCTATGATGGGGCTGCTGTTATGGCCGGACATTTAAGAGGGCTTCAAGCTAAAGTGCGGGAAACGTTCTCCAGTGCTCTATTTGTACACTGTTGTGCTCATAAATTAAATTTAATTTTATCCCAATCTATATATCATATTAAAGAATGTAAAGTGTTTTTGCTACCTTAAGTAGAATGAATTTGATAAGTTCTGGAAAAAAAACAATTGAATTAGGAGAAGTGGAGCCACGAAGAAAGCGTCTGTGCACTGATAATGTGGGAGACCTTCAAACTTCTTACCGCCGCCTTTTCTACGAAATCATAGATCAAATTCAGCAGCAAATTAACTGCAGATTTGATCATCTTAGTGACCTGAAATTTCTTGAATTGTGTAATTTTGGAGGATTTAAAGGGATACCTTTCCCAGAAGATTCATTCAAATCATTATTTCACCACCATGGACATTCTTTTGACAAAGCCTTATTACGATCAGAACTTTCAGTCATTTATGAAACCGATGTTATAGGCACAAAAACTAACGCGAGTGAACTTTTAACTTTCTTAAAACAATCAAACTTGGAAAATGCATATTCTGAAGTGTTCAAATTATGTGAATTAGTGTTAACAATTCCTGCTACTAGTGCATCTTTAGAACAAAATTTTTGTACATTGAAACGTATCAAGAAGTCTACAATTTACACAAAACAATTTTGATTTACAATGGATTTTTTGCTCATATTTTAACGAAATAAAGACAATAACGACTTAGGCACATATCTAGGAGCTCGTTAGTCATTTCTTGTCGTATTTTTCACTCACATTCGTACTCCTACCACCATAATGATCAATTTTGACGTTTTAACTTTCTTGAATCAGATTTAATTAATTAAAAATTTATTTACCTCTAACTTTGTTGTCTTTTAACATAGAGATCTGAATTTTGGTACATAAGTTACTCTTTATGACAGAAATCAGCGTGCCAAATTTGGTTGCCCCTACTGTGTTATTTCCGGAGATTTAATTTTTTTTTAATTTTTTGAAAGAAAACAAAATTTTCCGGAAAAACCTCGGCCGATTTTTCTGACTGACGAACTTATCCAAGCCATTTGCAAAAGGAAGGTATGTACCAAATTTGATCAAAATCGGCCCATTATTTTTTGAGTTATCGGTGTGATACATACATACATATATGTATGTCATATATGTATGTATATATGTGTATATATATATATATATATATATATATATATATATATATATATATATATATATATATATATATATATATATATATTTATATTTATATTTATATTTATATTTATCAAAAAATTGTGGGAAAGCCGTCAGTTGTAGAATAAAACTCTTTATTATAGGCCGAGCTTTCGGAAAAATTTATTCCTTTCTCAAGGCTACAACATGGAAAGAAAAAAAGTTTACAATTTACTTGGGAAAAATATAAAAGTTTAAAATACTTACATATAACGTGAGTTCTGCTAAAATAATTATGCAATAACAAACATGAAAAGAAAACCTTTTTATGAATTTGAGTGAAGTCGAAAAGTGCCAAACTGACATATAAAGCTAAATATTGTCTAATTGAATTTGTTTTTAGTGAATTTTCTTAAAAAAAATTCACTAATGAGGAGATCCCGACTTTTGAATTTTGAAAAAATTTCTTCAAATGAGCGCTAATTAGGCTCCCCAGAAAACATATCCGGGGTCAGTTTCAATTTTTATATGTTTATATATATATATATATATATATATATATATATATATATATATATATATATATATATATATATATATATATATATGTATCACACCGATAACTCAAAAAATAATGGGCCGATTTTGATTAAATTTGGTGAAAAAATTCCTTTTGTAAATGGCTGAGTTCGCTAGCCAGGAAAATCTGCCAAGGTTTTCCCGGAAAATTTTGTGTTTTCTTTCGAAAAAAAATTATATCTCCGGAATCAACAAAGTAAGGGCAACCAAATTTGGTACGCAGGTTTATATCCTTATGAGTAAGTTGCCTACCAAAATTTAGCTATGTAGCTCAAAAGACAAAAAAGTTATAAGGATTTAAAGAAAAATAAATTGGGGTTTTCTGCAAAACGTCAAAGTGGCGATTTAAAATGTCAAAATTGGCAACATTTAGGCAAGTTACTTGAATCTAATACGGGCTATAGAAATAAAATGTCTCAAGAAGGATGTTTTACAAACCCTAAAGTCTTAGTTTCAATTGTCATTGTCTTTCATTTTACTAAAATATTTGCAGAAAATTCATTTCAAATAGACCCTTTCTCTGATGCTTGGCAGTAGCCTTAGCTATAGAGTGTATCGTTTAATGATATATAATTTTTGTCGAATTTTCGTAAAAAATCAATAAAGCTCAATATATCCGTTATTATATAAGATATGAAAAAAATTGTATATATTAATTATAGGGTGTCTTGAGCTACATCTTAAAATAATATTTCTACAATCACAGGCTGGCCCATAAGTCGTTGGTGATACAAATTTCCTTTTTTTTTTAATCAAACACGCCTTATGTTATTGCATTATTGCATTTTCTATCGAAATATAATGCATGTTTGTAAGAAAAGAAATTCTGGACGCAGCAAGTGCGTTATGGTAGCGAATTTTGATCAAATGTTTCATATTTGAACAGCTCAATTTGCTATTAACCTATAAGGTTGACCAAGGAACGTGTTTTTCGGGAACACTTTAAGTTTACTTTTGGAAATTTTTGTACATTTTCACACAATAAAGTTATTTTGATGAAACATGCCACATTGTTTTTACTATATAGGTTATACTGGTAACCAAATTTGATGTCTGCTTTCTTAAAAAAAAACACACATATTTGTTATTAAAAACATTTTTATGAAATTTCACTACCATAACGCACTTGCTGCGTCCAGAATTTTTTTATTTGTTTTTGTCTAGGAAATATAAATAGGGGTAGTGATTTCTAAAATTATTGTCTTTCTTTAAGTTTATTAAATTGTTAAAAGTAATTTCAAATTCTTCTAAACACATTCTTTTATTACTTAAGGTTTCACAGTGTAAAATAGAAACATTACTAAAATGTATATTATGGCCAGTGTCGAGATTATGTTCTAACAGAGCGCAAGTTCTTTTTTGTAAACGTATGTCACTTTTGTGCTGTGAAACCTTAAGTAATAAAAGAATGTGTTTAGAAGAATTTGAAATTACTTTTAACAACAATTTAATAAACTTAAAGAAAGACAATAATTTTAGAAATCACTACCCCTATTTATTTTTCCTAGACAAAAACAAAAAACAAATTCAATTAGACAATAGTTAACTTTATATGTCAGTTTGGCACTTTTCGACTGCACTCAAATTCATAAAAAGGTTTTCTTTTCATGTTTGTTATTGCATAATTATTTTAGTAGAACTCACGTTATATGTAAGTATCTTAAACTTTTATATTTTTCCCAAGTAAATTGTAAACTTTTTTTCTTTCCATGTTGTAGCCTTGAGAAAGGAATAAATTTTTCCGAAAGCTCGGCCTATAATAAAGAGTTCTATACTACAACTGACGACTTTCCAACAATTTTTTGATAAATAACATTATTACCGCCACAAAAATTTAATAATATATATATATATATATATATATATATATATATATATATATATATATATATATATATATATATATATATATATATATATATATACATATATAAATTGAAACTGACCCTGGAGATTGGTTTTAGGGGGCCTAGTTCGCGCTCATTTGAAGAATTTTTTTTCATAATTCAAAAGTCGGGATCTCATTTGTGTTTTTTTTTAAAGAAAATTCACTAATAAAAGTGACTTGAAACATTTATAGGAAAAGGAACGTTGACAATCTCATACGATATGTGCCACTATTTTGAAGAAGATTTCCAAAACTTTTTGGGTCACCTTGTCACTATGAACGAAGCAGAGAAAAAGTCATGCACAAGGACCCATTATGGTCGCAGCACTGAGAGGCCAAAGACCTATAATACAACTCATGGACGAAGCATGGGTTCTCCAGAAACTAAAGATCAAAAAAAGGATAGAAGCATTCCGTTTCTCCAGGAGCCAAAAAGGTCCATGTTCAAAGGTCGGCTAAGAAGGTTCTTTGAGAAAAGAAATGAAAATAACTAAACGCTAACCATTTCTTGTTTTAATGTTGGAATTAAAAACAACCCCTTTTACTTTTTGCTAACTAGTAGGCAACAAAGATCAAAAGTAGAACAAGTAATTACTAGATCGTACACATTTTAAGCTTATTTATAATTTTACTATACTATTAAGTATGAAAAATACTTACAATTAATACCTCCCTAGTCTCACATCTAATCCACATTATCCTCTTCGCCAAGGTGGGTTGCAAGGATCAATTAAGGTACGCTATAGCTGCATTAAATTCAAACAAGCTGAAAAAACATAATATACTACATTACACTGCACTTAAGCAAGAAATATTCACATTAAGTTGGATATATGTAATGTTAATGTTTTGCCTTTTGCTTTAATTTTTCTATCCACTTTGAAAAGTTATATACTGTAGCAAGATCAGATTTTCGAACTAAGCCACCAGTAGGTTTTATAGTAGTTGATGCGAAGTAATCTGGTCTAAAGTCTACAATAGACAGTAAGTAAGGCAACAGCTCAGTTTTCAGACTAATTATTTCAACTTTGTTACTGTTACTGTTAAAATTACTGAAGTGATTAATATATCACACTAACCGTTTTCTATTCTATAAACCAAATAGTCTATTGCTATAATATGGTCTTAAAAATATAAATTCACAAATATAACCTCAAACAACGGCAAAAAACACACAAAAATCCACTATAATGAGGAAGTTGCATATAATTTACTTTTGATGAAAAACGTATTTAAAGTACAGCAAAATACTCTAAGAATATATGTCTACAAGTAAACGCCCCTTAAAGTGAACCACTAATTAGTAATTAATTATTGAAATATTGAATATAATTCAAAAAGAAAGGGTGGGCGAAAACGCGATCTGATTGGTGAAGAGGTTTGTGAAGTCAGGATCCGCTACATCTGCGTGTTGTTTACGTTTGTATTTGCATCGAATTCTGAGCAGTTTTATTATAATTTTAAGTAGTTTTGGTGTTTAGTGTATAATATATGTTCAGAGGTAGTAAGTTGTGTTTAATCTAGTTTAGTGTGTGACTGTGTGATGGCTTCAGCAGATTCAGAATCACAATAAGAAAATGCGAAAGGCATAACAGTGCCTGGACATAAAATATTATAAGTGCTGTATAGTGCCCGAATGTACTTCCACAACAATAACTACCCCCAACAAATTATTCTTTAATGTACCTAAGGATGAGAAAATCAGGAAGAAATGGTGTAAGCTATGAAGAGGGACCTGAAAAGTCCAGTTAGTGTAAAATCTACTTTGCACATTGAACTGACAAAATCGTCTCATCTGTTTCATTGCACTCTAGTTTCACAGTATAAGCCTTTTCCCGAACACTATGCTCCAGAGTAACTCTAGCCTTTACAGTACAAACATCACCATCTCGTTTTACCTGCACCCAACCGACAGCATTGTCTCCATAACTTTCACGAGCAGATTACAACAAATATATATTTTTCTTGTATATTATTTGAATGGAGAACATTTTGAGGCTATGCTTTTATTTACATTATATTTTATAAGAAATTACTACATAAAATCCAAGAATGATATTTACAGGATAAAATAAGGTTCATATCAGACACATACATCCCAGCTTTCACTCCCTTGAAATTCCGGTTGTTTCCTAAAAACGCAAACATTGCTAGTATATCAATTTTTGGTAAATTATCAGAATTATCATTATTGGACAAATCCAACTTCTGTAGCCATACTATAAGACTGTACAGTTTTTAAAATAATTAATACGAGTATATAGATATTAACAATAATATAAATTGATAACAATAACTATCCGGCACACGTAAGTCGCATAAACAAAACACTAATGATGAGATGAGGATCTCTGTGTGAGTAACCGAGACTCGTTTTGGTCGATACCGGATCGTGACGTCACAGTAGGCCGTCTGTGTTTACGGCTGTGTTTTGGGGCGGAGACAATTATTTTGATTTTCTATATTTTGTTACAGGAAAACTATTAGTTAAAAATTTAAATTTTAGATGGCAATTGATTTTATACAATGTGCACCACAATCAAAACAAACGAAATCAGCATATGTAGTGACGTCAGACGTGTATAACGGATTGCGTCGAAGTGTCCAAAAGAAGGCTGACCCAAATTGAGCAATCCTGTTCAAGTTATTACCCTTGAAAACAGCCAGTCTTTGTTTACGGCTGTGTTTTGGGGCGGAGACAATTATTTTGATTTTCTATATTTTGTTACAGGAAAACTATTAGTTAAAAATTTAAATTCTATATGGCAATTGATTTTATACAATGTGGGGAATTGAATAAGGGGAGATTTAAAAAATGTGCAAATTCCTCATTAGCATGTGGTCTTATGAAAACTGCACCACAAACAATCAAAACAAACGAAATCAGCATATGTAGTGACGTCACGCGTTTATAGCGGGTTGCGTCGAAGTGTCCAAAAGAAGGCTAACCCAAATTCATCAATCCTTTTCAGCTTATTACCCTTGAAAACATTCAGTGTTTAAGGAAAGTCTGTCGAATAGGGGACCATAGAGTAGAGTGCAGAGGACGAATTAACCAAGGTAACCGAATTTGAGCATTACCTTGCACTCTCCAGAAATCAATTGTACCAGTACTTTCTCCACGAATGACGCTTATTTTAGCCCCAAAATTTTAAATAAGTTATTTAAATTCTGGTATATATAAAAAGAGCTTGATCAATAGTTAGGGTGGTTATGGAAAGTAAAGGTTCACTGTGAAGAGGATTAAAAAATCTACTTACCGAGAAAAGTATACTATAAATAGATGAATAATTCAGAATTATTCATCTTCTGATTACCCTAACTTGGTTATAGTAAAATAGAGCCTCGGTGGTTCAGGGGTAAGAACATGTGCCTCTGAACCGAAGGGTACTGGTTTCGATTCCCGTAAAAACATTGGTCCCATGTCCACGCAATGTTGGGCAAGTTAAAGATCTCTACCCTATTTACAGAAAGACAGGGGTTCAGAAACATTTCCAGGATAGTGAGGTGAAACTGCTCCCCGGCGTCGATGTTTAGCCTTAGTCGCGGAAATAGAAATAAAGAACAAAACATACACACACGCAGGTTACAGTGAAACGATTGTCAGGTTTCTTTAAATATGTTGTGGTGATCTTCATTTTCCAAGCATACTTATCAGCACTCATCACAGGTTCAAAATCTTTACTAAGTAAAAAATTTGATGAAAGCATTTTTTGTGCCTTTTATGTAGGGAAACACGATGGGGTGTTTTTTAAAATGGCAGATTTTAATTTAACCCCGATTTTTTAGACAAAACCTAATCTCTAAATTCTTCCTGTAGTAGTTGCTATAAAAATATTAAATTTTAGAGAACGACTCGATAATTTTAGGTATAATGCTAATGTATTTTGATTTTTGGTCGTTGAATAATTTATCATATACTAAAATTATACAAAATTACCAAGAAATAGTTTATTTGAACGTGCAATAATTATTGGCGGAGTTTACCAGGTGCCAACAGATGAACAGTTGTGCGAATGAAGGCGTTCAAATTCTTCTGGAATTTCACAGTTGACGATTTATCAAAGCGGAATGACAGGCAAATGTCACAAAATAGTGCTTAAAGTGTACAGTGCGTTCATCACGAAACCGCTGAAATGGATCGGTAGTCAGCAGATGAGCGTTTAAACTTAACAGTTGGCGCCTGGTATACTAAATGTTTTTAAACCTGTTTCAGCTCAAGGTAGTTCAACTTTTATTTAAAGGTCTTTAAGTATTAGCAAATAAGATTAAATAAATTATGTTATACAGGCGGTTACAATAACAAAAAGGATCATGCTTGTTTGTTTACCATTTGTTTTTATTTTATATAAGAGTGCAAAGTCATTCAAAATCATAGAGATATTTTCTATGATAGTTTCCATAACAATACCAAAACATTACCACAGTTTACGCAATAATACATTTGATTTACCTATTATTATTATTATTCTGTTAAGCCGTTTCCTTTTCCGGTAACTACCATTTTTATTTTTATTCTTGTTCTAGTCAGTCTTGTAATGCAACAAGCTAAGCTTTGTGGTTTTAAGTTTGTTATTACTTATCAGGTAAGTTTATTTGATTTTTAATCATTTTTAAAGGCACTTTTATCACAAATAATAAATAACTAATTGCAGCAAAATGTTGATCAGTTCAATTGAGACAATAGAAAATACTTTTTAACTGTTTTAATATAAGTTCGGTTGTTGTGGTATAATATATAATAATGGCGCATTGACTCCATTGTGAATATAATACCAAATAAGGGCGAAAGATTATATTTTCTAATTTAGTAATAACGTAGTTTTTCATAAATACGTACTTAAAATTTAATGAAAGGGTGATTTTATCGTGTTTTGTTCCGTTAAATAAAGGGTGTTGTAAAAAATTGATTCAATCATACTCCCACATTTGACTATGACTACCTCAAAACATTGGACCGTTAGTTGAATATTTAGATTAATATTTCAAATTTGTGAATCCTTGTATTTGAGAATTTAGAATGGATTCTAAGTTCTGGGAATCCTATAAACCAGCAATCATCACGCATGCGAAGTGAAGAAAAAAGAAATGGCGGTTGAAAAATCTAATGTCGTATGGAGTTGGCGTACATACTTGTGAAAAATACTTTAGCAAATAGACTGCCCGTCTCTCAGTTATGTGAATTGCCGATCGCCAGTTCCGTATAATAAAGCGATATTTATTGAAAATTGAAAAGTTTTTGATGATCTGTATAAATTATTCAAGGTCTTCACGCCGTACCGGCGATCCTTAAATAGACGGGTCCCCCAGCGAGTGCGGCATTGCCGGACGGTGCTTATTGCTGTAGGGGACTGCCTGAACTGGCCTTCCTGACCTAGGTCAGTTCAGGCAGCCCCCTAGAACAATAAACAGTTTCCGGCAATGCCGATTTCTCAATGCATGGACGGGACCCGTCTACTTAAAGATCGCCGGTAGTTCTTTCATACCCCTCTTAAGTTGAAATCTTAATATTAGTCTGCAGTATTTTGATAAAGATGGAGTTTGATTCTGCTAGATAATGGTCTCATTGATTTTAGTCTCAGAACCCACAAAATCAATTGTATGTTTCAAAGGAATCATTGAGGTGATAAATATACTCATAACTGATTGATATGACTTGCAAGTAAATCTTTGTTTAAACTCCGTTTGATGTGTTTCAACTTTTTTTTTTTTTTTTGTCTTTTAAAACTACTTCCTGGGTTTGTAGTATTTGAAAAGCTGTGTTATAAAAAGTGCTTGAAACTTTACTTCAGGCCATGGTTGCTGTAACCTTACTAAGTGAAGATTGGAACCTGTGATAATCACTGATAAGTACACTTGGAGAACCCAAATCACAACACATTTGTGGTGATTATGGTGTGTTGTGGTGATTTGGGTTCTCCAAGTGTACTTATCAGTAACCTTGATGTTTAGTTTTTCGGGTAAAACAATTTTTTTTGCTTTTTGAATTAGCAAAAAATTCATCTCCCATATTCACGTATCATGCTGTACTGATGTCTGTTCAGCATAGTGTCATCCGTCACAGCCAATGCTGTTACATCCAACTGGTTCTTTATCCTTTTCAGAGCTTTTAAAAGGTTGTTCATTTTGGCGTAGAAAATCTCACTTTCTTCACAACCTTCTACAGCACATGCAGGTCTAAGGGACGGCATAGGATACTTCTTTGTCCAGCTCTTGACTTTTCAGTTTTTTTTGTCTTTTTCTGCTATCAGATGATGGATCAAAATATTTTTGGGATCGTCTGCTTTTATTATGCATATAAACCGAATAATTGGGAAGCTTTCATTGATGTGTCCAGCCAATTTTTATTTTTTAGTAGCAATCTTTTCTCTTCTGTTAGCGGTTGACCATTTTGGTTTAATTCTTATAAAATTCAACACCCTTCCAATTACTTTATGACTGTGAGGTCAATTAGCGCATTTTAGTCCCTTAAAACTGCTGTTTGGTCATCCAAATTTTTTCAAACAGATTGCGTCTTAAAATATATCACTACATCTAGCAGGTCTACAATAAAAATACTATTATTTCCAAGCTTGCATCAAAATAATTTAGTCTTTTTGTGAATTTTCTTGAAAAAAAATTCACTAATGAGGAGTTCCCGACTTTTGAATTTTGAAAAAATTTCTTCAATGAGCGCGAACTACGCCCGCTAGAACCCATATCCAGAGTCAGTTTCAGATTATATATATATATATATATATATATATATATATATATATATATATATATATATATATATATATATATATATATATATATGTATATATTAGCAAGTGTTTGTATAAAAAATAATCTGATAAAGGGGAGATGCAAGTTATGAGACTTAATTTAATTTGAATAGGATATCTGGTTGTTTGTTCTTGCCCTAACTTAGTGAAACCGTTCCATAAATAATACAGTTGTAGACTTTTCCCGTGGCTTCACAAGTGCTTGTTTTAGTGAATGTTCTTTAAACAAATCACTAATGAGATCACAACTTTTAAATTTAGAAAAAATTTCTTGAAATTAGCGCGAACTAGGCCCCCTAGAACCCATATCTAGGGTCAGTTTCAATTTTATATGCATATATGTATATATATATATATATATATATATATATATATATATATATATATATATATATATATATATATATATATAAAGAGTAAACCATTTACCAAAATGTAGGTCTGTAAGTTTAAAGACAAAAAAGTTAAGAGGTATTAAAAAGAAAATTGGGGTTTTCCTCAAACCGTAAAAAGTCGCGATTTGAAACGTCAAAATTGGCAACTTTTAGGCAAAGAGCCTGAAAGAAATAGGGATTATGTACAGAGTGTTCAGCAAACCCTTAAGTTTCAGCTTCAACAATCATTGTCCTTCATTTTAATAAAATATTTCGAGAAAATTAATTTCAAATGACACTTTATCTGATGCTTTGGCAGTAATTTAAGTTTATGGTTTAACAGTCTATAATTTTTAGCTAATTTTTGTAGAAAAAAATAATGGGGAGACCGCGGCTTTTGAATTCTAAAAAGATTTCTTCAAATGAGCGCAAACTAGGCCCCCTAGAATCTAGAATCCATAGCTAGTTTACTTTCTGTTTACCTATATACAGGTGACGCATTTCTACGGAAAGGCTCAATATAATTGTTATTATGCAAGATACGAGAAAAAATTTTATACGTTACTTATAGGGTGTCTTGAGCTGCATCTTATAAAATTATTTTGACAATTACAGGCTGGCCCATAAGATGTTGGTGATACTACAATTATTATTTTTGAACATTCCTGATTGCATTTTTGCATTTTTCATCGAAATATGATGCATGTTTGTGAAAAAAAATCGAGGCGCAGTAAGTGTGTTTTGGTAGCGAATTTTCATTAAATGCGTCAAAATTCAACAACTCAATTTGCTATTAACCTAAGGTTCTTCAGCTAGGAAACGAGTTTTCTCGGAAACATTTTAAGTTTATCTTCGGAAAATGTTTGTACATTTTCAACCAAGCTGTTTTGATTATATATGGTACATTGTTCCTAATATATAGGTTATGCCGGTGACCAAATTGATGCTTGCATTAAAGAGACATATTTGCTATTAAAAACATTTTTATGAAAATTCACTTCCATAACGCACTTGCTACTGCCAGACTTTTCTACTCGTGTGATTGCCTTTTTTTTATTTGTATAGATATATGTAATATTCTTGCTACTGTATAGCAAATAAGCTAAATAAATCTTATTATTAAATCATGTTGACCAAAGATTATCGAAACATTTCATTTTCTTTTCAGGATTGGTTGATATTACTTACTGATTAAAACAATACATTACAAACAATAATTTATTGCTATAGTATAATCAAGCAAAGGACATTCCTTTCTGTACACATTTTAACATAAAGCCAGCCCTTATATATTAAAACTTAACAACTTCTGCGTAATCCTATTCCAATTGATAGAAACAATTTTTGTAAAATGCATCCACCAAAGAGGAGACATACTGGTATGGAAATTTTTTTTATAACAATTAAATATTTATGTCTTAATGCATGCATGTTTCTTAATATTAAAAACAGTTTGAGGATATTTTGTGAAGTTTGTTAGCTTTAAGGTTAGTTTTAAGTTATTATGCCCCTAAAAGGAAACTGACAAACTGACTCCTGAATAAAAAGTCGAATGGTTTTCAGTGACAAATGGTTCAACTGACACCAGTTATAAAACTTGTTATCATTTTGAAAATTGCTAAGATCACTGTCGTCTGAAATTGAACTACATATCTTCATGTCGTCTGCATATAGCAAAAATCTAGAGGAACATAAAGCCGTTTTATATTCATTTATAAAAATATTAAACATATAGAGCCACAGTGTGAATCCTGTGGACCTGAAAGTACTTTAAACGGCTGTGATATAAACTTTTATAATCTCAGTGACTGGGCACGGCCAGAGAGGAAGCTGGAAAACCATATCAGCTGTGAACCATGCATGTCTAGAGCAGCTGTATTGGAAACCGGGAAAATTCAGGGAATTTGTAGAAGAAAAAATTTTGTCAGGGAAATCTGTGAAAAATTGGGAAAATTGACTAAGAGTCAGGAAATTTTTATCCCTGTCATGGGGAAATTATTTGTTTCCTTTGTATGACAAGTAATTGAAACAATGGGTTTGCTTTTTGTGAAATTCTGACCCATTTATTTAATAATAAATAATAATTTAAATTTCTTTTTCCAGAAAACTACAATAATTGTTTTTTTTATTTTTATTTTGCGTTCATTGGTCTTCTTTTATTGTTGAAGTGTGTTTTCCGCCATCATACGAAGAGATATTGTCACAGTCACAACAAATGATGTCACCAAAGTACATACTGTTAGGCAAATGTGAATCATTCCTTAGATTTTAAATGTAACCCCCAAAAGAAACTCAAATCATTCTTCAACCTACTCTCAAAGAAATCATTGTACCTCTAAAGACACTTCCTAGCCATCATTTACATTTAAAGCACAAATCTGAAAACCTTGCATAGTCATTGAGTGAACTAGATATTTTATATTTTTTGTGAACTGATTTTTTTATCAATAGTAGTCCTCTTAAGTTCGTTACTTGCCTATTTGGGAAATGTAGTGTGACTGCTGAACATCTTTTGGACAAATAATAATAATAATAACATAGCCTTTATTCACACAGTAGATAATACAATACTCAAGTGCACAATTAAAAAGAACAAAAAAATACAACAATACAACGTAGTTTACAAAAACACAGTTCCATGTACATAATTAAAAGAAAAATAATAAGAAACTGTGTGAATTGGGCGAAGTTCAGACGGATGTATAATCATCCCCTGCTCTCCCACTTACGCCCATATGCAAAACTGGTAGTCAACAGCCAGCCCGGCAACCTGCTTAAACACCACGCATAATCAGCAACAGTTTCTTTTTGAAGGAACGCACAGAACAGCTCTTAACACTCTCATCAAGACCATTGTATATAGCGTATATCTGATAGGTAAAAGACCGTTTAAACAGTGTTAGCCTGTACTTAGGTGGTGAAATTAAGCCCTTCGACCGTATGTTAATGCTATGAACATCAGTTCTGTGTGTTACCTTTCTATACAAGTATGTTGGGACTCTAGACACAATAATAGAATGGAACAATGTTGCTGCTCTCAGAGTGAAACGATTACGCACCTCATCCAAAAGCTCCAGAGGCTCCCCATTGATCATGACCCTCACATTTACCTTTAAGCGCTCTACAAGAATCTGACTCCCAAACAAAATAGCAGCCGATTTCTTCGCATTTAGACACAGCGATTGGTCTTTGGACACTTTGTACAATGAATCCAGATCGGAATTCACCTTTCCCAGTGCATCCGAAAGCTCCGCGGCATTGAAGGAAATGTATATCTGAATGTCGTCAGCGTACATCTGTACTTTAGAATACTGAATGACCCTAGGGAAATGATTTACGTAAATAGCAAAAAGCAGGGGTCCAAGGACCGAGCCCTGCGGCACACTACACTCCACAAGACGAGCATCCGACTCGCAGCTGCCAACTCTCACAATAAGGTAGCGTTCCCCCAAGTAATTTCTGATCAACGCCAGAGCTTCCGAGCCCATCCCAACCGCTCTCAATATTTTCAGCAATATATTATGATTTATGGTGTCGAAGGCCTTGGAAAAATCCAACAGCACCAGTAGTGTCAGCATACCCTGGTCCGTGGCCCGCAAAATGTCGTCTGTAACCCTTAGCAGTGCAGTGGCACAGCTATGATTAGCCCGGAATCCAGACTGAAAGTCAGATAAGATGTTCTTATCACTCA
Source organism: Tillus elongatus (assembly GCA_964006375.1). NCBI lineage: Eukaryota > Metazoa > Arthropoda > Insecta > Coleoptera > Cleridae > Tillus > Tillus elongatus. The sequence goes on from OZ023269.1 coordinate 3,946,694, forward strand.
AGTAAGTCCTAAGCTGCGAGTCCAGCACTCTTTCCAGCAACTTTGATAATATGGGCAATATACAGATTATCCGCAGTTGATTCAGCTCCGTAGGATCCGCCACCTTCGGAAACGGCAGCCCGATAGCACATTTCCAGATTTTTGGAAAATAGCCTTCCAGAATACACGAGTTGATTATGTGTGTTATGAAGCCAACTATATACCTGCTACAAAGCTTAATCATAGTAATGCTCAATCCATCACGTCCTGTTGCATTGGTCTTGATCGCATTTATGTGCCGGAGCACCGTCAGATCATCGACCAAACAAAACTGAAATCCTTCCCCACCACTAATCGCCCCGAAAAATGCTGACCCATTGCTGCTGCTTCCCATAGGATCCTGACTTAAGCTATTGTTCATAAAGTGATCAGCGACTTTATGGGGATCCCTGAGAGCTTCATGTAATGTTGTCTTTCTCTTGGTGCCTATATTTTGATGTTCCAGTTCTTTGTAAACAGTCTTTATATCCCCAGATTTAAATTTTTCGGATAGGTAGGCTTTCTTCTCCGTTTTGACTGTTACAGTTGCCGCATTCCGCAATCCCTTATAATCGTCCCAGGTCGCTTGACACGGATCTTTTCTACTAACTAATCTACTAACAAACCCTCGAAAACCAACAAATAAAAGATATCCAAAGAAGACTCAACATCCATATCAAAAAATGTTGATTCCCATGAAATCCTATGTAAATAGTTATCAAGAGCATCATAATTACCATATTTGAAATTGTACGATTCATGCTCATATCTTAGGCAATTAACACCACCATTCGACTGAGGCTGAATGTTAACAGAATATGCTTGGTTGTGAGAATGTAGATTGTTTAATGAGTGATATAGGCATTTGGCGTCTCAGCGCTGCGACCCTAATAGGTATTTTGTCCATTACTTTTTTTCCTAATAGTTGTACAAAATGTTCAGATCTTTTATGTAGTCCACTATCTTCTTGGGGGCTATTTTACCTATTTCCTCGGTTATTAGGGTCACTCCTCCAAGATATGAGCCTTTTGCAGAACTGAGCCATGCAGTCCCACAGCAAGTGTTCTGTTGTTTTTGCTGCTTTAGTGCAGTCTCTGGAGTTTTAACTGTCCGCCTTGTACATCTTTGTAAGGTGAAAGTTTACTGGGCAACGTCGTATGAAAAGTCCTGTGATTATTCTCAAGTCGTTCCTGTTTAATCCAAGAAACAGTTCAAACTTCTCTGTTGATACTGCGATGAACCGTTTCACCTGATATAGGCCTGACCTTTTCCTTCAATATGACAGCATTTGGTCCCTCTATCAAGTATCAAGTTCATTTCTTACATGGCTTTTTGTTAGTCTACAATAGGGCTCTAGGCCATAGAATTGTGTTGTTGCTGTCCTTTTTGCAAGGCTACCTGCTTCCTCATTTTCTTCAATGCCTTGATGTCCTGGTACCCAAATCAAAGTTACTTTCTTGTTCGTATCTAATAAGTACACTTGGAGAACCCATCCTCTGATGACGCTAACTTGGTTAGTGAAACGATCGTCAGGTCTTTTAAAATGTGTTGTGGTGATTTGGGTTCTCCAAGTGTACTTATCAGTGCTCATCACAGGTTCCAATCTTCACTTAGTGTTCGTATCTAGTTGTTTCTTGTATTTTTTGCAGTCCCAGGTCAGTATAGACTCGCTTTTGAAAGATTTCAGAGTGTTTAGTACTGCCCGACTGTCTGAGAGGATGCGGATGTCTCTGTTTCTGAGTCTCTTTGTATGCACTCCTGTGCACCAAGATTTATAGCAAGCATTTCTGCTTGGGAGATGGTAGAAGTTTTTCCTAGAGACTTGGCTAGTCTAAAGTTGTGTCTTCTTACTCCCAGTCCTGCTCCCTCCATTTGTTTAGACCCGCCTATATACAATACAGATGAGTTGTTTGTCAGATTTGCACACTCTCTACCCCATGCTTGGTGGTCACTTATGACCACGTCGAATGGGATCCTTAGATTATAAATCCTGCCTTGTTAAATGTAGTCATAAGTTTATCAACATTGTGCTACCACAGCAGGGGTGATAGCACTCCTCCTTGAGGGCAACCTTTTACCGTCGTCACCGTTGCGTTGGTTTTGTTTGTGGTGGCTATGATTACACAACTTTTTAGCATTGACTCAATCCATCTTACAATGCGAAATTCCACTTCCCTTTCTTGTAGGGGTTGTGTGATGGATTAATATGAGGTGTTGTCGAAGGGACCTTCTATGTCAATGAATGCGCTGAGGGCTACTTTATGGGGGAGGCCAGGCTAGGACTATACAGACTAGCTTGCAATGATAGACTGAAGATCAACCCAGGCTGCAGGGGGCCACTGCAAAATTCAGGAGATCGTGAAGGAGCCCATGCTTGAAATGAGGTCAGACTTCGCGAGCCCGCGAATCTGCAGGGAAAACAAGTTTACAGTGGTAATCCCCGACCGCGAGGCATTGAGGTGGAAGACGCCGGGCCTACCATGGGACGCGTTTGTCTGGTTCGCGATCGGATCCGGCGGGGAATGTGGCACGGGGGCAGTCGTTTATTCGCAAGGACAGAGGGTAAGTCACAGTATTTCCCTCGGAGCTCATGTAACTGTCTTTCAGGCCGAAATGTACGCCATCTTGGATTGCGTGCGAGAGAACAAGAGGAGGGGCTACACCAACAAGCGGATCCTCATAGCCACAGACAGCCAGGCACCCCTTAAAGCCCTAAGTAGCCCACATGTAAATTCCAGGCTGGTAAGTGAATGTCGAGACGAGACGAGCGTCCTGGCTAGGCAGAATGAGGTCACCCTCATCTGGGTGCCGGGTCACTCGGCGTCAAAGGCAATGAAGAAGGTGACAGTCTCGTGAAGAGAGGATCAGCAGAACTATTTATGGGACCAGAACCGGTCCTGGGCGTGACGAGGAGCACTGCCAGGGAATCCATTGAGTCTTGGGTCAGAAACGAACATAAGGTGTACTGGGCAGACTGTCCAGGGCTCAGACATGGAAAGTCAGTAATTGATGAACCAAGTTCAAAGAAAGCTGTGGAGCTGCTAAATTTTAGCAGAGGAAAGCTCAGGAACATAACAGGACTCTTGACGGGACACATGGTAGTCAAGAAATACCTGCATAAAATGAGGCAGTTTGAGGGGGACCTGACATGCAGACTGTGCAGCGAGGGAGAGGAATCAGCCCAGTACATCTTGTGCGAGTGTAAAGCTCTCGACCGCAAAAGACAACTGATCTACGGACAGCCTTGACTGGAAGCGAGCAATATAAAACTTCACTCTACCAATTGCTGTGCAGACTAGTTCAAGGCACAGTAATTTTGGAATGGGTGGAGTAGAAAAGACAAAGGGCATGCACAATAAGGTAAAGGCTGAGGTGCTATCGGGGCAGCAGAGACCCGGATGAGCACTAAGGGAGGGAAAAAATGGGGTGTTGTCAAAGGCACCTTCTATGTCGATGAATGCGCTGAGGGCTACATCTTTGGCCACAAAAGTTTTTTCTATCCCCCACACTAGAGAGTCTAAGGTGGATTTGCCCGCCTGATGGATGAATTGTTGACCATGAAGCAGTTTTATTGTTAGGGTTTCGCTTCTAATGTATTGGTCTAATGCTTGGTGGCAAACTGAAGCTGGAATTAAAACGTGCACAGCCTCAGCTACACCAACATCTGGTAAGCAACAAAATAACAGAACAAAAAAAACCATTCCTGCTGTTAGGTATCGTAATTAGCTGGTTGAAATTGAGAAAACCAATTTCGCTACATAAAACATGAGCCAGGTGAAGCTAAAGACAGTGCAGAAACTTTGTTGTTTAATTTTTTTGTTTATGTAAATGTTTAGTTATTAGCATTGACATTTTTTAAATATCAGTATTAGAGTCTGGGCTTTTTTTAAGTTACTATTTTAGCTGTTAAATGTGACAGTGATATTAGAGCAAAGCTTTAGATTGCAGGTCCTCTTTCATCAGTTTTATAGTCACTTGCAATATTCAGTTCATTTTTTAGACCCTTTGCTATATCTTGAATCTCTAGGTTACCAAGTTAAACTTAAAATCTCTTATGGATTTTACTTATAACAGTTTTCCTCTTTCCTATTTTAAATTAATTTTGTGTAACTTTCAGAATATAAGAAAATTCGTGGACTCTGCAATTTTGGGGAAAATGTTAATCTTACTTCCCAATTCAGAGAAAAATTAAGAGCAGCCATCAGTTCAGGTGGAATTCAGGAATTCTACACTAGTGCCTTTTATTTGAACGAAACCTATTTTATTGATCCAGAATATGAGAAATGGCTGGATTATCACATCCTGGACTTAGGCCGACAAAGGTCACTAGAAACTCAAAAATTATTAAACTGGTGGACAGATGATTTGGGAGATTCATCCGAGTAAGTAGTCAATAATATAGATTAATTTACATCAATGGTACATTAATTTGACAAAGTCTTATATATCTAACTATACAGAGTGCCTCATATTTTCAGGGTAATCCAAAATTACAATATTTTTTTTTGTAATCCTCAAGATTGATAATCTTAAGGATGCGTGAATATTTACACACGTTCCGAAGCATCGCTTAGCTGTTTGAATTTCAAACAGTGTTGCCACATCCAATTCCAGAATGTATAATTATAATAACTTAGTTAAAATGCTATAAAAAATTAAAATAAATGTTTCAGTTAATATATAGAGTTTAACAGTCTGGACGCAGCAAGTGCGTTACGGAACCCCTGCTTTCAATGGCTATCTAACACAAACTAAATGACGCAGACTGACAGATGCTTGTTGACAGGAGCAGTGTTGTCCTTCCTGTGAAGAGGCGAGAAATTCAAAAAGTCACGGACTTATTGACTTGCCTTCGTAGTTGCCCAAACTGTTCAGACTTTTCATATAGTCTACTATCTTTTTGTGGGCCATTTTACCTATTTCTGTCTTAGATTCTGAATTATTCTCTGAAGATGTTCTCTCACAATTTAACCTAACCTAGCACTTCTCCATGAGGACAACCTTTTCCCGTTGTCGCTGTTAGGTTGGTGTCATTTATGTGACAAGACAGCTTTTTAGCATTGACTGAATGTTATGAAATATTAATATTAAATATGACTCAAGTTTTTACAATGTTCCATCGTTTTAATGTTTTGTTCACCTAATTTTATATCTAGAAGTGATTGGCACACTAGTATAGTAATTGCTCAAAGTAATGTATACATTTTTATTCGCATTTGATAATTTATTTAGTGCTATGTTTTTCTTTATTTTAGGCTTGTGCCATTATACACTAGAGGTGATGGCAATTGTTTATTACATGCAGTGAGTTTGTCATTGTGGGGGATAGATGACAAATTTCTTGATCTGAGACGTCAGCTATTTATCTTCCTCAAAAGTCAAGATTTTAACGGATCTTTTGTGCGAAGATGGAAACTTATGTATTTAAAAGATGGGGCAGAACTTGGTCTAAGGTAGGTTAAAATGAGAATTTAAAATTGGCCAATTTTAACACAACCTTCAGTAGTAGTAAGGTATATTTGTTTGAATTATACGCGACATGATCAATAAACAGGGATAAGGTTGCACTCACTTGTGGTTGTTGTAACACTCAAATGAGTAGCGATTGCTCCAGGCTTCATGCAGCTGAATTAAAAGTTTTAGATTTAAAAGGAAAGTACGTCTTAATGTTCTACTGTGATGAATGTTTTTTTAAGGAACAAAATGGCCCCAGGAAAAACAGGTCTACAATAAAGATCATATATGACATACTTGTGGTTGTATTACAGGGGTTGTGTGATAAAGAATATGTGATTAGAACATTTGTCAATCTAAGTAAGACATTTGACTCAATAGATCGTGGCATACTGACTGAAAAATTAAATAGGTATGCTATTAGAAACAAACCCCTAAAACTGGTCAGGTCATACCTACAAAACAGGCATCAAGGTATAATATATAAAACTGATAATGGGAGCATATTAAAATCAAGAAGCAAATAGTAAAAAAAAGGAGTGTCCACAATGAGTCTCCACAAAAAGTCAATATTTGGGCGGGTATTTTTGGTGATCACATCGATGGACGAATCTTCATAGCCGACACTTTGACACGAGAACGGTATTTGGAAATATTGCAAGACTTGATTTACCCTATGCCAATTGATATTGTTGAGAACGATGAGAGATACTCAGAACAACATTTATTTTTCCAACAAGATGGTGCTCCACCGTATTATGCCGTTGCTGTTAGGGAGTTCTTAGATAGACACTTTCCTGGTCAATGGATACGTCGCAGGGGTGCCCTAAAATGGCCAGACCGATCTCCAGACCTGTCCTCTTTAGACTTTTTTGTGGGGGCATTTAAAATCAAAAATTTGAATAAAATTTATACTGTTGTATGGAAGTTGGTGATGCTCAATTTGGACATTTATTGGATAAAAGTTTAATTCATAGTATGATTGGGCCTAATTATTTTCAACATTTACTTCAATACTATGCTATGTTTTCAAGTGAAACGATTTAGTTTTTTAATTTCTCGCGAAATTCATTAGTGATATTTCAAAACACCACATCTTATAAACGAATAGACCGAATTTCAAAAAAAAAGCGATGTATATGGAGTCAAAAGCTCTCTTCAACGAGCTGTCACATGACCCCTATTCCCATTTGAAAAAATTTGAAAGTTGACAGACTGAGAATTTGTGTTGGTGGTGACACACTATCGCATTTTTTTCTTTCATTTCATTTTAGAGTTATTTGATCAGATTGTTGTTATTCTGATAAATTTTTTAGCGACTTGTATAAAAAACAATTTAATAAAGAGGAGATGAAAACTTTTAGGACTTAATTCAATTTGAATAGCACATCTGGTTGTTTGTTCTTGCTCTAACTTAGTGAAACCGTTCCATATTTAATACAGTCGTAGACTTTTCCTGTGGCTTCACAAGTGCGTGTTTTTTTCTGCAACCGATTTCAATTTTTGGTGAATTTTCCTTAAATAATTTACTTAGGAGATACCAACTTTTGAATTTAAAAAATACTCCCTCTCGCTCTCTCTCTCTCTCTCTCTCTCTATATATATATATATATATATATATATATATATATATATATATATATATATATATATATATATATATATATATATATATATATACACCAATAATTCAAAAATTTTGATCAAAGTTGGTAAGTACCTTCGTTTTGAAAGTTTTAAATTCGTTATCGAGTCATTTTGTGTTACAATGATATACTTTATATTAAATTAGCGGATTTATGTACTGTATATAGGCTGTCCCGTAATTACAAACCACAATCAAATAACAACATTATTTTATGGTATCTAGGCACTATATAGACTGTCCCATAATCATAGTTGTCTGCTTGGACACTAGCCAAAACTCAAGCACGTAATCCTGCTTACATCTGCCCCCCATTAGAAGACAAAAATTATCCGTAGGAAATTTTTTCTAAAAAAAAACGACATTACAAAAGAGTAAAACATGGTAGCCGTCTGGAATACCTAGTGAAAAGCCTAACTAGCTAACCTAACCTAACTTAACCTAACCCGTACCTTGGTTTATAAACACTGGATTTGTTTAAACAATGGCTATCGTGGTGAAATTGAAGGCTGGTCCTTGTTGGCGTCTCACGATGCTGCTGTAGCTTTAGTGAACTAACAGCTCAGTGCAGTACTGCACCTGGCTTCGACTTGGCTCACCCGAAGGAGTTGATTATACTGTGGCTACCTCAATCTGTCTATCATCCCGTCGTCGTTCCGCTGATTCTGCAACACCAAAGATGTCTGGGTTCACCATGTACTAGCTAATTGTTATATCACGCCCCGATCGAACTTCTGCTCGCTTGCACTTAACCCTAGCGCCGACTAGGAATGCTAGGTTGCCTGGCCAAGCTTGCCAGTTCCTGGCGACATAAGGGCATTCTCATTGTGTATTAACGCTGCCCATGGTTTTGCCATAAAAGTAACTGCTGCCAAACCACCAAATTTCTCTTCATCCTGGACTATCTCTCCGACTTTACTTGGTTTAGGACAGACGCCTTCCCATAAGTTACTAGGAAATGTATGTCTGCCTAACAAACAACGCAGTCACCCTCCACAAGACAACCATTGACTTTTGCCTAGAGGTGTTGTTTGGCTTTACTCTTAATCTTTTTTCACTTGACTATCCTCTCTGCAAGGCTAGTATTACCCCTTTGCCTTAGGACGCTGCTTCTTCAAAACTATCATCCATTATAATCTTTGTACCCCGTATTTCCATTAGGTTATGTCTGGGCTTCGTCACATCATCTGAGGCTGAAGAGACACCGGTGCTGTGCTTCAAGTTGCTGCATTCGTCTGCTGTAACCTGCTTGACCTTGTACCATACCATGCCTCTAAAGTCTTTAACGATACTGTTACTATCTCCGAAACTCTTTTTCACTTACGCGAACCCTACTTGTAGCAACTAAGTCCGTTTGCGTTCACCTTGTTTTATGATAAGTCTGTTACTTGGCTTCCGCGAGTTACTGTTTAAGTTCATTGTGTGCTATCTTTTAACAGAGCCCGGTCGCGTTCATCTTTCGGCAGTAAGCCTTTGTATTGTCCTGTTAACACTACCTTGCTCCCCACACTGTCTATCCGTTTAACCATTTCGCACTACTGGCCAAGTCTTTCGTTAAGTTTTTCGAAAACTATGTCCTTTAAACTGGCACTGCGTCTTCCTCAACAATGTCTGTTCACCTTTCCCTGGGAGTCCGGTACGAACATTGAGCTGTTATGTTACGATGGGTGGGACGCTTTCCTTTCTTGTTGTAGTGGCACTCACTCTAGTTTAGAACACTAACTTGTTTTTAAAAGTGCAAGGCACCAAGTTTGTTAAGGTGAGATCCTCACCAAACGTCTTACTATTAATTACAATAATTCTGTTGTAAACATAATTCTGTTCAGAGATAATAACAGGGTTAAACAGAATAATGTAAAGATTGTCAGAATTAATTTCCTGATGAGCAAAAGAAAAAAATCAGGACAACACCTCGTAACTCTGCTGGGAATTTATTCCCTGTACTAGTCTTAAGTTGTCGCAATAACAGCTGGCTTTGTGTGTCACTGAGGTTGTTTTGTAATATATATATATATATATATATATATATATATATATATATATATATATATATATATATATATATATATATATATATATATATATATATATATATATATATATATATGTATATATATATATATATATATATCCAACCGATAATTCAAAAAATAACTAACCGATTTCGATGACACTCTGCAAGTGCCTTTCTTTTATCAATGCCTTGAATGAGTTCGTTAGCCAGGAAAATCGGACAAGGTTTTCCGGAAAAATTTTGAGTTTTTCCTCCAAAAATTATAAAGTTATTTTAATGAAATTTAGTGGATATGTTGCCTTCAGAAGGACCTTACTACACCAAAATTCAACTTTCTAAGTTTATAGAAAATTGAGTTATTCAAATTTGAAGTATTTAATAAAAATTCACTACCATAACGCACTCGATTTTTTTTTTCAGTTCAATTTAAACCCAATGATTACCTTTTGCTTAATTGATAAATATTTTTTTAGGCTACTCGATGAACAATTTGAAAGAGAATGGCAGGAGATTTGTAACGACTGTGATGAAGTAGAAGCAAAATCGTTTGATGGTTACAAATCTTTGTTAGACGTTCATGTCTTTGCTTTGGCTAATATGTTAAAAAGACCTATCATAACAATATCACCTAGTAAAGTTACAACTTCACACCTTCAAGATCAAAAGATTCCATTTAAAGGCGTTTTCTTACCACTCTGTTGTCCACCAGAAGAATGTTCAAAAGATCCGATCTTAATTTCATATGAAGAGGGGCACTTTACCTCTTTGGTGCCAATTGCGAAATCGCCTGCTGACCATTTTAAATTTGCAATACCTCTGTTTGACGTAAATAAAGAATATTTTAACATTTTATTTGAAGTAGATCCAGGCCTAAATTTTGACTGGTTGTTTGACGATTATGTATCCTTAAGTGCCTGTAATAGTGAAGACACGATGACAACATATTTTGACACTGTGACTTCTAAGTATACAAAGAGGTGTGCCTCTATTACATTCATCAGAACAGACCATATTAATGACCTTCATGAAAACTACATCAAATATATAACAGAATATAATTTGAATGTAAAAGAGAGTAAAAGCGAAAGTGATGTACCAACAGATATGTCGATATTTTATGGACCATCGACTTCCAAGGAAATTGTCAGGCTGGAAAGAGACCCTGCTGTTGAGAAGGCCCTCCAGTTAGCTAGATCAGCATTGTATGATATTTCGGCTGCACAGCCACACAATTCTCCTGTGTTTGATTCGGGGGATTCAACAATGGAAGTGGATGTGTCCACTAGTAAAGAGAACGTTGCTGAGCATAAAGGTGAATCAAAAAGAGAAGAGAAGTCTGTATCTGAAGTGCAAACAATTAGCACCATCGTAAACAAGGGAACGCTTTTAACAAATCCTAGGGTTGCCTTCGATGCAGCGTTTGCTATAATTCAGCTCGCCTACAAAGTAGGCAATGAAAGGTTCAAGGACGAATTGAATATATTTATCCGAAAACTGCAAGATTTGCAAGACATATAAACGACAGTTTTTACAGGTAATAACTATTTAGGTATTTATATGTAATAAAACTTCCAAACAACAGACATGTGGCACACATGCACATGTTTGTTGTTGGGAATTGTCTAGTGTTGTGAGATAAAATGAGACCTGAAATTATTTTTTTTAATTTTTACATTTTGATGTGTAAATACTGAAGTGTATTTTCTTTCAAGTGATACCTTTTTGTTATGTCAATCATTTGATTTATTATGCGTTGCTCAACAGTATTCTTAGCTATGAAATATTGGCTTGGGGAGGTGCATACACCAATGTATCTAACTTGTTAAAAAATTTACAAAAAAGACTATTGAAGATAATCAACGATAATAATTTTATTGTTAACAATCCTCTAAACTAGAGGTGTGCGAAGCTTCGAAATTCCGAACCGAACCCGAACTCGAACCGAACCTTCGGTTCGAAAATATGTTCGCACTAGCGATGTTGAAATAGTTCGAAGTTCGAAATATGTAATTCTTCAAAATAGTTCGAAGTTCGTTGCTCAAAAATACTTCGAAATTTAACTTTACAGGCATTGAATGTTGCCAAAAGTAGCGAAGTTGCGGCCCCTTCAACTCGGTAGCGGCGCTTTAAACTCATTGAGTCGATAGCGTAGTTTCAGGAGATTTCACTCATGCATATTTTTGACAGTAGATGGGACACATTGAGACACGACGGAGCCATTTGGCAGTCACAGAATTATTTTGCTTGTATATCCTAGCCTCCCAACACCTATTTCAGTAACAACATTATGATGGCGGTGTTACAGATTGCTTTTGGAAAACACTGGTTTCAACATGCTTTATTACACAGTGAGCCAAAACAGTTAAGTATTCACAATCAGGAGACAGTTCTAACTTGTGAGTGGTTATTTTATACCTATCATGCTCACTTTGAATCCTCCCAATCTGTTTCCTAAAACTGTCTAGCCAATACCAAACAACAACATATTTATAACTGAGCTTATCTATAGATCTAGAAATCTAAAAAAAGTTTCAAATATTTTGTGTTTTTGATTTAATGTTGACCCATCTCCACAACGATCAGAACCGGAAGGCATTTTCACCCAATCAACCAGCAAATTTGTCGAATCCTTCCTTTTTGTAAAAAGAGTGGGAATCTTTTACATATCAAATATTGTATGTTACAATATTCCAAAATTTTGTATTTAAGGAAATGATATATGAACACTGAAGAATTTTGGGTAGTTCGATGTTCGATTTTGAATTTCTAAGAAGTTCGAAGTTCGAGTGTGAACCTTAGACATACTATTTCAGAGGTTCGAAGTTCGAGGCAACATATTTGCTTGGGTTCGTTCACAGTTCGGTTCGAACAAAACATGGGTTCGCACACCTCTACTCTAAACATTGAAGAACTTTATTAACGAGATTTTGGAGACTTACCAAAATATGAGTGAATCTATTGTGTGTATAGAAATGATTACATCATGACAGTTTCATCCTTTTAGATTGTTCTGTTTGTGGGATACGTAGTAGGAATAATTATAATAATGCACTCGTCTTATAATTACCCATTTATTCACAGACATGTGTGTTGTACAATCTGTAAATCTCCCACTGAAACCCATCTTCTCTTCTAGCCACATTTTCCCTCCTCCAATGTCAATTGTCAACCATAGAGAATTAAACTTAACCTATTCACGTGATCGACCACAGTATATAACATACATGATCTAAATTATACAGCTCATATCGACTTCTAGAAGTTTGTGACAAATTTACCCCGCATTCAATCTTACTTTTGAAGTAACGTAGCATATTCTTCTGCTCGTGCTGTTAACTCTAAATCTTACGTTGTTGCTCTTGATTCATAACAAAAAGGTATTACTTCGGCTCTTTTCGTAAATCATTTGATTGTAAGTTTTATTCTTGTCGAATGTATTAAATGATCTCAAACTAATTGTAGTAACAAAATTTGAGAAAAAAGTCTGAAAATTAATACCCATTACCTGATTGAAGGCTTGTGATTTATTTGTGATAACAGTCTAAGAAAAGTATTATTAGTGTTAATGTTTATAAATATTATACCTGTTTCTGCAATAATTTTTGTATGTTATGATTGTCCGTCCATATGAAGATATTGCCTCAAATACAGGGTATTTCGCAAGTAGTGAGGCTAGTGATAATTTATAGCACTTTTTGTGCAAAAATTAGTACCTGGACCTGGTTTCTAGTCCATCGGATTAAAATATATTCAATTAATTCAGAACACGGGACACCTACCTGGGTGCAATATAAGTATTTTTAGGATAACTGTTTGGCTTGTAATCAGATGTAACTGGTATACAAAGCAATTGATATTTAATAATTTATTGTTATCAATAGTTGTGCCAGTGAGTTTTAATAGATTTATTTATCACTATGTACTTAATTTATTTTTGCCGGGTGCTGTTGAAAAGCATTTGATAAAGACATTAGTTCTACATTTAATCTGCTAGATGAATTGTCATTATATAATTAACCAACATGCAGATGATTCTTTCAATCAACTGTGAAACCAGTGAAACAATTTCTAAATCTATATATCATAACATGATTAGCCACGCTTTTTCTTTGCGGATACACTTTGCAACAATTATAAAATGACAAAAACCTATGCAGATATATATATATATATATATATATATATATATATATATATATATATATATATATATACATATATATATATATATATATATATATATATATATATATATATATATATATAAAATTTATTCATTTATTCAACGGAACAACCATTTACAATAATAATAAGAACATCTAAAACTACATTAGTCTTAAATAACCTATCTCAATATGAGAACATAACAAAAAAGCAAAACATAACCTGTACACCGTATGTATGACAATTCAATCAATAACACGTCTCAAAATGCCTCTTAATTGAACGGTCAGAATCATTAAACATATCCAAGAGCTCTGAATACTCATTTGCAGCTTTCGCCACTCTCGACATTGGACTGAAAAAGCCATAATTGGTTCGATGGAAGCGAACCACAATAAACTCCCTTGCTCTCGTGCGGTCCGGAATCCTTAGCACCAACTCATCCTTAGCACTAACTCAAGCAAAGGGTTCACGTTGTGGACCAGTCCTCTTTAATCTTTTTATCAATGATGTCACACATTCACTTAAGCATAGTCAGATTTTGATGTTTGCTGATGATATCAAAATTTTCAAGATTGTTCGTTCCAGACAGGACGCTTTACTTTTACAGGAAGACTTAAATCGTTATGCTCGGTGGTGTGGTGAGAATCTTCTGACTCTGAATGTTGATAACTGTTTCTGCATTACATTCACTAGAGCTCAGTTTCCCATTGACTTTCTGTACTTCATGGAGTCTAGTGCTTTACAGAGGAAGAAAATGATTAAAGACTTGGGCATTGTATTGGATAGGGAATTATCTTTTAAGGATCACATAGAATACATAGTATCTAAAGCATATAAAATGTTAGGATTTATTCATAGATCAACTCTAGATTTTTCATGCAATAGCTTGAGAAGACTGTATTGTGGTCTGGTTCGCTCTTTATTGGAATGCTCTTCTGTAGTCTGGAGTCCGAATTACAATATTTATATCAATCAGATTGAGGCCATACAAAATAGATTCTTAAGAATTTGCGCTTACAGAATGGGCTTGCAGAGAAATGATCTTAACTTTTCTTATTTGCGGAATCGGTTGCACTTGCAGTCACTCTGTGGTAGAGGGATTGTCAGTGATGTTTGTTTTTTGCATTAATTATTAGTGAATAAAATTGATAGTCCTTCTTTGCTTGAGTTAGTCTCTCTAAGGATTCCAGACCGCACGAGAGCAAGGGAGGTTTTTGTGGTTCCCTTCCATCGAACCAATTATGGCTTTTTCAGTCCGATGTCGAGAGTGGCAAGAACTTCAAATGAGTATTCGGAGCTCTTGGATATGTTTGATGATTCTGACCGTTCAATTAGAGGCATTTTGAGACGTGTTATTGATTGAATTGTCATACATACGGTGTACAGGTTATGTTTTGCTTTTTTGTTATGTTCTCATATTGAGATAGGTTATTTAAGACTAATGTGGTTTTAGATGTTCTTATTATTATTGTAAATGGTTGATCGAATAAATAAATATACACACACGTGTCATCAACAACACTTTTATACCACAGCATTTGCTAAAACACAAAAAGATTATTATGTGTATTTTTATGTTGATATTGTATTTTTTCAGCTTGTAAAACTTAATTATAGGAACTTATAGTTTCTAGTTATTCTTTCAATTTAGCTTTTTAGTTTTTCGTTTTAATATGTATGTTTAATATGTTATAATTTGCATTATTTGTTAAAGATTTTCTACGTTTGTATTTAGATTTTTCAATTTTCAATGTCCTAATAATTATAATAAATTAAACTAATATCTGATTTGTGAAGTTTTATTTCTGAACACCCCGAAAGGCCAAAGATGATAAGCATATTTTTGTTAATCAAGCGTCTGAAGAAATATCACAAGCACATATTTAAATCCAGCTACACGTAACCTGAAGGAAATTTTCAAGCAGTTTTTGGTAGAATCTTATTAAAAAAACACCCACGGTACGGTAGTATTTAGGCTCTAAGCCCTCGTGGTGTGTTGTTGAAATATGAAAAATTGTTATTATACCGCAAGTCTCAGGCTTATTATTAGACATGTAAGATTGATGATAATAAATGATATACCAGGGTATGTCGATATATACGGTGGGCGGCAAAATTAAAAAATAAATTCATTAAAATTTGTGTGATTTATGTTTTGATGAAATGCTCGTACACGTCAACTCTTAGTTTTCAAAAATACACATTTTTTTCATCAAGTTTGCGTTTCTCCCACTCCTACTTTTCAAATATGTCATCAACGGGTTTTTTTTTAACGACATCCCACGTTTTTTATTTTATTTTGATAGATCATTAAATTGTCTACAGTTCCATCAAAATGTTGAGACCTTACATTGTTAAATGTTCGAATGCAAGTCATTTAAAGAGTGGAAAACATAACCTCTATCCAAAACAACCACCAAAAGATAACGAATAAGATAAGATTATTTCTTGTAAATAAAATGTTCAGAATTGTATCCACAAGTAGGTAATAATCAATAATGCAAAAGAATCAGGTGTATGTCATTGTCAAATGAACGTTATTCTCGATAACATAAGTCTCTTTTGAAAGTTAATCAAGTATGGCACATTTAAGTGAAACTCAACATACAGACATTTTAATTCTTGTTGATAAAACCAGAACACGGCAAGAAGTGTGCAATTTGTTTAATGCGCAATATTCGGATCGTTCATTGTGAGTAAAATCAAAGTGAAATTCAGAGTAACTGGGCATGTTAAACACATGCAAAATGCAGGGCGTCCTAAGTACTATTTCAACTACAGAAGAGTGCACATCGTTAACTGTAACAAAGAGAAACGGCGGACAAAGACTAGTTCTGTCTTGTTATGGAACAGTGGGTATTGTTTTTTAGTGGACTTAGAATTGTTCTGATTTCATATTTTAGTGATATAATATTGTATGTTATAGATATAGACTTTTTCAAATTTGCATACTATTTTGGTTTTGGAGAAAAAAATGTTACCTTCAAGAGGAATGAAGATTGTAGATGTGAGTAAGTAAATAATGAAGTATTTTGCTTTAGGATATTCCACAAAAGACATCAGAAATCCAAAATGAAGACTTAAATAATATCTCTTCTTCGGAGTCAGATCCATTTGGGGGAGTTGATGAAGACTTGGACCCTGATTTTAAAATTTCTGATCAAATTCCAAAGAATAAACAAAGACTGAGTTTACAAGAGTCTGCTTCTGATTGTTCAACCTCATCCTTTTTTTTCCCTTAGGGCTCGTCCGCAGCCTTGCCGCCCCGATAGCACTGCAACCTTTTGTTGATTGCACATACCCTTAGTCTTACTCCACCCATTCCAAAATCACTGTGCCTTGAACTAGTCTGCACAGCGATTGGTAGGGTGAAGTTTTATATTGCTCTGTCTCCGGTCTAGACTGACCGTAGATCAGTTGTCTTTTGCGGTCCAGAGCTTTACATTCGCACAAGATGTGCTGGGCTGATTCCTCCCCCTCGCTGCAGAGTCTGCATGCGAGGTCCCCTTCGAATCGCCCCATTTTTTATGCAGGTGTTTCTTGACGGCCATGTGTCCCATCAAGAGACCTGTTGTGTTTCTGAGCTGTCCTCTGCTAAGATTTAGCAGCTCCACAGCTTTCTTTGAACTGGGTCCGTCAATTATTGACTTCCCATGTCTGAGCCCTGGACAGTCCGCCCAGTACACCTTGTGTTGGTTTCTGACCCAGGACTTAATGGCTCCCCTGGCAGTGCTCTTTGACACGCCCAGAGCCGGTTCTGGTCCCATAAATGGTTCTGCTGACCCTCTCTTCGCGAGTCTCTCAGCTTCTTCATTGCCTTTGACCCCCGAGTGACCCGGCACCCAGATGAGGGTCGCCTCATTCTGCCCAGCCAGGTCGCTCGTCTCGTCTCGGCACTCACTCACCAGCCAGGAATTTACCTGTGGGCTACTTAGGGCTGCCGGGCTGTCTGTGGCTATGAGGATCCGCTTGTTGGTGTAGCCCCTCCTCTTGTTCTCCCGCACACAGTGCAGGATGGCGTACATCTCGGCCTGAAACACCGTTGCATGGGCTCCGAGGGAAATACTATGACTTACCCTCGGTCCTTCCGAGTAAATACTTGCCCCCGTCCCACGCTCCCCGCCGGATCCGTCCGTGAACCAGACGAGCGCGCCCCGTGGTATGCCCGGCGTCCCCTCCCGCCATGCCTCGCGGTCGGGGATTACCACTGTAAAGTTGTTTTCCCTGCACATTCGCGGGCTCGCGAAGTCTGACCTCATTTCAAGCATGGGCTCCTTCACGATCTCCTGAATTTTGCAGTGGCCCTTGTGGCCTGGGTTGATCTTCAGTCTACCATTAACCTCATCCTTGCATCCAGAAGAAAAACAAAAGACGCGTAAACATGTAAGAAATAAAGCCAACTGGTGACGAAATAAAATCAAACGATTAAAAAACAGTGGAGAAGCGTATACAGATTGGAAAGGAAAAGACAGACCTGAAAAGAAAATTAAAGCTTCTTGTGGAAAGTGTCGACTAAAATGTATCGAAAACATTTCTGAGGAGCAGAGAAATACCATTATGAAGGCCTTTTAGGATTTGAAAGATATTAACTGAAAAAGGGACTACATATCAAAATATGTTTATTGTAATAAAAAGCAAGATATAGAAAACGTAAAAATGTGGACAAAGAAGAACAACATAAAAATAAACATAGTAGAAAAATATTCACTTTTATCTACCACTTACTATCTGGACCATCGAAAGTCCAGGTTTGTAAGTTATTTTCCTAAATACTTTGAGTATTAGTGCTCAAACCGTCAGAACAGTTTTTAATAAAATGAGCTCTGCAGGAAACTTTACAGAAGACCGGAGAGGTAAATCCTGTAAAAACTCATTGTTGGACGTGTCAGTAAAACAATCAGTTCGGAACCACATCAATATGTTCGTATTAATTGATAGTCACTATTGTATATAGAAAACATGCCGCAAATACTTGCCTCCAACACTTAACATTTCTAAAATGTTTACGTTGTATGAAGAATATTGTCTGGAAAGTAACATTGAAAAGAAAGCTACAGAGGGCATGTACAGACATATTTTTACTACCGAATTTAACATATCATTTTTTCAATCGAAAAAGGATCTTTGTGATATTTGCCATGAGTATGAGAACAGTTGCCCAAAAGAAAAGTTAGTAAAGGATAAAGAATACAAAGAGCATATGGAAAATACGAGTTAGCGTGAAAGCTTAAAAATACAGATAACAAGAAAGCCAAGGAAAATGATTCCTTTTGTGCTGCAGTGTTTGATTTGCAGCAGGTATTATCAGCACCAAAAACAGAAGTTGGACTCGCTTATTACAAATTAAAAATGTCTGTCTTTAACTTTACAGTTTTTAACCTGGCATCCAAAGAGGCATGAGTCTATAGCAAAAAGAGGATCTTCCGAAATTGGTAGATGCCTCCTCCTCCTTTTTCTTAAACAACAAGTTAGAAATGAAATTAAGGAGTTTTCTCTTTTTTTCGGATAACTGTCCTGGGCAGAACACGAATAAGTTTCTGTATTGCCTTTATAATTACCTAACACAAAAGTATGCAATAAAAATTCAGCACGCCTTCTTACAGAGGGGCCACACTCAAAACGAAGGTTATTCTGTGCACAGCGTTATTGAGAAAGCAGCAAGAAATGTATAATCAGATCAATGGTACACCCTCGTTAAAACGTCAAGGAGAAAGAATTCATATGTTGTAATTGAAATGGGTCAAGAAAATATATTTGATTTAAAGAAGTTACAACAAAGAACCTCCTTGAATTGGGAGAAAAACGAGACGTACGAAAAAGTTTGCTGGGGTGAAATAAAAATGATCCAAACAAACCTGGAATATCGAAATATTATCTTTTATAGAGAAGGGTACAAAAATGAAAACACTGTTAAAAAACGTCATATTTGGAGAAAACAAACAACTTCAACTACAACAACTTTATAAATAAGTAATACCTTTGACAAAAAAAGTATGAACAACAAAAAAGTTATTTTTTCTGAAATTGACCGTTCAACTAACATAGTCGTGAAACAAATGACTCTGATAATGACCATTAACATGTAACATTTTGGTTGAGTTTCTGGCTTTGAATATTCAAATTTAAGTTTTGTTACCAATATATATTTGATACCATTATAATAAATAATTTTGTTTATGTTTGTGTCTAAGTTAGGTATATTTTGTTGAAGCAGAACAATTCTATGTCACAATATAAATTTGTATAATATTATATTTATGGAGTTGGAATAGGTGACATCTCACAGGTATTCTATATCCACAATTTGTGTAAAATCTAACTTTTAGTCAAATATAATTTATATTAATGGAAAAACAGACAAAACAAATATACATTTAGCTATTTTCAATAAAAATATTCATTGGTATTTTAGTGAAATAAAAGAAAACCTCTGCTGTAAAATTTGTGTTCTGCTCTAAAGGGACGAAGTAATTATTAGATCATAGACATTTTAAGCTTATAATTTTAATATACTAGTAAGTATGAAAAATACTTACAATTAATACCTCCCTAGTCTCACATCTAATCCACATTATCCTCTACGCCAAGGTGGGTTGCAGAGAATCAATTGAGGTACGCTGTAGCTGCATTAAATTCAAACAAGCTGAAAAAACATAATATACTACATCACACTGCACTTAAGCAAGAAATATTCACATTAAGTTGGATATATGTAATGTTAATGTTTTGCCTTTTGCTTTAATTTTTCTATACACTTTAAAAAGTTATATACTGTAGCAAGATCAGATTTTTAAACTAAGCCACCAGTGGGTTTTGTAGAAATTGGTGCGAAGTAATCTGGTCTAAAGTCTACAATAGACAGTAAGTAAGGCAATAGCTCAGTTTTCAGACTAATCATTTCAACTTTGTTACTGTTACTGTTAAAATTACTGAAGTGATTAATATATAACAATAAGCGTTTTCTATTCTATAAACCAAATAGTCTATTGCTATAATATGGTCTTAAAAATATAAATTCACAAAAATAACTTCAAACAACGGCAAAAAATCCACAAAAATCCACTATAATGAGGAAGTTGCATATAATTTACTTTTGATGAAAAACGTATTTAAAGTACAGCAAAATACTCTAAACAGGTAATAGTCCCTCTTACTTTTAAGGGAAAGTTTTTCAGTCCGCTAGGCACTGGATATTGTCAACTGCGATCCCGAAGATACAACATATCTCGCCAAGTTCGGTCGCTGGTATGCGCGAGCTTGTAACGTGTAACAATAAAATGTAAATAGACTCACATTCTACACATTGCGTGTTTATAACTCTATTATAACCCTAACACATTGCGTGTTTATCAAAAAGTGCATCCCAAAGTGATTAACTTCGTTTCTAATTGAAAGAGAATCACCATCTACCGCAACATACCCGGCGCACGTAAGTCGCATAAACACTAATGGTGAGATGAGGATCTCTGTGTGAGTAACCGAGACTCGTTTTGGCCGATACCGGATCGTGACGTCACAGTAGGCCGTCTGTGTTTACGGCTGTGTTTTGGGGCGGAGACAATTATTTTGATTTTCTATATTTTGTTACAGGAAAACTATTAGTTAAAAATTTAAATTTTAGATGGCAATTGATTTGATACAATGTGCACCACAATCAAAACAAACGAAATCAGCATATGTAGTGACGTCAGACGTGTATAACGGATTGCGTCGAAGTGTCCAAAAGAAGGCTGACCCAAATTGAGCAATCCTGTTCAAGTTATTACCCTTGAAAACAGCCAGTCTTTGTTTATGGCTGTGTTTTGGGGCGGAGACAATTATTTTGATTTTCTATATTTTTTTACAGGAAAACTATTAGTTACAAATTTAAATTTTATATGGCAATTGATTTTATACAATGTGGGGAATTGAATAAAAGGAGAATTAAAAAATGTGCAAATTCCTCATTAGCATGTGGTCTTATGAAAACTGCACCACAAACAATCAAAACAAACGAAATCAGCATATGTAGTGACGTCACGCGACTTAACTTTAGCGTTAAGACAATTAACTTTTTTAAACAATTTATTATTACTTAAACACAATGATTACTTAATACAATAATGAGACAAAATATATATATATATATATATATATATATATATATATAAGTGATATTAAAATACTTGACACGCCATGTGCCAGACTAACTAGGAAACAAGCAATGAACACTCCTATCTCGGTGCTTATCCTATTTATAGTCTTCCCTTCCAGGCGTGGCACTATTGTCTCTGGAGGTGACCTGGATCTGCTAATGCTGAATGTCACCGGAGATATTCCGTTCGCACTTGCTGGTTTTACGCCTGCATTCCTACAGGCGCCACTTCACTATTATGATGACACTGCGGTTTCTAAGGAGGCCAGGATACATTGTTGCACAATAGCCTGTTGTTGTGGCTCTATTTATCTCCTCCCCCCTTTGAAGAACGAAGCTACGGTTCGTTCCGGATTTTCAAGGGAAATCCGGCTTCGGTGGTTCCTGGGTTGATCTTCAATTCTCCCTTGTCGGTTCTTGGGTTGATCTTCGTAGTTCTTCTAGTGGTTCTTCTTCTTATGACTCCCCATTTGACGGCTATCATTATGATGGCGGTTAAAATAGCCACGTACAATAATATGGTCCATATACGCAGGTGATGTAATGGTAGTTCCATTCGGCCTGGTATATTTTTCTTAATGTTTTGGAGTTGGTGTTGGATCTGCTCGATGTTATGCAGCTGTACGTTGTCTAATTTGAGTACGGGTACCTTTTCGTAATTTGTTTCTTCCTTCGTAGTGGTGGTTTCTAATTTGGGGAGATTGAATAGTTGTTGTGTTTCCGCTGTAGTGGGGCCGGTTTTATAAATTTTGTTTCCTACTTTCAATTGGCAATTTGGTTGGAGGTTGACCAATTTGGTACCCTTGATGATATTGGTCCACTCTTGTTCCTGGCAAGTTATTCTGGCGTTTGTCTCTTCTGGCGCTAAGATGATGTATTGACTGGTTCCATATCTCGAAACTGTGGTTTGTTTAATTTTGACTAATTCTTGGTTACAATTATCGATAGGCTTTTGAAATTTTATTAGTTTTATTTCACATGGGTTCTGATCATTCATGGCTATTGGATTGTCGTCTTGGCAGAAATATAATTTGTTCTTTAAATTTTGACATTCTTCATTTCGAAAGGCATATTGTTTACTGCTTAGGATCAAGTATTTGGTTCTAGGGATTATCATGGTAAAGGTGTGTGGATTTTTTGGGACAGGTAATGTGTATAACTGATAGTAATCATATTCTGACTCTTCAACTAGAGGTATTTCTATTTGAAATATAATTTGGAATTTATTTTGTACTGCTTTTATTTTGAATATTTTTTCATACAGATTCAGATCAGTGGTTGTTATTAGTTTGGCATTTGTTACGTATTTTTGTATTCTATTGATTTCTTTTATTATAAATTTTGGTTTTAATATGGATGTGTGAAAAATTCCTAATTTTGAAAAAGTGATTGCATTCTCAGTTGTGAGTGCTAATTCTTGAATATTATTCAATAAATGTCCAAGCTGGGTCAGCAGCTCTAGGATTTTGATGCGATGATAGTGCGTTAGTTGTTCGCTCCTAAGGCTATCAACTGTGTTACCTAACTCGTTTATTCTATTTATTATCGTGCCCTGATTGTGACTCAACCCTACGATCGTTTTATTGAACTCTCCGATTGCTTCTAGCATTACCGAATTTTGCGATTTAAAAAGATCATGAATTTTGTTTTGGTCTGTACTTAATATTTCTATTGCCTGATATATACGTTCGCCATCTTGTGAATCGAGATTGCCAGTTATTGATTTAAATATCGATCCTAGCCCATTGATTATGCCCCGTCTCTGTCTCTCATTGATGTTATCTCTCTCTAAGAATATCCTATAAAATGTATCGTCTATATTATCTATAGTAAAATTTAATGTTAGTATAAAATTATGGTATTCGTCGTGGTAATCTTTTGTCATAGACGTAACTGTGTTTATGTAATGTCTTTTTATTTGGTTATAGTCTTCGTGTAGTTGTGTCAGGTCATGTATATGTATCAAGTTCCAGCTGCTAGTCTCTGTGTATGCTGTACCTAATTTCTTTGGCAGCATACCTGGATTGTCCGTCAAGTCTTGTATTTGGGCTGTTATTCCTGTGGCAAGGAACCTGCAAGACGTAAATTTCTTAGATGTGCTATTGTCTGTTCGTCATTTTTATGGTTTATTAGAATAGCTTTGTTATGTTCTAATAAGGATATTATTGAATAGGGTCCTGAAAAGGGGTTTTTATGTTTTTTATGAAATCCCGGTGGTATCTGTTTGTATACCACGTCGCCTTCCTTGAACGGCTGGTTCGTGTTTTTATTAGTTCGTTGTAAGGTTTTTTGTTTTGACGTTTCTATGCGACTTCTAACAATTTCGTAGATGATTTTCATAATTTCTTTGTGTTGTACGTTATACTCTTGCGTAATTATTACTTCCGGGTCGTAGTTAAACATTTCCGGTATATAGCCGAATATTAAGTCGAATGGTGGTTTTAGTGTTTGTGAGTGTATCGTGGAATTATAGGCGAATATACAGTAGGGTATTAATTCTATGGGTTTCATATTTTTGAATTTCTCCTTAAATAATCGATAATGTTCAATGATGGTGCTGTGAAATCGTTCTATGGGTCCGTTTGATTCGGGGTTTTGGGGTGTTGTGGTGTGCAATTCTATTTGGTATGTCTCTAGTAGTTCTTTTACTACTAAATTCGAGAACTCCGTTCCTGGGTCCGCAATTAGGGTTTTACACGCTCCGTACTGTGAATAGTATTTAATTAAGTTTTTTGCAATTTCTGTAGCGTTTTTGCTTTTGATGGGAAATGCTTGACCGAATTTACTGAATGGATCCAATATGGTTAAAAATATTGCTCGTTCAATTTGGAACGTATCTACGTGGAGTGTTTCTAAAGGTTTGGATGCTGTTGGAGTGTGTTCTAATGCTATCTGTACCGGGTTCCTGTTATATTTGCACGTTTTACACAGCTCACACGTTTTTACATATTCTTCTATGTGTTTCTTTAAATTGGGGTAATAGTATTTTCTCTTTATTCTTAAGTAAGTCTCCTCAGCCCCGCGATGGTTGGACTTACCCTGATGATATTTGACTATCATATCCGTTAGCTCGTCTTCCTGGATTTCTTCCCTCATTTCTAAACATCTATAAAATTTTGGTGACTCTACATTATTAAAGTTTTGGTTGATTGCCGAACTGACTAGTTCGTAATCTTGTTCATTTACGAAAAGGCAATAATATTTTCTTTGTGGTAAACAGTATTCCTTTATAAATTTTTCTATTTGATTGGGGTCATTTAAATTAAAGTTTGCATAAATAAAGTTTCGTTTGTCTTTCCTTACTGAGAATATTTCTGGTTTGTCTGTGTTTTTAAAGACTATTTGATTTGTTTTACTGTTAATAATTTCTTCCTCTAATATTGGTATACCGGGTGCTGAGTAAGAATCCGCATTTGAATTAGCTGTTTCGTCCTCGTTTATTTCTATTACACCTTCGTCGTCCTCTATTTCTATTATTTCTTCTTCCTCGTCGACATTATTGGCCATTGATTGGTTGTCTATATCTATGGGGTGGATCTCTACTCGAGAAAGGGCGTCCGCTGCGCAATTCAGCTTTCCTTTCTTGTATTCAATTTTGAATTCGTATTCTTCTAATTTTAATCTCCAACGGAGTAATTTTGAATTTGGTTGTTTTAACGAAAATAGCCATTTTAATGGTTTATGGTCCGTATATATAGTGAATTTGCGTCCGTATAAGTATGGACGGAAATAATTAGTTGCCCACACGATGGCTAGCAATTCCTTCTCTATGGTGCTATACCTAGATTCGGTTTCGTTTAAGGTACGACTGGCATAGGCTATCGGGTGGTCTGAATTGGGTTCCCCTTGGCTTAATATGCCCGCTATCGCCACGTTTGAAGCGTCGGTTGTTAGTATAAAATCCTTAGAGAAATCGGGTGGTATAAGCACGGGTGAATTCATTAAAATGTCTTTACATGAGTTAAAGGCACCAATGTATTCCTCGTTATTAACGTCTATTTTAGAATTCTTTTTTAAACACTTGGTTAGTGGTTTCGTGACGTGTGCGAAATTTTCAATAAATTTTCTGTAATATCCGACTAGTCCTAAAAATGATTTAATTTCTTTTTGGGTTTTTGGTATCGGGAATTTCCTTATTGCGTCTAGTTTCCTCGGATTCGGACGGATCCCGTCTGGGCTTACAACGTGTCCCAGAAACTCGGCTTCCTTCTTTAGGAAATCACTTTTGTCTAGCTGGATCTTTAAGTTGCTTTGTCTGAAACGTTCGAATACCAGTTTTAGTTTCTCTATGTGTTCTTGTAATGACGTGGAGAAAACTATGACGTCATCCATGTATACAAGGCATGTTTGGCCAATTAGACCCTCTAACACGTTCTGCATGAGCCTGGAAAAGGTCGCTGGAGCCCCTGATAACCCAAACGGCATCCTAGTGTACTCCCAGTGTCCCGTATCGGTGGTAAACGCCGTTTTTTCTATGTCCCGGGGGTCCATTTCAATTTGGTGATATCCAGAAATCAAATCGATTGTCGATAAATATTGAGCTCGTCCAATTTTGTCCAGTATTTCATCTATTTTGGGAATTGGGTGTCTGTCCGGTATTGTTTTCTCGTTTAGTTTCCTATAGTCCACTACAATCCTCCATTTTTGTTTATTTGACTTGTCTAGTTTTTTTGATATGACCCAAATGGGTGAACTGTATGGGCTGTGACTTTTCCTGATTATTTTTTGCCTTAGCATGTCATTTATTTGTCGATCTACTTCCGGTTTATGTATGTATGGATATCTATATAATTTAGAATGGACTGGTATGTCGTCAATGGTCCTTATTCTATGTTTTATAGCATTTGTGTGCGTCAATGGTTCGTCCTTGTTTAAAAATATGTCCTTATATTCTGATAACAAATTAAATAACAACTGTTTTTCCTCATCGTTTAAATAATCTACGTCTATTTGTTCCATTATAATGTTTTCGCAGTTAATCTGTTTTTGCTCGCTCCCTGTATGTCGAGTATTCGTATTATATGGTTGGATTGTCGATATAACATTATCTTGTGTTATAGTAGGCGTCCTTGAGCTGCGCTTACGTTCATCTGTAACGTGATACTTATATTGGTTACGTAATCGGCTAGTCTGTAGGTTCTGCGGTGTTTCATAATCTTCGTCCTTGTGCGCTAACATGTAATTTACGAGTTCAAGTTCTCCATTACAATTGAAGTACTCTTTTGTTATGATACTGTTTACAGTGGCTGTAGTATCTGGGTCTTGTGAACCATCTGCTTTGGCTTTTATTCTTGCCGGTTGATTGACATTGTTTAATTGAGGGTATTGAATTTTAATGATTTGCTTACCTAGATGCATGACTTCATTTTTAAAATATATTCTGGCTTCATTGTCCCTTAGGAATTGGATCCCAATGAGACCTGAATATAAAGGGTTAAAGTCGAAAAGGCAGAATTCTTGTGCCTTGTTCGAAATTGATTTAAGGGTGATATTTATGCGTTCTGAGTGCGTCGAAGTTCCGTGCGGGGTCCGAATAATGAATGGTTGTGTCCTTATTTTGTTTGCGAAATCTTGATGGGCTATTATTGGGTTTAATAAATTTTTCGACGATCCGCTGTCTATCAATAATTTTCCTCTAATTCCTTTAATTTCTATATATGGTAACCTATTTAAATCATTAATATTAAGTACATCGACTACGTGTCGTGTTGGGAGGTGCTCGCGATGGGAAAATTTCCGTGTTGGTTATCGTATTCGTCAGCAGGTGAATTTCCCTGGCTTGCCTCATAATTTGCGTAATTTGTATCGTTTGTTTCGTATTCTATGCTATTTGATTCGTAACCCCCGTTGGTTACGTTGTAATCGCTAAACTCTGTATTATGTAATGGGGCTGCTCGTCTTTGTGACAACCTCGTATTCGAGCTGTCTACTTCCATTGGCTCGTGATAGTTCCTATTGTTAATTATAGGGTTTTGTCCCTGTGGGTTATTAAAATTCTGTCGTCTAAAATTGTTTGAAAAATTAGTTCTATTCATAAATTGCGGATTTTGTCTATTTTGAAAATTCGTTTGATTATATTGCGGTCTATTTTGTTGCTGAGATGGTCTAAAATTAGGTTGAAAGTTTGTTGGGTTATGTTGTTGGTTATTGTGTTGTTGAAAAGGTCTGAAATTAGGTTGAAACGGTCGTTGAAACTGCACATTGTTAAACGGTGCGTTATTTTGTCTTGGAAAGAATTTTTGTCCGTCTGACCTATTCTGATTAAAATTTTTTTGTACTGTTTTGTCCCTATAATCGAAATTTTCTTCTGCGAATACAAACTTTAGGGCGTCTTCTATGCTTCCTGGTGACCTACTTCTAAGAGCTAGACCTAACGGGTTCCTAATTCCGCCTAAAAATGCTTTTAATGTTTGTTCCTGGTAAATGTTCATTTTTATTACTTTAACGCCTTCGTTCTGTTCGTTAGCTATTAGATTAGATATGAGTAATTGTTCGATATGCCTGCATCTGTTAGCGAATGCAAGGGCATCTTCCGCAGTCCTTTGTTTCAAGGTGAATAGTTCTGCTAGTAGGCTACTAGAATCGCGCTGATCGCAAAAATTATCCACAATAGCGCTTCTCAAGTCGGTCCATGTGTTTATTATCTTAGTGTTAATTATAAGCCTCGCTGTTCCCGTTAGTTTTGTTTGAATGTAATTTAATAAGAAATGATTCATATATAAATTCTCGTTTGGCATATAAAATTGGTTCATTACGAGGTCGCATGACTTTAAAAAATTACCTACATTAGCTGGTTGCCCGTCAAATTCGGGAATAGCTTTTAAGAAAAATTCTTTGAACTGGTCAGTCATGTTGCTACTACTATTACTATTATTTGAATTAGTTACTGTTGCGATATTATCGCTTATACTTATCGATCTCAATCTGTACTCAATATTCCCTAAGCTTTGTGACTCGTCTTCTGAGTCTGACATATAATTATATCAATACACACACATACAATTGAAAAATATGGCAGGAAAATGTGAAATTGGATAGCAGTAAACAACTTACAATACTATGATGGTTTCTGCTCCCATTTGGCTGCTTGGCTATGACTTCTGCGTAACTTGGTTCTAATTGGTTATTGGGCGTCGATACGCTTAGAAATCGATATTCTTTCGGTTTCTTAACCAATACTAACGACTGCGCCACTTAACTTTAGCGTTAAGACAATTAACTTTTTTAAACAATTTATTATTACTTAAACACAATGATTACTTAATACAATAATGAGACAAAAAATATATATATAAGTGATATTAAAATACTTGACACGCCATGTGCCAGACTAACTAGGAAACAAGCAATGAACACTCCTATCTCGGTGCTTATCCTATTTATAGTCTTCCCTTCCAGGCGTGGCACTATTGTCTCTGGAGGTGACCTGGATCTGCTAATGCTGAATGTCACCGGAGATATTCCGTTCGCACTTGCTGGTTTTACGCCTGCATTCCTACAGGCGCCACTTCACTATTATGATGACACTGCGGTTTCTAAGGAGGCCAGGATACATTGTTGCACAATAGCCTGTTGTTGTGGCTCTATTTATCTCGCGTTTATAGCGGGTTGCGTCGAAGCGTCCAAAAGAACGCTAACCCAAATTCATCAATCCTTTTCAGCTTATTACCCTTGAAAACATTCAGTGTTTAAGGAAAGTCTGTCGAATAGGGGACCATAGAGTAGAGTGCAGAGGACGAATTAACCAAGGTAACCGAATTTGAGCATTACCTTGCACTCTCCAGAAATCAATTTTACCAGTACTTTCTCCACGAATGACGCTTATCTTAGCCCCAAAATTTTAAATAAGTTATTTAAATTCTGGTATATATAAAAAGAGCTTGATCAATAGTTAAGGTGGTTATGGAAAGTAAAGGTTCACTCTGAAGAGGATTAAAAAATATACTTACCGAGAAAAGTATACAATAAATAGATGAATTATTCAGAATTATTCATCTTCTGATTACCCTAACTTGGTTATAGTAAAATAGAGCCTCGGTGGTTCAGGGGTAAGAATATGTGCCTCTGAACCGAAGGGTACTGGTTTCGATTCCCAGGGTCCCCTTTCACTTTTTCAGTACATACTGTAAAGTTAACATAATGAACCGAGGTTGTGGCATTTTATTTGAATGTCTGCACGTTCCGCCCTTCGGAGGGGGCGTAAAAACCTTGGTCCCATGTCCACGCAATGTTGGGCAAGTTAAAGATCTCTACCCTATTTACAGAAAGACAGGGGTTCAGAAACATTTCCAGGATAGTGAGGTGAAACTGCTCCCCGGCGTCGGTGATTAGCCTTAGTCGCGGAAATAGAAATAAAAAACAAAACGTACACAAGCGCAGGTTACAGTGAAACGATTGTCAGGTTTCTTTAAATATGTTGTGGTGATTTTCATTCTCCAAGCGTACTTATCAGCACTCATCACAAGTTCAAAATCTTTACTTAGTAAAAAATTTGATCAAAGCATTTTTTTGTGCCTTTTATGTAGGGAACACGATGGGGTGTTTTTTAAAATGGCAGATTTTAATTTAACTCCGATTTTTTATAGAAAACCTAATCTCTAAATTCTTCCTGTAGTAGTTGCTATAAAAATATTAAATTTTAGAGAACGACTCGATAATTTTAGGTATAATGCTAATGTATTTTGATTTTTGGTCGTTGAATAATTTATCATATACTAAAATTATACAAAATTACCAAGAAATAGTTTATTTGAACGTGCAATAATTATTGGCAGAGTTTACCAGGTGCCAACAGTTGAACAGTTGTGCGAATGAAGGCGTTCAAATTCTGCTGGAATTCCACAGTTGACGATTTATCAAAGCGGAATAACAGGCAAATGTCACAAAATAGTGCTTGAAGTATACAGTGCGTTCATCACGAAACCGCTGAAATGAATCGGTAGTCAGCAGATGAGCGTTTAAACTCAACAGTTGGCGCCTGGTATACCAATTGTATTTAAACCTGTTTCAGCCCAACATAGTTCAACCTTTATTTAAAGTTCTTTAAGTATTAGCAAATAAGATTAAATAAATTATGTTATACAGGCGGTTACAATAACAAAAAGAATCAAGCTTGTTTGTTTACCATTTGTTTTTATTTCATATAAGAGTGCAAAATAATTCAAAATCATAGAGATATTTTCTATGATATTAGTTTCCATAACAATACAAAAACATTACCACAGATTACGCAATTGCCAGTAACCATAATAATAGTAAATTTGATTTACTTATTATTATTATTATTCTGTTAAGCCGTTTCCTTTTCCGGTAACTACCATTTTTAATTTTTATTCTAGTCTAGTCAGTCTTGTAATGCAACAAGCTAAGCTTTGTGGTTTTAACTTTGTTATTAGTTATCAGGTAAGTTTATTTGATTTTTAATCATTTTTAAAGGCACTTTTATCACAAATAATAATTAACTAATTGGAGTAAAATGTTGATCAGTTCAATTGAGACAATAGAAAATACTTTTTAACTGTTTTAATATAAGTTCGGTTGTTGTGGTTAATATATAATAATGGCGCATTGACTCCATTGTGAATATAATACCAAATAAGGGCGAAAGATTATATTTTCTAATTTAGTAATAACGTAGTTTTTCATAAATACGTACTTAAAATTTAATGAAAGGGTGATTTTATGGTGTTTTGTTCCGTTAAATAAAGGGTGTTGTAAAAAATTGATTCAATCATACCCACACATTTGACTACCTCAAAACATTGGATCGTTAGTTGAATATTTAGATTAATATTTCAAATTTGTGAATCCTTGTATTTGAGAATTTAGAATGGATTCTAAGTTCTGGGAATCCTATAAACCAGCAATCATCACGCATGCGAAGTGAAGAAAAAAGAAATGGCGGTTGAAAAATCTAATGTCGTATGGAGTTGGCGTACATACTTGTGAAAAATACTTTAGCAAATAGACTGCCCGTCTCTCAGTTATGTGAATTGCCGATCGCCAGTTCCGTATAATAAAGCGATATTTATTGAAAATGGAAAAGTTTTTGATGATCTGTATAAATTATTCAAGGTCTTCACGCCGTACCGGCGATCCTTAAGTAGACGGGTCCCCCAGCGAGTGCGGCATTGCCGGACGGTGCTTATTGCTGTAGGGGGCTGCCTGAACTGACCTTCC
This sequence comes from Tillus elongatus, assembly GCA_964006375.1. NCBI lineage: Eukaryota > Metazoa > Arthropoda > Insecta > Coleoptera > Cleridae > Tillus > Tillus elongatus. The sequence continues at coordinate 3,978,305 of OZ023269.1, forward strand.
TGACCTAGGTCAGTTCAGGCAGCCCCCTAGAACAATAAACAGTTTCCGGCAATGCCGATTTCTCAATGCATGGACGGGACCCGTCTACTTAAAGATCGCCGGTAGTTCTTTCATACCCCTCTTAAGTTGTAATCTTAATATTAGTCTGCAGTATTTCGATAAAGATGGAGTTTGATTCTGCTAGATAATGGTCTCATTGATTTTAGTCTCAGAACCCACAAAATCAATTGTATGTTTCAAAGGAATCATTGAGGTGATAAATATACTCATAACTGATTGATATGACTTGCAAGTAAATCTTTGTTTAAACTCCGTTTGATGTGTTTCAACTTTTTTTTTGTCTTTTAACTACTCCCTGAGTTTGTAGTATTTGAAAAGCTGTGTTATAAAAAGTGCTTGACACTTTACTTCAGGCCATGGTTGCTGTAACCTTACTAAGTGAAGATTGGAACCTGTGATAATCACTGATAAGTAAACTTGGAGAACCCAAATCACCACAACACATTTGTGGTGATTATGGTGTGTTGTGGTGATTTTGGTTCTCCAAGTGCACTTATCAGTAACCTTGATGTTTAGTTTTTCGGGTAAAACCTTTTTTTTTTGCTTTTTGAATTAGCAAAAAATTCATCTCCCATATTCACGTATCATGCTGTACTGATGTCTGTTGAGCATAGTGTCATCCGTCACAGCCAATGCTGTTACATCCAACTGGTTCTTTATCCTTTTCAGAGCTTTTAAAAGGTTGTTCATTTTGGCGTAGAAAATCTCACTTTCTTCACAACCTTCTACAGCACATGCAGGTCTAAGGGACGGCATAGGATACTTCTTTGTCCAGCTCTTGACTTTTCAGTTTTTTTTGTCTTTTTCTGCTATCAGATGATGGATCAAAATATTTTTGGGATCGTCTGCTTTTATTATGCATATAAACCGAATAATTGGGAAGCTTTCATTGATGTGTCCAGCCAATTTTTATTTTTTAGTAGCAATCTTTTTTCTTCTGTTAGCGGTTGACCATTTTGGTTTAATTCTTATAAAATTCAACACCCTTCCAATTACTTTATGACTGTGAGGTCAATTAGCGCATTTTAGTCCCTTAAAACTGCTGTTTGGTCATCCAAATTTTTTCAAACAAATTGCGTCTTAAAATATATCAGTACATCTAGCAGGTCTACAATAAAAATACTATTATTTCCAAGCTTGCATCAAAATAATTTAGTCTTTTAGTGAATTTTCTTGAAAAAAAATTCACTAATGAGGAGTTCCCGACTTTTGAATTTTGAAAAAATTTCTTCAATGAGCGCGAACTACGCCCGCTAGAACCCATATCCAGAGTCAGTTTCAGATTATATATATATATATATATATATATATATATATATATATATATATATATATATATATATATATATATATATATATATATATATATGTATATATTAGCAAGTGTTTGTATAAAAAATAATCTGATAAAGGGGAGATGCAAGTTATGAGACTTAATTTAATTTGAATAGGATATCTGGTTGTTTGTTCTTGCCCTAACTTAGTGAAACCGTTCCATAAATAATACAGTTGTAGACTTTTCCCGTGGCTTCACAAGTGCTTGTTTTAGTGAATGTTCTTTAAACAAATCACTAATGAGATCACAACTTTTAAATTTAGAAAAAATTTCTTGAAATTAGCGCGAACTAGGCCCCCTAGAACCCATATCTAGGGTCAGTTTCAATTTTATATGCATATATGTATATATATATATATATATATATATATATATATATATATATATATATATATATATATATATATATATATATATAAAGAGTAAACCATTTACCAAAATGTAGGTCTGTAAGTTTAAAGACAAAAAAGTTGAGGTATTAAAAAGAAAATTGGGGTTTTCCTCAAACCGTAAAAAGTCGCGATTTGAAACGTCAAAATTGGCAACTTTTAGGCAAAGAGCCTGAAAGAAATAGGGATTATGTACAGAGTGTTCAGCAAACCCTTAAGTTTCAGCTTCAACAATCATTGTCCTTCATTTTAATAAAATATTTCGAGAAAATTAATTTCAAATGACACTTTATCTGATGCTTTGGCAGTAATTTAAGTTTATGGTTTAACAGTCTATAATTTTTAGCTAATTTTTGTAGAAAAAAATAATGGGGAGACCGCGGCTTTTGAATTCTAAAAAGATTTCTTCAAATGAGCGCAAACTAGGCCCCCTAGAATCTAGAATCCATAGCCAGTTTACTTTCTGTTTACCTATATACAGGTGACGCATTTCTACGGAAAAGCTCAATATAATTGTTATTATGCAAGATACGAGAAAAAATTTTATACGTTACTTATAGGGTGTCTTGAGCTGCATCTTATAAAATTATTTTGACAATTACAGGCTGGCCCATAAGATGTTGGTGATACTACAATTATTATTTTTGAACATTCCTGATTGCATTTTTCCATTTTTCATCGAAATATGATGCATGTTTGTGAAAAAAAATCGAGGCGCAGTAAGTGTGTTTTGGTAGCGAATTTTCATTAAATGCGTCAAAATTCCACAACTCAATTTGCTATTAACCTAAGGTTCTTCAGCTAGGAAACGAGTTTTCTCGGAAACATTTTAAGTTTATCTTCGGAAAATGTTTGTACATTTTCAACCAAGCTGTTTTGATTATATATGGTACATTGTTTCTAATATATAGGTTATGCCGGTGACCAAATTGATGCCAGCTTGCATTAAAGAGACATATTTGCTATTAAAAACATTTTTATGAAAATTCACTTCCATAACGCACTTGCTACTGCCAGACTTTTCTACTCGTGTGATTGCCTTTTTTTTTATTTGTATAGATATATGTAATATTCTTGTTACTGTATAGCAAATAAGCTAAATAAATCTTATTATTAAATCATGTTGACCAAAGATTATCGAAACATTTCATTTTCTTTTCAGGATTGGTTGATATTACTTACTGATTAAAACAATACATTACAAACAATAATTTATTGCTATAGTATAATCAAGCAAAGGACATTCCTTTCTGTACACATTTTAACATAAAGCCAGCCCTTATATATTAAAACTTAACAACTTCTGTGTAATCCTATTCCAATTGATAGAAACAATTTTTGTAAAATGCATCCACCAAAGAGGAGACATACTGGTATGGAAATTTTTTTTATAACAATTAATTATTTATGTCTTAATGCATGCATGCATGTTTCTTAATATTAAAAACAGTTTGAGGATCTTTTGTGAAGTTTGTTAGCTTTAAGGTTAGTTTTAAGTTATTATGCCCCTAAAAGGAAACTGACAAACTGACTCCTGAATAAAAAGTCGAATGGTTTTCAGTGACAAATGGTTCAACTGACACCAGTTATAAAACTTGTTATCATTTTGAAAATTGCTAAGATCACTGTCGTCTGAAATTGAACTACATATCTTCATGTCGTCTGCATATAGCAAAAATCTAGAGGAACATAAAGCGGAAAAGGAACATACGCATATAGGGCCACAGTGTGAACCCTGTGGAACACCTGGAAGTACTTTAAACGGCTGTGATATAAACTTTTATAATCTCAGTGACTGGGCACGGCCGGAGAGGAAGCTGGAAAACCATATCAGCTGTGAACCATGCATGTCTAGAGCAGCTGTATTGGAAACGAGCATTTTATAACTGATCTTATCAAAAGCCTCTGTGAAGTATATGTATAAATACAACATGTAGATCAGGGTTCCCACTCGTCTAGAAAACCGGAAAAATTCAGGGAATTTGTAGAAGAAAAAATTTTGTCAGGGAAATCTGTGAAAAATTGGGAAAATTGACTAAGATTCAGGAAATTTTTATCCCTGTCATGGGGAAATTATTTGTTTCCTTTGTATGACAAGTAATTGAAACAATGGGTTTGCTTTTTGTGAAATTCTGACCCATTTATTTAATAATAAATAATAATTTAAATTTCTTTTTCCAGAAAACTACAATAATTGTTTTTTTTTTATTATTTTTTTGCGTTCATTGGTCTTCTTTATTGTTGAAGTGTGTTTTCCGCCATCATACGAAGAGATATTGTCACAGTCACAACAAATGATGTCACCAAAGTACATACTGTTGGGCAAATCTGAATCATTCCTTAGATTTTAAATGTAACCCCCAAAAGAAACTCAAATCATTCTTCAACCTACTCTCAAAGAAATCATTGTACCTCTAAAGACACTTCCTAGCCATCATTTACATTTAAAGCACAAATCTGAAAACCTTGCATAGTCATTGAGTGAACTAGATATTTTATATTTTTTGTGAACTGATTTTTTTATCAATAGTAGTCCTCTTAAGTTCGTTACTTGCCTATTTGGGAAATGTAGTGTGACTGCTGAACATCTTTTGGACAAATAATAATAATAATAAAATAGCCTTTATTCACACAGTAGATAATACAATACTCAAGTGCACAATTAAAAAGAACAAAAAAATACAACAATACAACGTAGTTTACAAAAACACAGTTCCATGTACATAATTAAAAGAAAAATAATAAGAAACTGTGTGAATTGGGCGAAGTTCAGACGGATGTATAATCATCCCCTGCTCTCCCACTTACGCCCATATGCAAAACTGGTAGTCAACAGCCAGCCCGGCAACCTGCTTAAACACCACGCATAATCAGCAACAGTTTCTTTTTGAAGGAACGCACAGAACAGCTCTTAACACTCTCATCAAGACCATTGTATATAGCGTATATCTGATAGGTAAAAGACCGTTTAAACAGTGTTAGCCTGTACTTAGGTGGTGAAATTAAGCCCTTCGACCGTATGTTAATGCTATGAACATCAGTTCTGTGCGTTACCTTTCTATACAAGTATGTTGGGACTCTAGACACAATAATAGAATGGAACAATGTTGCTGCTCTCAGAGTGAAACGATTACGCACCTCATCCAAAAGCTCCAGAGGCTCCCCATTGATCATGACCCTCACATTTACCTTTAAGCGCTCTACAAGAATCTGACTCCCAAACAAAATAGCAGCCGATTTCTTCGCATTTAGACACAGCGATTGGTCTTTGGACACTTTGTACAATGAATCCAGATCGGAATTCACCTTTCCCAGTGCATCCGAAAGCTCCGCGGCATTGAAGGAAATGTATATCTGAATGTCGTCAGCGTACATCTGTACTTTAGAATACTGAATGACCCTAGGGAAATGATTTATGTAAATAGCGAAAAGCAGGGGTCCAAGGACCGAGCCCTGCGGCACACTACACTCCACAAGACGAGCATCCGACTCGCAGCTGCCAACTCTCACAATAAGGTAGCGTTCCCCCAAGTAATTTCTGATCAACGCCAGAGCTTCCGAGCCCATCCCAACCGCTCTCAATATTTTCAGCAATATATTATGATTTATGGTGTCGAAGGCCTTGGAAAAATCCAACAGCACCAGTAGTGTCAGCATACCCTGGTCCGTGGCCCGCAAAATGTCGTCTGTAACCCTTAGCAGTGCAGTGGCACAGCTATGATTAGCCCGGAATCCAGACTGAAAGTCAGATAAGATGTTCTTATCACTCAAGTAAGTCCTAAGCTGCGAGTCCAGCACCCTTTCCAGCAACTTTGATAATATGGGCAATATACTGATTATCCGCAGTTGATTCAGCTCCGTAGGATCCGCCACCTTCGGAAACGGCAGCCCGATAGCACATTTCCAGATTTTTGGGAAATAGCCTTCCAGAATACACGAGTTGATTATGTGTGTTATGAAGCCAACTATATACCTGCTACAAAGCTTAATCATAGTAATGCTCAATCCATCACGTCCTGTTGCATTGGTCTTGATCGCATTTATGTGCCGGAGCACCGTCGGATCATCGACCAAACAAAACTGAAATCCTTCCCCACCACTAATCGCCCCGAAAAATGCAGACCCATTGATGCTGCTTCCCATAGGATCCTGACTTAAGCTATTGTTCATAAAGTGATCAGCGACTTTATGGGGATCCCTGAGAGCTTCATGTAATGTTGTCTTTCTCTTGGTGCCTATATTTAGATGTTCCAGTTCTTTGTAAACAGTCTTTATATCCCCAGATTTAAATTTTTCGGATAGGTAGGCTTTCTTCTCCGTTTTGACTGTTACAGTTGCCGCATTCCGCAATCCCTTATAATCGTCCCAGGTCGCTTGACACGGATATTTTCTACTAACTAATCTACTAATAAACCCTCGAAAACCAACAAATAAAAATATCCAAAGAAGACTCAACATCCATATCAAAAAATGTTGATTCCCATGAAATCCTATGTAAATAGTTATCAAGAGCATCATAATTACCATATTTGAAATTGTACGATTCATGCTCATATCTTAGGCAATTAACATCACCATTCGACTGAGGCTGAATGTTAACAGAATATGCTTGGTTGTGAGAATGTAGATTGTTTAATGAGTGATATAGGCATTTGGCGTCTCAGCGCTGCGACCCTAATAGGTATTTTGTCCATTACTCTTTTTCCTAATAGTTGTACAAAATGTTCAGATCTTTTATGTAGTCCACTATCTTCTTGGGGGCTATTTTACCTATTTCCTCGGGTATTAGGGTCACTCCTCCAAGATATGAGCCTTTTGCAGAACTGAGCCATGCAGTCCCACAGCAAGTGTTCTGTTGTTTTTGCTGCTTTAGTGCAGTCTCTGGAGTTTTAACTGTCCGCCTTGTACATCTTTGTAAGGTGATACTTTACTGGGCAACGTCGTATGAAAAGTCCTGTGATTATTCTCAAGTCGTTCCTGTTTAATCCAAGAAACAGTTCAAACTTCTCTGTTGATACTGCGATGAACCGTTTCACCTGATATAGGCCTGACCTTTTCCTTCAATATGACAGCATTTGGTCCCTCTATCAAGTATCAAGTTCATTTCTTACATGGCTTTTTGTTAGTCTACAATAGGGCTCTAGGCCATAGAATTGTGTTGTTGCTGTCCTTTTTGCAAGGCTACCTGCTTCCTCATTTTCTTCAATGCCTTGATGTCCTGGTACCCAAATCAAAGTTACTTTGTTGTTCGTATCTAATAAGTACACTTGGAGAACCCATCCTCTGATGACGCTAACTTGGTTAGTGAAACGATCGTCAGGTCTTTTAAAATGTGTTGTGGTGATTTGGGTTCTCCAAGTGTACTTATCAGTGCTCATCACAGGTTCCAATCTTCACTTAGTGTTCGTATCTAGTTGTTTCTTGTATTTTTTGCAGTCCCAGGTCAGTATAGACTCGCTTTTGAAAGATTTCAGAGTGTTTAGTGCTGCCCGACTGTCTGAGAGGATGCGGATGTCTCTGTTTCTGAGTCTCTTTGTATGCACTCCTGTGCACCAAGATTTATAGCAAGCATTTCTGCTTGGGAGATGGTGGAAGTTTTTCCTAGAGACTTAGCGAGTCTAAAGTTGTGTCTTCTTATTCCCAGTCCTGCTCCCTCCATTTGTTTAGACCCGTCTATATACAATACAGATGAGTTGTTTGTCAGATTTGCACACTCTCTACCCCATGCTTGGTGGTCACTTATGACCACGTCGAATGGGATCCTTAGATTATAAATCCTGCCTTGTTAAATGTAGTCATAAGTTTATCAACATTGTGCGACCACAGCAGGGGTGATAGCACTCCTCCTTGAGGGCAACCTTTTACCGTCATCACCGTTGCGTTGGTTTTGTTTGTGGTGGCTATGATTACACAACTTTTTAGCATTGACTCAATCCATCTTACAATGCGAAATTCCACTTCCCTTTCTTGTAGGGGTTGTGTGATGGATTAATATTAGGTGTTGTCGAAGGGACCTTCTATTTCAATGAATGCGCTGAGGGCTACTTTATGGGGGAGGCCAGGCTAGGACTATACAGACTAGCTTGCAATGATAGACTGAAGATCAACCCAGGCTGCAGGGGGCCACTGCAAAATTCAGGAGATCGTGAAGGAGCCCATGCTTGAAATGAGGTCAGACTTCGCGAGCCCGCGAATCTGCAGGGAAAACAAGTTTACAGTGGTAATCCCCGACCGCGAGGCATTGAGGTGGAAGACGCCGGGCCTACCATGGGACGCGTTTGTCTGGTTCGCGATCGGATCCGGCGGGGAATGTGGCACGGGGGCAGTCGTTTATTCGCAAGGACAGAGGGTAAGTCACAGTATTTCCCTCGGAGCTCATGTAACTGTCTTTCAGGCCGAAATGTACGCCATCTTGGATTGCGTGCGAGAGAACAAGAGGAGGGGCTACACCAACAAGCGGATCCTCATAGCCACAGACAGCCAGGCACCCCTTAAAGCCCTAAGTAGCCCACATGTAAATTCCAGGCTGGTAAGTGAATGTCGAGACGAGACGAGCGTCCTGGCTAGGCAGAATGAGGTCACCCTCATCTGGGTGCCGGGTCACTCGGCGTCAAAGGCAATGAAGAAGGTGACAGTCTCGTGAAGAGAGGATCAGCAGAACTATTTATGGGACCAGAACCGGTCCTGGGCGTGACGAGGAGCACTGCAAGGGAATCCATTGAGTCTTGGGTCAGAAACGAACATAAGGTGTACTGGGCAGACTGTCCAGGGCTCAGACATGGAAAGTCAGTAATTGATGAACCAAGTTCAAAGAAAGCTGTGGAGCTGCTAAATTTTAGCAGAGGAAAGCTCAGGAACAGGACTCTTGACGGGACACATGGTAGTCAAGAAATACCTGCATAAAATGAGGCAGTTGGACGGGAACCTGGCATGCAGACTCTGCAGCGAGGGAGAGGAATCAGCCCAGTACATCTTGTGCGAGTGTAAAGCTCTGGACCGCAAAAGACAACTGATCTACGGACAGCCTTGACTGGAAGCGAGCAATATAAAACTTCACTCTACCAATTGCTGTGCAGACTAGTTCAAGGCACAGTAATTTTGGAATGGGTAGAGTAGAAAAGACAAAGGGCATGCACAATAAGGTAAAGGCTGAGGTGCTATCGGGGCAGCAGAGACCCGGATGAGCACTAAGGGAGGGAAAAAATGGGGTGTTGTCAAAGGCACCTTCTATGTCGATGAATGCGCTGAGGGCTACATCTTTGTGGCCACAAAAGTTTTTTCTATCCCCCACACTAGAGAGTCTAATGTGGATTTGCCCGCCTGATGGGTGAATTGTTGACCATGAAGCAGTTTTATTGTTAGGGTTTCGCTTCTAATGTATTGGTCTAATGCTTGGTGGCGAACTGAAGCTGGAATTAAAACGTGCACAGCCTCAGCTACACCAACATCTGGTAAGCAACAAAATAACAGAACAAAAAAAAACCATTCCTGCTGTTAGGTATCGTAATTAGCTGGTAGAAATTGAGAAAACCAATTTCGCTACATAAAACATGAGCCAGGTGAAGCTAAAGACAGTGCAGAAACTTTGTTGTTTAATTTTTTTGTTTATGTAAATGTTTAGTTATTAGCATTGACATTTTTTATATATCAGTATTCGAGTCAGGGCTTTTTTTAAGTTACTATTTTAGTTGTTAAATGTGACAGTGATTTTAGAGCAAAGCTTTAGATTGCAGGTCCTCTTTTATCAGTTTTATAGTCACTTGCAATATTCAGTTCATTTTTTAGACCCTTTGCCATATCTTGAATCTCTAGGTTACCAAGTTAAACTTAAAATCTCTTATGGATTTTACTTATAACAGTTTTCCTCTTTCCTATTTTAAATTAGTTTTGTGTAACTTTCAGAATATAAGAAAATTCGTGGACTCTGCAATTTTGGGGAAAATGTTAATGTTACTTCCCAATTCAGAGAAAAATTAAGAGCAGCCATCAGTTCAGGTGGAATTCGGGAATTCTACACTAGTGCCTTTTATTTGAACGAAACCTATTTTATTGATCCAGAATATGAGAAATGGCTGGATTATCACATCCTGGACCTAGGCCGACAAAGGTCACTAGAAACTCAAAAATTATTAAACTGGTGGACAGATGATTTGGGAGATTCATCCGAGTAAGTAATCAATAATATAGATTAATTTACATCAATGGTCATTAATTTGAAAAAGTCTTATATATCTTAACTATACAAAGTGCTCCATATTTTCAGGGTAATCCAAACTTCAATATTTTTTTGTAATCCTCAAGATTGATAATCTTAAGGATGCGTGAATATTTACACACGTTCCGAAGCATTGCTTAGCTGTTTGAATTTCAAACAGCGTTGCCACGTCCAATTCCAGAATATATAATTATAATAACTTAGTTAAAATGCTGAAATAAAATAAATGTTTCAGTTAATATACAGAATTTAAAAGTCTGGACGCAGCAAGTGCGTTATGGAACCTCTGCTTTCAATGACTATCTAACAAACTAAATGACGCAACTTGTTCAAAATTTGACAGGAGTCAACTGACAGATGTTTGTTGACAGGAGCAGTGTTGCCCTTCCTGTGAAGAGGCGAGAAATTCAAAAAGTCACTGACTTATTGACTTGCCTTCGTAGTTGCCCAAAGTGTTCAGACTTTTCATATAGTCTACTATCTTTTTGTGGGCCATTTTACCTATTTCTGTCTTAGATTCTGAATTATTATCTGAAGATGTTCTCTCACAATTTAACCTAACCTAGCACTTCTCCATGAGGACAACCTTTTCCCGTTGTCACTGTTAGGTTGGTGTCATTTATGGTAGCTGTGACAAGACAGCTTTTTAGCATTGACTCAATGTTATGAAATATTAAAATTAAATATGATTCAAGTTTTTACAATGTTCCATCGTTTTAATGTTTTGTTCACCTAATTTTATATCTAGAAGTGATTGACACACTAGTATAGTAATTGCTCAAAGTAATGTATACATTTTTATTCGCATTTGATAATTTATTTGGTGCTATGTTTTTCTTTATTTTAGGCTTGTGCCATTATACACTAGAGGTGATGGCAATTGTTTATTACATGCAGTGAGTTTGTCATTGTGGGGGATAGATGACAAATTTCTTGATTTGAGACGTCAGCTGTTTATCTTCATCAAAAGTCAAGATTTTAACGGATCTTTTGTACGAAGATGGAAACTTATGTATTTAAAAGATGGGGCAGAACTTGGTCTAAGGTAGGTTCAAATGAGAATTTTAATTGGCCAATTTTAACACAACCTTCAGTAGTAGTAAGGTATATTTGTTTGAATTATATGCGACATGATCAATAAACAGGGATAAGGTTGCACTCACTTGTGGTTGTTGTAACACTCAAATGAATAGCGATTGCTCCAGGCTTCATGCAGCTGAATTAAAAGTTTTAGATTTAAAAGGAAAGTATGTCTTAATGTTCTACTGTGATGAATGTTTTTTTTTTAAGGAACAAAATGGCCCCAGGAAAAACAGGTCTACAATAAAGATCATATATGACATACTTGTGGTTGTATTACAGGGGTTAAGTGATAAAGAATATGTGATTAGAACATTTGTCAATCTAAGTAAGACATTTGACTCAATAGATCGTGGCATACTGACTGAAAAATTAAATAGGTATGCTATTAGAAACAAACCCCTAAAACTGGTCAGGTCATACCTACAAAACAGGCATCAAAGTATAATATATAAAACTGATAATGGGAGCATATTAAAATCAAGAAGCAAATAGTAACACTGAGTCTCCACAAAAAGTCAATATTTGGGCGGGTATTTTTGGTGATCACATCAATGGACGAATCTTCATAGCCGACACTTTGACACAAGATCAGTATTTGGAAATATTGCAAGACTTGATTTACCCTATGCCAATTGATATTGTTGAGAACGATGAGAGATACTCAGAACAACATTTATTTTTCCAACAAGATAGTGCTCCACCGCATTATGCCGTTGCTGTTAGAGAGTTCTTGGATAGACACTTTCCTGGTCAACGGATACGTCGCAGGGGTGCCCTAAAATGGCCAGACCGATCTCCAGACCTGTCCTCTTTAGACTTTTTTTGTGGGGGCATTTAAAATCAAAAATTTGAACAAAATTTATACTGTTGTATGGAAGTTGGTGATGCTCAATTTGGACATTTATTGGATAAAAGTTTAATTCATAGTATGATTGGGCCTAATTATTTTCAACATTTACTTCAATACTATGCTATGTTTTCAAGTGAAACGATTTAGTTTTTTTAATTTCTCGCGAAATTCATTAGTGATATTTCAAAACACCACATCTTATAAACGAATAGACCGAATTTCAAAAAAAAAGCGATGTATATGGAGTCAAAAGCTCTTTTCAACGAGCTGTCACATGACCCCTATACCCATTTGAAAAAATTTGAAAGTTGACAGACTGAGAATTTGTGTTGGTGGTGACAGAGACATGCCAAACACACTATTGCATTTTTTTCTTTCAATTCATTTTAGAGTTATCTGATCAGATTGTTGTTATTCTGATAAATTTTTTAGCGACTTATATAAAAAAGAATTTAATAAAGAGGAGATGAAAACTTTTAGGACTTAATTCAATTTGAATAGCATATCTGGTTGTTTGTTCTTGCCCCAACTTAGTGAAACCGTTCCATATTTAATACAGTCGTAGACTTTTCCTGTGGCTTCACAAGTCTGTGTTTTTTTCTGCAACAGATTTAAATTTTTAGTGAATTTTCCTTAAATAATTTACTTAGGAGATACCAACTTTTCAATTTAAAAAATACTCCCTCTCTCTCTCTCTCTCTCTCTCTCTCTCTCTCTCTATATATATATATATATATATATATATATATATATATATATATATATATATATATATATATATATATATATATATATATACACCAATAATTCAAAAATTTTGATCAAAGTTGGTAAGTACCTTCGTTTTGAAAGTTTTAAATTCGTTATCGAATCATTTTGTGTTACAATGATATACTTGATATTAAATTAGCGGATTTATGTACTGTATATAGGCTGTCCAGTAATTACAACAACATTATTTTATGGTATCTAGGCACTATATAGACTGTCCCATAATCATAGTTGTCTGCTTGGACACTAGCCAAAACTCAAGCACGTAATCCTGCTTACATCTGCCCCCCATTAGAAGACAAAAATTATCCGTAGGAAATTTTTTCTAAAAAAAAAAACGACATTACAAGAGAGTAAAACATGGTAGCCGTCTGGAATACCTAGTGAAAAGCCTAACTAGCTAACCTAACCGAACTTAACCTAACCCGCACTTTGGTTTATAAACACTGTATTTGTTTAAACACTGGCTATCGTGGTGAAATTGAAGGCTGGTCCTCGTTGGCGTCTCACGATGCTGCTGTAGCTTTAGTGAACTAACCGCTCAGTGCAGTACCGCACCTGGCTTCGACTAGGCTCACCCGAAGGAGTTGATTATACTGTGGCTACCTCAATCTGTCTTATCATCCCGTCGTCGTTCGATGATTCTGCAACACCAAAGATGTCTGGGTACACTTAACCCTAGCGCCGACTAGGAATCCTAGGTTGCCTGGCCAAGCTTGCCTGTTCCTGGCGACATAAGGGCATTCTCATTGTGTATTAACGCTGCCCATGGTTTTGCCATAAAAGTAACTGCTGCCAAACCACCAAATTTCTCTTCATCCTGGACTATCTCTCCGACTTTACTTGGTTTAGGACAGACGCCTTCCCATAAGTTACTAGGAAATGTATGTCTGCCTAACAAACAACGCTGTCACCCTCCAGAAGACAACCATTGACTTTTGCCTAGGGGTATTGTTTGGTTTTACTCTTAATCTTTTTCACTTGACTATCCTCTCTGCAAGGCTACTATTACCCCTTTGCCTTAGGACGCTGCTTCTTCAAAACTATCATCCATTATAATCTTTGTACCCCGTACTTCCATTAGGTTATGTCTGGGCTTCGTCACATCATCTGAGGCTGAAGAGACACCGGTGCTGTGCTTCAAGTTGCTGCATTCGTCTGCTGTAACCTGCTTGACCTTGTACCATACCATGCCGCCGGAAGTTATTGTCTTACTAAATCTTCTGGCTTACACTCTAAAGTCTTTAACGATACTGTTACTATATCTGAAAGTCTTTTTCGCTTACGCGAACCCTACTTGTAGCAACTAGGTCCGTTTGCATTCACCTTGTTTTATGATAAGTCTGTTACTTGGCTTCCGCGAGTTACTGTTTAAGTTCATTGTGTGCTATCTTTTAACAGAGCCCGGTCGCGTTCATCTTTCGGCAGTAAGCCTTTGTATTGTCCTGTTAACACTACCTTGCTCCCCACACTGTCTATCCGTTTAACCATTTCGCACTACTGGCCAAGTCTTTCGTTAAGTTTTTCGAAAACTATGTCCTTTAAACTGGCACTGCGTCTTCCTCAACAATGTCTGTTCACCTTTCCCTGGGAGTCCGGTACGAACATTGAGCTGTTATGTTACGATGGGTGGGACGCTTTCCTTTCTTGTTGTAGTGGCACTCACTCTAGTTTAGAACACTAACTTGTTTTTAAAAGTGCAAGGCACCAAGTTTGTTAAGGTGAGATCCTCACCAAACGTCTTACTATTAATTACAATAATTCTGTTGTAAACATAATTCTGTTCAGAGATAATAACAGGGTTAAACAGAATAATGTAAAGATTGTCAGAATTAATTTCCTGATGAGCAAAAGAAAAAAATCAGGACAACACCTCGTAACTCTGCTGGGAATTTATTCCCTGTACTAGTCTTAAGTTGTCGCAATAACAGCTGGCTTTGTGTGTCACTGAGGTTGTTTTGTAATATATATATATATATATATATATATATATATATATATATATATATATATATATATATATATATATATATATATATATATATATATATATATATATATATATATATATATATCCAACCGATAATTCAAAAAATAACTAACCGATTTCGATGACACTCTGCAAGTGCCTTTCTTTTATCAATGCCTTGAATGAGTTCGTTAGCCAGGAAAATCGGACAAGGTTTTCCGGAAAAATTTTGAGTTTTTCCTCCAAAAATTATAAAGTTATTTTAATGAAATTTAGTGGATATGTTGCCTTCAGAAGGACCTTACTACACCAAAATTCAACTTTCTAAGTTTATAGAAAATTGAGTTATTCAAATTTGAAGTATTTAATAAAAATTCACTACCATAACGCACTCGATTTTTTTTTTCAGTTCAATTTAAACCCAATGATTACCTTTTGCTTAATTGATAAATATTTTTTTAGGCTACTCGATGAACAATTTGAAAGAGAATGGCAGGAGATTTGTAACGACTGTGATGAAGTAGAAGCAAAATCGTTTGATGGTTACAAATCTTTGTTAGACGTTCATGTCTTTGCTTTGGCTAATATGTTAAAAAGACCTATCATAACAATATCACCTAGTAAAGTTACAACTTCACACCTTCAAGATCAAAAGATTCCATTTAAAGGCGTTTTCTTACCACTCTGTTGTCCACCAGAAGAATGTTCAAAAGATCCGATCTTAATTTCATATGAAGAGGGGCACTTTACCTCTTTGGTGCCAATTGCGAAATCGCCTGCTGACCATTTTAAATTTGCAATACCTCTGTTTGACGTAAATAAAGAATATTTTAACATTTTATTTGAAGTAGATCCAGGCCTAAATTTTGACTGGTTGTTTGACGATTATGTATCCTTAAGTGCCTGTAATAGTGAAGACACGATGACAACATATTTTGACACTGTGACTTCTAAGTATACAAAGAGGTGTGCCTCTATTACATTCATCAGAACAGACCATATTAATGACCTTCATGAAAACTACATCAAATATATAACAGAATATAATTTGAATGTAAAAGAGAGTAAAAGCGAAAGTGATGTACCAACAGATATGTCGATATTTTATGGACCATCGACTTCCAAGGAAATTGTCAGGCTGGAAAGAGACCCTGCTGTTGAGAAGGCCCTCCAGTTAGCTAGATCAGCATTGTATGATATTTCGGCTGCACAGCCACACAATTCTCCTGTGTTTGATTCGGGGGATTCAACAATGGAAGTGGATGTGTCCACTAGTAAAGAGAACGTTGCTGAGCATAAAGGTGAATCAAAAAGAGAAGAGAAGTCTGTATCTGAAGTGCAAACAATTAGCACCATCGTAAACAAGGGAACGCTTTTAACAAATCCTAGGGTTGCCTTCGATGCAGCGTTTGCTATAATTCAGCTCGCCTACAAAGTAGGCAATGAAAGGTTCAAGGACGAATTGAATATATTTATCCGAAAACTGCAAGATTTGCAAGACATATAAACGACAGTTTTTACAGGTAATAACTATTTAGGTATTTATATGTAATAAAACTTCCAAACAACAGACATGTGGCACACATGCACATGTTTGTTGTTGGGAATTGTCTAGTGTTGTGAGATAAAATGAGACCTGAAATTATTTTTTTTAATTTTTACATTTTGATGTGTAAATACTGAAGTGTATTTTCTTTCAAGTGATACCTTTTTGTTATGTCAATCATTTGATTTATTATGCGTTGCTCAACAGTATTCTTAGCTATGAAATATTGGCTTGGGGAGGTGCATACACCAATGTATCTATCTTGTTAAAAAATTTACAAAAAAGACTATTGAAGATAATCAACGATAATAATTTTATTGTTAACAATCCTCTAAACATTGAAGAACTTTATTAACGAGATTTTGGAGACTTACCAAAATATGAGTGAATCTATTGTGTGTATAGAAATGATTACATCATGACAGTTTCATCCTTTTAGATTGTTCTGTTTGTGGGATACGTAGTAGGAATAATTATAATAATGCACTCGTCTTATAATTACCCATTTATTCACAGACACGTGTGTTGTACAATCTGTAAATCTCCCACCTGAAACCCATCTTCTCTTCTAGCCACATTTTCCCTTCTCCAATGTCAATTGTCAACCATAGAGAATTAAACTTAACCTATTCACGTGATCGACCACAGTATATAACATACATGATCTAAATTATACAGCTCATATCGACTTCTAGAAGTTTGTGACAAATTTACCCCCCATTGAATCTTACTTTTGAAGTAACGTAGCATATTCTTCTGCTCGTGCTGTTAACTCTAAATCTTACGTTGTTGCTCTTGATTCATAACAAAAAGGTATTACTTCGGCTCTTTTCGTAAATCATTTGATTGTAAGTTTTATTCTTGTCGAATGTATTAAATGATCTCAAACTAATTGTAGTAACAAAATTTGAGAAAAAAGTCTGAAAATTAATACCCATTACCTGATTGAAGCCTTGTGATTTATTTGTGATAACAGTCTAAGAAAAGTATTATTAGTGTTAATGTTTATAAATATTATACCTGTTTCTGCAATAATTTTTGTATGTTATGATTGTCCGTCCATATGAAGATATTGCCTCAAATACAGGGTATTTCGCAAGTAGTGAGGCTAGTGATAATTTATAGCACTTTTTGTGCAAAAATTAGTACCTGGACCTGGTTTCTAGTCCATCGGATTAAAATATATTCAATTAATTCAGAACACGGGACACCTACCTGGGTGCAATATAAGTATTTTTAGGATAACTGTTTGGCTTGTAATCAGATGTAACTGGTATACAAAGCAATTGATATTTAATAATTTATTGTTATCAATAGTTGTGCCAGTGAGTTTTAATAGATTTATTTATCACTATGTACTTAATTTATTTTTGCCGGGTGCTGTTGAAAAGCATTTGATAAAGACATTAGTTCTACATTTAATCTGCTAGATGAATTGTCATTATATAATTAACCAACATGCAGATGATTCTTTCAATCAACTGTGAAACCAGTGAAACAATTTCTAAATCTATATATCATAACATGATTAGCCACGCTTTTTCTTTGCGGATACACTTTGCAACAATTATAAAATGACAAAAACCTATGCAGATATATATATATATATATATATATATATATATATATATATATATACATATATATATATATATATATATATATATACATATATATATATATATATATATATATATATATATATATATATATATATATATATATATATATATAAAATTTATTCATTTATTCAACGGAACAACCATTTACAATAATAATAAGAACATCTAAAACTACATTAGTCTCAAATAACCTATCTCAATATGAGAACATAACAAAAAAGCAAAACATAACCTGTACACCGTATGTATGACAATTCAATCAATAACACGTCTCAAAATGCCTCTTAATTGAACGGTCAGAATCATTAAACATATCCAAGAGCTCTGAATACTCATTTGCAGCTTTCGCCACTCTCGACATTGGACTGAAAAAGCCATAATTGGTTCGATGGAAGCGAACCACAATAAACTCCCTTGCTCTCGTGCGGTCCGGAATCCTTAGCACCAACTCATCCTTAGCACTAACTCAAGCAAAGGGTTCACGTTGTGGACCAGTCCTCTTTAATCTTTTTATCAATGATGTCACACATTCACTTAAGCATAGTCAGATTTTGATGTTTGCTGATGATATCAAAATTTTCAAGATTGTTCGTTCCAGACAGGACGCTTTACTTTTACAGGAAGACTTAAATCGTTATGCTCGGTGGTGTGGTGAGAATCTTCTGACTCTGAATGTTGATAACTGTTTCTGCATTACATTCACTAGAGCTCAGTTTCCCATTGACTTTCTGTACTTCATGGAGTCTAGTGCTTTACAGAGGAAGAAAATGATTAAAGACTTGGGCATTGTATTGGATAGGGAATTATCTTTTAAGGATCACATAGAATACATAGTATCTAAAGCATATAAAATGTTAGGATTTATTCATAGATCAACTCTAGATTTTTCATGCAATAGCTTGAGAAGACTGTATTGTGGTCTGGTTCGCTCTTTATTGGAATGCTCTTCTGTAGTCTGGAGTCCGAATTACAATATTTATATCAATCAGATTGAGGCCATACAAAATAGATTCTTAAGAATTTGCGCTTACAGAATGGGCTTGCAGAGAAATGATCTTAACTTTTCTTATTTGCGGAATCGGTTGCACTTGCAGTCACTCTGTGGTAGAGGGATTGTCAGTGATGTTTGTTTTTTGCATTAATTATTAGTGAATAAAATTGATAGTCCTTCTTTGCTTGAGTTAGTCTCTCTAAGGATTCCAGACCGCACGAGAGCAAGGGAGGTTTTTGTGGTTCCCTTCCATCGAACCAATTATGGCTTTTTCAGTCCGATGTCGAGAGTGGCAAGAACTTCAAATGAGTATTCGGAGCTCTTGGATATGTTTGATGATTCTGACCGTTCAATTAGAGGCATTTTGAGACGTGTTATTGATTGAATTGTCATACATACGGTGTACAGGTTATGTTTTGCTTTTTTGTTATGTTCTCATATTGAGATAGGTTATTTAAGACTAATGTGGTTTTAGATGTTCTTATTATTATTGTAAATGGTTGATCGAATAAATAAATATACACACACGTGTCATCAACAACACTTTTATACCACAGCATTTGCTAAAACACAAAAAGATTATTATGTGTATTTTTATGTTGATATTGTATTTTTTCAGCTTGTAAAACTTAATTATAGGAACTTATAGTTTCTAGTTATTCTTTCAATTTAGCTTTTTAGTTTTTCGTTTTAATATGTATGTTTAATATGTTATAATTTGCATTATTTGTTAAAGATTTTCTACGTTTGTATTTAGATTTTTCAATTTTCAATGTCCTAATAATTATAATAAATTAAACTAATATCTGATTTGTGAAGTTTTATTTCTGAACACCCCGAAAGGCCAAAGATGATAAGCATATTTTTGTTAATCAAGCGTCTGAAGAAATATCACAAGCACATATTTAAATCCAGCTACACGTAACCTGAAGGAAATTTTCAAGCAGTTTTTGGTAGAATCTTATTAAAAAAACACCCACGGTACGGTAGTATTTAGGCTCTAAGCCCTCGTGGTGTGTTGTTGAAATATGAAAAATTGTTATTATACCGCAAGTCTCAGGCTTATTATTAGACATGTAAGATTGATGATAATAAATGATATACCAGGGTATGTCGATATATACGGTGGGCGGCAAAATTAAAAAATAAATTCATTAAAATTTGTGTGATTTATGTTTTGATGAAATGCTCGTACACGTCAACTCTTAGTTTTCAAAAATACACATTTTTTTCATCAAGTTTGCGTTTCTCCCACTCCTACTTTTCAAATATGTCATCAACGGGTTTTTTTTTAACGACATCCCACGTTTTTTATTTTATTTTGATAGATCATTAAATTGTCTACAGTTCCATCAAAATGTTGAGACCTTACATTGTTAAATGTTCGAATGCAAGTCATTTAAAGAGTGGAAAACATAACCTCTATCCAAAACAACCACCAAAAGATAACGAATAAGATAAGATTATTTCTTGTAAATAAAATGTTCAGAATTGTATCCACAAGTAGGTAATAATCAATAATGCAAAAGAATCAGGTGTATGTCATTGTCAAATGAACGTTATTCTCGATAACATAAGTCTCTTTTGAAAGTTAATCAAGTATGGCACATTTAAGTGAAACTCAACATACAGACATTTTAATTCTTGTTGATAAAACCAGAACACGGCAAGAAGTGTGCAATT
The DNA here is from genome assembly GCA_964006375.1 of Tillus elongatus. Classification (NCBI taxonomy): domain Eukaryota; kingdom Metazoa; phylum Arthropoda; class Insecta; order Coleoptera; family Cleridae; genus Tillus; species Tillus elongatus. The sequence goes on from OZ023269.1 coordinate 3,998,820, forward strand.
TGTTTAATGCGCAATATTCGGATCGATCATTGTGAGTAAAATCAAAGTGAAATTCAGAGTAACTGGGCATGTTAAACACATGCAAAATGCAGGGCGTCCTAAGTACTATTTCAACTACAGAAGAGTGCACATCGTTAACTGTAACAAAGAGAAACGGCGGACAAAGACTAGTTCTGTCTTGTTATGGAACAGTGGGTATTGTTTTTTAGTGGACTTAGAATTGTTCTGATTTCATATTTTAGTGATATAATATTGTATGTTATAGATATAGACTTTTTCAAATTTGCATACTATTTTGGTTTTGGAGAAAAAAATGTTACCTTCAAGAGGAATGAAGATTGTAGATGTGAGTAAGTAAATAATGAAGTATTTTGCTTTAGGATATTCCACAAAAGACATCAGAAATCCAAAATGAAGACTTAAATAATATCTCTTCTTCGGAGTCAGATCCATTTGGGGGAGTTGATGAAGACTTGGACCCTGATTTTAAAATTTCTGATCAAATTCCAAAGAATAAACAAAGACTGAGTTTACAAGAGTCTGCTTCTGATTGTTCAACCTCATCCTTTTTTTTCCCTTAGGGCTCGTCCGCAGCCTTGCCGCCCCGATAGCACTGCAACCTTTTGTTGATTGCACATACCCTTAGTCTTACTCCACCCATTCCAAAATCACTGTGCCTTGAACTAGTCTGCACAGCGATTGGTAGGGTGAAGTTTTATATTGCTCTGTCTCCGGTCTAGACTGACCGTAGATCAGTTGTCTTTTGCGGTCCAGAGCTTTACATTCGCACAAGATGTGCTGGGCTGATTCCTCCCCCTCGCTGCAGAGTCTGCATGCGAGGTCCCCTTCGAATCGCCCCATTTTTTATGCAGGTGTTTCTTGACGGCCATGTGTCCCATCAAGAGACCTGTTGTGTTTCTGAGCTGTCCTCTGCTAAGATTTAGCAGCTCCACAGCTTTCTTTGAACTGGGTCCGTCAATTATTGACTTCCCATGTCTGAGCCCTGGACAGTCCGCCCAGTACACCTTGTGTTGGTTTCTGACCCAGGACTTAATGGCTCCCCTGGCAGTGCTCTTTGACACGCCCAGAGCCGGTTCTGGTCCCATAAATGGTTCTGCTGACCCTCTCTTCGCGAGTCTCTCAGCTTCTTCATTGCCTTTGACCCCCGAGTGACCCGGCACCCAGATGAGGGTCGCCTCATTCTGCCCAGCCAGGTCGCTCGTCTCGTCTCGGCACTCACTCACCAGCCAGGAATTTACCTGTGGGCTACTTAGGGCTGCCGGGCTGTCTGTGGCTATGAGGATCCGCTTGTTGGTGTAGCCCCTCCTCTTGTTCTCCCGCACACAGTGCAGGATGGCGTACATCTCGGCCTGAAACACCGTTGCATGGGCTCCGAGGGAAATACTATGACTTACCCTCGGTCCTTCCGAGTAAATACTTGCCCCCGTCCCACGCTCCCCGCCGGATCCGTCCGTGAACCAGACGAGCGCGCCCCGTGGTATGCCCGGCGTCCCCTCCCGCCATGCCTCGCGGTCGGGGATTACCACTGTAAAGTTGTTTTCCCTGCACATTCGCGGGCTCGCGAAGTCTGACCTCATTTCAAGCATGGGCTCCTTCACGATCTCCTGAATTTTGCAGTGGCCCTTGTGGCCTGGGTTGATCTTCAGTCTACCATTAACCTCATCCTTGCATCCAGAAGAAAAACAAAAGACGCGTAAACATGTAAGAAATAAAGCCAACTGGTGACGAAATAAAATCAAACGATTAAAAAACAGTGGAGAAGCGTATACAGATTGGAAAGGAAAAGACAGACCTGAAAAGAAAATTAAAGCTTCTTGTGGAAAGTGTCGACTAAAATGTATCGAAAACATTTCTGAGGAGCAGAGAAATACCATTATGAAGGCCTTTTAGGATTTGAAAGATATTAACTGAAAAAGGGACTACATATCAAAATATGTTTATTGTAATAAAAAGCAAGATATAGAAAACGTAAAAATGTGGACAAAGAAGAACAACATAAAAATAAACATAGTAGAAAAATATTCACTTTTATCTACCACTTACTGTCTGGACCATCGAAAGTCCAGGTTTGTAAGTTATTTTCCTAAATACTTTGAGTATTAGTGCCCAAACCGTCAGAACAGTTTTTAATAAAATGAGCTCTGCAGGAAACTTTACAGAAGACCGGAGAGGTAAATCCTGTAAAAACTCATTGTTGGACGTGTCAGTAAAACAATCAGTTCGGAACCACATCAATATGTTCGTATTAATTGATAGTCACTATTGTATATAGAAAACATGCCGCAAATACTTGCCTCCAACACTTAACATTTCTAAAATGTTTACGTTGTATGAAGAATATTGTCTGGAAAGTAACATTGAAAAGAAAGCTACAGAGGGCATGTACAGACATATTTTTACTACCGAATTTAACATATCATTTTTTCAATCGAAAAAGGATCTTTGTGATATTTGCCATGAGTATGAGAACAGTTGCCCAAAAGAAAAGTTAGTAAAGGATAAAGAATACAAAGAGCATATGGAAAATACGAGTTAGCGTGAAAGCTTAAAAATACAGATAACAAGAAAGCCAAGGAAAATGATTCCTTTTGTGCTGCAGTGTTTGATTTGCAGCAGGTATTATCAGCACCAAAAACAGAAGTTGGACTCGCTTATTACAAATTAAAAATGTCTGTCTTTAACTTTACAGTTTTTAACCTGGCATCCAAAGAGGCATGAGTCTATAGCAAAAAGAGGATCTTCCGAAATTGGTAGATGCCTCCTCCTCCTTTTTCTTAAACAACAAGTTAGAAATGAAATTAAGGAGTTTTCTCTTTTTTTCGGATAACTGTCCTGGGCAGAACACGAATAAGTTTCTGTATTGCCTTTATAATTACCTAACACAAAAGTATGCAATAAAAATTCAACACGCCTTCTTACAGAGGGGCCACACTCAAAACGAAGGTTATTCTGTGCACAGCGTTATTGAGAAAGCAGCAAGAAATGTATAATCAGATCAATGGTACACCCTCGTTAAAACGTCAAGGACAAAGAATCCATATGTTGTAATTGAAATGGGTCAAGAAAATATATTTGATTTAAAGAAGTTACAGTAAAGAACCTCCTTGAATTGGGAGAAAAACGAGATGAACGAAAAAGTTTGCTGGGGCCAAATAAAAATGATCCAAACAAACCTGGAATATCGAAATATTATCTTTTATAGAGAAGGGTACAAAAATGAAAACACTGTTAAAAAACGTCATATTTGGAGAAAACAAACAACTTCAACTACAACAACTTTATAAATAAGTAATACCTTTGACAAAAAAAGTATGAACAACAAAAAAGTTATTTTTTCTGAAATTGACCGTTCAACTAACATAGTCGTGAAACAAATGACTCTGATAATGACCATTAACATGTAACATTTTGGTTGAGTTTCTGGCTTTGAATATTCAAATTTAAGTTTTGTTACCAATATATATTTGATACCATTATAATAAATAATTTTGTTTATGTTTGTGTCTAAGTTAGGTATATTTTGTTGAAGCAGAACAATTCTATGTCACAATATAAATTTGTATAATATTATATTTATGGAGTTGGAATAGGTGACATCTCACAGGTATTCTATATCCACAATTTGTGTAAAATCTAACTTTTAGTCAAATATAATTTATATTAATGGAAAAACAGACAAAACAAATATACATTTAGCTATTTTCAATAAAAATATTCATTGGTATTTTAGTGAAATAAAAGAAAACCTCTGCTGTAAAATTTGTGTTCTGCTCTAAAGGGACGAAGTAATTATTAGATCATAGACATTTTAAGCTTATAATTTTAATATACTAGTAAGTATGAAAAATACTTACAATTAATACCTCCCTAGTCTCACATCTAATCCACATTATCCTCTTCGCCAAGGTGAGTTGCGGAGAATCAATTAAGCTACGCTGTAGCTGCATTAAATTCAAACAAGCTGAAAAAACATAATATACTACATCACACTGCACTTAAGCAAGAAATATTCACATTAAGTTGGGTATATGTAATGTTAATGTTTTGCCTTTTGCTTTAATTTTTCTATACACTTTGAAAAGTTATATACTGTAACAAGATCAGATTTTCAAACTAAGCCACCAGTGTGTTTTGTAGTAGTTGGTGCCAAGTAGTCTGGTCTAAAGTCTACAATAGACAGTAAGTAAGGCAACAGTTCAGTTTTCAGACTAATCATTTCAACTTTGTTACTGTTACTGTTAAAATTACTGAAGTGATTAATATATAACAATAAGCGTTTTCTATTCTATAAACCAAATAGTCTATTGCTATAATATGGTCTTAAACATATAAATTCACAAATATAACTTCAAACAACGGCAAAAAATACACAAAAATCCACTATAATGAGGCAGTTGCATATAATTTACTTTTGATGAAAAACGTATTTAAAGTACAGCAAAATACTCTAAACAGGTAATAGTCCCTCTTACTTTTAAGGGAAAGTTTTTCAGTCCGCTAGGCACTGGATATTGTCAACTGCGATCCCGAAGATACAACATATCTCGCCAAGTTCGGTCGCTGGTATGCGCGAGCTTGTAACGTGTAACAATAAAATGTAAATAGACTCACATTTTACACATTGCGTGTTTATAACTCTATTATAACCCTAACACATTGCGTGTTTATCAAAAGTGCATCCCAAGGTGATTAACTTCGTTTCTAATTGAAAGAGAATCACCATCTACCGCAACATACCCGGCGCACGTAAGTCGCATAAACACTAATGGTGAGATGAGGATCTCTGTGTGAGTAACCGAGACTCGTTTTGGCCGATACCGGATCGTGACGTCACAGTAGGCCGTCTTTGTTTACGGCTATTTTTGGGGCGGAGACAATTATTTTGATTTTCTATATTTTGTTACAGGAAAACTATTAGTTAAAAATTTAAATTTTAGATGGCAATTGATTTTATACAATGTGCACCACAATCAAAACAAACGAAATCAGCATATGTAGTGACGTCAGACGTGTATAACGGATTGCGTCGAAGTGTCCAAAAGAAGGCTGACCCAAATTGAGCAATCCTGTTCAAGTTATTACCCTTGAAAACAGCCAGTCTTTGTTTATGGCTGTGTTTTGGGGCGGAGACAATTATTTTGATTTTCTATATTTTTTTACAGGAAAACTATTAGTTACAAATTTAAATTTTATATGGCAATTGATTTTATACAATGTGGGGAATTGAATAAAAGGAGAATAAAAAAATGTGCAAATTTCTCATTAGCATGTGGTCTTATGAAAACTGCACCACAAACAATCAAAACAAACGAAATCAGCATATGTAGTGACGTCACGCGTTTATAGCGGGTTGCGTCGAAGCGTCCAAAAGAACGCTAACCCAAATTCATCAATCCTTTTCAGCTTATTACCCTTGAAAACATTCAGTGTTTAAGGAAAGTCTGTCGAATGGGGGACCATAGAGTAGAGTGCAGAGGACGAATTAACCAAGGTAACCGAATTTGAGCATTACCTTGCACTCTCCAGAAATCAATTTTACCAGTACTTTCTCCACGAATGACGCTTATCTTAGCCCCAAAATTTTAAATAAGTTATTTAAATTCTGGTATATATAAAAAGAGCTTGATCAATAGTTAAGGTGGTTATGGAAAGTAAAGGTTCACTGTGAAGAGGATTAAAAAATATACTTACCGAGAAAAGTATACAATAAATAGATGCATTATTCAGAATTATTCATCTTCTGATTACCCTAACTTGGTTATAGTAAAATAGAGCCTCGGTGGTTCAGGGGTAAGAACATGTGCCTCTGAACCGAAGGGTACTGGTTTCGATTCCCAGGGTCCCCCTTTCACTTTTTCAGTACATACTGTAAAGTTAACATAATGAACCGAGGTTGTGGCATTTTATTTGAATGTCTGCACGTTCCGCCCTTCGGAGGGGGCGTAAAAACCTTGGTCCCATGTCCACGCAATGTTGGGCAAGTTAAAGATCTCTACCCTATTTACAGAAAGACAGGGGTTCAGAAACATTTCCAGGATAGTGAGGTGAAACTGCTCCCCGGCGTCGGTGATTAGCCTTAGTCGCGGAAATAGAAATAAAAAACAAAACGTACACAAGCGCAGGTTACAGTGAAACGATTGTCAGGTTTCTTTAAATATGTTGTGGTGATTTTCATTCTCCAAGCGTACTTATCAGCACTCATCACAAGTTCAAAATCTTTACCTAGTAAAAAATTTGATTAAAGCATTTTTTTGTGCCTTTTATGTAGGGAAACACAAGGGGTGTTTTTTAAAATGGCAGATTTTAATTTAACCCCGATTTTTTATAGAAAACCTAATCTCTAAATTCTTCCTGTAGTAGTTGCTATAAAAATATTAAATTTTAGAGAACGACTCGATAATTTTAGGTATAATGCTAATGTATTTTGATTTTTGGTCGTTGAATAATTTATCATATACTAAAATTATACAAAATTACCAAGAAATAGTTTATTTGAACGTGCAATAATTATTGGCAGAGTTTACCAGGTGCCAACAGTTGAACAGTTGTGCGAATGAAGGCGTTCAAATTCTGCTGGAATTCCACAGTTGACGATTTATCAAAGCGGAATAACAGGCAAATGTCACAAAATAGTGCTTGAAGTATACAGTGCGTTCATCACGAAACCGCTGAAATGAATCGGTAGTCAGCAGATGAGCGTTTAAACTCAACAGTTGGCGCCTGGTATACCAATTATATTTAAACCTGTTTCAGCCCAACATAGTTCAACCTTTATTTAAAGTTCTTTAAGTATTAGCAAATAAGATTAAATAAATTATGTTATACAGGCGGTTACAATAACAAAAAGAATCAAGCTTGTTTGTTTACCATTTGTTTTTATTTCATATAAGAGTGCAAAATAATTCAAAATCATAGAGATATTTTCTATGATATTAGTTTCCATAACAATAGCAAAACATTACCACAGATTACGCAATTGCCAGTAACCATAATAATAGTAGATTTGATTTACTTATTATTATTATTCTGTTAAGCCGTTTCCTTTTCCGGTAACTACCATTTTTAATTTTTATTCTAGTCTAGTCAGTCTTGTAATGCAACAAGCTAAGCTTTGTGGTTTTAACTTTGTTATTAGTTATCAGGTAAGTTTATTTGATTTTTAATCATTTTTAAAGGCACTTTTATCACAAATAATAATTAACTAATTGGAGTAAAATGTTGATCAGTTCAATTGAGACAATAGAAAATACTTTTGAACTGTTTTAATATAAGTTCGGTTGTTGTGGTATAATATATAATAATGGCGCATTGACTCCATTGTGGATATAATACCAAATAAGGGCGAAAGATTATATTTTCTAATTTAGTAATAACGTAGTTTTTCATAAATATGTACTTAAAATTTAATGAAAGGGTGATTTTATGGTGTTTTGTTTCCTTAAATAAAGGGCGTTGTAAAAAATTGATTCAATCATACCCACACATTTGACTACCTCAAAACATTGGATCGTTAGTTGAATATTTAGATTAATATTTCAAATTTGTGAATCCTTGTATTTGAGAATTTAGAATGGATTCTAAGTTCTGGGAATCCTATAAACCAGCAATCATCACGCATGCGAAGTGAAGAAAAAAGAAATGGCGGTTGAAAAATCTAATGTCGTATGGAGTTGACGTACATACTTGTCGTGAAAAATACTTTAGCAAATAGACTGCCCGTCTCTCAGTTATGTGAATTGCCGATCGCCAGTTCCGTATAATAAAGCGATATCTATTGAAAATTGACAATTTTTTGATGGTCTGTATAAATTATTCAAGGTCTTCACGCCGTACCGGTGGTGATTTGAGTTCTCCAAGTGTACTTATCAGTAAGCTTGATGTTTAGTTTTTCGGATAAAACAATTTTTTTTTTGCTTTTTGAATTAGCAAAAATTCATCTCCCATATTCACGTATCATGCTGTACTGATGTCTGTTGAGCATAGTGTCATCCGTCACAGCCAATGCTGTTCCATCCAACTGGTTCTTTATCCTTTTCAGAGCTTTTAAAAGGTTGTTCATTTTGGCGGAGAAAATCTCACTTTCTTCACAACCTTCTACAGCACATGCAGGTCTAAGGGACGGCATAGGATACTTCTTTGTCCAGCTCTTGAGTTTTCAGTTTTTTTTGTCTTTTTCTGCTATCAGTAGATAATCAATAAAAATACTATTATTTCCAAGCTTGCATCAAAATAATTTAGTCTTTTAGTGAATTTTCTTGAAAAAAAATTCACTAATGACGAGTTCCCGACTTTTGAATTTTGAAAAAATTTCTTCAATGAGCGCGAACTACGCCCGCTAGAACCCATATCCAGAGTCAGTTTCAGATTATATATATATATATATATATATATATATATATATATATATATATATATATATATATATATATATATATATATATATATATATATATATATATATATATGTGTGTGTGTGTGTGTGTGTATATATTAGCAAGTGTTTGTATAAAAAATAATCTGATAAAGGGGAGATGCAAGTTATGAGACTTAATTTAATTTGAATAGGATATCTGGTTGTTTGTTCTTGCCCTAACTTAGTGAAACCGTTCCATAAATAATACAGTTGTAGACTTTTCCCGTGGCTTCACAAGTGCTTCTTTTAGTGAATGTTCTTTAAACAAATCACTAATGAGATCACAACTTTTAAATTTGGAAAAAATTTCTTGAAATTAGTGCGAACTAGGCCCCCTAGAACCCATATCCAGGGTCAACTTCAATTTTATATGCATATATATATATATATATATATATATATATATATATATATATATATATATAAAGAGTAAACCATTTACCAAAATGTAGGTCTGTAAGTTTAAAGACAAAAAAGTTAAGAGGTATTAAAAAGAAAATTGGGGTTTTCCTCAAACCGTAAAAAGTCGCGATTTGAAACGTCAAAATTGGCAACTTTTAGGCAAAGAGCCTGAAAGAAATAGGGATTATGTACAGAGTGTTCAGCAAACCCTTAAGTTTCAGCTTCAACAATCATTGTCCTTCATTTTAATAAAATATTTCGAGAAAATTAATTTCAAATGACACTTTATCTGATGCTTTGGCAGTAATTTAAGTTTATGGTTTAACAGTCTATAATTTTTAGCTAATTTTTGTAGAAAAAAATAATGGGGAGACCGCGGCTTTTGAATTCTAAAAAGATTTCTTCAAATGAGCGCAAACTAGGCCCCCTAGAATCTAGAATCCATAGCCAGTTTACTTTCTGTTTACCTATATACAGGTGACGCATTTCTACGGAAAAGCTCAATATAATTGTTATTATGCAAGATACGAGAAAAAATTTTATACGTTACTTATAGGGTGTCTTGAGCTGCATCTTATAAAATTATTTTGACAATTACAGGCTGGCCCATAAGATGTTGGTGATACTACAATTATTATTTTTGAACATTCCTGATTGCATTTTTGCATTTTTCATCGAAATATGATGCATGTTTGTGAAAAAAAATCGAGGCGCAGTAAGTGTGTTTTGGTAGCGAATTTTCATTAAATGCGTCAAAATTCAATAACTCAATTTGCTATTAACCTAAGGTTCTTCGGCTAGGAAACGAGTTTTTTCGGAAACATTTTAGGTTTATGTTCGGAAAACCTGATACCTACAATTTTTTTTTAACATTCCTTATTGCATTTTTCATCGAAATATGATGCAGTTTGTAAAAAAAAATCGAGACGCAGTAAGTGTGTTTTGGTAGCGAATCTGTATTAAATGCTTCAAAATTCAATAACTCAATTTGCTATTAACCTAAGGTTCTTCGGCTAGGAAACGAGTTTTCTCGGAAACATTTTAAGTTTATCTTCGGAAAATGTTTGTACATTTTCAACCAAGTTGTTTTGATTATATATGGTACATTGTTTCTAATATATAGGTTATGCCGGTGACCAAATTGATGCCAGCTTGCATTAAAGAGACATATTTGCTGTTAAAAACATTTTAATGAAAATTCACTTCCATAACGCACTTGCTACTGCCAGACCTTTTAACTCGTGTGCTTGTTATGATTGGTCTTTTTTTTATTTGTATACATATATGTAATATTCTTGTTACTGTATAGCAAATAAGCTAAATAAATCTTATTATTAAATCATGTTGACCAAAGATTATCGAAACATTTCATTTTCTTTTCAGGATTGGTTGATATTACTTACTGATTAAAACAATACATTACAAACAATAATTTATTGCTATAGTATAATCAAGCAAAGAACATTCCTTTCTGTACACAACTTCTGCATAATCCTATTCCAATTGATAGAAACAATTTTTGTAAAATGCATCCACCAAAGAGGAGACATACTGGTATGGAAATTTTTTTTATAACAATTAATTATTTATGTCTTAATGCATGCATGCATGTTTCTTAATATTAAAAACAGTTTGAGGATCTTTTGTAAAGTTTGTTAGCTTTAAGGTTAGTTTTAAGTTATTATGCCCCTAAAAGGAAACTGACAAACTGACTCCTGAATAAAAAGTCGAATGGTTTTCAGTGACAAATGGTTCAACTGACACCAGTTATAAAACTTGTTATCATTTTGAAAATTGCTAAGATCACTGTCGTCTGAAATTGAACTAAATATCTTCATGTCGTCTGCATATAGCAAAAATCTAGAGGAACATAAAGCGGAAAAGGAACATAAGCATATAGGGCCACAGTGTGAACCCTGTGGAACACCTGGAAGTACTTTAAACGGCTGTGATATAAACTTTTATAATCTCAGTGACTGGGAACGGCCGGAGACGAAGATGGAAAACCATATCAGCTGTGAACCATGCATGTCTAGAGCAGCTGTATTGGAAACGAGCATTTTATGACTGATCTTATCAAAAGCCTCTGTGAAGTATATGTATAAATACATGTCGATCAGGGTTCCCACTCGTCTAGAAAACCGAGAAAATTCAGGGAATTTGTAGAAGAAAAAATTTTGTCAGGGAAATCTGTGAAAAATTGGGAAAATTGACTAAGAGTCAGGAAATTTTTATCCCTGTCATGGGGAAATTATTTGTTTCCTTTGTATGACAAGTAATTGAAACAATGGGTTTGCTTTTTGTGAAATTCTGAGCCATTTATTTAATGATTTCTTTTTCCAGAAAACTACAATAATTTTTTTTTTATTTTGCGTTCATTGGTCTTCTTTTATTGGGGAAGTGTGTTTTCCGCCATCATACGAAGACCTCCTGTATTCTGTAGTAGCGTGTTACACATGCTTGAGGTAAACTGTAGAAGATCGAAGTCAGGGAAGTATATTTTGGCATATCAGGGAAGTCATCGAATTTGATATGCTGTTTTTAGTGGGAACCCTGTAGATGTTTCTCAAAGCTTTCAAAAATATATTAAGTGTAGACTAAAAGCTTTGTCTAAGTAAAGCAACCACCAATAACTACATCAATGATAACATTTTTAAAGTCCCAAGACAAGTAGTCACAAGCCTATCCAACAATTTGGGAATGGCAGACTGAATGCACACATCTCTGCAATTTACAATATTGTGTTTATCCTCAGACTTAAATATAGGTATTTGGTAACTGTGCCTCCAAATGTCTGGGAAAAACCCCAGAGGAAGTAGATGTTAAACAGAAGACAAAGAGGTGTTTATAAAGAGTAGATGCATTTTTGCAGAAGAGATTGTGGAATACCATCTGGACCAGAAGACAATTAAGGTCACTAATTTTATGAAAAACATTTTTAAGAGGTAATTTATAATAAGAAATAACGAGACAATTTACAAACTCAAAATGTGAAGTATCTACATCAAAATCTGCCTCATAAAATGATAAGAAATATTGAGCAAACAGATTTGAGATATTGTTACCATCACAACAAATGATGTCACCAAAGTACATACTGTTGGGCAAATCTGAATCATTCCTTAGATTTCAAATGTAACCCCCAAAAGAAACTCAAATCATTCTTCAACCTACTCTCAAGGAAATCATTATATCTCTAAAGACACTTCCTAGCCATCATTTACATTTAGAGCACAAATCTGAAAACCTTGCATAGTCATTGAGTGAACTAGATATTTTATATTTTTTGTGAGCTGTTTTTTTTATCAATAATAGTCCTCTTAAGTTCGTTACTTGCCTATTTGGGAAATGTAGTATGACTGCTGAACATCTTTCGGACAAATCTACTAATACCCTCGAAAACCAACAAATAAAAGATGCCCACAGAGAACTCAACATCCATATCAAAAAATGTTGATTCCCATGAAATCCTATGTAAATAATTATCAAGAGCATCATAATTACCATATTTGAAATTGTACGATTCATGCTCATATCTTAGGCAATTAACATCACCATTCGACTGAGGCTGAATGTTAACAGAATATACTTGGTTGTGAGAATGTAGATTGTTTAATGAGTGATATAGGCATTTGGCGTCTCAGCGCTGCGACCCTAATAGGTATTTTGTCCATTACTCTTTTTCCTAATAGTTGTACAAAATGTTCAGATCTTTTATGTAGTCCACTATCTTCTTGGGGGCTATTTTACCTATTTCCTCGGTTTTTAGGGTCACCCCTCCAAGATATGAGCCCTTTGCAGAACTGAGCCATGCAGTCGCACAGCAAGTGTTCTGTTGTTTCTGGTGCTTTACTGCAGTCTCTGCAGTTTTAACTGTCCGCCTTGTCCATCTTTGTAAGGTGATACTTTACTGGGCAACGTCGTATGAAAAGTCCTGTGATTATTCTCAAGTCGTTCCTGTTTAATCCAAGAAACAGTTCAAACTTCTCTGTTGATACTGCGATGAACCGTTTCACCTGATATAGGCCTGACCTTTTCCTTCAATATGACAGCATTTGGTCCCTCTATCAAGTATCAAGTTCATTTCTTACATGGCTTTTTGTTAGTCTACAATAGGGCTCTAGGCCATAGAATTGTGTTGTTGCTGTCCTTTTTGCAATGCTACCTGCTTCCTCATTTTCTTCAATGCCTTGATGTCCTGGTACCCAAATCAAAGTTACTTTGTTGTTCGTATCTAATAAGCACACTTGGAGAACCCATCCTCTGATGACGCTAACTTGGTTAGTGAAACGATCGTCAGGTCTTTTAAAATGTGTTGTGGTGATTTGCGTTCTCCAAGTGTACGTATCAGTGCTCATCACAGGTTCCAATCTTCACTTAGTGTTCGTATCTAGTTGTTTCTTGTATTTTTTGCAGTCCCAGGTCAGTATAGACTCGCTTTTGAAAGATTTCAGAGTGTTTAGTACTGCCCGACTGTCTTTGCATTTCTGCTTGGGAGATGGTGGAAGTTTTTCCTAGAGACTTAGCGAGTCTAAAGTTGTGTCTTCTTATTCTCAGTCCTGCTCCCTCCATTTGTTTAGACCCGTCTATATACAATACAGATGAGTTGTTTGTCAGATTTGCACACTCTCTACCCCATGCTTGGTGGTCACTTATGACCACGTCGAATGGGATCCTTAGATTATAAATCCTGCCTTGTTAAATGTAGTCATAAGTTTATCAACATTGTGCTACCACAGCAGGGGTGATAGCACTCCTCCTTGAGGGCAACCTTTTACCGTCATCACCGTTGCGTTGGTTTTGTTTGTGGTGGCTATGATTACACAACTTTTTAGCATTGACTCAATCCATCTTACAATGCGAAATTCCACTTCCCTTTCTTGTAGGGGTTGTGTGATGGATTAATATGATGTGTTGTCGAAGGGACCTTCTATTTCAATGAATACGCTGAGGGCTACTTTATGGGGGAGGCCAGGCTAGGACTATACAGACTAGCTTGCAATGATAGACTGAAGATCAACCCAGGCTGCAGGGGGCCACTGCAAAATTCAGGAGATCGTGAAGGAGCCCATGCTTGAAATGAGGTCAGACTTCGCGAGCCCGCGAATCTGCAGGGAAAACAAGTTTACAGTGGTAATCCCAGACAGCGAGGCATTGAGGTGGAAGACGCCGGGCCTACCATGGGACGCGTTTGTCTGGTTCGCGATCGGATCCGGCGGGGAATGTGGCACGGGGGCAGTCGTTTATTCGCAAGGACAGAGGGTAAGTCACAGTATTTCCCTCGGAGCTCATGTAACTGTCTTTCAGGCCGAAATGTACGCCATCTTGGATTGCGTGCGAGAGAACAAGAGGAGGGGCTACACCAACAAGCGGATCCTCATAGCCACAGACAGCCAGGCACCCCTTAAAGCCCTAAGTAGCCCACATGTAAATTCCAGGCTGGTAAGTGAATGTCGAGACGAGACGAGCGTCCTGGCTAGGCAGAATGAGGTCACCCTCATCTGGGTGCCGGGTCACTCGGCGTCAAAGGCAATGAAGAAGGTGACAGTCTCGTGAAGAGAGGATCAGCAGAACTATTTATGGGACCAGAACCGGTCCTGGGCGTGACGAGGAGCACTGCCAGGGAATCCATTGAGTCTTGGGTCAGAAACGAACATAAGGTGTACTGGGCAGACTGTCCAGGGCTCAGACATGGAAAGTCAGTAATTGATGAACCAAGTTCAAAGAAAGCTGTGGAGCTCCTCAATTTTAGCAGAGGAAAGCTCAGGAACAGGACTCTTGACGGGACACATGGTAGTCAAGAAATACCTGCATAAAATGAAGCAGTTGGACGGGAACCTGGCATGCAGACTCTGCAGCGAGGGAGAGGAATCAGCCCAGTACATCTTGTGCTAGTGTAAAGCTCTGGACCGCAAAAGACAACTGATCTACGGACAGCCTTGACTGGAAGCGAGCAATATAAAACTTCACTCTACCAATTGCTGTGCAGACTAGTTCAAGGCACAGTAATTTTGGAATGAGTAGAGTAGAAAAGACAAAGGGCATGCACAATAAGGTAAAGGCTGAGGTGCTATCGGGGCAGCAGAGACCCGGATGAGCACTAAGGGAGGGAAAAAATGGGGTGTTGTCAAAGGCACCTTCTATGTCGATGAATGCGCTGAGGGCTACATCTTTGGCCACAAAAGTTTTTTCTATCCCCCACACTAGAGAGTCTAATGTGGATTTGCCCGCCTGATAGATGAATTGTTGACCATGAAGCAGTTTTATTGTTAGGGTTTCGCTTCTAATGTATTGGTGTAATGCGTGGTGGCGAACTGAAGCTGGAATTAAAACGTGCACAGCCTCAGCTACACCAACATCTGGTAAGCAACACAATAACAGAACAAAAAAAACCATTCCTGCTGTTAGGTATCGTAATTAGCTGGTAGAAATTGAGAAAACCAATTTCGCTACATAAAACATGAGCCAGGTGAAGCTAAAGACAGTGCAGAAACTTTGTTGTTTAATTTTTTTGTTTATGTAAATGTTTAGTTATTAGCATTGACATTTTTTATATATCAGTATTCGAGTCAGGGCTTTTTTTAAGTTACTATTTTAGTTGTTAAATGTGACAGTGATTTTAGAGCAAAGCTTTAGATTGCAGGTATTCTTTCATTAGTTTTATAGTCACTTGCAATATTCAGTTCGTTTTTTAGACCCTTTGCCATATCTTGAATCTCTAGGTTACCAAGTTAAACTTAAAATCTCTTATGGATTTTACTTATAACAGTTTTCCTCTTTCCTATTTTAAATTAATTTTGTGTAACTTTCAGAATATAAGAAAATTCGTGGACTCTGCAATTTTGGGGAAAATGTTAATCTTACTTCCCAATTCAGAGAAAAATTAAGAGCAGCCATCAGTTCAGGTGGAATTCGGGAATTCTACACTAGTGCCTTTTATTTGAACGAAACCTATTTTATTGATCCAGAATATGAGAAATGGCTGGATTATCACATCCTGGACCTAGGCCGACAAAGGTCACTAGAAACTCAAAAATTATTAAACTGGTGGACAGATGATTTGGGAGATTCATCCGAGTAAGTAATCAATAATATAGATTAATTTACATCAATGGTCATTAATTTGAAAAAGTCTTATATATCTTAACTATACAAAGTGCTCCATATTTTCAGGGTAATCCAAACTTCAATATTTTTTTGTAATCCTCAAGATTGATAATCTTAAGGATGCGTGAATATTTACACACGTTCTGAAGCATTGCTTAGCTGTTTGAATTTCAAACAGCGTTGCCACGTCCAATTCCAGAATATATAATTATAATAACTTAGTTAAAATGCTGAAATAAAATAAATGTTTCAGTTAATATACAGAATTTAAAAGTCGACGCAGCAAGTGCGTTATGGAACCTCTGCTTTCAATGACTATCTAACAAACTAAATGACGCAACTTGTTCAAAATTTGACAGGAGTCAACTGACAGATGTTTGTTGACAGGAGCAGTGTTGCCCTTCCTGTGAAGAGGCGAGAAATTCAAAAAGTCACTGACTTATTGACTTGCCTTCGTAGTTGCCCAAAGTGTTTAGACTTTTCATATAGTCTACTATCTTTTTGTGGGCCATTTTACCCATTTCTGTCTTAGATTCTGAATTATTATCTGAAGATGTTCTCTCACAATTTAACCTAACCTAGCACTTCTCCATGAGGACAACCTTTTCCCGTTGTCACTGTTAGGTTGGTGTCATTTATGGTAGCTGTGACAAGACAGCTTTTTAGCATTGACTCAATGTTATGAAATATTAAAATTAAATATGACTCAAGTTTTTACAATGTTCCATCGTTTTAATGTTTTGTTCACCTAATTTTATATCTAGAAGTGATTGACACACTAGTATAGTAATTGCTCAAAGTAATGTATACATTTTTATTCGCATTTGATAATTTATTTAGTGCTATGTTTTTCTTTATTTTAGGCTTGTGCCATTATACACTAGAGGTGATGGCAATTGTTTATTACATGCAGTGAGTTTGTCATTGTGGGGGATAGATGACAAATTTCTTGATTTGAGACGTCAGCTGTTTATCTTCATCAAAAGTCAAGATTTTAATGGATCTTTTGTACGAAGATGGAAACTTATGTATTTAAAAGATGGGGCAGAACTTGGTCTAAGGTAGGTTCAAATGAGAATTTTAATTGGCCAATTTTAACACAACCTTCAGTAGTAGTAAGGTATATTTGTTTGAATTATATGCGACATGATCAATAAACAGGGATAAGGTTGCACTCACTTGTGGTTGTTGTAACACTCAAATGAATAGCGATTGCTCCAGGCTTCATGCAGCTGAATTAAAAGTTTTAGATTTAAAAGGAAAGTATGTCTTAATGTTCTATTGTGATGAATGTTTTTTTTTAAGGAACAAAATGGCCCCAGGAAAAACAGGTCTACAATAAAGATCATATATGACATACTTGTGGTTGTATTACAGGGGTTAAGTGATAAAGAATATGTGATTAGAACATTTGTCAATCTAAGTAAGACATTTGACTCAATAGATCGTGGCATACTGACTGAAAAATTAAATAGGTATGCTATTAGAAACAAACCCCTAAAACTGGTCAGGTCATACCTACAAAACAGGCATCAAGGTATAATATATAAAACTGATAATGGGAGCATATTAAAATCAAGAAGCAAATAGTAAAAAAAAGGAGTGTCCACACTGAGTCTCCACAAAAAGTCAATATTTGGGCGGGTATTTTTGGTGATCACATCGATGGACGAATCTTCATAGCCGACACTTTGACACAAGATCAGTATTTGGAAATATTGCAAGACTTGATTTACCCTATGCCAATTGATATTGTTGAGAACGATGAGAGATACTCAGAACAACATTTATTTTTCCAACAAGATAGTGCTCCACCGCATTATGCCGTTGCTGTTAGAGAGTTCTTGGATAGACACTTTCCTGGTCAACGGATACGTCGCAGGGGTGCCCTAAAATGGCCAGACCGATCTCCAGACCTGTCCTCTTTAGACTTTTTTTGTGGGGGCATTTAAAATCAAAAATTTGAACAAAATTTATACTGTTGTATGGAAGTTGGTGATGCTCAATTTGGACATTTATTGGATAAAAGTTTAATTCATAGTATGATTGGGCCTAATTATTTTCAACATTTACTTCAATACTATGCTATGTTTTCAAGTGAAACGATTTAGTTTTTTTAATTTCTCGCGAAATTCATTAGTGATATTTCAAAACACCACATCTTATAAACGAATAGACCGAATTTCAAAAAAAAAGCGATGTATATGGAGTCAAAAGCTCTCTTCAACGAGCTGTCACATGACCCCTATTCCCATTTGAAAAAATTTGAAAGTTGACAGACTGAGAATTTGTGTTGGTGGCGACAGAGACATGCCAAACACACTATTGCATTTTTTTCTTTCATTTCATTTCAGAGTTATCTGATCAGATTGTTGTTATTCTGATAAATTTTTTAGCGACTTATATAAAAAAGAATTTAATAAAGAGGAGATGAAAACTTTTAGGACTTAATTCAATTTGAATAGCATATCTGGTTGTTTGTTCTTGCCCCAACTTAGTGAAACCGTTCCATATTTAATACAGTCGTAGACTTTTCCTGTGGCTTCACAAGTCTGTGTTTTTTTCTGCAACAGATTTAAATTTTTAGTGAATTTTCCTTAAATAATTTACTTAGGAGATACCAACTTTTGAATTTAAAAAATACTCCCTCTCGCTCTCTCTCTCTCTCTCTCTCTCTCTATATATATATATATATATATATATATATATATATATATATATATATATATATATATATATATATATATATATATACACCAATAATTCAAAAATTTTGATCAAAGTTGGTAAGTACCTTCGTTTTGAAAGTTTTAAATTCGTTATCGAATCATTTTGTGTTACAATGATATACTTGATATTAAATTAGCGGATTTATGTACTGTATATAGGCTGTCCAGTAATTACAAACCACAATCAAATAACAACATTATTTTATGGTATCTAGGCACTATATAGACTGTCCCATAATCATAGTTGTCTGCTTGGACACTAGCCAAAACTCAAGCACGTAATCCTGCTTACATCTGCCCCCCATTAGAAGACAAAAATTATCCGTAGGAAATTTTTTCTAAAAAAAAAACGACATTACAAGAGAGTAAAACATGGTAGCCGTCTGGAATACCTAGTGAAAAGCCTAACTAGCTAACCTAACCGAACTTAACCTAACCCGCACTTTGGTTTATAAACACTGGATTTGTTTAAACACTGGCTATCGTGGTGAAATTGAAGGCTGGTCCTCGTTGGCGTCTCACGATGCTGCTGTAGCTTTAGTGAACTAACCGCTCAGTGCAGTACCGCACCTGGCTTCGACTCGGCTCACCCGAAGGAGTTGATTATACTGTGGCTACCTCAATCTGTCTTATCATCCCGTCGTCGTTCGGCTGATTCTGCAACACCAAAGATGTCTGGGTTCACTTAACCCTAGCGCCGACTAGGAATCCTAGGTTGCCTGGCCAAGCTTGCCTGTTCCTGGCGACATAAGGGCATTCTCATTGTGTATTAACGCTGCCCATGGTTTTGCCATAAAAGTAACTGCTGCCAAACCACCAAATTTCTCTTCATCCTGGACTATCTCTCCGACTTTACTTGGTTTAGTACAGACGCCTTCCCATAAGTTACTAGGAAATGTATGTCTGCCTAACAAACAACGCTGTCACCCTCCAGAAGACAACCATTGACTTTTGCCTAGGGATATTGTTTAGTTTTACTCTTAATCTTTTTCACTTGACTATCCTCTCTGCAAGGCTACTATTACCCCTTTGCCTTAGGACGCTGCTTCTTCAAAACTATCATCCATTATAATCTTTGTACCCCGTACTTCCATTAGGTTATGTCTGGGCTTCGTCACATCATCTGAGGCTGAAGAAACACCGGTGCTGTGCTTCAAGTTGCTGCATTCGTCTGCTGTAACCTGCTTGACCTTGTACCATACCATGCCGCCGGAAGTTATTGTCTTACTAAATCTTCTGGCTTACACTCTAAAGTCTTTAACGATACTGTTACTATATCCGAAAGTCTTTTTCGCTTACGCGAACCCTACTTGTAGCAACTAGGTCCGTTTGCATTCACCTTGTTTTATGATAAGTCTGTTACTTGGCTTCCGCGAGTTACTGTTTAAGTTCATTGTGTGCTATCTTTTAACAGAGCCCGGTCGCGTTCATCTTTCGGCAGTAAGCCTTTGTATTGTCCTGTTAACACTACCTTGCTCCCCACACTGTCTATCCGTTTAACCATTTCGCACTACTGGCCAAGTCTTTCGTTAAGTTTTTCGAAAACTGTATGTACTATGTCCTTTAAACTGGCACTACGTCTTCCCAACAATGTCTGTTCACCCTTCCCTGGGAGTCTGGTACGAACATTGAGCTGTTATGTTGCGATGGGTGAGACGCTTTCCTTTCTTGTTGTAGTGGCACTCACTCTAGTTTAGAACACTAACTTGTTTTTAAAAGTGCAAGGCAGCAAGTTTGTTAAGGTGAGATCCTCACCAAACGTCTTACTATTAATTACAATAATTCTGTTGTAAACATAATTCTGTTCAGAGATAATAACAGGGTTAAACAGAATAATGTAAAGATTGTCAGAATTAATTTCCTGATGAGCAAAAGAAAAAAATCAGGACAACACCTCGTAACTCTGCTGGGAATTTATTCCCTGTACTAGTCTTAAGTTGTCGCAATAACAGCTGGCTTTGTGTGTCACTGAGGTTGTTTTGTAATATATATATATATATATATATATATATATATATATATATATATATATATATATATATATATATATATATATATATATATATATATATATATATCCAACCGATAATTCAAAAAATAACTAACCGATTTCGATGACACTCTGCAAGTGCCTTTCTTTTATCAATGCCTTGAATGAGTTCGTTAGCCAGGAAAATCGGACAAGGTTTTCCGGAAAAATTTTGAGTTTTTCCTCCAAAAATTATAAAGTTATTTTAATGAAATTTAGTGGATATGTTGCCTTCAGAAGGACCTTACTACACCAAAATTCAACTTTCTAAGTTTATAGAAAATTGAGTTATTCAAATTTGAAGTATTTAATAAAAATTCACTACCATAACGCACTCGATTTTTTTTTTCAGTTCAATTTAAACCCAATGATTACCTTTTGCTTAATTGATAAATATTTTTTTAGGCTACTCGATGAACAATTTGAAAGAGAATGGCAGGAGATTTGTAACGACTGTGATGAAGTAGAAGCAAAATCTTTTGATGGTTACAAATCTTTGTTAGACGTTCATGTCTTTGCTTTGGCTAATATGTTAAAAAGACCTATCATAACAATATCACCTAGTAAAGTTACAACTTCACACCTTCAAGATCAAAAGATTCCATTTAAAGGCGTTTTCTTACCACTCTGTTGTCCACCAGAAGAATGTTCAAAAGATCCGATCTTAATTTCATATGAAGAGGGGCACTTTACCTCTTTGGTGCCAATTGCGAAATCGCCTGCTGACCATTTTAAATTTGCAATACCTCTGTTTGACGTAAATAAAGAATATTTTAACATTTTATTTGAAGTAGATCCAGGCCTAAATTTTGACTGGTTGTTTGACGATTATGTATCCTTAAGTGCCTGTAATAGTGAAGACACGATGACAACATATTTTGACACTGTGACTTCTAAGTATACAAAGAGGTGTGCCTCTATTACATTCATCAGAACAGACCATATTAATGACCTTCATGAAAACTACATCAAATATATAACAGAATATAATTTGAATGTAAAAGAGAGTAAAAGCGAAAGTGATGTACCAACAGATATGTCGATATTTTATGGACCATCGACTTCCAAGGAAATTGTCAGGCTGGAAAGAGACCCTGCTATTGAGAAGTCCCTCCAGTTAGCTAGATCAGCATTGTATGATATTGTGGCTGCACAGCCACACAATTCTCCTGTGTCTGATTCGGGGGATTCAACAATGGAAGTGGATGTGTCCACTAGTAAAGAGAACGTTGCTGAGCATAAAGGTGAATCAAAAAGAGAAGAGAAGTCTGTATCTGAAGTGCAAACAATTAGCACCATCGTAAACAAGGGAACGCTTTTAACAAATCCTAGGGTTGCCTTCGATGCAGCGTTTGCTATAATTCAGCTCGCCTACGAAGTAGGCAATGAAAGGTTCAAGGACGAATTGAATATATTTATCCGAAAACTGCAAGATTTGCAAGACATATAAACGACAGTTTTTACAGGTAATAACTATTTAGGTATTTATATGTTGTAAATACCACGTGTATTTATTTTATAATGAATAACAAAAAAAAAACAGAACAAATAGGGCACTGACAATAAGCAAAGTTACCTACCTTTATTCTCCAATAATGCAGGAACATAAGCTTCGTTTTTCTGTATTCACACACAACACCTCTAGGGACCTCGTGTCTCCCAAAGGACTTACAAACAAAATGGATATTTAGAGACCTCGTGTCTCTTCAAGGGGTTGAAAACAATTCGCTTTCTCGAGACCTCTTGCCTCTTCAAGGACTCAAAAACAAGTGGCAGAGGGATGCAAGCTTCTCTCCCTTCTCTCATTCTTCTTCCCCCTCTCTGGTCTTCTGGCGGAAACCATTAGTAACCCTTACTCTATGTCAGTGTAGCGCGCGACATTTGAATTTAAAAGTGACAGAACAACGAGCATGAACATTCCGCCCACCAAAATAAGGATTTATTTTCACAATTATATTGTCTCTCAAATAAACAAACAAAACAAAAATTTACAATAAGCACAAAAATAAAAAACTGAAGCTATTGGATTTATAATTAACTGTACAAAAAAAATTTCAAGGCAGACGTATTACTGCGATGGCAACAGACATAACTTCGTCAGAGGCCTATCAAAAGTGCCACTACTAGTGCGAACTTGAGCTACCCGAGCTATACCATCACGGCCTGGGTATAGTTGCATAATGCGTCCGAGCTTCCAAACAAGAGGTGACGAAGTCTCATCTTTAATCACAACTAAAGCTCCGATCGGGGGGGACGTTTGCACAGTATCCCACTTACCACGCTGCTGCAGTGTATGCAGGTATTCGTTCTTCCAGCGGCGCCAAAAGTCCTGGTGGATCCTTTGCACCAGCTGCCAGCGTGACAAGCGATTCATACTTAACAAAGTCAAATCAGCATCAGGAGGAGCACCTAACGGTTCCATTGTAAGAAAATGTCCTGGGGATAGGGCTAACAGATCATTTGGATCAGTACTCGCACTACACAATGGTCGAGAATTCAAAACTGATTCCACTTGAGCAAGCAACGTGGACATTTCCTCAAAGGTCAGAATTTGCAAACCGATCACCCTTCGCAAATGAGTCTTGACTGAGCGCACTCCTGCCTCCCACAGACCTCCAAAATGCGGAGCTGATGGGGGGTTGAAATGCCACTTAATGGTACAAGCATCTGCTGCCCCCTTTGCATAGTTTAAGAGCTGCTTATTTGAGCCGACGAAGTTGGTACCTCTATCGCTATACAAATTGTCACATTTTCCTCTGCGAGCCACAAACCTCCGAAGAGCTGCCAAGAAGGCTTCAGCTGAAAGATCAGACACTACTTCCAAATGGAGGGCCTTCGTTGCCATGCACACAAACAAACAAATATATGCTTTCACCTTTCGGACACCTCGATATCTGCCCTGTGTCACAAAAACTGGACCTGCAAAATCAACTCCGCTGTGTGAAAACGGCTTCAACTGAGAAACCCTGGCAACTGGCAAATCAGACATCATCGGTGCCATGGGAGTAGGATTCACTCGAAAGCAACGATAGCACCTTGACAAAACATGATGAATAGCTCTCCGAGGGGACAAAATCCAAAACTGTTGCGAAAGCAAATGAAGCAATGTGCGAGGACCAGGATGAAGATTGACATGGTGTGTGTGTGCAATGATTAACTCGGTGAGACGATGTGAGCGGGGCAACAATATAGGGTGTTTCACTTCAACTGGAACATCAGCTTGACGAAGGCGACCGCCCACCCTGAGGATACCCTCTGTATCCAGAAAGGGGGCTAACTTATTTATTGCCCTCGCACACCTCTCACCTTTAACCAAGGATGCTATTTCCCTTTGAAATACTTCACCTTGAGCACATTTGATAAGCATATGAAGCGCCTCCTGTAATTCGGTGGCTGTCAGAGATGCAGTAGTTCGGTCAGATGGAGACACCCTACAATTTCGCACAAACCGCTGACAATATACAACAACACCCTGAATTTTCCGTAGATGCGAAAAGCGATTCAAAAGTTTACTGAGCCACTCCTCATTTGCCAAAGTAACTAGTACGGGGAGAGTTCGTTGCTCCGCCAGGCACTCTTCTGGCGGCTCAAAACGCAACGACTTGGGCCAATTTTCTCTTGCCAATTTTAGCCAGGCGGGTCCCGCCCACCATAGTGGATGCTCACAAAACCCAGAAGGTAACATGCCTCTCGATGCACAATCAGCTGGGTTTTCTTGTCCACTTACGTGATGCCATGACTCTGGAGGAATCTTCTCTTGTATGCTTGCTACTCGATTCCCAATAAAGGTCTTCCACCTATTGGAAGATGATTTTATCCAGGCAAGTGCCACCATAGAGTCTGACCAAGCATACATAGAGTTAAACTCAAAACGACCTTCATACACCCGACACACAAATTCCAGAAGCTTTGCCAACAATAAACACCCACACAATTCGAGACGTGGAATCGATATTCTTTTTAAAGGTGATACCTTGGACTTGGCACACAGAAAATTGATCCAAACTTGACCCTCCTCTGATACTTGTCTTAAGTAAACAACTGCAGCATACCCTCGCTCCGATGCATCACAGAACCCATGGAGTTCTGTACTGATGATATTATCGTGTTTTACGCCTCTGGGAATTGATAAACCTGCTAGCGCACTGAGTTGTGATTTATACTGAGACCACTGACCAACAATATCCTTTGAGGGCTTATCATCCCATCCCACTTTTTGCTCCCACAAGCACTGCATAAGATATTTTGCCAACAGGGTAACAGGAGACAAAAAACCCAGGGGGTCATAAATTCTTGCCAATTCCGAAAGAAGATTTCGTTTTGTGCACGGACGATCAATAGGTTCAACATTAAAAGAGAATGTATCACCTATGGGACACCACTGCAATCCTAAAATTTTCAACACTGATGGATCATTTAAATCTAACGATCGAGGTTGCTGACTATCAGCTGATACTGTGGACAACAGTTTCGAATTATTGCTGGCCCACTTCTTCAATTCAAAACCCCCTTTAGCAAACAACCCAATCAATTGCCGTTGCAACTCAAAAGCCTCTGACAATGAGTCGACTCCACTGACTACATCATCCACATAGAGATCGGACCGAACTAGCTTTGCTGCCAATGGAAAAGATGATTCCTCATCATCACAAAGCTGCATCATTGTTCGGATTGCCATGTGTGGGCTTGAGGAGACCCCATATGTGACAGTATTAAGGCGATATTTCTGTACAGGTTCCCCCTTTGAGAACCTCCAGAGAATTCTTTGATAATCCCTATGATTATCTACAACCAAAATTTGTCGATACATTTGCCGAATGTCAGCAGTAAATGCAATTTTGTTTGAGCGAAATTTCAACAACACAGTGGCAATATCTGTCTGCAACTTCGCTCCCACTAACAACGTATCGTTCAGAGATACACCATTCGTACTTTTGGAACTAGCATCAAATACCACCCGCAGTTTGGTCGAAAGGCTGTGAGGACGCAACACACAATGATGGGGAATATAGTATGCATCAGATGGTTCCACAGCTACATCTGATACCAGAGACATATGGCCAGACTCATAATAATCCCTGATAAACTCCGAATAGGACTTGTGCAACGCTGGATCCCTACTAAGACGTGCTTCCAGGGAGTAAAACCGCCTCAATGCAACACTGAAAGATTCTCCCAAACACGGAGTACCCTCACGAAAGGGCATATTTAAAATATATCTCCCAGCACTATTTCGGTGCTGAGTCTTCTTGAAGATTTCCTCACATTTTTTATCTTCCGGAGACATAACTAAACCTTGTGGTACCTGTTCCAAGCTCCAAAACTGTTTCAAGGTATGATCCAAGTCGACCAACGTGCATAAACTATTCACAACAGAATGAGACTTTGACTGTTCTACACTGCCCATAAGCACCCAACCAAAAACAGTATTGATGGCCACTGGTGCACCTCGAGGCCCTCTCTTTATTCCAGGTCTAACCACATGAGCATAAACGTCAGTACCCAACAAAATTTCAATGTCCCCTGGTATACCAAACTCTGAATCTGCCAACTCTAAGTTCTGAATATGTTGCCAGTGGCACTGCTCAATTTTAGCAGAAGGGATCTTGGAACAAATGTTCGGAATCACAATCATGTCCAACTCTAACTTTGTTGGCTCATAAATGGACTCTACTCGACATTTGAGAGTGCCTTGGCTAGCAAGCGAGCTCATTTGGTTCAAGCCTTGAACCATCACTGAACGAGATGAGGTGTTGAGCCCCAATTTTTCAACACACTGCTGCGAAATGAAATTAGCCTCACTCGCACAATCCAGGAGAGCTCGACATCTCCTAACCTTTCCATTTTTATCTCGTACTAATAGCATTATAGTTGCCAGTAACACGGACTGTTCCCTTTTTACCACACTTGCCAACACACGCAATTGCTCTGCACCTTGTGGCTCTTCCACAGGTGGCTTGTTTGAGTCACTCTCATCTCCCGATGCCGGTGCTTTTGGGAAGTGCAATAATGTATGATGGTGTTTATTACATACACGACAACTTGATGACTTGCACTCCCTGCTGGCATGCGAGTTTGATAAACAGTTAAAACAAAGATTATTCTTTTTTGCGAACGTATACCGTTTATGAGAGGATAAAGATAGAAATCCATCACACTTGAGCATGGGGTGCTCCTCCTTACAATAAGCACATACAAGCTTTGTGCTGGTAACAAAGGACGAAGCGGGCCTAGCAGTGGTTGCTGAAACATGCTGCCTTCTATTAGTCACATAATTGGAAGTTAAGGCAGTTGTCTCCATTGCTTTACACTGCTTTTCCAAGAATCTACATAAACTACTAAAACTGGGAATGTCCGATTCGCAAAACTCAAGCTCAAATTTTTGCTTAAGACTCATATCCACCTTTTGCAGCAACATGTTGAATTTAGTGAAATCCCACATGTCATGTTCAAACTGCTTCAACGCTTCCAAATTTTCACTGAATACAGACAACAACGTTCGTAGGGAAGAAGCAGATTCACTATTTGCTTTGGGGGCCTGTACAATACCCTGCCAATAATTGGTCAACAAAACCCGGGTATTGTGATACCTTGAGACCAGAGACTTGAATGCAATCCCATAATTGCTTCCCGTTAGCGGTAAATTCTTGATTAGGCCAGCTGCATCCTTCACTAACGAAGCACTCAAATATTGGAACTTTTCAATATCTGACAATGATTCGTTCTCATGAATCATTGTTTTAAACAGATCATAAAAGGTTGGCCAGTTTTTCCAATTTCCATCGAATTTTGGCATTTCGATTTTCGGTAACCTCAAATGTCTGTTTAAATTTGAAGTTGACATAATCGCGTTTGCGTTCGTTACTTCCTTTTCACTGAGAGATCGAGCGTTCGATGATTTGACAGAACACCGCGACTTACTCGATGCTCGACTCGATTTCGAACTACCGTGAAAAACGGATCGAGCTTGATTCTCAGCGGCTTTATTTGCATAACCTCTCAGTTCTCGATAGATAGTTTTTATAGAGTATTGCAGTTCATCGAATTTGTTCTGCATTTCATGCTCGCTCTCCAACTCTGATCGATCAACTACCGACACGATGTCCAAATGCAATGAATCAAATAGATTGACCAACTCATTCAACGCCTCAAAACGAACCTCAAATCTATTCAACCTATCTAAATCCACTACTGCGTCTATTTTGACCTGTTGAGCCACGTGCAATATGGCTTCTACTCGTCTATAAACGCTTTCGCGCTTATTTTTTAGCTGAATCAACTCCATTGTTCAACGCAAAAAAATTCCTAAACGCGATTTAAACAATATGCAAACGTGATTTCAACAATATGCAATTCGAGTATGTACCTAGTTATATACAAGCAATAACGTCACCTTGAAATTAAATGACTCAACACGGCAATAAACAATTACAAATTTACTAGACTAAAGGAAACAAGTAAAATTACTTCAAAAAATGGACTGTATCAACTAATAACAAAACAAAACAACTATAAAAATCCGGTCGATGGGCCAAATGTAAATACCACGTGTATTTATTTTATAATGAATAACAAAAAAAAACAGAACAAATAGGGCACTGACAATAAGCAAAGTTACCTACCTTTATTCTCCAATAATGCAGGAACATAAGCTTCGTTTTTCTGTATTCACACACAACACCTCTAGGGACCTCGTGTCTCCCAAAGGACTTACAAACAAAATGGATATTTAGAGACCTCGTGTCTCTTCAAGGGGTTGAAAACAATTCGCTTTCTCGAGACCTCTTGCCTCTTCAAGGACTCAAAAACAAGTGGCAGAGGGATGCAAGCTTCTCTCCCTTCTCTCATTCGTCTTCCCCCTCTCTGGTCTTCTGGCGGAAACCATTAGTAACCCTTACTCTATGTCAGTGTAGCGCGCGACATTTGAATTTAAAAGTGACAGAACAACGAGCATGAACATATGTAATAAAACTTCCAAACAACAGACATGTGGCACACATGCACATGTTTGTTGTTGGGAATTGTCTAGTGTTGTGAGATAAAATGAGACCTGAAATTATTTTTTTTAATTTTTACATTTTGATGTGTAAATACTGAAGTGTATTTTCTTTCAAGTGATACCTTTTTGTTATGTCAATCATTTGATTTATTATGCGTTGCTCAACAGTATTATTAGCTATGAAATATTGGCTTGGGGAGGTGCATACACCAATGTATCTATCTTGTTAAAAAATTTACAAAAAAGACTATTGAAGATAATCAACGATAATAATTTTATTGTTAACAATCCTCTAAACATTGAAGAACTTTATTAACGAGATTTTGGAGACTTACCAAAATATGAGTGAATCTATTGTGTGTATAGAAATGATTACATCATGACAGTTTCATCCTTTTAGATTGTTCTGTTTGTGGGATACGTAGTAGGAATAATTATAATAATGCACTCGTCTTATAATTACCCATTTATTCACAGACACGTGTGTTGTACAATCTGTAAATCTCCCACTGAAACCCATCTTCTCTTCTAGCCACATTTTCCCTTCTCCAATGTCAATTGTCAACCATAGAGAATTAAACTTAACCTATTCACGTGATCGACCACAGTATATAACATACATGATCTAAATTATACAGCTCATATCGACTTCTAGAAGTTTGTGACAAATTTACCCCCCATTGAATCTTACTTTTGAAGTAACGTAGCATATTCTTCTGCTCGTGCTGTTAACTCTAAATCTTACGTTGTTGCTCTTGATTCATAACAAAAAGGTATTACTTCGGCTCTTTTCGTAAATCATTTGATTGTAAGTTTTATTCTTGTCGAATGTATTAAATGATCTCAAACTAATTGTAGTAACAAAATTTGAGAAAAAAGTCTGAAAATTAATACCCATTACCTGATTGAAGCCTTGTGATTTATTTGTGATAACAGTCTAAGAAAAGTATTATTAGTGTTAATATTTATAAATATTATACCTGTTTCTGCAATAATTTTTGTATGTTATGATTGTCCGTCCATATGAAGATATTGCCTCAAATACAGGGTATTTCGCAAGTAGTGAGGCTAGTGATAATTTATAACACTTTTTGTGCAAAAATTAGTACCTGGACCTGGTTTCTAGTCCATCGGATTAAAATATATTCAATTAATTCAGAATACGGGACACCTACCTGGGTGCAATATAAGTATTTTTAGGATAACTGTTTGGCTTGTAATCAGATATAACTGATATACAAAGCAATTGATATTTAATAATTTATTGTTATCAATAGTTGTGCCAGTGAGTTTTGATAGATTTATGTATCATTTATTTTTGCCAGGTGCTGTTGAAAAGCATTTGATAGAGACATTAGTTCTACATTTAATCTGCTAGATTAATTGTCATTATATAATTAACCAACATGCAGATGATTCTTTCAATCAACTGTGAAACCAGTGAAACAATTTCTACATCTATATATCATAACATGATTAGCCACGCTTTTTCTTTGCGGATACACTTTGCAACAATTATAAAATGACAAAAACCTATGCAGATTCAATTTTGTTCAAATACTGTTTTAATATGTTTATTTATTAGTTTTATATATATATATATATATATATATATATATATATATATATATATATATATATATATAAATTTTTTTATTTATTTATTCAACGGATCAACCATTTACAATAATAATAAGAACATCTAAAACTACATTAGTCTTAAATAACCTATCTCAATATGAGAACATAACAAAAAAGCAAAACATAACCTGTACACCGTATGTATGACAATTCAATCAATAACACGTCTCAAAATGCCTCTAATTGAACGGTCAGAATCATCAAACATATCCAAGAGCTCCAAATACTCATTTGCAGTTCTTGCCACTCTCGACGTCAGACTGAAAAAGCCATAATTGGTTCGATGGAAGCGAACCACAATAAACTCCCTTGCTCTCGTGCGGTCCGGAATCCTTAGCACCAACTCATCCTTAGCACTAACTCAAGCAAAGGGTTCACATTGTGGACCAGTCCTCTTTAATCTTTTTATCAATGACGTCACACATTCACTTAAGCATAGTCAGATTTTGATGTTTGCTGATGATATCAAAATTTTCAAGATTGTTCGTTCCAGACAGGACGCTTTACTTTTACAGGAAGACTTAAATCGTTTTGCTCGGTGGTCTGGTGACAATCTTCTGACTCTAAATGTTGATAAGTGTTTCTGCATTACATTCACTAGAGCTCAGTTTCCCATTGACTTTGTGTACTTCATAGGCTCTAATGCTTTACAGAGGAAGGAAATGATTAAAGATTGGGCATTGTATTGGATAGGGAATTATCTTTTAAGGATCACATAGAATACATAGTGTCTAAAGCATATAAAATGTTGGGATTTATTCATGGATCAAATCTGGATTTTTCATGCAATAGCTTGAGAAGACTGTATTGTGGTCTGGTTCGCTCTTTGTTGGAATGCTCTTCTGTAGTCTGGAGTCCGAATTACAATATTTATATCAATCAGATTGAGGCCATACAAAATAGATTCTTAAGAATTTGCGCTTACAGAATGGGCTTGCAGAGAAATGATCTTAACTTTTCTTATTTGCGGAATCGGTTGCACTTGCAGTCACTCAGTGGTAGAGGGATTGTCAGTGATGTTTGTTTTTTGCATTAATTATTAGTGAATAAAATTGATAGTCCTTCTTTGCTTGAATTAGTCTCTCTAAGGATTCCAGACCGCACGAGAGCAAGGGAGGTTTTTGTGGTTCCCTTCCATCGAACCAATTATGGCTTTTTCAGTCCGATGTCGAGAGTGGCAAGAACTTCAAATGAGTATTCGGAGCTCTTGGATATGTTTGATGATTCTGACCGTTCAATTAGAGGCATTTTGAGACGTGTTATTGATTGAATTGTCATACATACGGTGTACAGGTTATGTTTTGCTTTTTTGTTATGTTCTCATATTGAGATAGGTTATTTAAGACTAATGTGGTTTTAGATGTTCTTATTATTATTGTAAATGGTTGATCCGTTGAATAAATAAATATACACACACGTGTCATCAACAACACTTTTATACCACCGCATTTGCTAAAACACAAAAAGATTATTATGTGTATTTTTATGTTGATATTGTATTTTTTCAGCTTGTAAAACTTAATTATAGGAACTTATAGTTTCTAGTTATTCTTTCAATTTAGCTTTTTAGTTTTTCGTTTTAATATGTATGTTTAATATAATTTGCATTGTTTGTTAAAGATTTTCTACGTTTGTATTTAGATTTTTCAATTTTCAATGTCCTAATAATTATAATAAATTAAACTAATATCTGATTTGTGAAGTTTTATTTCTGAACACCCCGAAAGGCCAAAGATGATAAGCATATTTTTGTTAATCAAGCGTCTGAAGAAATATCACAAGCAAATATTTAAATCCAGCTACACGTAACCTGAAGGGAATTTTCAAGCAGCTTTTGGTAGAATCTTATTAAAAAACACCCACCGTACGATAGTATTTAGACTGTAAGCCCTCGTGGTGTGTTGTTGAAATATAAAAAATTGTTATTATACAGCAAGTCTCAGGCTTATTATTAGACATGTAAGATTGATGATAATAAATGATATACCAGGGTATGTCGATATATACGGTGGGCGGCAAAATTAAGAAATTAATTCATTAAAATTTGTGTGATTTATGTTTTGATGAAATGCTCGTACACGTCAACTCTTAGTTTTCAAAAATACACATTTTTTTCATCAAGTTTGCGGTTCTCCCACTCCTGCTTTTCAAATATGTCATCAACGGGTTTTTTTTTAACGACATCCCACGTTTTTTATTTTATTTTGATAGATCATTAAATTGTCTACAGTTCCATCAAAATGTTGAGACCTTACATTGTTAAATGTTCGAATGCAAGTCATTTAAAGAGTGGAAAACATAACCTCTATTCAAAACAACCACTAAAAGATAACGAATAAGATAAGATTATTTCTTGTAAATAAAATGTTCAGAATTGTATCCACAAGTAGGTAATAATCAATAATGCAAAAGAATCAGGTGTATGTCATTGTCAAATGAACGTTATTCTCGATAACATAAGTCTCTTTTGAAAGTTAATCAAGTATGGCACATTTAAGTGAAACTCAACATACAGACATTTTAATTCTTGTTGATAAAACCAGAACACGGCAAGAAGTGTGCAATTTGTTTAATGCGCAATATTCGGATCGATCATTGTGAGTAAAATCAAAGTGAAATTCAGAG
Organism: Tillus elongatus; assembly: GCA_964006375.1. Taxonomy (NCBI): domain Eukaryota; kingdom Metazoa; phylum Arthropoda; class Insecta; order Coleoptera; family Cleridae; genus Tillus; species Tillus elongatus. Next base: position 4,031,786 of record OZ023269.1, read on the forward strand.
TAACTGGGCATGTTAAACACATGCAAAATGCAGGGCGTCCTAAGTACTATTTCAACTACAGAAGAGTGCACATCGTTAACTGTAACAAAGAGAAACAGCGGACAAATACTAGTTCTGTCTTGTTATGGAACAGTGGGTATTGTTTTTTAGTGGACTTAGAATTGTTCTGATTTCATATTTTAGTGATATAATATTGTATGTTATAGATATAGACTTTTTCAAATTTGCATACTATTTTGGTTTTGGAGAAAAAAATGTTACCTTCAAGAGGAATGAAGATTGTGGATGTGAGTAAGTAAATAATGAAGTATTTTGCTTTAGGATATTCCACAAAAGACATCAGAAATCCAAAATGAAGACTTAAATAATATCTCTTCTTCGGAGTCAGATCCATTTGGGGGAGTTGATGAAGACTTGGACCCTGATTTTAAAATTTCTGATCAAATTCCAAAGAATAAACAAAGACTGAGTTTACAAGAGTCTGCTTCTGATTGTTCAACCTCATCCTTTTTTTTCCCTTAGGGCTCGTCCGCAGCCTTGCCGCCCCGATAGCACTGCAACCTTTTGTTGATTGCACATACCCTTAGTAAGATGTGCTGGGCTGATTCCTCCCCCTCGCTGCAGAGTCTGCATGCGAGGTCCCCTTCGAATCGCCCCATTTTATGCAGGTGTTTCTTGACGGCCATGTGTCCCATCAAGAGACCTGTTGTGTTTCTGAGCTGTCCTCTGCTAAGATTTAGCAGCTCCACAGCTTTCTTTGAACTGGGTCCGTCAATTATTGACTTCCCATGTCTGAGCCCTGGACAGTTCGCCCAGTACACCTTGTGTTGGTTTCTGACCCAGGACTTAATGGCTCCCCTGGCAGTGCTCCTCGTCACACCCAGGACCGGTTCTGGTCCCATAAATAGTTCTGCTGACCCTCTCTTCGCGAGTCTGTCAGCTTCTTCATTGCCTTTGACCCCCGAGTGACCCGGCACCCAGATGAGGGTCGCCTCATTCTGCCCAGCCAGGTCGCTCGTCTCGTCTCGGCACTCACTCACCAGCCAGGAATTTACCTGAGGGCTACTTAGGGCTGCCTGGCTGTCTGTGGCTATGAGGATCCGCTTGTTGGTGTAGCCCCTCCTCTTGTTCTCCCGCACACAGTGCAGGATGGCGTACATCTCGGCCTGAAACACCGTTGCATGGGCTCCGAGGGAAATACTATGACTTACCCTCGGTCCTTCCGAGTAAATACTTGCCCCCGTCCCACGCTCCCCGCCGGATCCGTCCGTGAACCAGACGAGCGCGCCCCGTGGTATGCCCGGCGTCCCCTCCCGCCATGCCTCGCGGTCGGGGATTTCCACTGTAAAGTTGTTTTCCCTGCACATTCGCGGGCTCGCGAAGTCTGACCTCATTTCAAGCATGGGCTCCTTCACGATCTCCTGAATTTTGCAGTGGCCCTTGTGGCCTGGGTTGATCTTCAGTCTACCATTAACCTCATCCTTGCATCCAGAAGAAAAACAAAAGACGCGTAAACATGTAAGAAATAAAGCCAACTGGTGACGAAATAAAATCAAACGATTAAAAAACAGTGGAGAAGCGTATACAGATTGGAAAGGAAAAGACAGACCTGAAAAGAAAATTAAAGCTTCTTGTGGAAAGTGTCGACTAAAATGTATCGAAAACATTTCTGAGGAGCAGAGAAATACCATTATGAAGGCCTTTTAGGATTTGAAAGATATTAACTGAAAAAGGGACTACATATCAAAATATGTTTATTGTAATAAAAAGCAAGATATAGAAAACGTAAAAATGTGGACAAAGAAGAACAACATAAAATAAACATAGTAGAAAAATATTCACTTTTATCTACCACTTACTGTCTGGACCATCGAAAGTCCAGGTTTGTAAGTTATTTTCCTAAATACTTTGAGTATTAGTGCCCAAACCGTCAGAACAGTTTTTAATAAAATGAGCTCTGCAGGAAACGTTACAGAAGACCGGAGAGGTAAATCCTGTAAAAACTCATTGTTGGACGTGTCAGTAAAACAATCAGTTCGGAACCACATCAATATGTTCGTATTAATTGATAGTCACTATTGTATATAGAAAACATGCTGCAAATACTTGCCTCCAACACTTAACATTTCTAAAATGTTTACGTTGTATGAAGAATATTGTCTGGAAAGTAACATTGAAAAGAAAGCTACAGAGGGCATGTACAGACATATTTTTACTACCGAATTTAACATAGCATTTTTTCAATCGAAAAAGGATCTTTGTGATATTTGCCATGAGTATGAGAACAGTTGCCCAAAAGAAAAGTTAGTAAAGGATAAAGAATACAAAGAGCATATGGAAAATACGAGTTAGCGTGAAAGCTTAAAAATACAGATAACAAGAAAGCCAAGGAAAATGATTACTTTTGTGCTGCAGTGTTTGATTTGCAGCAGGTATTATCCGCACCAAAAACAGAAGTTGGACTCGCTTATTACAAATTAAAAATGTCTGTCTTTAACTTTACAGTTTTTAACCTGGCATCCAAAGAGGCATGAGTCTATAGCAAAAAGAGGATCTTCCGAAATTGGTAGATGCCTCTTCCTTTTTATTAAACAACAGGTTAGAAATGAAATTAAGGAGTTTTCTCTTTTTTCGGATAACTGTCCTGGGCAGAACACGAATAAGTTTCTGTTTTACCTTTATAATTACCTAACACAAAAGTATGCAATAAAAATTCAGAACACCTTCTTACAGAGGGGCCACACTCAAAACGAAGGTTATTCTGTGCACAGCGTTATTGAGAAAGCAGCAAGAAATGTATACATAAGATAAATGGTACACCCTCGTTAAAACGTCAAGGAGAAAGGATCCATATGTTGTAATTGAAATGGGTCAAGAAAATATATTTGATTTAAAGAAATTACAAAAAAGAACCCCCTTGAATTGGGAGAAAAACGAGACGAACGAAAAAGTTTGCTGGGGCAAAATAAAAATGATCCAAACAAACCTGGAATATCGAAATATTATCTTTTATAGAGAAGGGTACAAAAATGAAAACACTGTTAAAAAAACTTCATATTTGGAGAAAACAAACAATTTCAACTACAACTTTATAAAGAAGTAATACCTTTGACCAAAAAAAAGTATGAACATTTAAAGTTTCTTTATAACAAAAAAGTTATTTTTTTCTGAAATTTACCGTTCAACGAACATAATCGTGAAACAAATGACTCCGATGATGACCATTAACATAATAATAATAATAATAATAACGTTTATTTAGCAAAAATGCTATACATAAAAATCCAATAAAGATAGATAAAAAACAGCCAACTTATTACTAATAACGCTCAGTCTTAAAATACATACTGATACACTTTAACCCCTTAAATGCTACCTTACATAATTGATAGCACAAATCTAATATAGTGTAAATTTAAAACTATCTACGTTTTAGTCAGGTATTCGCTTTTACTTTGGTTTTAACAATAACAGCCATAATAAAATAACATATAGTGTAAATTTAAAACTATCTACGTTTTAGTCAGGTAATCGCTTTTACTTTGGTTTTAACAATAACAGCCATAATAAAATAACATATAATGTAAATTTAAAACTATCTACGTTTTAGTCAGGTACTCGCTTTTACTTTGGTTTTAACAATAACAGCATTAATAAAAAAACATGTGTTTAACAGTTTTGCTTAGTTTACAAATCGAATAAATTATATACAATTATACAATATCAGTCACACTATCCTTTTAAGCTTAGCTTCTACTTTCGAGACTTCATTCTTTTCCCTGTAATATTGTTTAACTTTAACATGTCACATTTTGGTTGAGTTTCTGGCTTTGAATATTCAAATTTAAGTTTTGTTATCAATATATATTTAATACCATTATAATAAATAATTTTGTTTATGTTTGTGTCTAAGTTGGGTATATTTTGTTGAAGCAGAACAATTCTATGTCACAATATAAATTTGTATAATATTATATTTATGGAGTTGGAATAGGTGACATATCTCACAGGTATTCTATATCCACAATTTGTGTAAAAACTAACTTTTAGTCAAATATAATTTATATTAATGGAAAAATAGACAAAACAAATATACATTTAGCTATTTTGAATAAAAATATTCATTGGTATTTTAGTGAAATAAAAGAAAATCTCTCCTGTAAAATTTGTGTTCTGCTCTAAAGGGACGAAGCAATTATTAAATCATATACATTTTAAGCTTATAATTTTAATATACTAGTAAGTATGAAAAATACTTACAATTAATACCTCCCTAGTCTCACATCTAATCCACATTATCCTCTTCGCCAAGGTGGGTTGCAGAGGATCAATTAAGCTACGCTGTAGCTGCATTAAATTCAAACAAGCTGAAAAAACATATACTATATTATACTGCACTTAAGCAAGAAATATTCACATTAAGTTGGGTATATGTAATGTTAATATTTTGCCTTTTGATTTAATTTTTCTATCCACTTTAAAAAGTTATATACTGTAACAAGATCAGATTTTCAAACTAAGCCACCAGTGTGTTTTGTAATAGTTGGTGCCAAGTAGTCTGGTCTAAAGTCTACAATAGACAGTGAGTAAGGCAACAGCTCAGTTTTTAAACTAATCATTTCTACTTTGTTACTGTTATTGTTAAGATTACTGAATTGATTAATATACCACAATATGCGTTTTCCAGACACGTGGATTCTTGAATATTTTGCTTCCGGTGATGAAGAAAACATCATAGTTCATTATAATAATAAGGTAAATTTGCACATAAGGTCAAGAACAGCTTTCTAAAAATTGTTTTCAGACACATGCCTAGAGGCGCCCCTGGATGCATAACCCACAAAAGATATTTCTTGCAACAACCCCAAGTTACAGGTCCAGGAATGAGTAGGGGGTGGTACACACGGAAGAAAATAAAAAGGAAATATGAGCGGGAAAATGTGAAAAAAATAGCTTAGTCTGACCTCTATAAGCAGCCTTTTTCACATTTTGCGGCCACACCTTTAAACCCTGTCTACCCCCCACAGCACCCCTATTCGCCCATGTACCTTTTAGAGGGTTGAAATCAAAACATTTGTCTTGTGGTTTACACACAGGGTACCCAGCAGAAATCAAATATCAAATTCCCTGACATTTCCAAGCCCCTCGAGTACATTTTTCATAATACTCGAAATAAAAAATACACATACCTAATACTTTTTTATGAACAAAACAAATCAAATTTACAACAAAAAATTTACATAATAAAGAACATAAGTAAGGTTAGCTCCGTTAAATTTATAACATATAGCATGTTCGAGAAGAAAATGTGCAATTTTTCCATGGAAAAACTTGACCTTCATGACTGGCTGACAAACTTAGCCTCCGAAAAGAATTTTCAAGTGTAATGGAGCAAACCAGAAGTCTCTAGGTGGCGTAGAAACTTTACAAACCATGTTGTTTGTATACATAAATTTCAATACGCCTGGGAAATGGGTTTCAAAAGCTCAGATTTGCATCAATTAATTATTTTTTTTGAAAATTCGAAAGTCATTACCTCTCTAAAAGCGAAGTTTTATTTATGAAAATTCGCTGAAAAAATGGAACAAAGTTACTGTTTACATGCGCCATATACAAATGCCAAATATTCTGCAACTTTCAACATGATCATAAAGGGTAAAATAGAATAAACACATTCACAACAGAGCTCTACCCGGCCAATACATAAAACGCTTTTGCATTTTATGCATTCAAGGAAGAACAGTTCAAGTGAGATGTACATATGAGACATGTTTGAGATAGTAGGAGACGCTATTTATATCAGCAGTGGTGTGGCATACGCTGTGTTCATTGGCGGATTTAATTGATATTGGTACCAAAGGTAAGCTGCATTGTTATCAGATATATTTTCCTACGTATGAGAAAACTATTTAGATGAGAAAATTCATATAATATATATGAAATAAAAATGCATCTGCCACTGACGAAATTTGACAAATATATAATTTCCAGGTCTACTGCATAATTTCCCTGACATTTTAGGGGCTATTTCACATTCCCTGATTTTTCCAGATTTTCCAGCTCGCTGGGTACCCTGACACATTTAGTATTTTGCTAAAACCAATGTCAGAACGTTTTCTCCCAGAAAAACCCTTGGGTCGCCCAATTGGAAGGCTAAAGAAAGGGAAAACTAGAAAAATATTGAGAAAGCGTGAAATGTTTATGAAGTTGTAATGTAAATAACTCAGGAAAGTAGCAAAGAAAAGGAATCATTATCTAAAACTGTCTATGAGCTCGTCTGCAAATTCACCCAACAAAGTAGTTATTGTGGTGTAACATCTTCGACAAATTGTGATTATAGAGTTGTATTTGGCAAAGTATCGCTTATGTATAAGATGATTTAAAAATACAAACATTTATAAGTATAAGATCATCAAAGGTATGTGTAACGTGTAACCTACCGTTCTTTCCGAAATAATATAGTTATCAAAAAGTAAAGGCGGCAAATATGCTATTCAAATTTTGACTGACAGGAGTACATATGGAACATTACTTTAAATGTACAAGTTTTGATGAATAATAAATCTAAAAGAATAAACAAACCTATTTCGGTACAGGTTTAATGAAAAACAAATAAAAATTCCGTATACCAAAAATTCAAACAGAAATTTTTCAAAATGACAAGTGAAAACAATCAGTCATTTACCATCAAAAAGTATCATATAAAATATTTTTATTTTACCTATTTCGGTAAACAGGTTTAATGAAAAACATAAAAATTCAAACAGTACCCAATTTTTCAAAAGGACAAGTGAAAACAATCGGTCATTTACCATAAAAATCATATCATATAAAATATTTTTATTTGAAAACTTATTACCTCTTTCTGGATTTACGATTACCATTGGTTGAACCATTTCAAGTAGGTATCATGTTTCTATGTTTACTTTTTATATACAAAAAATCCTTATTTTTTATATACAAATTCAAGATTACCACTGATATGTAATACAAAAATAAACACAAAACAACTTCCAGTTTTTAGCAGCTGGTCAGTCAACAGCAATGTAGAATCGGTAATCGGTGATTGATATTCATAATACACTCATTCAAATTAATTAACCCACTGGTTATCCTGAAGATTGATGCTCTAATGACTGCATATTTGATATTTGAGTATATCTCAAAGTTCCGTTCAGCGTCCAGCTAGTTGACCTGTCACACAGCGTTGCCACTTCCTATTCCAGAATCTGTTATCTTATTAAATTAAATAAGTTTGTAAACTTAAATGAAATCAATATTCAGTTAATATATTCAGGGTGGCGCATTGAAAACGAAACAGCCCGATTTGCATCCAGAGAATTTTTTTTAAGAAACGCTGAAAACCCCTTAATGGTGGTGATAACAACCCTCATATTTTCAATAGGGAACATGGGTCGAGTTGAACATGATTTGAAAGCTCTTTCTTTTCTGAATTCAGCACACTAATTTTTTTGAAAGATTTATCAACTCGTTTAAAAATTATTCACAGTTGGAGTTGCAAGAACGCATTTCATTCATTGTGATAAGAAAAGCACTAATTAATCAATTTTTCGTTAAAAAAACTGAAAAACAAAACCAAACGTTCAAAAATGTGTATTCAGTTAAGTAAGTGTTCAAATTGTTGACCACCAGCTTCCACACAAAATTACAAATTTTGTTCAAAACGAGCTCTGGCATTGTGGCGTTATTAGACGGCATTCTTTAACAATGCGTCGTCGTAATTATTCCAGAGACTTTGGTTCTGTTGCGAAAATTCTACTCTTTAAATGGCCCCATAGAAAGAAGTCTAAAGGAGTTAAATCCGGTGATCTAGGGGGGGCACTCAATAACATCTCTACGCCCAATCCATTGCTCTGGAAACTCTCTGTTCAAAAACTCCCTAACACGTTGTGAAAAATGCGGAGGAGCACCATCTTGTTGAAACACTAGTTGATTTTCTTGATAGCGATCATAATTTTCAACAATGTCAATTAGTAGAGGGTAAACGATATCTTGTAGTAACTCGAAATACTGTCGCCACTCAAATTGCCATCAAGAAAAATTGGTCCGATTAAATGGCCTCCAAAAATCCCAGTCCATACATTGAATTTCTGTGGAGTTTGAGTGTGGACTTCGTGAAAATTTCTTGGATTATTATCTGCCCAATAACGACAATTGTGACGATTGACTGTAGAGTTTAATAAAAACGTACACTCGTCTGAAAATCAGATATTGAACAGAAAGTTCCCGTTATCAGCTATTCGTGTAGTCACAACTTCACAAAACTCCAGCCGCCGATCAAAATAATCTTCATTCATTTGTTGTACAAGATGAATTTTATACGGGTGAAATTTATGATGCTTCAATATTCGCTGAATAGTTCTTCTGTTGATGTTTGAAACAGTGGCCAATTTTCTCGTGCTCAAAGTTGGCTCTGCAGCAATTTGTCCTAAAACTTCAATCTCAGTAGCCTCATTTCTAACCGAAAATTCACGTTCAGGATCCCGTTTTTTGTTGGCTACTAAACAATTTTGTCGAAACTTTGCAACTAACTCCAAAATGTATTTTCTGTTAACATGTCTGTTCGGATGTCGTTCATTAAACAAATTTGCGGTACGGTTGGCACAGTCATCGTTTTTTGAAAAAAAGAGTAATTATTTCAACTCTTTCTTCTCCAAGATACACCATTGTGAAATTAATTTTCGGTAGTACTTTCAAGTACCAAACCGACCGATAAAATGAAATAATAAACGGCATTTCTCTCATTCCGATAATAAATGTTCTGATAGTCAATTTTTTGTTTACAAACCAACAAAACATTAAATATCAGCACATATATATATATATATATATATATATATATATATATATATATATATATATATATATATATATATATATATATATATATGTTCGGTCTCCTAATTTCTCAGTCCAGATTATTATATATGTTAATTATAAAGGGTTACGCTTCAAAGTACAGTAGTGATTCGATCCCAGGGTTTTGCTTTCACTTTTTCAGTACATTACTGGAACATTATTAAGATCAACCGAGGTTCGGGCCTTGTATTTGAGCGAGTTGAATGTCTGGACGTTCCGCCCTTCGGATGGGGCCTAAAGTCGTTGGTCGCGTGTCCATGCGGTGTCGGGCACGTTTAGAACCCCTGCCCTCCGTACAGAAAGGCATGGGTTCGGCAAAATTTCCAGGATAGTGACGAGGTAAAACTGCTCCCTGGCCTCGGTGATTGGCCATAGTCGCAGAAAAAGACCGCCGTTAAAGAAACAAATACACACACACACACACACACACACACACAAGTACAGTAGTATTTTATTATTTATTTGATTTAATTTTTAACCGATTTAATATAGTTAATCGAACCTCGGTGGTTCAGGGGTAAGAACGTGTGCCTCTGAACCGAAGGGTACTGGGTTCGATCCCAGGGTACTCCTTTCACTTTTTCAGTACAAACTGTAAAATTAACATCAACCGAGGTTCTGGCATTGTATTTGAGCAAGTTAAATGTCTGCACGTTCCGCCCTTCGGAGGGGGCGTAAAGCCGTCGGTCCCGTGTCCATGCGATGTTGAGCACGTTAAAGATCCCTACCCTCCTTACAGAAAGGCAGGGATCCGGCAAAATTTCCAGGATAGTGAGGTGAAACTGCTCCCTGGCGTCGGTGATTGGCCATAGTCGCGGAAATAGGCCGACGTTAAAAAACAAAACACACAACACACAATATAGTTAATTATTGATTCTGGAATTGTACGTGGCAACGCTGTGTGAAATTCAAACAGCCGAGCGATACTTCGGAAAGCGCGCAAATATTCACGAATCCTTTGAGTAATATTCTCATATATTTATTATATTGTGTTTAATATTTATAATAATAAGATAACATAACAAAATGCATAGATACTAGATAGACGTATCATTTGTTCTATGGTTCATGGTTAATCGTTAATAGTTAACGTCATATAATAATGATATTTGATTGGGCAACTACATAGAGACACTTTGTTTCTATAGTTAAAACTCTGCAGAAGACAGAGTACAATTGTTCTCTAGTGACCATTAAGCCATTAAGTGAAGATTGGAACATATGATGAGCACTAATAAGTACACTGTTGGAGAAACCCATTTCAACACAATAATTTTTAAAGACCTGACCTGACCTGACGATCGCTTACAGCTAAAGGTTGTGTTTGTATTAGATGCAGGTAATCGTAATCGACAGCAACCTCAGAGGGAAGGATCAACAAACACTCCTTCTCTGCTTATGTTTACCGGAAGTGTTTCTATTAAAATTATTTTATACTTGTTTTCACGTAGTTGCGACATATTTTGTATTAAACGTATTAAAGAAACATTGTGCGAACACCACCTCTACAGAACAGTTCATTGTGCGCAGAATCTCTCTTTGAGACTTGAGACAAAAGATGCCAATACTACGTAAGAGCAAGTATAACGATTTTCTAATAGACTGACTTGCGGTGAACAGTGAACATAAGCCGAGAAAGTTTGTTTGCGATTCCTCCCTCTACAGTGCGATCAATTACCTGGCACCCTGGCACCTAACTAATATAAACACAAGTTTAGTTATTGTTAACCGTTTAAAACATTTCATGCTGTAATGACGTTAACGTTGTTAGTGAAACGATCGTCAGGTTTTTAAAAATATATTGTGGTGAATTGGCTTCTCCAAAAGTGTACTTATCAGTGCTCATCAAGGCTCCCATCTTGACTTAGTAAATTTATCTAGCATGCCCAAACTGTAGTGAGAATTGAAACAGCCCGGACTTCTTTTATAGGAATATAATGTATCAGCCTTATAGAATCTTAAGAATCGTTTCGCATACCAATTTCTAAATAATCTCAGTCGCCTTCTCTCGTATTTTTTGTAATTCAGGAGAATAAGGAAAGGTCTTTTTAATCAGCCCTTTTCTTTATGTGCATTTAATCTGTAGGTTTTTTAAAGTTGGTTTGTTGGTTGCTATTAAGAAATTTAATTAATTTTATCATAGTAGTAAAATTAAAGTACAAAGCCACTGATTATAATTTTTTTCTATCTTTGTTATGTGTTTGAGTGGTTCGCTACATTAAAGTAAGTTGGCTTCATTGAGTTGGTAACACGGAGCCTCGAAGTAGTGAAGCTTTTTTAAAATTATATTTCAACAACACACCACGAGGGCTTACAGCCCAAATACTATCGTACCGTGAGTGTCGACAAGGAGGAAAGAGGCAACATGTTAATTCTGGACTTGAAGGTTTTGGAGGTTCGGGGGAGAAGGAAAAACATGTGCCGGCAAGGAATTCCACAACTTGGAAGTCCTCACGACAAAAGAGCGGGCATAACAAGATGTTCTATGTCTGGTGACCTGGACGGTAAAAGAGTGCATTCTCTCTATTTCCCTGGTAGATCTGTTGGGGGCAGCAGGTGGAGTAACTATGGAAGAAAGCTCCCCTGAGCAGTGCCCGTGCAGATATCTATAAAAGAGAGACAGAGAGAGAGAGAGAGAGAGAGAGAGGTCACCAACGGCACGTCGGTGGGAAAGAGATGGCAGCCTTTGGGTAAGGGTAGGGTTACCGATGAGACGTATAGCTCTCTTCTGAATGGAGTCCAGGATAGCGAGTGTAGAAGCGGCAGCGGCACCCCAGATGTGGGAGCAGTATTCGAGGTTTGGCCTTATCTGTGAAGTATATAAGGTATAGAGATTAGCTGGTGAAAAGTATTTACGAGTCCGGAAAAGGAAACCTAATTTCTTAGCAGCGGCTTCTGCAATTGATGTGACATGTTGGTGCCAATTGAGATTTCGATCCACAGAATTGCCAACAAGTGAAAAGGACTCATTACTTTGAATAACTTGGTTGTTCACTGTGAGGGGCTAGGGCTGGTGTATCTCTTATGAGATAGAAAGCAAGACTGAGTTTTGGTGGAGTTGAATTGTACAAGATTTCTACTTCCCCAGTCTAATATTTTTTGGAGATCCACAGAGACCGAACCCTCCATGAGTCTGCGATCCTCATCTAATTGGGCTAAAGAGACAGGGTTAGAATATTGTATATTTGAGTGGAGGGTGTTGTCATCCGCGTAACTGTGAACTGGGTTGGCTGTGCTAGAGAGGAGGTCATTGATGTGGATAAGAAACAAAGTAGGGACTAAAGCTGCGCCTTGAGGGACTCCTGCATTAATTGGATACAGTTTAGAGGAATGGCTATCCACGACAACAGAAATGAGAGGAAATTTGGTGTCCAGGTACAGAGTTTTGGTGGTAGGCCATAGGCCGGAAGTTTATTAAGCAGCGCTGCGTGCCAGACCTGGTCTAATGCTTTGGATATGTCTGGAGCGACAATCTGGGATTCACCGTGTAGTTCCATAGACTTGTTCCAAGAATGGGTGACAAAGGAAAGGAGGTCGGCAGTTGATTTGCGCTGACGGAATCCATACTGCCTGTCGTGGATTAGACTGTGTTTTTCAAGACATTTTAGTAATTCGGTGTTTATATACTTTTCCATCACTTTAGAGACGATTGAAAAGAGAGAAATAGGCCTGTACCTAGTCGCTAGGAAGCGCTTTGGATCCTTTTTTGGGGACGGGTTGTACTGAAGCAGTTTTCCAGTTACTAGGGAGCATGCCTCTATTCTAAAATGTCTAAAACAGACGAGTCAGGATAGGAGCAAGTTCTGGTGCGCATTTTTTGAGAACAATTGCTGTGATCTCGTCAAGAGAGCATCTTTCGTACCTTTTTAGTTTTGAAAATGATATCCGTCATTTTATGGGCGACATTGGGGACTGTTGGTGGTTGAACATTAGGAGGTGGGTTGAGAGTAGAATTGCCGGTGAACAACGAGGCAGAAAGTTCAGCCTATCCCAGGGCGGTAGTAACAATTTCATCCCCTGAAACAAGAGGTGAGAACCCGCTCTTGCAGAAATTATTCCCAATAAATTTAGCAAGAGTCCAGAAGGGTTTGCTGTCTCATATATTGTTATGTGTTATGGTTATGAGTTCCGAAATAAACCATAGTTATATTTTTATTGTTAATAGTGTCTTATTAAACCCAGCACCAGTCTAGTTAAAACACAGTATAATTGGCGAGGATGGGATAATTATGCTGTGTTCTCACTAGACTGGTACTGGGTTTATGAAGACACTATTAACAATATAACAATGGTATATTTCCCGAGTGTCTCGCGACAGTAAAAACTCGGGTGCTTTGTTTATACGCACTTTGCAGAATATTTCCAGTAACGAAATAAAAAACCTCCCTGGCGTGCGGTTTACACACAATCCTCTCAACTGACATTCTCAGTTTGCCTAATCAAAAGCTAAAAAAAGGAAAAAAGGTTCGTGATGCAGCAAGTGCGTTATGGCAGTGAATTTTTATTAAATGCTTCAAATTTGAATAACCCAATTTTCTATATATTTAGAAAGTTTAATTCTGGTATGTAGTAAGGTCCTTCCCAAGGCAACATATCCGCCAAATCTCATTAAAAGAACTGTGTAATTTTCTGAGAAAAAACAATTGTTTCGAAAGAAAACTCAAAATTTTTATGGAAAACCTTGTCCAATTCTCCTGGCTAACAAACTCATCCAAGCCATTAATAAAAGAAATATTCTTGCCGAGTTTTCAATCTCACCTCAGATATGGGTTCTAGGGGTCCTAGTTCGCGCTCATTTGAACATTTTTTTGCAGTCTCACCATCGATACCTCTCTAAAAGTGAATTTTTTAAAATAAAAATTCACTAAACAGGGAAGGAAAAGTACATTATACTCACATGAATGGCAGGGTTGATTTTCCTTCCCCTTTTAGCTTTTAATTATGCAAACTGATGTCAGGGCAGATTATTTGGGAGGATTGTGTATAAACAGCACGTCAGGGAGGTCCTTTACTTCGTTACTTAAAATATACTGCAAAGTGCGCATGATCAATGCAACAGAGTTTTTACTTTCGCGAGACTCTCGTTTTATTTCGGAATTCATAACACTACACTAGACAGTTTGTCAACTATCTTTTATAATTGTCCTTCGTGTTGTCATATATTCTTAGTTAGTAACATATGGAAAGGATGAAGTAAATATTTTTTGCGTTTGTATTGTAGTGTAGATTGTAGATATGTCAATATGTCATATGTCACAAGTCACAGTGGTCATAAAATAAATATAAAATAAGTTCATTACAATACAAACCTTTCCCCTGAGTCCTTTGAGTAATATGTTTTTGTTCTGATTCTGAAAATATTCTTTAACAAATTTTAATAATAAAACGTCAGTACATGTAGGACTATAAAAAAGGTTACATTTTTTCAATTTGGGGAATATTAATTCTAATGAGACATGTCAGTACATGTAAGAATATAAAGAAGGTTCACAAAGAATTTTTTTAAATTTTGAAGACTATTAATGTAATACAACCAAATAGAGAATATTCCTCTGAAGAAAATGATGCAATTGTAAGTAATAAAATAAAATAGGAGAGATTTAAAAGTTTCTAGTACAATTTTTATGTCCGTTTGAAATCCGATTATTTTTAAAGTTTTAGATACAGAACTCATTTTTTTACCGTTTTCTGTCTTCAGACTTTTTAAAGATAAATATCAATTGAGTAGCTTTGGTATATAAATTTTTTAGACAAAACCCAATCTCTAAATTTTTTCCGTAATAGTTACTATAAAAATATTAAATTTTAGAAAACGACTCGATAATTTTTGGTATAATGCTAATGTAGTTTGATTTTTGGTCGTTAAATAATTCGTCATATACTAAAATTATGCAAAATTACCAAAAAATAGTTTATTTGAACGTGCAATAATTATTGGCAGAGTTTACCAGGTGCCAAGAGTTGAACAGTTGTGCGAATGAAAGCGTTCAAATTCTACTGGAATTCCACAGTTGGCGATTTACCAAAGGGGAATGACAGGCAAATGAAATGAATCGGTAGTCAGCAGATGAGCGTTTAAACTCAACAGTTGGCGCCTGGTATACTACTTGATTTTAAACCTGTTTCAGCCCAAGGTAGTTCAATCCTTATTTAAAGTTCTTTAAGTATTAGCCAATAAGATTAAATAAATTATGGTATATGATATTTTCTATGATATTACTTTCCATAGTTTACGCAATTGGGCGAACGTTAAGTAGACGCATCCCGTGAAACCAGAGAGAATGCACGTCGCTCGCTTGGCGTGCGGCGTTGCCGCTTGTGCTTTCTACCCTCAAACAAGGAAAATAAGATATAAATAAAAAGGTCATGTAGAGTAATAATAAATTGAGCAGAGCCAATTTATATAATCTATTGTTATGAAAATGAATGAAGTTAACAGACGGTGACTATTTAATTAATCCTACTGGCATGAAAATGACTTAAATGTGTCAACTTAACAGACATGCTATATTATGGATGCATTGTGCACTTATAAATTGATCGCTGCCAAACCAGTAAACAGAAAATTATAAAACTTTGTCAGGTTAATAAAAAGGCCGCGCTCTATGTATGTAAATTAAGAAAAAAAATGTAGCGCAACCGGTTATACCGAAAGTTGACGGTAACTTATTTTTTTCAAATGGAAGTGATACGTTTTTTTGCTATTTTAGAATAGATGAGGCGATTCTACACCAGACTCCAGTATCATATGCCCACTATTCTGCAAAACCTTGCTAAAAATGATGGGAGGTGTCTACTTAACAAGCTGTCTATATGGTGCATTTAAACATTTATTGTGTCGAAATGAGTAAATAGAAAATTATAAAACTTTGTCGGGTTAATAAAAAAGGCCGCGCTCTATGTATGTAAATTAAGAAAAAAAAATGTAGCGCAACCGGTTATACCGAAAGTTGACGGTAACTTATTTTTTTCAAATGGAAGTGATACGTTTTTTTGCTATTTTAGAATAGTTGAGGCGATTCTACACCAGACTCCAGTATCATATGCCCACTATTCTGCAAAACCTTGCTAAAAATGATGGGAGGTGTCTACTTAACAAGCTGTCTATATGGTGCATTTAAACATTTATTGTGTCGAAATGAGTAAATAGAAAATTATAAAACTTTGTCGGGTTAATAAAAAAGGCCGCGCTCTATGTACGTAAATTAAGAAAAAAAATGTAGCTCAACCGGTTATACCGAAAGTTGACGGTAACTTATTTTTTTCAAATGGAAGTGATACGTTTTTTTGCTATTTTCGAATAGATCAGGCGATTCTACACCAGAATCCAGTATTATATGCCTTCTATTCTGCGAAACCTTGCCAAAAATGATGGGAGGTGTCTTCTTAACAAGCTGCCTACATGGCGCATTTAAACATTTATTGTGTCGAAACGAGTGAATAGAAAATTATAAAACTTTGTCAGGTTAATAAAAAAGGCCGCGCTCTATGTATGTAAATTAAGAAAATAAATGCTATGTTAGAATAGATGAGGCGATTCTACAGCAGACTCCAGTATCATATGCCCCCTCTTCTGCAAAACCTTGCTAAAAATGATGGGAGGTGTCTACTTAACAAGCTGTCTATATGGTGCATTTAAACATTTATTGTGTCGAAATGAGTAAATAGAAAATTATAAAACTTTGTCGGGTTAATAAAAAAGGCCGCGCTCTATGTACGTAAATTAAGAAAAAAAATGTAGCACAACCGGTTATACCGAAAGTTGACGGTAACTTATTTTTTTCAAATGGAAGTGATACGTTTTTTTGCTATTTTCGAATAGATCAGGCGATTCTACACCAGAATCCAGTATTATATGCCTTCTATTCTGCGAAACCTTGCCAAAAATTATGGGAGGTGTCTTCTTAACAAGCTGCCTACATGGCGCATTTAATCATTTATTGTGTCGAAACGAGTGAATAGAAAATTATAAAACTTTGTCAGGTTAATAAAAAAGGCCGCGCTCTATGTATGTGAATTAAGAAAAAAAATGTAGCGCAAACGGTTATACCGAAAGTTGACGGTAACTTAATTTTTTTAAATGGCAGTGATACATTTTTTTGCTATTTCCGAATAGATGAGGCGATTCTACACCAGACGCATCTATTATACACCCACTATTCTCAAACACATTAACAAAAAGCGAAGGGACGCAATAATAAACGGAAACATACACAGAACTACTTTTATTAAGTATATTTGTGCTAACCGACATCCATTAGCAGTAAAGGAAAATACTTATATTGTTCTGCCTAAAGAATTGAAAGAAAGTATTGCTAGTCCAAATAAAATAAAACCGCCAGTCGGCGGCTTTATAGGTTCCTTAATTAAAAAGCCGCCGAAAATGTTACTTATTTTATTATTTCGGCTGCATATGAGTAAATATACCAACAGCGACCGACGGCGGTTTTTTATCCGTTGAGGAAGATTACCGCCGGCGGCTGCGTAAACTAAAACGTAAATTGAGACTACAGTTTTTTAAACGTTAAAGTATTATGTGTTGTGTTAAAACATCACTTTAAAATTACCCTAATAATATTATTATTTTTAGGATTGTTACCTACTCGCTATAAATAATTATCATGCATTTTTTGTCAGTTCAAATCGTTAGTTGCCATCAATATGTTTAGTACATAATTACACATATTCGAATGTGTATTTTGTACATTGTTTAATAACCAAAGCAGTTGATGTGTATGATAAAAAAATACCTATAAAGTTTTTATATTCCTGGACACAGGTTTCGCCTTTTGGCATCGTCCAAGAAAAAGACTAAGTATAATATAAAGTCAGCTCTTCGGTGGAAATGAAGCGTAAGACAATAAAATAGATTTTTATCGTATCTTTTATTTTCCTATAGAAACTCCATCTGTTTCATTGTTATCTTCACACTGGCTGTACAATAAGTATTGTTTTATCAAATTGAAAAAGTCTGGACACAGAAAAAAAAATGTGCGAAAATAAACTTATAATGTTCCCGAAGAAACTGGTTTCCCTGCCAACGAACCTTATACAAAATTAAACTATTCGAATTTGAAGCATTTAATGAAATTTCGCTACCATAACGCACTTACCACGTCCAGAATTTCGTTTCTTACAAACATGCATTATATTTCAAAGGGAGATGCGGAAATGCCATAATAGAAGGCGTGTTCAGTTATAAAAAAATAAGTACACTTGGAGAACCCAAATCCAGAATTAAGGCTTTTCAGTGAATATTCTTTAAAAAAAATTACTAATGGGGAGATCCCAACTTTTGAATTTGGAAAAAATTTCTTCAAATGAGTGCTAATTAGGCCCCCTAGAACACATATCCGGGATGAGTTTAAATTTTTTCAATGTTTATATATATATATATATATATATATATATATATATATATATATATATATATATATATATATATATATATAATATTTATATATGTAGTTATCACAGCGATAAGTCAAAAAATAATTTAATGTGGTGAATACCTTTCTTTTGCAAGTGGCTTAGACAAGTTCGTTAGCCAGGAAAATGGGCGCAGGTCTTCCTGGAAAATTTTGTGTTTTCTTTCGAAAAAAATGTATATCTCCGGAAATAATAAAACAGGTTCATTGCCTAAATATTACCAATTTTGACGTTTTAAATCGCGACTTTGGCGTTTTGAGGAAAACTAAAATTATTTTTCTTTAAATGCCTATCACTTTTTTGTCATTTGACCTACAAAGCTACATTTTGGCAGGTAACTTACCTATGATGATATAAACCCGTGTAACAAAGTTATTGGCCCTTCCTTTGTTATTTCTGGAAATTTTTTTTTTTTCGAAAGAAAACACAAAATGTTCTGGGAAAATCAGGGCCGATTTTCCTGGTTAACGAAGTTATCGAAGCCACTTGCAAAAGGAAAGTAGTCACCAAATTTGATCTACTTCGGCCCATTATTTTTTTAGTTTTCGGTGTGATATATATATATATATATATATATATATATATATATATATATATATATATATATATATATATATATATATATATATATATATATATATATATATTCATTTAAAGAAATTTGTTAACAATTAGTGAATTCTGTTTAAGAAAATTTACTAAAAATGACTGGAAATTTACTAAAAAATCTACTAGTTGCCACATGATTCATGAATGAAACCTTTAACCAGGGTTGCGTCCCAGGCGGGCAACCTTTTTATGTTAGAATTTACAAACAGTTTTGAAAGACATTTTTTGTTCGGAAACCCTGGTCCGATTGGCGTGGCTAATGAACTTTCTTAAGCTATTAACAAACAAAAGACACGTGCAAAGTTTCAATGAAATCGGTTCATTTTTTAGTGAATTTTCTTTTCCAAATTTCTTCAAATGAGCGCGAAGTAGGCCCCCTAGACACCGAAAACAATAAAAAATAATAGGCCGATCTTAGTAAAATATGAGAAGTACCTCCAGTTTCAGTGGCTTTGATAAGTGCGTTATGCAGCAAAATGGCTCAAGTTATCCCGAAAAATTATATGATTTCTTCAGCTTTTTTTGATCTCCCGAAATAACAAAATAAGGGGGACCAAATTTGGTAAGCGTCTTTGCATTACAAAGAGTGAGCCATGTAGCAAAATTTATGTGTGCAAGTTAAAACACAAAACAGTTGTAGGAATTAAAAAAGTTGCGGTTTTCTCTCAAAACGTCAAATCGCAATGTGGAACGTCAAAATTGACAACATTTAGGCAAAACCTGAAAGAAACACGGGTTATGTACAGAAAATGTAGCAAGAAGAGTGTTCCACAAACCATTAAGTTTCAGCTGTAAGCGTCATTTACTAAAATATTTACAGAAATTTAATTTCAAATAGACCCTATCTCTGATGCCTTAACAGTAGTTTTATGTAAGTTTATGGTGTATGGTATTTAAAAAAATTTAACATTTCTTAATGTAATATATGTGTGCGTGCTATGTGTGCGCGCGCGCGAATATGACTTTGTGTGTTTGTGCGTGCGTGCACGCGCTTCTCTGTTAGAACAATTCGATAAATACGATAACCTTCAGGTAATGAATTAATATTTACAATTCTTCAAGACTAAAGCACCATACGTTTTTTTGCTATTTTCAAGTAATTAAATAAAATATAATAATTACTATTATTACTATTTGAAGTTGGTGGAGAGAAGAAAGGAGCTGGTTGTGAAAAAACACGATTAAAACATCTTATTAGGTCGTTTTTGCTATTTTTATTTTTACATGTTAACAGTAACATAAATCAAGTCGATACGTTTCTCAGAAGTAAGGCATCAGAGTTAGAAAATAAATTACGTAATAAAGTCATACTGAGAATTAAAGACACAGCAACAACCAATATTATCTTGTCCACGATATACAACTAGCGACCGTGCGCGTATGTGTTGGTACCCAGTCGACAGTGTTACGTCACAGCGAGCGTTTCCGGTGGATACAAATATATTATTCTATAGTATTAATTCAGAAAAGAGTTAGTCACTGAAAAGAACAGCGGAATTACTCCCAGATATCTCTTAATGATTATTTTCCTGGTCACGTTAATTCAATGTAATAAATTTGTCATAAAAAAGTGTCTATCTGATGCACTCTTTAACTCCATCAAGAAAAAAGATATGTCAATATAAGTTAACCTTATATAAGGCTACAAGCTCTACAGTTTCCTATGTAGTAGTCTTTATAAAGACAAATTGTGTACATAAATGTACTTACATATCTTTTCAAACAAACGACAGTTTTAGTGAAGGAATGTTACATTTTCCCACATAAACTTGTTAAATTAGGCTATCAAACACAATTAGCTAAGGTAAGTATTCACATATTGGAGAGTAGCTGCCCAAAATATAATTTCCTCTTTATCATTCGGTTGGATGAGTGCCTTGAGTTGCTATTTATTCCAAAAAGTAACACAAAGTGTGGTAGGTTCACATATAATTTATTAAATGTAATGGACAAAAGACATTTCGATATAGCTAGTTCATTGAGATGACCAAGATGTGTATTATTTTTAATTGTTTTAAAACATATAGAGTTCAATTATTGTGAATTGCTATTTATTCCAAAAAGTAACACAAAATATGGCAGTTTAACCTATAGTTCTTTAAATGTAATATACAAAGGCATTTTTGTATAACTAGTTCATTGAGATGACCAACATGTGTATTGTTTTTAATTTTTTTTAAACCAATAGAGTTCAATTATTATGAATTGCTATTTATTCCAAAAAGTAACACAAAATATGGTAGTTTCACCTATAATTCTTTAAATGTAATGTATAAAAGAAATTTCTGTATAACTAGTTCATTGAGATTACCAACATGTGTATTATTTTTAATTTTTGAAAACATATAGAGTTCAATTATTGTGAAATTATATTTATTCCAAAAAGTAACAAAAATATGGTAGTTTCACCTATAATTCTTTAAATGTAATGTACAAAAGACATTTCTGTATAACTAGTTCATTGAGATTACCAAGATATGTATTATTTTTAATTGTTTTAAAACACATAGAGTTCAATTGTTGTGAATTGCTATTTATTCCAAGAAGTAACACAAAATATGGTAGGTTCACATATAATTGAAATGCAATGGACAAAAGCATTTCTGTATAACTAGTTCATTGTAATGACAAACATGTGTATTATTTTTAATTTTTTTAAAGCAACATATAGAGTGCAAATATTCTGAATTCCTATTTATTCCAAGAAGTGGTAGTATCACATAATTTCTTATTAAACGTTATGTACAAACGACATTTTTAAAATATAAAATCCAAATAACTTTGTGCATAGCTAGTACATTGCGATGGCAAACATAAGTGTAATGTTTTTCTAAATTTTATAAGATAACAATTACGATTATTTTAATTCATATTTTTTACTTACTAGTATGGAAATATGATGTACAACGGTAATTTCCGTGTAGATAGGTTATTCAGATGACAATTGTTGGTGGTTTAATTTAGAAGTATTATAAAGCAATCTTTCGATTTCGATTAAATTTGGTGAATACCTCCTTTTTGTAGGTGGCTTGGATAAGTTCGTAAGCCAGGAAAATCGGCCCAGGTTTTCCCGGAACATTTTCTTCGAAAAAAATTTATATATCTCCAGAAATAACAAAGCAAGGGCAACCAACTGTGGTACACGGGTTTATACCATTATAGGAAAAATGACCCTTAATCTGATGCTTTAGCATTAGTCTTACCTATAGAGTTTATCGTTAAGTGGTGTATGAATTGTTGTCGCATTTTTTTAAAAAATCAATAAAGTACAATGTATCCGTTACTATACAAGATACAAAGAAAAATGTATACATTAATTGTAGGGTGTCTTGATCTACATCTTACAAAAATATTTCTACAATCGCAGGGTGGCCCATAAGTCGTTGATGATACAAATTTTCTTTTTTTTTTATTGAACACGCCTTATGTTATTGCATTTTTGCATTTTCCATAGAAATATAATGCATGTTTGGAAGGAAAGAAATTCTGGACGCAGCAAGTGCGTTATGGTAACAAATTTTCATGAAATGCTTCAAATTTGAATAGCTAAATTTGCTATTAACCTATAAAGTTGATCAAGAAACCAGTTTTTTCGGGAACACTTTAAGTTTGCTTTTGGAAAATTTTGCACATTTTCCAAAAAGAAAGTAATGTTGATGACACATGACATATTGTTTATACTATATAGGTTATACTAATAGCCAAATTTTATGCCTGCTTTCTTTACAACATATTTGCTATTTAAAAACATTTTTATGAAAAATCACAACCATAACGCACTTACTGCGTCCAAACTTTTTTAATTTGATAAAACAATACTCATTGTACAGCCAGTGTGAAGGTAACAATGAAACAGATGGAGTTTCTATAGGAAAATAAAAGATACGTTAAAAATCTATTTTATTGTCTTACGCTTCATTTCCACCGAAGAGCTGACTTTATATTATACTTAGTCTTTTTCTTGGACGATGCCAAAAGGCGAAACCTGTGTCCAGGAATATAAAAACTTTATAGGTATTTTTTATCATACACATCAACTGCTTTGGTTATTAAACAATGTACAAAAGACACATTCGAATATGTGTATTTTTGTATTTACACTTATTAAATTACATTACACATTCCTCAAACTTTAAATTTCTTGGGGTAAATGTTTTAAACCTATAAAATTGATGCGAAATGGTAATACATTGTTAGTTTATTATAAATCGAGACGAGTTAGCAGCTGGGTGCTGTACTTTTCCATGATGACGCAGCAACTTTTGCCACACCCAAAGATGAATCATCCCACCAGCCTAAATGAAAATCCTACAAACACGATTATAAAAGAATTTGCAAACCTACAACCTTCTCTGTAGATTACTCTGGTTTCACGGGATGCGTCTACTTAACGTTCGCCGGCGGACACAATTTGAGCTTAATCTCAGACCAAAAAAATTTTGGCTCAAAAAAGAACACGACTTATAGTATGGAAAAATTGCGAAAAAATGAAAGTCCGCCAAATTCGATAAAACTCATATATAATATGAAGGGATGTTAATGGATAAAAATCAAATAATCTGTAACTCGATATCTGCAATAGTTTTTAGAATTGTGATAGTTTTTGTAGAAAATTATTTTTGTTTTTTGGGACAGTCTTCAAACCTCTCTAAATTGAAAAATTCTTGAGTTACATAAGAACTGATTTTACTCCGACATTTAACTAAGTTTAAAGTATGGGCGGACACAATTTGAGCGTAATCTCAGACCAAAAAAATTTTCGCTCGAAAAAGAACACGTATGGAAAAAATGCGAAAAAATGAAAGTCCGCCAAATTCGATAAAACTCATAAATAATATGAAGGGACGTTAATGGATAAAAATCAAATAATCTGTAACTCGATATCTGCAATAGTTTTAGAATTGTGATAGTTTTTATAGAAAATTATTTTTGTTTTTTTTCGAAGTCTTCAAACCTCTCTAAATTGAAAAATTCTTGAGTTACATAAGAACTGATTTTATTCCGACATTTAACTAAGTTTAAAGTATGGGCGGACACAATTTGAGCTTAATCTCAGGCCAAAAAAATTTTGGCTCAAAAAAGAACACGACTTATAGTATGGAAAAATTGCGAAAAAATGAAAGTCCACCATATTCGATAAAACCCATATATAATATGAAGTAACGTTACTGGATAAAAATCAAAAAAAGAACACGACTTAGTATGGAAAAATTGCGAAAAAATGAAAGTCTGCCAAATTCGATAAAACTCATATATAATATGAAGGGACGTTAATGGATAAAAATCAAATAATCTGTAACTCGATATCTGCAATAGTTTTTAGAATTGTGATAGTTTTTGTAGAAAATTATTTTAGTTTTTTGGGACAGTCTTCAAACCTCTCTAAATTGAAATATTCTTGAGCTACATAAGAACTGATTTTATTCCGACATTTAACTAAGTTTAAAGTATGTGCAAACACAATTTGAGCTTAATCTCAGACCAAAAAAATTTTGGCTCAAAAAAGAACACGACTTATATAGTATGGAAAAATTGCGAAAAAATGAAAGTCCGCCAAATTCGATAAAACTCATATATAATATGAAGGGACGTTAATGGATAAAAATCAAATAATCTGTAACTCGATATCTGCAATAGTTTTTAGAATTGTGATAGTTTTTGTAGAAAATTATTGTTATTTTTTTCGAACAGTTTTCAAACCTCTCTAAATTGAAAATTCTTGAGTTACATAAGAACTAATTTTACTCCGACATTTAACTAAGTTTAAAGTATAGGCGGACACAATTTGAGCTTAATCTCAGACCAAAAAAATTTTGGCTCAAAAAAGAACACGACTTATAGTATGGAAAAATTGTGAAAAAATGAAAGTCCTCCATATTCGCTAAAACTCATATATAATATGAAGTAACGTTAATGGATAAAAATCAAATAATCTGTAACTCGATATCGGCAATAGTTTTAGAATTGTGATAGTTTTTATAGAAAATTATTTTTCTTTTTGGAAGTCTTCAAACCTCTCTAAATTGAAAAATTCTTGAGTTACATAAGAACTGATTTTACTTCGACATTTAACTAAGTTTAAAGTATGGGCGGACACAATTTGAGCTTAATCTCAGACCAAAAAAATTTTGGCTCAAAAAAGAACACGACTTATATAGTATGGAAAAATTGCGAAAAAATGAAAGTCCGCCAAATTCGATAAAACTCATATATAATATGAAGGGATGTTAATGGATAAAAATCAAATAATCTGTAACTCGATATCTGCAATAGTTTTTAGAATTGTGATAGTTTTTGTAGAAAATTATTGTTATTTTTTTCGAACAGTCTTAAAACCTCTCTAAATTGAAAAATTCTTGAGTTACATAAGAACTAATTTTACTCCGACATTTAACTAAGTTTATAGTATAGGCGGACACAATTTGAGCTTAATCTCAGACCAAAAAAATTTTGGCTCAAAAAAGAACACGACTTATAGTATGGAAAAATTGCGAAAAAATGAAAGTCCGCCAAATTCGATAAAATTCATATATAATATGAAGGGACGTTAATGGATAAAAATCAAATAATCTGTAACTCGATATCGGCAATAGTTTTTAGAATTGTGGCTATGTAGCTATAAGTCGTGTTCTTTTTTGAGCCAAAATTTTTTTGGTCTGAGATTAAGCTCAAATTGTGTTTGCACATACTTTAAACTTAGTTAAATGTCGGAATAAAATCAGTTCTTATGTAGCTCAAGAATTTTTCAATTTAGAGAGGTTTGAAGACTGTCCCAAAAAACTAAAATATTTTTTTACAAAAACTATCACAATTCTAAAAACTATTGCCGATATCGAGTTACAGATTATTTGATTTTTATCCATTAACGTTACTTCATATTATATATGAGTTTTATCGAATATGGTGGACTTTCATTTTTTCGCAATTTTTCCATACTTACTACGTGTTCTTTTTTGAGCCAAAATTTTTTTGGTCTGAGATTAAGCTCAAATTGTGTTTGCACATACTTTAAACTTAGTTAAATGTCGGAATAAAATCAGTTCTTATGTAGCTCAAGAATTTTTCAATTTAGAGAGGTTTGAAGACTGTCCCAAAAAACAAAAATAATTTTCTACAAGAACTATCACAATTCTAGAACTATTGCCGACATCGAGTTACAGATTATTTGATTTTTATCCAGTAACGTTACTTCATATTATATATGGGTTTTATCGAATATGGTGGACTTTCATTTTTTCGCATTTTTTCCATACTATAAGTCGTGTTCTTTTTTGAGCCAAAATTTTTTTGGTCTGAGATTACGCTCAAATTGTGTCCGCCCATACTTTAAACTTAGTTAAATGTCGGAGTAAAATCAGTTCTTATGTAACTCATGAATTTTTCAATTTAGAGAGGTTTGAAGACTGTCCCCAAAAACAAACATAATTTTCTACAAGAACTATCACAATTCTAAAAACTATTGCAGATATCGAGTTACAGATTATTTGATTTTTATCCATTAACATCCCTTCATATTATATATGAGTTTTATCGAATTTGGCGGACTTTCATTTTTTCGCAATTTTTCCATACTATTAAGTCGTGTTCTTTTTTGAGCCAAAATTTTTTTGGTCTGAGATTAAGCTCAAATTGTGTCCGCCCATACTTTAAACTTAGTTAAATGTCGGAGTAAAATCAATTCTTATGTAACTCAAGAATTTTTCAATTTAGAGAGGTTTGAAGACTTCCAAAAAACAAAAA
The DNA here is from genome assembly GCA_964006375.1 of Tillus elongatus. Classification (NCBI taxonomy): domain Eukaryota; kingdom Metazoa; phylum Arthropoda; class Insecta; order Coleoptera; family Cleridae; genus Tillus; species Tillus elongatus. The sequence continues at coordinate 4,058,444 of OZ023269.1, forward strand.
TAATTTTCTATAAAAACTATCACAATTCTAAAACTATTGCAGATATGGAGTTACAGATTATTTGATTTTTATCCATCTTCCACATCTATCCACTTCATATTATATATGAGTTTTATCGAATATGGCGGACTTTCATTTTTTCGCAATTTTTCCATACTATAAGTCGTGTTCTTTTTTGAGCCAAAATTTTTTTGGTCTGAGATTAAGCTCAAATTGTGTCCGCCCATACTTTAAACTTAGTTAAATGTCGGAGTAAAATCAGTTATTATGTAACTCAAGAATTTTTCAATTTAGAGAGGTTTGAAGACTGTCCCAAAAAACAAAAATAATTTTCTACAAAAACTATCACAATTCTAAAAACTATTGCAGATATCGAGTTACAGATTATTTGATTTTTATCCATTAACATCCCTTCATATTATATATGAGTACATACTTTAAACTTAGTTAAATGTCGGAGTAAAATCAGTTCTTATGTAACTCAAGAATTGTTCAATTTAGAGAGGTTTGAAGACTTCCAAAAAACAAAAATAATTTTCTATAAAAACTATCACAATTCTAAAACTATTGCAGATATGGAGTTACAGATTATTTGATTTTTATCCATTAACGTTACTTCATATTATATATGAGTTTTATCAAATATGGCGGACTTTCATTTTTTCGCAATTTTTCCATACTAGTCGTGTTCTTTTTTGAGCCAAAATTTTTTTGGTCTGAGATTAAGCTCAAATTGTGTCCGCCCATACTTTAAACTTAGTTAAATGTCGGAGTAAAATCAGTTATTATGTAACTCAAGAATTTTTCAATTTAGAGAGGTTTGAAGACTGTCCCAAAAAACAAAAATAATTTTCTACAAAAACTATCACAATTCTAAAAACTATTGCAGATATCGAGTTACAGATTATTTGATTTTTATCCATTAACATCCCATCATATTATATATGAGTTTTATCGAATTTGGCGGACTTTCATTTTTTCGCAATTTTTCCATACTAGTCGTGTTCTTTTTTGAGCCAAAATTTTTTTGGTCTGAGATTAAGCTCAAATTGTGTCCGCCGGCAAACGTTAAGTAGACGCATCCCGTGAAACCAGAGTAATCTACAGAGAAGGTTGTAGGTTTGCAAATTCTTTTATAATCGTGTTTGTAGGATTTTCATTTAGGCTGGTGGGATGATTCATCTTTGGGTGTGGCAAAAGTTGCTGCGTCATCATGGAAAAGTACAGCACCCAGCTGCTAACTCGTCTCGATTTATAATAAACTAACAATGTATTACCATTTCGCATCAATTTTATAGGTTTAAAACATTTACCCCAAGAAATTTAAAGTTTGAGGAATGTGTAATGTAATTTAATAAGTGTAAATACAAAAATACACATATTCGAATGTGTCTTTTGTACATTGTTTAATAACCAAAGCAGTTGATGTGTATGATAAAAAATACCTATAAAGTTTTTATATTCCTGGACACAGGTTTCGCCTTTTGGCATCGTCCAAGAAAAAGACTAAGTATAATATAAAGTCAGCTCTTCGGTGGAAATGAAGCGTAAGACAATAAAATAGATTTTTAACGTATCTTTTATTTTCCTATAGAAACTCCATCTGTTTCATTGTTACCTTCACACTGGCTGTACAATGAGTATTGTTTTATCAAATTAAAAAAGTTTGGACGCAGTAAGTGCGTTATGGTTGTGATTTTTCATAAAAATGTTTTTAAATAGCAAATATGTTGTAAAGAAAGCAGGCATAAAATTTGGCTATTAGTATAACCTATATAGTATAAACAATATGTCATGTGTCATCAACATTACTTTCTTTTTGGAAAATGTGCAAAATTTTCCAAAAGCAAACTTAAAGTGTTCCCGAAAAAACTGGTTTCTTGATCAACTTTATAGGTTAATAGCAAATTTAGCTATTCAAATTTGAAGCATTTCATGAAAATTTGTTACCATAACGCACTTGCTGCGTCCAGAATTTCTTTCCTTCCAAACATGCATTATATGTTTATGGAAAATGCAAAAATGCAATAACATAAGGCGTGTTCAATAAAAAAAAAGAAAATTTGTATCATCAACGACTTATGGGCCACCCTGCGATTGTAGAAATAATTTTGTAAGATGTAGATCAAGACACCCTACAATTAATGTATACATTTTTCTTTGTATCTTGTATAGTAACGGATACATTGTACTTTATTGATTTTTTACGAAAATGCGACAACAATTCATACACCACTTAACGATAAACTCTATAGGTAAGACTAATGCTAAAGCATCAGATTAAGGGTCATTTTTCCTATAATGGTATAAACCCGTGTACCACAGTTGGTTGCCCTTGCTTTGTTATTTCTGGAGATATATAAATTTTTTTCGAAAGAAAACACAAAATGTTCCGGGAAAACCTGGGCCGATTTTCCTGGCTTACGAACTTATCCAAGCCACCTACAAAAAGGAGGTATTCACCAAATTTAATCGAAATCGAAAGATTGCTTTATAATACTTCTAAATTAAACCACTAACAATTGTCATCTGAATAACCTATCTACACGGAAATTACCGTTGTACATCATATTTCCATACTAGTAAGTAAAAAATATGAATTAAAATAATCGTAATTGTTATCTTATAAAATTTAGAAAAACATTACACTTATGTTTGCCATCGCAATGTACTAGCTATGCACAAAGTTATTTGGATTTTATATTTTAAAAATGTCGTTTGTACATAACGTTTAATAAGAAATTATGTAATACTACCACTTCTTGGAATAAATAGGAATTCAGAATATTTGCACTCTATATGTTGCTTTAAAAAAATTAAAAATAATACACATGTTGGTCATTACAATGAACTAGTTATACAGAAATGCTTTTGTCCATTGCATTTCAATTATATGTGAACCTACCATATTTTGTGTTACTTCTTGGAATAAATAGCAATTCACAACAATTGAACTCTATATGTTTTAAAACAATTAAAAATAATACACATCTTGGTAATCTCAATGAACTAGTTATACAGAAATGTCTTTTGTACATTACATTTAAAGAATTATAGGTGAAACTACCATATTTTTGTTACTTTTTGGAATAAATATAATTTCACAATAATTGAACTCTATATGTTTTACAAAAATTAAAAATAATACACATGTTGGTAATCTCATTGAAGTAGTTATACAGAAATTTCTTTTATACATTACATTTAAAGAATTATAGGTGAAACTACCATATTTTGTGTTACTTTTTGGAATAAATAGCAATTCATAATAATTGAACTCTATTGGTTTAAAAAAAATTAAAAACAATACACATGTTGGTCATCTCAATGAACTAGTTATACAAAAATGCCTTTGTATATTACATTTAAAGAACTATAAGTTAAACTGCCATATTTTGTGTTACTTTTTGGAATAAATAGCAATTCACAATAATTGAACTCTATATGTTTTAAAACAATTAAAAATAATACACATCTTGGTCATCTCAATGAACTAGCTATATCGAAATGTCTTTTGTCCATTACATTTAATAAATTATATGTGAACCTACCACACTTTGTGTTACTTTTTGGAATAAATAGCAACTCAAGGCACTCATCCAACCGAATGATAAAGGGGAAATTATATTTTGGGCAGCTACTTTCCAATATGTGAATACTTACCTTAGCTAATTGTGTTTGATAGCCTAATTTAACAAGTTTATGTGGGAAAATGTAACATTCCTTCACTAAAACTGTCGTTTGTTTGAAAAGATATGTAAGTACATTTATGTACACAATTTGTCTTTATAAAGACTACTACATAGGAAACTGTAGAGCTTGTAGCCTTATATAAGGTTAACTTATATTGACATATCTTTTTTCTTGATGGAGTTAAAGAGTGCATCAGATAGACACTTTTTTATGACAAATTTATTACATTGAATTAACGTGACCAGGAAAATAATCATTAAGAGATATCTGGGAGTAATTCCGCTGTTCTTTTCAGTGACTAACTCTTTTCTGAATTAATACTATAGAATAATATATTTGTATCCACCGGAAACGCTCGCTGTGACGTAACACTGTCGACTGGGTACCAACACATACGCGCACGGTCGCTAGTTGTATATCGTGGACAAGATAATATTGGTTGTTGCTGTGTCTTTAATTCTCAGTATGACTTTATTACGTAATTTATTTTCTAACTCTGATGCCTTACTTCTGAGAAACGTATCGACTTGATTTATGTTACTGTTAACATGTAAAAATAAAAATAGCAAAAACGACCTAATAAGATGTTTTAATCGTGTTTTTTCACAACCAGCTCCTTTTTTCTCTCCACCAACTTCAAATAGTAATAATAGTAATAATAGTAATTATTATATTTTATTTAATTACTTGAAAATAGCAAAAAAACGTATGGTGCTTTAGTCTTGAAGAATTGTAAATATTAATTCATTACCTGAAGGTTATCGTATTTATCGAATTGTTCTAACAGAGAAGCGCGTGCACGCACGCACAAACACACAAAGTCATATTCGCGCGCGCGCACACATAGCACGCACACATATATTACATTAAGAAATGTTAAATTTTTTTAAATACCATACACCATAAACTTACATAAAACTACTGTTAAGGCATCAGAGATAGGGTCTATTTGAAATTAAATTTCTGTAAATATTTTAGTAAATGACGCTTACAGCTGAAACTTAATGGTTTGTGGAACACTCTTCTTGCTACATTTTCTGTACATAACCCGTGTTTCTTTAAGGTTTTGCCTAAATGTTGTCAATTTTGACGTTCCACATTGCGATTTGACGTTTTGAGAGAAAACCGCAACTTTTTTAATTCTTACAACTGTTTTGTGTTTTAACTTGCACACATAAATTTTGCTACATGGCTCACTCTTTGTAATGCAAAGACGTTTACCAAATTTGGTCCCCCTTATTTTGTTATTTCGGGAGATCAAAAAAAGCTGAAGAAATCATATAATTTTTCGGGATAACTTGAGCCATTTTGCTGCATAACGCACTTATCAAAGCCACTGAAACTGGAGGTACTTCTCATATTTTACTAAGATCGGCCTATTATTTTTTATTGTTTTCGGTGTCTAGGGGGCCTACTTCGCGCTCATGTGAAGAAATTTGGAAAAGAAAATTCACTAAAAAATGAACCGATTTCATTGAAACTTTGCACGTGTCTTTTGTTTGTTAATAGCTTAAGAAAGTTCATTAGCCACGCCAATCGGACCAGGGTTTCCGAACAAAAAATGTCTTTCAAAACTGTTTGTAAATTCTAACATAAAAAGGTTGCCCGCCTGGGACGCAACCCTGGTTAAAGGTTTCATTCATGAATCATGTGGCAACTAGTAGATTTTTTAGTAAATTTCCAGTCATTTTTAGTAAATTTTCTTAAACAGAATTCACTAATTGTTAACAAATTTCTTCAAATGAATATATATATATATATATATATATATATATATATATATATATATATATATCACACCGAAAACTAAAAAAATAATGGGCCGAAGTAGATCAAATTTGGTGACTACTTTCCTTTTGCAAGTGGCTTCGATAACTTCGTTAACCAGGAAAATCGGCCCTGATTTTCCCAGAACATTTTGTGTTTTCTTTCGAAAAAAAAAAAATTTCCAGAAATAACAAAGGAAGGGCCAATAACTTTGTTACACGGGTTTATATCATCATAGGTAAGTTACCTGCCAAAATGTAGCTTTGTAGGTCAAATGACAAAAAAGTGATAGGCATTTAAAGAAAAATAATTTTAGTTTTCCTCAAAACGCCAAAGTCGCGATTTAAAACGTCAAAATTGGTAATATTTAGGCAATGAACCTGTTTTATTATTTCCGGAGATATACATTTTTTTCGAAAGAAAACACAAAATTTTCCAGGAAGACCTGCGCCCATTTTCCTGGCTAACGAACTTGTCTAAGCCACTTGCAAAAGAAAGGTATTCACCACATTAAATTATTTTTTGACTTATCGCTGTGATAACTACATATATAAATATTATATATATATATATATATATATATATATATATATATATATATATATATATATATATATATATATATATATATATATATATATATATATATATATATATATATATAAACATTGAAAAAATTGAAACTCATCCCGGATATGTGTTCTAGGGGGCCTAATTAGCACTCATTTGAAGAAATTTTTTCCAAATTCAAAAGTTGGGATCTCCCCATTAGTAATTTTTTTTAAAGAATATTCACTGAAAAGCCTTAATTCTGGATTTGGGTTCTCCAAGTGTACTTATTTTTTTTTAACTGAATACGCCTTCTATTATGGCATTTCCGCATTTCCCTTTGAAATATAATGCATGTTTGTAAGAAACGAAATTCTGGACGTGGTAACTGCGTTATGGTAGCGAAATTTCATTAAATGCTTCAAATTCGAATAGTTTAATTTTGTATAAGGTTCGTTGGCAGGGAAACCAGTTTCTTCGGGAACATTATAAGTTTATTTTCGCACATTTTTTTTTCTGTGTCCAGACTTTTTCAATTTGATAAAACAATACTTATTGTACAGCCAGTGTGAAGGTAACAATGAAACAGATGGAGTTTCTATAGGAAAATAAAAGATACGATAAAAATCTTTTTTATTGTCTTACGCTTCATTTCCACCGAAGAGCTGACTTTATATTATACTTAGTCTTTTTCTTGGACGATGCCAAAAGGCGAAACCTGTGTCCAGGAATATAAAAACTTTATAGGTATTTTTTTATCATACACATCAACTGCTTTGGTTATTAAACAATGTACAAAAGACACATTCGAATATGTGTAATTATGTACTAAACATATTGATGGCAACTAACGATTTGAACTGACAAAAAATGCATGATAATTATTTATAGCGAGTAGGTAACAATCCTAAAAATAATAATATTATTAGGGTAATTTTAAAGTGATGTTTTAACACAACACATAATACTTTAACGTTTAAAAAACTGTAGTCTCAATTTACGTTTTAGTTTACGCAGCCGCCGGCGGTAATCTTCCTCAACGGATAAAAAACCGCCGTCGGTCGCTGTTGGTATATTTACTCATATGCAGCCGAAATAATAAAATAAGTAACATTTTCGGCGGCTTTTTAATTAAGGAACCTATAAAGCCGCCGACTGGCGGTTTTATTTTATTTGGACTAGCAATACTTTCTTTCAATTCTTTAGGCAGAACAATATAAGTATTTTCCTTTACTGCTAATGGATGTCGGTTAGCACAAATATACTTAATAAAAGTAGTTCTGTGTATGTTTCCGTTTATTATTGCGTCCCTTCGCTTTTTGTTAATGTGTTTGAGAATAGTGGGTGTATAATAGATGCGTCTGGTGTAGAATCGCCTCATCTATTCGGAAATAGCAAAAAAATGTATCACTGCCATTTAAAAAAATTAAGTTACCGTCAACTTTCGGTATAACCGTTTGCGCTACATTTTTTTTCTTAATTCACATACATAGAGCGCGGCCTTTTTTATTAACCTGACAAAGTTTTATAATTTTCTATTCACTCGTTTCGACACAATAAATGTTTAAATGCGCCATGTAGGCAGCTTGTTAAGAATACACCTCCCACCATTTTTGGCAAGGTTTCGCAGAATAGGGGGCATATGATACTAGAGTCTGGTGTACAATCGCCTCATCTATTCTAACATAGCATTTTTTTCTTAATTTACATACATAGAGCGCGGCCTTTTTTATTAACCTGACAAAGTTTTATAATTTTCTATTCACTCGTTTCGACACAATAAATGTTTAAATGCGCCATGTAGGCAGCTTGTTAAGAAGACACCTCCCATCATTTTTGGCAAGGTTTCGCAGAATAGGGAGCATATAATACTGGATTCTGGTGTAGAATCGCCTCATCTATTCGAAAATAGCAAAAAAACGTATCACTGCCATTTAAAAAAATAAGTTACCGTCAACTTTCGGTATAACCGGTTGCGCTACATTTTTTTTCTTAATTTGCGTACATAGAGCGCGGCCTTTTTTATCAACCTGACAAAGTTTTATAATTTTTTATTCACTAGTTTCGACACAATAAATGTTTAAATGCACCATATAGGCAGCTTGTTAAGTAGACACCTCCCACCATTTTTGGCAAGGTTTCGCAGAATAGGGGGCATATGATACTAGAGTCTGGTGTACAATCGCCTCATCTATTCGAAAATAGCAAAAAAAGGTATCACTTCCATTTGAAAAAAATAAGTTATTGTCAACTTTCGGTATAACCGGTTGCGCTACATTTTTTTTTCTTAATTTACGTAGATAGATCGCGGCCTTTTTTCTTAACCTGACAAAGTTTTATAATTTTCTATTCACTCGTTTCGACACAATAAATGTTTAAATGCGCCATGTAGGCAGCTTGTTAAGAATACACCTCCCATCATTTTTGGCAAGGTTTCGCAGAATAGGGAGCATATAATACTGGATTCTGGTGTAGAATCGCCTCATCTATTCGAAAATAGCAAAACAACGTATCACTGCCATTTAAAAAAATTAAGTTACCGTCAACTTTCGGTATAACCGGTTGCGCTACATTTTTTTTCTTAATTTACATACATAGAGCGCGGCCTTTTTATTAACCTGACAAAGTTTTATAATTTTCTGTTTACTGGTTTGGCAGCGATCAATTTATAAGTGCACAATGCATCCATAATATAGCATGTCTGTTAAGTTGACACATTTAAGTCATTTTCATGCCAGTAGGATTAATTAAATAGTCACCGTCTGTTAACTTCATTCATTTTCATAACAATAGATTATATAAATTGGCTCTGCTCAATTTATTATTACTCTACATGACCTTTTTATTTATATCTTATTTTCCTTGTTTGAGGGTAGAAAGCACAAGCCGGCAACGCCGCACGCCAAGCGAGCGACGTGAATTCTCTCTGGTGTCACGGGATGCGTCTACTTAACGTTCGCCGAATATTTATATTAATATTTCAAATTTGTGAATCCTTGTATTTGAGAATTTAAAATAGATTCTATAGAAGTTCTGGGAATCCTATAAACCAGCAATCATCACGCATGCGAAATGAAGAAAAAAGAAATGGCGGTTGAAAAGTCTAATGGCATACACACCTATCGTGAAATATACTTTAGCAAATAGACTGCCCGTCTCTCAGTTCATCGCCGATCGCCAGTTCCGTGTAATAAAGTGATATTTATTGAAAATTGATAATTTTTTGATGATCTGTATAAATTTTTCAAGGTATTTAAATCATGTAGGTACCTACCATGTAGCAGCTTTCTCGTGAGTAAAAGAAATATTTTGATTCAATATAAATACTTTATTGAAAGGTAGGTAAATTAGGGGATCCTTAAGTAGACGGGTCCCGCCATTTCATGCATTGCGAGAGCGGCATTGCCGGACGGTGGTTATTGCTCTGGGGGCCTGTCTGAACTGACCTACAGGGCAGGTCAGGTCAGGCAGCCCTGTAGGCCAGGAAGGTCAGGTCAGGTAGGACCCTAGAGTCATAAGCACCGTCCGGCATCTACTTAAGGATCGCCGGTAAATTATATGCAAAGTGGTTCTTTATCCTTTTCAAAGCTTTTAAAAGGCTGTTCATTTTGGCGTAGGAAATCTCACTTTCTTCACAACCTTGGAATCTTCTACAGCAAATGGAGGTCTAAGGCTAATTGGGGCGGCATATGATACTTCTTTGTCCACCTCTTGATTTTTCAGTTTTTTTTGTTGTCTTTTTCTCCTATCAGATGATGGATCAAAATATTTTTGGGATCGTCTGCTTTTATTATGCATATAAACAGAATAATTGGGAAGCTTTCATTGATGTGTCCAGCCAATTTTTATTTTTTAGTAGCAATCTTTTTTCTTCTGTTAGCGGTTGACCATTTTGGTTTAAGTCTCTTATAAAATTCAACACCCTTCCAATTACTTTATGACTGTGAGGCCAAAGTGTCATCTGAATAGCTGATTATATTTCCACAGCTATTTAAGTAAAACAGATCAATTATAAAAATTGTCAACAGAATCGGCCCTAATATTATGCCCTGCGGTACACCATATTCCACTTTTGTAAACCCACTAATTTGGTCTCCTATTTTTACGCTCTGGTTTCTATTATTCAAATAACTCCCAATTTTATTACATTACCCCTCATTCCAATGTAGCTATATATATATATATATATATATATATATATATATATATATATATATATATATATATATATATATATATATATATATATATATATATATTGTGGCGGTGGTTCCGACCGCAGTGTTTCCGTCAACACTACTCTATGTTTCTGACAGCTAAACGTTGCGTTACGTTATTCGACAGCAAGCTGTCAAGAACTACTATATAAGAGACACCAGGGATCTCTCTCTCTCTCTCCTCGCTACCAACCGACATAGTGAAGATACGTCTCTCCACGCTCGGTCAGTTATCTGTTATGTGCTGTCTGTGATTGTTTTATAGTTAAATGTATAGTTTATACAGTTAGTGAAATAATAAAGTATATTAAATGTTTACGTATGGATTTAATATCAACAAGTGCAATTAACATCCATATTGGTGACCCCGTGCCGCAAGCCGAAGATGCCCAGCCTGATGTTCCAGCCAACGTCGCCTAACTTCCACGCACGTGCTCATGCCTACAGAAAACGAATATCTAAACAGGTCAGTCTTTTCTAATTTAAAAATTATCTGATTTTTTTCACAATGGCCGAAGATTCTTCAAGCAGCAATATCATGGCAAGGGTTGCAATAAAATTACCTCCTATATGGAGACGTAACGTGAAAATCTGGCAAATGCAGGTTGACGCCCAGTTTGATATATCGCAGATCAGTTCTGAAAAGACAAAATTCAGTCATGTACTCGCTATACTCGATCCTGATGTCGCAGAGTCAATTTCAGATTTTTTAACCCAACCATTATCATCAACCCCCTATTCAGATCTAATGAAACGTCTTTTATTAGAATTTGAAGAGTCCGATAGTCGCAAACTAAATAAACTTTTAACAGAATTAGAATTAGGCGACAGAAAACCATCGCAACTTTTACGCGAAATGAAGTTTTTAGCCGGTAGTCAGATTGGAGAAAATTTCCTTAAAATTTTATTTCTACAACGTTTACCAGTCAACGTTCGTTCAATTTTGGCTTTGAGCAACGATTCTCTAGAAAATTTGTCGGTTACAGCAGACAAAATCGTGGAATTTTCCGGAGATAAATACAACGTGGCTGAAATTCAGTCACGCGAGCCCGACAAGCTAGCCAAATTAAAAACGCAATTAGAGAAGCTAACAGCATCAGTCAACGAATTGCGAACGCGTTCCCGATCTACCTCCCGAGAAAGACCCAAGCTTTCTCGAAATTCCATAACCGCAAATTCCTCAACCTCCACGTGTTGGTATCATGAACGATTTGGCAACAAGGCCAAACGTTGCATCCAACCTTGCAATTTTAAAGCAAAACATGTGTCGGAAAACTAATAAGGCACTCCCTCCACGCGGCAGGAGACGAGAGCCACCTAACACGCCGCCTTTTTATTTTTGATAGACGCTCCAATATGAAATTTCTAATCGACTCTGGAGCGGATATTTCAGTTATTCCACCCACTCACGACCAACGGAAATTTCAATCGAAACGCACCTTGTATGCTGCAAACGGGACCCCTATTCATACCTATGGCGAACAATTATTAGATTTGGATCTAGGTTTACGCCGTAGGTTCTGCTGGCCCTTCACACTTGCCGATATCAAGCAACCAATTATAGGCGCTGATTTTCTAGCAGAGTTTGCTTTACTGGTGGATATGAAACATAGACGTTTAATCGATACAAAGACAAACCTCTCTAAGGCCGGTGCTAACCCACCACCAGGATTTAATTCTAAAATTCATCTCGTAGACCCGACACACCAGTACTTCAAATTGCTACAACAATTTCCTGACCTTTTTAAGGAAACTTCTTCTAGCAACCTTCCAGAGGTTGAGTTCTTCCATACTATAAGTACGGAAGGACCACCTGTCACTGCAAAAGCTAGAAGATTGCCCCCGGAAAAGCTAGCTCAAGCAAAGCTAGGATTCCAGCACATGATGGACTTGGGAATTTGTAGACCCTCCAAAAGTCCATGGTCAAGCCCCCTCCACATGGTGCAAAAAAAGGATGGCTCATGGAGACCATGTGGGGATTACCGAGCACTAAACGCTAAAACAATCCCAGACAAATATCCCATTCCAAATTTGCAGGATTTTAATGCCCAGTTAGAAGGCAAACGTATTTTTTCAAAATTAGATATCATTCGCGCTTTCCATCACATCCCAGTAGCACCTCAAGATATTCCCAAAACAGCAGTCATAACTCCATTTGGGTTATTCGAATTTGTTAAAACCCCATTTGGCCTTCGTAATTCAGCACAAACATTTCAAAGATATTTACATTCAATTTTAAGACATCTTGACTTTGCCTACTCCTATCTTGACGATATTCTCGTTGCATCAGCCTCTGAAAAAGAACATCAAGAGCATCTAGCAAAACTTTTTCAGACACTTCAAGACAACGGCATCCGTATCAATTCATCCAAATGTGAATACGGAGTGGCCGAAATTTCATTTTTAGGTTTTCGTGTAAATAAATCTGGATTATTTCCACTTCCTGAACGCATCAAAGCTATTACCGACCTACCTCTTCCCGATACCATTGAAAAACTCAGAAGATTTCTAGGTCTCATAAATTTCTACCGTCGTTCTCTTCCACGTGCTGCGGAAATTCAGCAACCACTATTCGACCTCTGCCAGAATCCCAAAAAACGCGACAAACGTAAAATCGAGTGGACTCCTCAGACTCGAGAAGCATTCGAACGTTTGAAAGAGGCACTAAAAAACGCTACACTAATAGCTCATCCGTCTTCTTCGCTACCACTGATTCTCCATGTCGATGCTTCTGATTATGCCGTAGGCGCTTCCCTCCAACAACTACGTGATCAAACACTAGAACCCCTAGGCTTCTACTCTAAAAAGCTTACTTCAGCCCAAAAATCTTACAGCACCTACGATCGCGAACTTCTAGCTGCTTATCAGGCAGTTAAATACTTTAGATATACCCTAGAAGGTCGCCATTTCACCATTTATACGGACCACAAACCTTTGACATACGCTTTTGAACAACGCGTCGATAAAGCATCCCCAAGGCAACTACGACATTTAGACTTCCTAGGTCAATTTACCACAGACATTCGCTACATACCAGGTCCTACAAACATTCCCGCAGACTATTGTTCTCGCATTGAAACAATTTCACTTTCTTCCACTGTGTCACTCCAAGAAATTGCGCAAGCTCAGTCATCTTGTGAGGAACTCAAACACCTTCTGCAGTCTAAATCTTCCTCATACAAATTTCAAAACATGCCTCTTGACAACGGAATGAATCTTATTTGCGATTCTTCTTCAAAGAAACTTCGCCCATTCATTCCGCTCAAATTTCGCCGAAAGATTTTCGATTCTATCCACAATTTATCTCACCCAGGCATATCAGCTTCAGTCGATCTGGTCCAGGATAGATTTTGTTGGCCCAAATTGAAACGCGATGTAACTCTTTGGTCTAAAACTTGCATTCCCTGCCAGAAAGTCAAGATATGGAGACACACTTCCAGTGCCATTGGACAATACACCCCAGCCATGAGAAGATTCTCACATATAAATGTTGACATTGTGGGACCATTACCAGCATCACAAGGTCAACGCTATCTGTTAACAATAATAGACAGATTTTCTCGATGGCCCGAAGCAATTCCATTGTCAGATATTACAGCAGAAACAGTAGCGAACACTATTTTATCATGCTGGATCTCTCGTTTCGGTGTTCCGCAATACATCACCACAGACAGAGGTAAACAATTCGATTGCCACCTTTTCACACACCTCACTAAAACACTAGGTGCAGACCACATCAAGACCATAGCTTACCACCCAGCAGCAAATGGTGTAATCGAGAGATGGCATAGAGTTCTGAAACAGGCCTTGAAAGCTCATATGGACGAAAACTGGGTCGCTAAATTGCCAATTGTGTTACTAGGACTCAGATCGTACATAATTCCAGAATATCGCTCAACACCCGCTGAAATAGTCTACGGAGAATCAATCAAACTTCCCACCGACTTTTTCAACAGCACACAAGCTCATGATGTTCCATCACTTATATCTCAGCTGAAAGAAGACATAAGGAAACTTCGACCAGTACCTTTTAAACATCATACTGCAAAAAAGGTATTTGTCCATCCTAAGCTTATGGAAGCTCCTTTTGTTTTTGTTCGCATTGATATTCCGCGAAAAACCCTCGAACCAGTTTATGACGGCCCCTTTGAAGTGTTATCCCGAACTGACAAAGTCTTCAAAATCAAGAAATCACACGGAGAAGAGACAATTTCTGTTGACCGTCTTAAACCCGCATTCATTCTTTGTGATAACGAACAGACAACTTTCCAGCCTCAGAGACATCCTAGTGAAACTGAAAGTGACAGTGAAAGTCCAACACCTAGTGAAAGTGACAGTGAAGTTCCCGTTCCCGTTCAAACTACACGCCATGGACGTAGAGTTCGATTTCCACGAAGATACTTGAACTAATAGCGTTGCCACTGAGAGGGGAGTATGTGGCGGTGGTTCCGACCGCAGTGTTTCCGTCAACACTACTCTATGTTTCTGACAGCTAAACGTTGCGTTACGTTATTCGACAGCAAGCTGTCAAGAACTACTATATAAGAGACACCAGGGATCTCTCTCTCTCTCCTCGCTACCAACCGACATAGTGAAGATACGTCTCTCCACGCTCGGTCAGTTATCTGTTATGTGCTGTCTGTGATTGTTTTATAGTTAAATGTATAGTTTATTCAGTTAGTGAAATAATAAAGTATATTAAATGTTTACGTATGGATTTAATATCAACAAGTGCAATTAACATCCATATATATATATATATATATATATATATATATATATATATATATATATATATATATATATATATATATATATATATATATACATATACATATATATATATATATATATATATATATATATATATATATATATAATATATATATATATATATATATATATATATATATATATATATATATATATATATATATATATATATATATATATATACATATATATATATATATATATATATATATATATATATATATATATATATATATATATATATATATATATATATATATATATATATATATACATACTATTCAGTTTTTGTGACGGTAATAGCGTTATTTACTTAAAAAATTGTGGGAAAGCCGTCAGTTGCAAAATAAAACTCTTTATTAAATGCCGAGCTTTCGGAAAAGTTATTCCATTCTCAAGGCTACAACATGGAAAGAAAAAAGTTTACAATTTACATAGGAAAAATATAAAAGTTTAAAACACTTACATATAACGTGAGTTTTACTATAACTAATTATGGAATAACAAACATGAAAAAAACCTTTTTGTAAATTTGACTGAATTTGAAAAGTGCCAAACTGACATATGAAGCTAACTATTGTGTATTTGAATTTGTTTTTTGTTTTTGTCTAGGAAATATAGATAGGGGTAGTGATTATCTAGTAAAATATATAGGGTTATAGGTAGGTATATAGGGGTAGTTATTATCTTTCTTTAAGTTTATTAAAATTCTTCTAAACACATTCTTTTATTACTTAGATTTCACAGTGTAAAATAGAAACATTACTAAAATTATGCGTCCAGTGTCGAGATTATGTTCAGACAGAGCGCATGTTCTTTTTTGTAAACGTATGTTACTTTTGTGCAGTGTTAAACAAGCAGGGTCCTTAAAGATAGATTAACACCACACAAAAGTGACATATGTTTACAAAAAAGAACTTGCACTCTGTCTGAACATAATCTCGACACTGGCCACAATATAAATTTTAGTAATGTTTCTATTTTACACTGTGAAACCTTAAGTAATAAAAGAATGTGTTTAGAAGAATTTGAAATCACTTTTAACGACAATTTAATAAACTTAAAGAAATATAATAATTGAAGAAATCACTACCCCTATTTATACTTCCTAGACAAAAACAAAAAACAAATTCAAATTCACAATAGTTAGCTTCATATGTCAGTTTGGCACTTTTTAAATTCAGTCAAATTTACAAAAAGGTTTTTTTCATGTTTGTTATTCCATAATTAGTTATAGTAAAACTCACGTTATATGTAAGTATTTTAAGCTTTTATATTTTTCCTATGTAAATTTTTCTTTCCCACAATTTTTTAAATATATATATATATATATATATATATATATATATATATATATATATATATATATATATATATATATATATATATATATATATATATATATATATATATATATATATATATATATATATATATATATATATATATATATATATATATATATATATATATATATATATGTATCACACCGATAACTCAAAAAATAATGGGCTGATTTTGATCAAATTTGGTACATACCTTCCTTTTGCAAGTGGCTTGGATAAGTTCGTTAGTCAGGAAAATCGACCCAGGTTTTCCTGTAAAATTTTGTGTTTTCTTTCGAAAAAAATTTATATTTCTGGAAATAACAAAGTAAGGGCAACTAGTTTCTGTCACAAAGAGTATTGTATGTGCCAAAATTTAGATCTCTATGTTAAAAGACAAAAAAGTTAGAGGCAAATTAATTTTTAATAAATAAATCTGATTGAAGAAAGTTAAAACGTCAAAATTGAGGATTTGGTAGGAGTACCTACGAATATGAGTGAAAAATACGACAAGAAATGACTAACAAGCTCCTAGATATGTGTCTAAGTTTATTTCATTAAAGTATGAGCAAAAAATCCATTGTAAATCAAAATTGTTTTATGTAAATACTAACGCTAGACGCTTAACATGTATTACGAGATATACCTGCTAGCTGCTTGTACATATAGTAGCGGCGTTGCCCAGTTGGGTGAACCGTGTACATTTGATAGTCGACTTCGACATTACGAGTTTGAATCCTAGTTAGTGACTTTACTTTTTTTCAATTAAAAAAATAAATCTCGTTTCACTTTAACGTTATCTAATCAGATTGTTGTTATTCCAATGAATTTTTTAGCAAGTTTTTGTATAAAAAAATAGTTTGATAAAGGGGAGATGCAGGTTATAAGACTTAATTCAATTTGAATAGCATATCTGGTTGTTTGTTCTTGCCCTAACTAAGTGAAATCGTTCCATAGTTAATATAGTCGTAGACTTTTCCCGAGGCTTAACAAGTGCTTGTTTTAGTGAATTTTCTTTAAAAAAAAATCACTAATGAGGAGATCCCGACTTTTAAATTTAGAAAAAAATTCCTTGAAATGAGCGCGAACTAGGCCCCCTAGATCCAGGGTCAGATTCAATTATATATATATATATATATATATATATATATATATATATATATATATATATATGTATAAAGGGTGAACCATTTACCAAAATTGGCAACTTTTAGGCAAAGAGCCTGAAAGAAATACAGATTATGTAAAGAGTGTTCTGCAAACCCTAAAGTTTCAGCTTCAACAATTATTGCCCTTTATTTTAATAAAATATTTCCAGAAAATTCATTTCAAATTGACACTTTATCTGATGTTTTGGCAGTAGTTTTAGTTAAGTTTATGGTTTAACGGTCTATATTTTTTTGCTAATTTTCGTAGATATAATTCGTTAATGGGGAGACCGTGGCTTTTGAATTCTAAAGATTTCTTCAAATGAGTGCAAACTAGGCTCCTAGAATCTAGAATCCATAGCCGGTTTACTTTCTGTTTACATATATACAGGGTGACGCATTTCTACGGAAGAGCTCAATATAATTGTTATTATGCAAGATACGAGAAAAAATTGTATACGTTACTTATATGGTGTCTTGAGCTACATCTTATAAAATTATTTTGACAATCACAGGCTGGCCCATAAGTCGTTGGTGATACCTACAATTATTTTTTTTTACATTCCTTATTGCATTTTTCATCGAAATATGATGCATGTTTGTTAAAAAAACCGAGACGCAGTAAGACCGTTTTGGTAGCGTATTTTCATTAAATGCTTCTAAATTCAATAACTCAATTTGCTATTAACCTAAGGTTCGTCGGCTAGGAAACGAGTTTTTTCGGAAACATTTAAAGTTTATTTTCGGATTTTTTTTTATATTTTCAACCAAGTTGTTTTAATAAAATATGGTACATTGTTTCTACTATATAGGTTTGATGCCTGCCTGTATTAAAGAGACGTATTTGCTATTAAAAACATTTAAATGAAAATTCACTTCCGTAACGCATTTGCTGCTGTCAGCTATTGTAATACACTATGTGAAAAGCTATTGTAATAATTCAAAGTTGCCGCGTATCCCCTCTTCTACCGATGTAGGACGTCGGGCGCATGACTGCGTCTGGCTGCGGCGCGCGGCGCTTGGCATCAGCAAATCAGCATTGAACTAATGGTCTAAAACTATCGATAGTTGGCACTATCGATTATATTCGATATTTGGTCACTTTACTATCGATAATTATCGATAGATTTCGATATTCGATAGTCAGAAAAAAATTTAAAAAAACCATTAAATAAATAAAAAATTGGACTTTATTTATTTTTATGCAAAAAAACAATCATGTTGACTTTTTCAGATTTAAGTCTCGATCGCCGATCGGAGATTATTAGGCCCGTGGAACTAAACATTCTCTCACTGTCCACTGAGGTAGCGGGGACACAAAAGTATTTTTTTGATAATATATTTAATGGGTACAACTCATTCCCAGTTATCTATAACATAAAAAATGAATTAATAAATTATCAATGACTTTATGTTTCGTTATTACTTTCCAAAAAGCAAGAGGATCGGTGCTATCGGGAGTGTTTTGTCTCTCTAAGTATTGTCGTTTAGTAACAATTAAATCTGCTGTCACTGACTTTACTTTCTCACTTAGTCTTTGCTGCAAAAATCCAAAAAGGCCTGGGCTCGAATTGCTAGTACTGCTACTGCTACATGGAGTTAAATTTCTTTGGTCCAAGTTTAAAGGTTCAGATGTTGGGTTCCCATAATTTGCATCTTTCTGGTTTTTTTGCGAAATACTGTACATATCAGTATCAAGAAGGGCAGCCGTTGCATTGGCATTTTCTGTACTTCGAAATCCTTCTTTCTTGAACCGAGGGTCCAAAAGTGTGGTAAATCTAGGAATTGACCTCAATTCATAAGGGGCCAATCTTTTCTGCACTGACGCTGCCAGATTTGTACAAAAAATTTTCCCATCTTCTGTTGCCAATACAGTTAGAGAATGGTTCAGGAAATTTTGAATTCCGAAGGTTATTGGTATTATCAGTGATGTGGTCACATAGGTATTTCCTGCAATAATAAAAAATATGTAAATGACTAAGTACACGTGTTCAAATTTTCAAGAATGACATATTTTGTTTATTTAAAACAATACATACCTGAGATTTTTTTAGTCGCCTCTTGAAAACAACTTAGGACTTTCTCAATGTCTGCCAAAATTGTCAGGTCATCAACTGTGAGAGGTTGAGGAGCTTTCCGCAGTTTTAATAGAGCACGACCAAGAGCATCGTTAGTTTGTAATACCCTCTGAATCATAAAGAATGTACTATTCCAACGGGTCTGGACCTCTTGAATAAGCTTGAGGGGTTCTTTGACATTCTGTTCCTTTTTAAACATGTCCATTGCTAAAGGGCTACTTTTAAAAAACGTCACAATATCCTTTACTTTCTTCAGAATGTCCTGAACCAGCTTGAGGTTGTCCTGCACTACCAAATTAAGAGTGTGCGCATAGCAGGGTAAATGTTTGATCTTCAGTAGAGTATACATTTTGATCATGTTGGCTGCGTTGTCTGTTACTATACAGGTAACTTTACTACTTATCTGCCATTCCTCAAAAATATCTGTCATAGTAGCTGCAAGATTTTCTGACGTATGATTTATACCATTTGGTAGAGGTTTTGTTGATAATACACGTGATTTTAAATTAAAATGTTCATCCACATAGTGACAGGTGACTGTAAGATATGATTCTGTCGCAACAGATGTCCATGAATCTGTGGTTATTGCAACAAAGTCAATTTCACATAGTTCATTTTTTAATTTTGTGTATTTTTCTAAATACGCTTCTTTGAGAATATTACCCAGTATATAAGGACTTGGCAGTTTATATCTGGGATCTAATAAAGCAATTAACTTTTTGAAACCTGCATCATTAACAATTGTAAAAGGTTGAAAATCTAAAGTTATCATGTCCAGTACTGCCTTGTCCAAATGTTTCTTCCTTTGGGATGTATCATCGTAATATACACCTCGCTTAATAAAATGATCCATGGATGCGATACTCGAACGTGCAGAGGAAGAAGTACTATTAGAATTAGAACTAGCACCAGCGCTGGCATTAACACTATCAACAGAAGTGAGATTTTCACTAGTATTTTCACTCAAGATTGAATGAAATCTTTTTAAATGATCACTTAAATTACTTGTGTTTCCACTAGTCTTATACTCTTTCCCGCATGTAATGCATTTTGCAAGTTTTCGATCACTTGATCTTTTGAAATACTTCCAAACAATAGAGTACTTCCTTCGTTTATTCTTGGGTTTAGTGGTCAAATCTTCACTATCTGCACTTGCACCAGCGGTAACGGTTTCAACTTGAATTACGCTAGAATCATCAGATCCTGAACTTGTTTCTAAAAAATATGTTTGTAAATAAATACAGAGAAAAGCTAGTTTAGGTAAGCTACTTTTTACAAACTTTAGAAACTATACCCATATACTAGGTTTATATTTATACAAACATACCTTTATTATTTTTTGTCCCAGATCGAACAATGAATTTCTCCATTTCCAATAATTTTCCTTAAATATTTTTTAAACAGAGTGATCTGCTCACTTTATATAGTATATAATATATAGGTATAAACTGTAAATATAAATGTTAAATGTAGATTGTTTGTGTTTCCGTTACGAAACAAAAGACAAATGACAAATGACAATTCATATTAATGTCACGTGACAGTTGACAGAACAAACGAAAGTCAAAAGTCCCACAGTCCCACAGAACATATACGTCCCCAGATTTCGGCGCGAAATTCAAGCTGTTCTTGGACTATTTGCATGTCGCTAAGATAAGCGCGCGTATGAGTTTGGGTGTGGCTCCACCTGCAGTTACTCTATGATATTTGCTATTAATACTCACAAGATTAAGTTGTTTTTTGTGGAAACTTCAATCCCAGGCGAAAAATAAAACTATCGGAAACTATCGCGATAGTTATAAAAAGTATCGATATTATTCGCTAGTCAGAACTATCGATTGTTATCGATAGGGCTATCGATGGTTTTAAACCTCTACATTGAACAATGATCGCTAGAACTAGTTGTTGATGTTGATAATTTACAGTTATATTATATTTGTTACTTTGTTTTACGTTAATAGAAACTATAAAACTAATACGAGTCTTAATAAATTACCGGACAAACGAATTATTACATGACGTTGCGGGTGTGAATAAAGAACTGTGTGTAAAAGTATCAACTAATTACATAAAAATTCTCTAATTTCAATGGAAGCCATTAAACAAAGTTAAAACATTTGCTGTTTAAGGACATCAAAGTAAAGTAAATACAATAAGGCGATAAATAAAGTAAATTACGCGCGGGAATTATACTTTCCGTGTAAATTCAGTGCTAATAAATAAATACTAATAAATTACAATTAAAATAATAGTGACGTGTCTTATCTTTTAAAAAGGCAAAATGGCGTCAAGTCATAATGGGATTGAATCGTTATAATTGGAGGGAAACGTTGCCGAAAATTGGAAACTGTTCAGGGAAAGGTTTAAAATATACGACAAAAAGTCAGATCAAATAAAATGTGCAATGCTACTTCATTTCATAGGGGAACAGGCATATAAAGTGTACACAACATTCACATTTAATGAACAAGAAGAAAATAAACTGAACCAACAGAGTGGGTTAATGTACTTGTAATGGTAGCGAAACCAAATGGAGATCTTCGCATATGCTTAGATTTTAGATCCGAAAGATTTGAACAAGGCAATAATTAGGCAGCATTTTCAAATACCATTAGAACGCAAATGGCTGGCAGTAAATTCTTCAGCATGTTTGATGCATCATCAGGTTTTTACCAGATTAAATTAGACAGAGAGAGCGCTAAGCTGTGCACTTTCAGTACACCATTTGGAAGATATAAATTCAATCCTCTTCCATATGGAATAATATCAGCACCTGAAGTGTTCTATGAACGATTCAGTAGCTTATTTAACATTCGTGGAGTTGGAGTTTATTTATATCGATGATATAATAGTTTATGGAAAAACTAGACAAGAACATGACAAAAGGTTGCAACAGGTTCTTGAAATAGCCAGAAATAAGATTAAATTCAATTTGAGTAAGTGCAACTTAGGTTTAAACAAATTAAAATACATGGATCATGTGATCAGTGATCATGGTACTTCCATCGATGAAGACAAATTAAGGGCAATAACAAATTTTCCAAAACCAACTAACAAGCAGCGAAACTAGTCTCAAACGTTGAAGAACATCCAGAATTCACAAAAGCCACTTGTTCGAGTTAGCTTACACGCTGGCTACGTCCTTCACATACAAAAACGAAAACCAACGGTGAAGCTAGAGAAGTAGTCTCCAAGTCTGTATGTAGTATGGACCACTTTCACCAAGTAAGGGTAACAACAATCAATGAATTACAAAGATTATTGGGTACTCTGGTCTACGTGTCCAAATTTATACCAGGGTTTGCAACTGATACAGAACCACTTAGACAATTACTTCGTAAAGGAAATGAGTTTATATGGGATGAAATTCAGGATAGAGCTTTTGAAATTATTAAAAATAAAGTAACTTCTAGTCCAGTTTTAAAACACTATAATGTTAGTGAAGTTGTTTCAGTAGACAGCTCACAAAGTGGTTTAGGAGCAGTGTTGCCCCAAGGGAGTTTGCCATGTGCTTATGCTTTGAAATCTCTCAAGTGAGACACATAAACGTTATGCATAAATCAAAAAAGAAACCCTAGTGATTCGTTTTGGTCTAGAGCACTTTCACACATACATTTACGGAAAGCAAGTAATTGTAGAAACTGACCACAAGCCACTGATCGCGATATTTGAAAAACCATTACACAAAATGCCTCCAAGACTACAAAGGATGATGTTACAAATACAAAAATAAGAGCCTCGGTGGTTCAGGTGCAAGAACGTGTGCCTCTGAACCGAAAGGTACTGGGTTCGATTCCAGGGTTCTCCTTTCACTTTTTCAGTACAAACTGTAACATTGACATCAACTGAGGTTCTGGCATTGTATTTGAGCAAGTTGAATGTCTGCATGTTCCGCCCTTCGGAGGGGGCGTAAAGCTGTTGGTCCTGTGTCCATGCGATATTGTGCACGTTAAAAGATCCTTATCATCCTTACAGAAAGACAGGAGGTTCGGCAAAATTTCCAGGATAGTGAGGTGAAACTGCTCCCTGGCGTCAGTGATTGGACATAGTCACGGAAATAGGCCGACGTGAAAGAAACAAAACACACATAAATACAAAAATATGATGTATTAAAGCACAAACCAGATAAAGAATTAATAGTTGCTGACATGTTATCCAGAGCCTACTTAACAGAAAATGAATATGATGAACTAGAGAGCGAAATTGAAGGACAAGTATGTTTGATCGAACAATAAATTAATGCTACCGATAAAAAATTAACTGAAATAAAACTTGAAACTGAAAAGACAGTGAATTACAAGAACTAATCAAGGTTATAATTGCAAGGTGGCCAGCCAGAAAAAAAGTTTTTTATATTGAGTTTTCTGTTGTAAGGTGCTTCTACTACCGTTTCTTGTATGTTTAGTTTCTATATCAATGGCACGATATTGAATTATATTGCTGCAAGGTGGAATAAACTTGAAAGAAAATTGCTTAAAATGTTTGTTTATTATTTTTGTCGAACTTTACAAATAAAAAAAGTTACAGAGGTAAAAGCTGATGTGAATTAGCCTGTACTTAGGAAACACTATATGAATGATATGCTATTCAAAAACTGGACAGTTAAATCACCATAAAAAAAATATAAGCAAAGTTTACTTTTCATGAACTGCAAACAAGTTTAAAAATGGCGTCTGTGGGAAAAATATCTGAATATTGTGCTCGGTATGTAAATGAGTTTTGTGGAGAAAAGGTTATTGGCTGTAATGGAACGTGTGCTGGCTGGTTTCACTTAGAATGTGTGAGCTTAAACAATACAGCGTTATATTAACCTGTAAAACAATTAAATGGTTTTGTGATGCATGTTATGATACAAGTGAGGTTATCAACGGACAATTGATACAGAAACTTGCGGATAATGTACATACCTTAACCAGTGAACTCCAGAATATTGTTGAAGAAAAAATAGATGATCTATAGATAGTGCCTCTGAGTAACTGATAGCTGAAAATGCATTAAGCATTCATGTCAAAAGCAGCTCAGATTGTGATGCAAAAACAATGCGAAAACAGCTGAAAGACGCCATCAAGCCCGAGACTTTGAAAATTGGAGTAGGGAAAATGCGTACCATTAAACAAGATAACATAGTAATTGAAGGTTTGACGAAAAACGATTCACAAACACTGCAGATGGAGATACAAAAATCGCTTGGAAAACAAGTTCAAAAAAAAAAAAGTTGAGGTTAAAGATGCTAGAATGAAGAGACCCCGCATCAAAATAGTTGGTATCGAGGATATGTTATTGAGAGTGAGCTACATGCAATAATCGGCAAACAGAACAAAGAATTGAGTGCCACTGATGACAAAATTAATGTGATCAGTATGTATGACAGTAAGTACAACAAATCAGCAATAATTGAAGTAACACCAGATGAAATTACAGTTGTTGAAGAGAGGATGAAGTATATGTAGTTTTTGAGCACGTGAGTCTGATTTGATGCTACAAATGTAACAATTATAATCACTTAGCTCAAAATTGTACAAGTGAGAGAACATGTGGAAGGTGTGGCTGTTCTGATCACGTAACTAAAGATTGCGGGGATGGTCGACTTAACCGCAACCGGAATTGACCAAAACGGCGCACACTACAAGAAAGCTTATATTATGTAGAGTAATAATGTGAAAGAAAATTTACGGAAAAATCATAAATAACAGAATAATTGAGAAATGAAGTTCTCAAAAATGTCTGATTTTAACGTTTCGAACTGTCAATTTACAGCAGCGTTGCCACATTTAATATTTAATCCCAAGTGTGTTTTGCCGCTTTAACGAAATGAGAGATCTAAAATGCTTTTTACACACACTCCTGCCGACCTGACCTTCTGGACCTAACAACACCGTCTATCTGCAATTTAATCCCGAGTGTTTGGCCGCTTTAACGAAATAAAAGATCTAAAATGCTTTTTACACACACTCCTGCCGACCTGACCTTCTGGACCTGACAACACCGCCTATCTGCATGAAATATCACAACGAAACAACAGTCATAACCTCAGGTGCAAAAATATACGTTTTTGTTGCAAATAGAAACGTTTTCATTGCGTTTATCATTGAAAGGTTATTAAAAACGAAATATACCACATTGTTTAACTTTATTAAGGTATGTACAACTGTTTTTAGGTTATATTCTATTATAATCATGTTAATATGTAGTTGTGGTTAAGTCGACCGTTCGCAATATTCCTCTTCTGAAGTCAAGCACTGTGTTAATTGCATAAAAACTAATCAGCATATGAAGCTTAATCTGGACACTAACCACACAGTATTCGATAGAACGTGCAAGGTTTATCAACATGAAGTGGAAATGTATAAAAAAAGAACGGACTATGAGATGCAAACAATATAGCAATTAAATAGTATTATTTACAAAATTGCCAAAGTATTATGGTCTTATATTAACAAGTTGAGGATGGTTCATGATCTTCCTGAGGCTATGTATTATGATGATGTTAGGAGTGATTCTTTGCATGATTCGGTGGGTCTTTTTGCTAGTTTTTTCTCATCTGTGTATGAGGGTCAAGCTGAGAGTGTCTGTCCCGATCCTCTTTTGCGTGAGTTGGTAAATATGACTGTGCCTAGTGTTACTTCTGCTGATATCATTGATCGTATCTGCAGTGTGAAAGATAAATTTACTTACGGTCCAGATGGAATCCCCTCCCATCTGTTAAAATCTTGTGCCTTCACCTTGGGAATTCCACTGAGGATTCTCTTTAACGGGTCTTTGTTGTCTGGCGAGTTTCCACATGTTTGGAAACATTCTTATTTGATGCCCTTTCATAAGTAGAGACCAAAGCCTTTGGTTACTAATTATAGAGCTGTTTGTATTCAGTCAGAGATACCCAAACTTCTTGACTTTGTTGTCTCTAGACATATAACTTGGGAATGCAGACATGTTTTCGTCGAACAGCAGCATGGTTTTCTTAAAGGAAGATCTACAACAACCAACCTTCTTCTTTACCAGAATGTATTGGTCTCAGCTTTGGAGGATGGGTTACAGGTTGATTCAGTGTATACAGATTTCTCCAAAGCGTTTGATAAGGTCAATCACGCCTTATTATTGTCAAAACTTGCATTGTTGGGTTTTAATGCCAATTTGTTGTCTTGGGTGCGCAGCTTCCTTACCGGTAGGTCCCAGAGTGTAAAGATCAGAAACTTCATTTCTGATAGTATTACTGTTTCTTCAGGAGTTCCTCAGGGTTCACATTGTGGACCAGTCTTCTTTAATTTTTTTATCAACGATATCATACATTCACTTAAGCATAGTCAGATTTTGATGTTTGCTGATCATATCAAAATTTTCAAGATTGTCCGTTCCAGACAGGACGCTTTACTTTTACAGGAAGACTTAAATCGTTTTGCTCGGTGATGTGGTGACAATCTTCAGACTCTGAATGTTGATAAGTGTTTCTGCATTACATTCACTAGAGCTCAGTTTCCCATTGACTTTGTGTATTTCATAGGCTCTTACAGAGGAAGGAAATGATTAAAGACTTGTTCATTGTATTGAATAGGGAATTATCTTTTAAGGATCACATAGAATACATAGTGTCTAAAGCATATAAAATGTTAGGATTTATTCATGGATCAAATCTGGATTTTTCATGCAATAGCTTGAGAAGACTGTATTGTGGTCTCGTTCGCTCTTTGTTGGAATGCTCTTCTGTACTCTGGAGTCCGAATTACAATATTTATATGAATCAGATTGAGGCCATACAAAATAGATTCTTGAGAATTTGTGCTTACGGAATGGGCTTGCAGAGAAATGATCTTAACTTTTCTTATTTGCGGAATCGGTTGCACTTGCAGTCACTCAGTGGTAGAAGGATTGTCAGTGACGTTTGTTTTCTGCATAAATTATTAGTGAATAAAATTGATAGTCCTTCTTTGCTTGAGTTAGTCTCTCTAAGGATTTCGGACCGCACGAGAGCAAGGGAGGTTTTCGTGGTTCCCTTCCATCGGACCAATTATGGCTTTTTTGGTCCAATGTCGAGAGTAGCGAGAGCTGCAAATGAATATTCGGAGCTCTTGGATATGTTTAATGATTCTGACAGTTCAATTAGAGGCATTTTGAGAGGTGTTTTTGATTGAATTGTCGTACTGGTTATGTTTTACTTTTTTGTTATGTTCTCGTATTGAGATTTTATAGGTTATAGGTTATTTAAGACTACTGTAGTTTTAGATGTTCTTATTATTATTGTAAATGGTTGATCCGTTGAATAAATAAATTAAATTAAATAATAAATAAATTAAATATATATATATATATATATATATATATATATATATATATATATATATATATATATATATATATATATATATATATATATATATATATATATATATATATATAATTATATTATAATTAGCTATATATACATATATATATATATATATATATATATATATATATATATATATATATATATATATATATATATATATATATATATATATATATATATATATATATATATATATATATATATATATATATATATATATATATATATATATATAGCTAATTTTGACGAGTTCTGTCATTTTATCTCAGATAGGCAGCCAGCAATTATGTGTCTTAACAGAAACACATCTCACAGACGGAATTGAGGATAAAGAAGTAAACATCAAGAACTGTTCGATACTAGGGGTATCCAATTCACAGGTAACAGGTGGTGTTTTGCTACATTAGAAACGATGTTAAGTACAGTATGCTAATAGACTTGTGCTGTGCCGCAAAAGTACTGGATCTTATTGTGTAAGGTAACATTAAATAATAAAATTGTAACTTTATGCGATCCTTAAGTAGAGGGGTCCCGTCATTTCATGCGTGGCATTGCCGGACAGTGCTTATTGCTCTAAGGGGCTGCCTGAACTGACCTTAATGACCTACACTGTAGGTCAGTTCAGGCAGCCCCCTAGAGCAATAAGCACCGTCCGACAATGCCGCTCTCGCGGTGCATGGACGGGACCCGTCTACTTAAGGATCGTCACTGTGCTGTGTATATCGGTCTCCTAATTTGTCTGAAGCCTTTTTTTTTTGAGATTCTAATATAAATTGCAATACCGAATATTGGAAGATAATTTTTTTTTCTCCCTCAGGGTCGTCCACGGCTTTTCTGCCCCGATAGCACTGCAACCTTTGGCTTATTGTGCATTTGGAAGATACTAGTCTGAAGCAAATAGTCAAAACAAACACTCACATTTTTGGGGTCGAGTAGTCGTGGGCCAAAGGACTCCAGGAGCAAGCTGAGGAAGTGGAAACAACATAAGCTTTCGACGAAGCTTTTCCCAAAACTGTCATGCATAGTGAAGAGCTGCATCCTGCACGAAGTGACCCTGCTGATAACCAAACATGACGGCTAGACATGGAGGTCGAAACAAACTCCCCCAATCTAAGGCGTCATGTGACCCGTGCCTAGGGATGGATGGCACCAGGGTGATGGTGTCATGAACGGAATCTCTGGAGTACCGGGCAACCCTCCAGAGTAACCCGCCTTGCACCACACAGGGGGTTCTGATGGTGTGGACAGTATTGCCCCCAGTCTCGTGGAAACAATATGAAGAAAATAAAACCAAAACCAATGAGACTCGAGGAGTGGCTCCGGCTACAGACTCATGCCGCCCACTAGGGAAGCAACCAGGGGTTGATGGGACTTAGGTTCCTTCAGGTCAACCTCCAACACAGTAGGGCAGCCACGGCCGGACTACTGATGGCTCTGAGGAACACGGATGTGGCCCTCATCCAGGAACCGTACTCTTATAAAGGTGAGATCAAGGGACACGGCGGAGCTGCTGGGAAGCTCATCTACAGCAGATCCAGCAAGACCCCGAGGGCCTGCATTTTTGCCAGTGAGTTTCTGCCTTTAATGAATTTCTGTTCCAGGGACCTGGCAACGATCAATATCCGATGTGGAGGAGCATATGGGCCGGGGGACATTACTGTCGGATCAGCCTATCTGCCAGGGGACAGCACGGACCCTCCTCCACCCAAGGAATTAGAGCAGGTGGATGGCAGACCATCATCGGCATGGTTGCGAACACGCACCATGAGTTGTGGGGAAGCTTGGACACAAACTCTAGGGGCGAGGCACTTCTACAATTCTTTATGAAATTTAATTGAGACATATTGAATAGAGGTAATAAACCGACCTTTGTCACAACACAGCGTGATGAAGTTTTAGATCCAACAGTTTCCACCCAGTTTCTGGGTGAATTTGTTAAGAACTGGGCTGTGTCTGGGGAAGTGAGTAGCTCAGACCACAGATACATCCGGTTTGAAATCGCCAAAGTCAAAAGACAAACGGTCTGGTACCGGGATCCCCCGCAAGGCGGATTGGGAAGCCTACAGGTCAGACCTAGCAGTGGAACTGCGGGGGGTTAAGAGTACCATAGACAATTCAATAGACCTCGAGATTGCGGCAGCCCAAGTGCGAGACGCAATCACCTCAGTCTATAACGCCAATTGCCCCCTGAAAATGAGGGTGTCAACCAGGAACGTCCCGTGCTGGAACGAGGAACTCGGGCAAGGGAGGACGCAGGTTCATAAGCTGTTTAACGCTGTCAAAAAGTCGGGAGTATGGGATGAATATAGACAGGCCCTAACGACCTACAGCAAAAGACTGATTGACGCCAAGAAGGAGTCGTGGAGGAGGCACTGCGAGGAAGTGGAGAACATGTCCGAGAGTGCTCGACTACACAAGATTCTGTCTAAGGGCACTCAGACCAACGTAGGCTCCCATTACAACATCCACGGGAGGCTTTATAAGCTTGGGGGAGGAAACTTTGGAAATTTTACTCCAGATGCACTTCCCCGGCTGTAACATAATAAATCAATCACCTCCGGACTGAGAACACTCAGAAATAGAGGCGTCTTATAGGCGGGCATCTAAAGTAGACTGGACAGTCACTAAAGAGGTGGTTACTGGGAGCAAAATCAGATGGGCCATTAACAGCTTTAAGCTATACAGATCGCCGGGATTTGATAGAATAATGCCCATCATGCTCCAACAGGGGATAGATATACTGGCGCCGGCGCTTACCCTCATATGAGGGGCAGCCTGGCTCTGGGGTACATTCCGAAGGCATGGAGACTGGCCAGGGTCATATTCATTCCTAAACCTGGGCGTCCAACAGACCAGGCAAAGTCCCTGAGGCCAATAAGTCTCATGTCCTTCTTTCTAAAAACAGTGGAAAAATTGCTCGACTGGCACATTAGGGGCAGTGTACTGGAAGCATATCCCCTATGCTGCGGACAATATGCATACAGAGCAGGATTCTCAACACAAACAGCACTGCACCAACTGGTGCTGAAACTGGAGAACAGGGGGGTGGCGCTGGGGGACTTCCTAGACATAGAGGAGTCCTTCAGCAACACCTCATTCGGATTGGTTGTGGCAGCTGCCAGGGAGCGTGGAATAGAGGAGACCTGCTGCAGGTGGATCGGTTCCATGCTCAGGGACAGGGCGGTGTTCCCTTCACTCGCGGGAGGGACTCTGCTGGTGGGTTCTGTCTCCCTTGCTCTGGTGCCTAGTCGTGGACGGCATTGGGGGGGTATGAGGTACAGGCTATGCGAACGACATTGTCATCATGGTCCCAGGTAAGGTTACACAGTCAGTGTGGGAGCGCATGCAGGCTGCACTGAAGCGGTGGACGGTTGGTCAAGGGCTCAGGGTGAGCCCTGAGAAAGCAACCGTCATACCGTTTAAGAGGAGGAGGAAGTGGGAGAGCCACAGAACTCTCACTCTATACGGTAGGAATATTCCAATGGCCACATACCTTCCTTTTGCAATTTTCTTGGATAAGTTCGTTAGTCAGGAAAATCGGCCCAGGTTCTCCCGGAAAATTTTGTTTTAGTTCGAAAAAAATTTATATCTATCGAAATAACAAAGTAAGGGCAACCAAATTGGGTACGCTGGTTTCTGTCATAAAGAGTATCCAACTTACCAAAATTCAGATCTATCTGAAAAGACAAAAAAGTTACGAGGTAAATTAATTTTTAAATAATTAAATCTGATTCAAGAAAGTTAAAACCTCAAAATTGATTGCATAATGTGAGTGAAAAATACTACAAGAAATGACTAACAAGCTCCTAGATATGTGTCTAAGTCGTTACTTTACTTGATTTAGTTAAAATATGAGCAAAAAATCCATTGTAAATCAAAATGGTTTTGTGTAACTTGTAAAACGTTGAACAATTAACATGTATTATGGGATATATCTGCTAGCAAATACATGTCGAGCGTAGCTCAGTGGGCTAGGTCGCTGTACATCGTATAATCAACTCCTACATGGCGAGTTCTAATCCTAGTTAGTGACTTCACTTTTTATCAATTTTTAGTCTCATTTCACTTTACAGTTATCTAATCAGATTGTTGTTATGATGAATTTTTTAGGGAGTTTTTGTATAACAAATAATTTGATAAAGAGGAGATGAAAGTTTTAAGGCTTAATATATATATATATATATATATATATATATATATATATATATATATATATATATATATATATACACACAGGGTGACGCATTTCTACGGTAAACCTCAATATAATTGTTATTATGCAAGATACGAGAAAAAATTGTATACATTATCTGCATCTTATAAAATTATTTTGACAATCACAGGTGGCCCATAAATCATTGGTGATACCTACAATTCCTTATTGCATTTTTCATCGAAATATGATGCATGTTTGTAAAAAAATCGAGGCGCAGTAAGTGCGTTTTGGTAGCGAATTTTCATTCGCTTCAAAATTCAATAAATTAATTCGCTATTAACTTAAGGTTCGTCAGCTAGGAAACGAGTTTTCTCGGAAACGTTTTCAGTATATTTACGGAAAATCTTTGTACATTTTCAAAGAAGTTATTTTGATAAAATATGCTACATTGTTTATACTATATAGGTTATACCAGTGACCAAATTGATGCCAGCTTGCATTAAAGAGACATATTTGCTGTTAAAAACATTTTTATGAAATTTCACTTCCATAACGCACTTGCTACTTTGACTTTTTTACTCGTGTGATTGCTATGATTGATCTTTTTTTTAATTTGTATAGATATATGTAATATTCTTGTTACTGTATAGCAAATAAGCTAAATAAATCTTATTATTAAATCATGTTGACCAAAGATTATCGAAACATTTCATTTTCTTTTCAGGACTGGTTGATATTACTTACTGATTAAAACAATACATCACAAACAATAATTTATTGCTATATAATCAAGCAAAGAACATTCCTTTCTGTACACATTTTAAACATAAAGCCAGCCTTTGTATTTTAAAACTTAACAATTTCTGCGTAATTCTGTTCCAATTGATAGAAACAATTTTTGTAAAATGCATCCACCAAAGAGGAGACATACTGGTATGGAAATTTTTTTTATAACAATTAATTATTTATGTCTTAATGCATGCATGCATGTTTCTTAATATTAAAAACAGTTTGAGGATCTTTTGTGAAGTTTGTTAGCTTTAAGGTTAGTTTTAAGTTATTATGCCCCTAAAAGGAAACTGACAAACTGACTCCTGAATAAAAAGTTGAATGGTTTTCAGTGACAAATGGTTCAACTGACACCAGTTATAAAACTTGTTATCATCTTGAAAATTGCTAAGATCACTGTCGTCTGAAATTGAACTACATATCTTCATGTCGTCTGCATATAGCAAAAATCTAGAGGAACATAAAGCGGAAAAGGGACATAAGCATATAGGGCCACAGTGTGAACCCTGTGGAACACCTGGAAGTACTTTGAACGGCTGTGATATAAACTTTTATAATCTCAGTGACTGGGAACGGCCGGAGACGAAGATGGAAAACCATATCAGCTGTGAACCATGCATGTCTAGAGGAGTTGTATTGGAAACGAGCATTTTATGACTGATCTTATCAAAAGCCTCTGTGAAGTATATGTATAAATACAACATGTAGATCAGGGTTCCCACTCGTCTAGAAAACCGGGAAAATTCAGGGAATTTGTAGAAGAAAAAATTTTGCCAGGGAAATCAGTGAAAATTGGGAAAAAGAGTCAGGGAATTTTTATCCCTGTCATGGAGAAACTGTGAACCATGCATGTCTAGAGCAGATAGTCCACTATCTTCTTGGGGGCTATTTTACCTATTTCCTCGGGTGTTAGGGTCACCCCTCCAAGATATTTAACCCCTTGCAGAACTGAGCGATGCAGTCGCACAGCAAGTGTTCTGTTGTTACTGCTGCTTTAGTGTAGTCTGCAGTTTTAACTGTCCGCTTTGTCCATCTTTGTAAAGTGATTCCTTACTGGGCAACATCCTATGAAAAGTCATGTGATTATTCTCAAGTCGTTCCTGTTCAATCCAAGAAACAGTTCAAACTTCTCTATTGATATGGCAATGAACTGTTTCGCCTCGCTTAGGCCTGGCGTTTTCCTCCAGTATGACAGCATTTGGTTCCTCTCTCAAGTATCAAGTTCATTTCTTACATGGCTTTTTGTTAGTATACAATAGGGCTCTAAGCCATAGAATTGTGTTGTTGCTGTCCTTTTTGCAAGGCTACCTGCTTCATTTTCTTCAATGCCTTGATACTGATTCCTGGTACCCACATCAAAGTTACTTTGTTGTTCGTATCTAGTTGTTTCAAGTATTTTTTGCAGTCCCAGGTCAGTATAGACTCGCTTTTGAAAGATTTCAGAGTATTTAGTGCTGCCCGACTGTCTGAGAGGATGCAGATACCTCTGTTTCTGCGTGGGAGATGGTGGAAGTTTTTCCTAGAGACTTAGCCAGTCTAAAGTTGTGTCTTCTTATTCCCAGTCCTGCTCCCTCCATTTGTTTAAACCCGTCTATATACAATACAGATGAGTTGTTTGTCAGCTTTGCACACTCTACCCCATGCTTGGTGGTCACTTATGACCACATCAAATGGGATTATGAAGTCCAGTTTGGCTGGCATTTGGTCTGTTTGGTTTGGCGAGTGACTCCAGTGGAATAATTTCTAGGATTTTCAAGTGGCCAACCAAGTCTCTTGGTTTGAATTTGTCCGCTTGAAATAGTCTGGAGGCACTTAGTGCTTCTTTCCTCTTCATGTATATGTGCAGTGCAGCAAGATTCAGCATAGCCTCTATTGCAGCTGTACAGCATGATGCCATAGCTCCTGTTTGGTCTAAGAAGATCCCTAAGTATTTAACTTGATCGGAAACTTATATCTGTGTTCCATTCAGACTGGAAGCTTTTAAATGTGGTTTCCTTCTATTCGCAAATGGGACAAGAACTGTCTGACACCAGTTCTTTACTATATTTAGGGCTACTTGCATTAGACTGAATATTACATAATTCTGCTTGCCCTTTACTGTTACGACGATATCATCTGCATATTCTTAGATTATAAATCCTGCCTTGTTAAATGTAGTCATAAGTTTATCAACAATGAGCGACCACAGCAGGGGTGACAGCACTGCTCCTTGAGTGGAATTCCACTTCCCTTTCTTGTAGGGCCCGTTTGATGTATTAATATGAGATGTTGTCAAAGGGACCTATGTCAATGAATGCGCTGAGGGCTACTTCATGGAGGTGGCCAGGCTAGGACTATACAGACTTGCCTGAAATGATAGACTGAATCAACCCAGGCTGCAGGGGGCCACTGCCAAATGCAGGAGTTCGTGAAGGACCCCATGCTTGTAATGAGGTCAGACTTCGTGAGCCCGCGAATCTGCAAGGAAAACGAAGTTTACAGTGGTAATCCCCGACCGCGAGGCATGGCGGTGGGAGACGCCGGGCCTACCACGGGGCGCGTCCGTCTGGTTCGCGGTCGGATCCGGCGGGGAACGTGGCATGGGGGCAGGCGTTTATTCGCAAGGACCGAGGGCAAGTCATAGTATTTCCCTCGGAGCTCATGTAACTGTCTTTCAGGCCGAAATGTACGCCATCTTGGATTGCGTGCGAGAGTACAAGAGGAGGGGCTACACCAACAAGCGGATCCTCATTGCCACAGACAGCCAGGCAGCCGTTAAGGCCCTAAGTAGCCCACGGGTAAATTCCAGGCTGGTAAAAACATGAACCAGGTGACGCTGAAGACAGTGCAGAAACTTCGTTGTTTAATTTTTTTGTTTATGTAAAAATTTAGTTATTAGCATTGACATTTTTTATATATCAGTATTCGAGTCAGGGCTTTTTTTAAGTTACTATTTTAGTTGTTAAATGTGACAGTGATATTAGAGCAAAGCCTTAGATTGCAGGTCCTCTTTGATCAGTTTTATAGTCACTCGCAATATTCAGTTCGTTTTTTAGACCCTTTGCTATATCTTGAATCTCTAGGTTACCAAGCTAAAGTTAAAATCTTTGATGGATTTTACTTATAACAGTTTTCCTATTTTAAATTAGTTTTGTGTAACTTTCAGAATATAAGAAGGGAATTCTTGGACTCTGCAATTTTGGGGAAAATGTTAATGTTACTTTCCAATTCAAAGAAAAATTAAGATCAGCCATCAGTTCAGGGAGAAATCAGGAATTCTACACTAGTGCCTTTTATTTGAACAAAACCTATTTTATAGGTCCACAATATGAAAAATGGCTGGATTATCACATCCTGGACTTAGGCCGACAAAGGTCACTAGAAACTCAAAGATTATTAAACTGGTGGACCGATGATTTGGAAGATTCATCCGAGTAAGTAATCAATAATATAGATTAATTTACATCAATGGTACATTAATTTGACAAAGTCTTATATATCTAACTATACAAAGTGCTTCATATTTTCAGGGTAATCCAAACTTACAATTTTTTTTGTGGTAATTCTCAAGATTGATACTCTTAAGGATGTGTGAATATTTGCACACGTTCCGAAGCATCAGTTGGCTGTTTGAGTTTCAAACAGCGTTGCCACATCCAATTCCAGAATCTGTAACTAAAGGTATCCCCCTTCTGCTTTCTTTGTTTGGTTTCCCAAACATTCGCGTATTGTTGCTTGGGATGTATTATTTGAATTTCGTTTTTCACAATTTCTTTGATGCAGAGGTGTCTTACAGTGCTGGTCTATCAGATATTTCGTTGCGCTTGAAATCTGTTCAAAAAGAAATCAATATTATTACAGGTATCTACTTTTTTTTTCGAATAAATAGAAATGTAGTATTGTTTTTATACAATATCCGTGAATTAAGTAATAAAAATAAAGTTATATTTTTAATTTGTATTTCAGTAATTTTTTTAAGAACTGCAAGGTATTTTTTTTAATACTTTATTTAATTTTTTATTTCAATTGAATTTTATAATTTTCGATTGTAAAAATCATGTGTCGGAAAATTTAGCAAATAGATACTGGACTGATTAATGGCTAAGGTTAGAAAAACAAAGAAAATGGATCAGTTGCTTAAAATAAAAAGTAACTTACCACTTTCCCGCATGCTTTACAAAAAACGTTATCAGCATCTACGGAAATCCCTGAGTGTGGCCGTATCCAGCTTGGCAATTTGGAGCACATTTTTTTACAGTATAAAATAATAAAAACAACCCTACACTAACATTGTCTAAAGATGAAGTAAATACACTGTGTGTGCAACTAAGCACAAGCAAACTAAATAAGAGAAACAAATTATTTCAATTCTAGACACTACTGGCGTGTAAATAAATCAGCCCTTATCCCCTTTAATGTCTTCTTACGAGACTTAAAATACAAATAAAATAACCTGGCGGTCAGTCCTTTCAATACATTCTGCAGTTATTATTGGGAATTCCAGACACATTTTTTATGATAGGCGAGCGTAAAACCCTAGTTCTTACGAATTTTAGATTTATACAATACCCCTACAAATTGCATTTTGCTATTTATTTCACGTTGATCTAAAGTACAAGCAAAAGAGCGCCATTACCGACGATCCTTCCAAGAATTTGTTTTTATACTCTCACCTACTAGCTCCTAGTTTCATTTTGGTATAGCACGTACAAAGATAGGAGGCGGTAGATTCTAAGAACCCGGAGGTAGCATACCCTGTCTAGCGCATTGTCTTATATCCGAGTAAAGCGCTCGAACTATACAATACCACTAAGTGAGTGGTGAACGTGTCGCCACCTAGTTCGGAAGCAAGTACTATGTTGTCACGCCCGCTCCAAATAACACAGAGTGTTAAAAATAGAGACAGTATACAACTAACTAACAATTTAAAAAATTGTTAGCCCTGGCCCATTTCTACCCCAATATAGGGACAAAGTATGTAAGACTAGATGCATTCTTGCAACAATTAGAACCGTAGACCGGTTTCGCTCTCATTAGAGCTCTTCAGTACGGCATACTAATTGTAGCAAAAGTGCACCAAAAATAACACGGCTATCGTATAGCCAGTCTTAAAACACTAAGTGAGTGGTGAACGTGTCGCCACCTAGTTCAGAACCAAGTACTATGTTGTCACGCCCGCTCCAAATAACACAGAGTGTTAAAAATGGAGACAGTATACAACTAACTAACAATTTAAAAAATTGTTAGCCCTGGCCCATTTCTACCCCAATATAGGGACAAAGTATGTAAGACTAGATGCATTCTCGCAACAATTAGAACCGTAGACCGGTTTCGCTTTTTAAATTGTTAGTTAGTTGTATAGTGTCTCTATTTTTAACACTCTGTGTTATTTGGAGCGGGCGTGACAACATAGTACTTGGTTCCGAACTAGGTGGCGACACGTTCACCACTCACTTAGTGTTTTAAGACTGGCTATACGATAGCCGTGTTATTTTTGGTGCATTTTTGCTACAATTAGTATGCCGTACTGAAGAGCTCTAATGAGAGCGAAACCGGTCTACGGTTCTAATTGTTGCGAGAATGCATCTAGTCTTATATACAATACCAGGAATTTGAAATCTCCTTTCCGCCAGCTATATTTGAACGGCCTATAAATTTACCTTAGCAGTTGCTTACATTGAAATAAGTATATGGCTTTTGTTATATACGGAAACCGCTAAAAATTGTAAAATATGCAAATAATGTAAAATATATGGAAATACGCAATTTAGGCAAAATACACTAAAATATGCAAAAAAATATGCGAATTGCATATAACCCGAGCCCTGATTATAATATAATGAACCTCAAGGATACAACTCTTTTGAGTAATTGAATGTTTATTGTTGCATTTAATGTCGCTTTTTTTTCAATTTGACTTAAAAAAATTATATTTTTTTTGCATATACCAAGGCTAATCTCATTAATATATAATTCCACATCCGCTAGTTTATTTTGAACACTGGGGAATAGTATTTCTCAATTGCAGAAAACTACAGCATCAACGTTTCGAATTGTCTCAGATGTAGCTATGAATGGACCACTATACAACTTCCATTTTCAACAGAAGGTTGCAGTGTTCCATATATTTTGTGTAATACGCATTTACCCATTTATACATAATAAATAATAATTATTATTATTATTAAAACAAAGGTTGTAGATTGTTTAGTGAGTCTTCTTTTGCGCATGACTTTTTCTAATAGGAGGATGGGTCAATAAGTCCGTGACTTTTTGAATGAAACTCAGGTTTTTTGACAAAAAACCTTTTTATTTCTCAACATAGTTTCGTTTGAGCTCTATACACCTCATCCAACGTTTCTCCAATTTTTTTTATCCCTTCCAAAAAATTAGATTTGTCGTGGTCCTCAGAATAGGTATTTGTTTGTGAGATTTCATCATTGTGGTCAAATCTCTTTCCGCCGAGCTATTTCTTCAAGTTTGGAGACAAGAAATAGTTACTTTGGGCTAAATCCTGAGAATAGGGCGGATGAGGGAGCAGTTTGTAGCCCAATTTATGGAATTTCGTCATGTGTGCACCTTTGCATTGTCTTTGTGGGAAATAACCTTTTTTCTTGGCAAAGTGCGGTCGTTTTTTCTTCAAATCGTCATTGAATCGCTCCAATAAGTTGGTATAATATTTGCCAGTGATTGTTCTTCCTTTTTGAAGGTAATCAATGTGGATTATACTGCGTGCATTCCAAAAAATGGTCGCCATGACCTTATTGTCTGACAAACCCACCTTGGCCTTCTTCGGCGCCGATTCGCATGGAGAAACCCACTGTTTTCACTGTTGCTTGGTTTCTGGTCGGTTGTGAATCCATGTTTTGTCCACGGTTACGAAACGGCGCCAAAAATTCGTCCCTATTGCGGTTGAACAATGCCAAACACTCCTTTGAAGTTGTCACACGATTGTGAGCAAACGCGGCATCCATCTTGTGGATAGCTTTCACATAACCAAGTGATCATGCAAAATCGAAACCACTGAGCCATGTGATATGCCTATGACTTCCACAATCTCCCGCACTTTCAATCTCAGATCGGCCAACACCATATTGTGAATTTTGTCAATTGTTTCAGGTGTAGCGACCTCAACTGGGCGTCCAGAACATTCGGCGTCATTTATGCTTGTACGACCGCAACAAAATTCAGTAAACCACTTTTTTTTACCATGGAAATTGATGATGCAGAGTCCCCATAATATTTATCAAGCTTAGCCTTGGTTTGAGTGATGTTTTTTTTTTTTCGCAAAATATAATGTTTGATGAGCACACGAAATTCACTCTTTTCCATTTTTGTTATAACTCTAGAGGTTGTCTACTTTCAATGGCTATCTAACACAAGCTAAATGACGCAGCTTGTTCAAAATTTGACGGGAGTCAACTGACAGATGCTTGTTGACAGGAGCAGTGTTGTCCTTCCTGTGAAGTGGCGAGAAATTCAAAAAGTCACGGACTTATTGACTTGCCTTCGTAGTTGCCCAAACTGTTCAGACTTTTCATATAGTCTACTATCTTTTTGTGGGCCATTTTACCTATTTCTGTCTTAGATTCTGAATTATTGTCTGAAGATGTTCTCTCACAATTTAACCTAACCTAGCACTTCTCCATGAGGACAACATTTTCCCGTTGTCGTTGTTAGGCTGGTGTCATTTATGGTAGCTGTGACAAGACAGCTTTTTAGCATTGACTCAATGTTATGAAATATTAAAGTCAAATATGACTCAAGTTTTTACAATGTTCCATCGTTTTAATGTTTTGTTCACCTAATTTTATATCTAGAAGTGATTGGCACACTAGTATAGTAATTGCTCAAAGTAATGTATACATTTTTATTCGCATTTGATAATTTATTTAGTGCTATGTTTTTCTTTATTTTAGGCTTGTGCCATTATACACTAGAGGTGATGGCAATTGTTTATTACATGCAGTGAGTTTGTCATTGTGGGGGATAGATGACAAATTTCTTGATCTGAGACGTCAGCTATTTATCTTCCTCAAAAGTCAAGATTTTAACGGATCTTTTGTGCGAAGATGGAAACTTATGTATTTAAAAGATGGGGCAGAACTTGGTCTAAGGTAGGTTAAAATGATAATTTTAATTGGGCCAATGTTAACACAACGTTCAGTAGTAGTAAGGTATATTTGGTTTGAATTATATGCGACATGATCAATAAACAGGGATAAGGTTGCACTCACTTGTGGTTGTTGTAACACTCAAATGAATAGCGATTGCTCCAGGCTTCATCCAGCTGAATTAAAAGTTGTATATTTAGAAGGAAAGTACGTCTTAAGGTTCTACTGTGATGAATGTTTTTTTAAAGGAACAAAATGACCTCAGGAAAAACAGATCTACAATAAAGGCAATATATGAGATATTTGTGGTTATATTACAGGGGGTAAACGATAAAGAATATGTTATCAGAACATTTGTCAATCTAAGTAAGGCATCTGACTCAATAGATCGTGGCATACTGACTGAAGAATTAAATAGGTATGGTATTAGAAACAAACCCCTAAAACTGGTTGGGTCATACCTACAAAACAGACATCAAGGTATAATGTATAAAATGGATAATGGGAGCATATTAAAATCAAGAAGCAAATAGTAAAAAAAAAAAGGAGTGTCCACACTGAAACTCCACAAAAAGTCAAT
Source organism: Tillus elongatus (assembly GCA_964006375.1). Taxonomy (NCBI): domain Eukaryota; kingdom Metazoa; phylum Arthropoda; class Insecta; order Coleoptera; family Cleridae; genus Tillus; species Tillus elongatus. The sequence goes on from OZ023269.1 coordinate 4,099,935, forward strand.
ATTTGGGCAGGTATTTTTGGTGATCACATCGATGGACGAATCTTCATAGCCGACACTTTGAGACGAGATCGGTATTTGGAAATATTGCAAGACTTGATTTACCCTATGCCAATTGATATTGTTGAGAACGATGAGAGATACTCAGAACAACATTTATTTTTCCAACAAGATGGTGTTCCACCCCATTATGCCGTTACTGTTAGGGAGTTCTTGGATAGACACTTTCCCGGTCAATGGATAGGTCGCAGAAGTGCCCTAGAATGGCCAGCCCGATCTCCAAAAAAAGTTACTAGCGTTTAAAGAAAAATTGTGATCATCCTCTTAAAACATCGTCGCGATTTGAAACAACAAAATTGGCGACAGTTAGGCAAAGAACTTAAAACGAATAGGAATTATGTAGAGAAAATATAACAATAAGAGTGTTTTGCAAACCTTTAAGTTTCAGCTTCAACTGTAATTGTCCTTTTTTACTAAACATATTTGCAGAAAATTCATTTCATATAGACCCTTCCTCTGATGCTTTGGCAGTAGTTTCAATTATAGAGTTTATCATTTAATGGTCTATAATTTTAGCGAATGGTTGAAGAAAACATTTGTTAATGAGGAGGCCACCACTTTTAAATTTTTAAAAGATTTCTTTAAATGAGTGCGAACTAGGCTCCTTAGAACCCATATCAGGGGTTAGTCACATTTTTTATCTGTTACTATATACAGGGTGACGCATTTCTATGGTAAAGCTCAATATATCCGTTATTATACAAGATACGAGAAAACATTGTATTTGTTAATTATAGGCTGTCTTGAGCTGCATCTTATAAAATGGTTTTACAATCAGAGATGACCTATAAGGTGGTGATTTTTTGTTTTTTTTTTAATCGAACACATCTTATATATTATTACAATTTTGCATTTTCCATCGAAAGATAATGCATGTTTGTAAGAAAAGAAACTCAAGACACAGCAAGTGCTAGAAACCAGTTTTGTCGGCAACATTTTGAGTTTATTTTCGAGAAAAAAAATTACATTTTCAAACAAAGTTATTTTGATGAAATAATAGTACATTGTTTTTACTATATACATTATACTGGTAACCAAATTCCATGCTTGCTTTCTTTAAAAGAAAAGACATATTTGCTATTAAAAATATTTTTATGAAAATTGACTACCATAACACACTTGCCGCGTCCAGACTTTTATGCTGATGTACAAATTAATTCCAGAATGTTTTAGTGAATTTTTATTTTTAAAAAAATTCACTAGTAGAGAGGTATCGATGGTCAGACTTTGGAAAAATGTTTTCAAATGAGCGCGAACTAGGGCCCCTAGAACCCATATCCGGGGTCAGTTTCAATTTTTATATGTTTATGTATATATATATATATATATATATATATATATATATATATATATATATATATATATATATATATATATATATATATATATATATATATATATATATATATATATATATATATATATATATATATATATATATATATATATATATATATATATATATATATATATATATATATATATATATATATATATATATATATATATCCAACCGATAACTGAAAAAATAACTAACTGATTTCGATCAAACTCGGTAAGTGCCTTTCTTTTATTAATGGTTTGATCAGTTCGTCAGCCAGGAAAATCGGACAGGGTTTTCCGGGAAAATTTTGAGTTATATTTCGAAAACAAATTTTTTCTCTGAAAATTACAAAGCTATTTTGATGAAATTTGGTGGATATGTTGCTTTGGGAAAGACTTACTACATGCCAAAATTCAACTTTCTAAGTTTCTAGAAAATTGAGTTATCCAAATTTTGAGTTTTCTTTCGAAAAAAATATTTTTCTCCAGAAATTACAAAGTTATTTTAATAAAAGTTAAGGGATATGTTGCCTTCCAAAGGACCTTACTACATACTAAAATTAAACTTTCTAAGTTTATAGAAACTTGAGTTATTCAAATTTGAAGCATTTAATAAAAATTCACTACCATAACGCACTTGCTGCGTCTCGAACCTATTTTCCAGTTAATTTAAACCCAATGATTACCTTTTGCTTAATTGATAAATATTTTTTCAGGCTACTCAAGGAACAATTTGAAAGAGAATGGCAAGACATTTGTAACGACTGTGATGAAGTCGTAGCAAAATCGTTTGATGGTTACAAATGTTTGTTAGACGTTCATGTCTTTGCTTTGGCTAATATGTTAAAAAGACCTATCATAACAATATCACCTAGTAAAGTGACAACTTCACACCTTCAAGATCAAAAGATTCCATTTAAAGGCGTTTTCTTACCACTCTGTTGTCCACCAGAAGAATGTTCAAAGGATCCGATCTTAATTTCATATGAAGAGGGGCACTTTACCTCTTTGGTGCCAATTACGAAATCGCCTGCTGACCATTTTAAATTTGCAATACCTCTGTTTGACGTAAATAAAGAATATTTTAACATTTTATTTGAAGTAGATCCAGGCCTAAATTTTGACTGGTTGTTTGACGATTATGTATCCTTAAGTGCCTCCAATAGTGAAGACACAATGACAACATATTTTGACACTGTTATTTCGAAGTATACAAAAAGGTGTGCCTCTATTACATGCATCAGAACAGACCATATTAATGACCTTCATGAAAACTACATCAAATACATAACAGAATATAATTTGAATGTAAAAGAGAGTAAAAGTGAAAGTGCTGTTTCAACAAATTTGTCAAAATTTTACGGACCATCGACTTCCAGGGAAGTTGTCAGGCTGGAAAGAGACCCTGCTGCCGAGATGGTCTTGCAGTTAGCTAAATCAACATTTTATGATATTTTGCGTGCAAAGCCACACAATTCTCCCGTGACTGATTCAGGGGATTCAACAACGGAAGATGTGTCCACTAGTAAAGATAATGTTGCTGAAGATACAGGTGAATTAAAGAGTGAAGAGAAGTCTCTATCTGAAGTGCAAACAATTAGCGTCATCCTAAGCAAGGAAACGCTTTTAACAAATCCTAGGGTTGCCTTCGATGCAGCCTTTGCTACAATTCAGCTCGCCTACGAAGAAGGCAATGAAAGCTTCAAGGACGAATTGAAGATATTTATCCAAAAACTGCAGGATTTGCAAGGCATATAAACCATCAGTTCTTACAGGTAATAACTATTTAGGTATTTATATGTAGTAAAACTTCCCAACAACAGACCTGTGGCGCACATGCACATGTTTGTTGTTGGGAATTGTCCAGTGTGGCGAGGTAAAATGAGACCTGAAATCTCAAGGGCGTTTATTTTTTTGAATGTTTATGTTTTGATTTGTAGATACTGAAGTGTATTTTCTTTCAAGTGATACCTTTTTGTTATGTCAATCATTTGTAAATATGATATGACATATATTTACTGTTTTTAATTTGATTGCATAAAGTGTTAGTTATTAAACTGACATACGTTTAATTCGCGCCATTTATGTAGGAAATTCTGCATAATTTATTGAATAATGTTTCACTTGGTATCAAATATTAGGAAAAAATTGTATACTGCATACCATCATAGCTGTAGATGTAGCTCAACCCGACATATACCTGCGTTGATTGCCACATAATTTTTTATTTTTTTCAAAAGAACCCACCAGAACGTCGATAATCCGGATCAATTGGGATTATAGTCAATCTGGATATTCTAACCAACTGTACAATTTTCAGTTATAATTAATTTTGCTATTTGAGATTTTCATTGCTTTATACCAGCTCATTTTTGCTGTATAAAAATTGTAATAAATGAAATGGCGAACAGAAGAATCTGCTATGTAAGAAAATGACAAAACCTATTTTGAGTCATCTTTCTGCGATGTTTTGCTCAATGTGGCGGCTATTTATCGTCAAGTCTTCAAAGTAAATCATATTAAAGTGTTTGTTTTGTTCAGCGCATAAGTCCGACCACACGATCAAATACTGTTTGTGTTTTGCTTCGTTACAGGTGATAACAAAACCATATAAGCAACTTGCAATCTCTGAACTTCCTCTTCCAGATATTATCTCTGTTCAGGCTTGCTTTTTGATCATTATTTGTAGTTACTAAATGGTTGCCAAAAATATAGAACCTTACTTGCCGTAAAAGTTGACAATTTTGGCAATGGTGTAGTCTGTCTGAGGTGCATGGTTTTGTACAAGAAACTTGAATCATTTAGCTTCAAGTATCCATCCTTTCGCTGACACTGAAAAGCGATTGTGGCATTTGTTGTGTTAATCATTAAAATTCCCTGAATAGCATACATTCCAAGTGTATTTTTTTTTGGTAAATATTCATCGGAACTTTTTACAAGTTATCTGTGTTTTTTGGCTTTGCAAAATACATAATGATCATGATCAGAGTCTGAGACCAACACTAATTACTATTTCTGGAAATACTATCGTACCGTGGGTGTTGACAAGGAGGAAAGAGGCAGCTTGTTAATTCTGGACTTGAAGGTTTGGAGGTTCGGAGGAGAAGGAAAAACATGTGCCGGCAAGGAATTCCACAACTTGGAAGTCCTCGGGACAAAAGAGCGGGCATAACAAGATGTTCTAAGTCTGGTGACCTGGACAGTAAAAGGGTGCATTCGCTCTGTTCCCCTGGTAGATCTGATGGGGGCAACAGGTGGGGGAACTATGGAGGAGAGCACCTCTGAGCAGTGCCCGTGCAGATATCTATAAAAGAGAGAGAGGTCACCAACGGCACGTCGGTGGGCAAGGGATGGCAGCCTTTGGGTGAGGGTAGGATCACCGATGAGACGTATAGCTCTCTTTTGAATGGAGTCCAGGATAGCGAGTGTAGAAGCGGCAGCGGCACCCCAGATGTGGGAGCAGTATTCGAGATTTGGCATTATTTGTGAAGTATATAAGATATAGAGATTAGCTGGTGAAAAGTATTTGCGAGCCCGGAAGAGGAAACCTAATTTCTTAGCAGCCGCTTCTGCAATTGATGTGAAATGTTGGTGCCAATTGAGATTTCGATCCACAGAAATGCCAACAAGAGAAAAGGACTCATTACTTTGAATAACTTGGTTGTTCATTGTGATGGGTCTAGGGCTGGTGTATCTCTTGTGAGAAATAAAGCAAGAGTTAGTTTTGGTGGGGTTGAATTGTACAAGATTTCTACTTCCCCAGTCTAATATTTTTTGGAGATCCACTGAGACAGAACCCTCCATGAGTCTGCGATCCTCATCTAATTGGGCTAAAGAGACAGGCTTAGAATATTGTATATTTGAATGGAGGGTGCTGTTGTCCATCCATACAGTAGGATAATCTGGGTTAATAACAAAACACGAGATGGAAAACAATACTAAAACCAATCACGCTAATAAGAATATACTAAACCTCTGTCAAACGACCAAGTGAAATGACAGAATTTATAATTAACTTCAATTCAAATATTTAATTTGCGTATTTTATTTATTATCCAAAGTTTTGGATTTGAGGAATCTAAGAATAATTTATTATCCGTTGTTCAACAGTATTATTAGCTATGAAATATTGGCTTGGGGAGGTGCATACACCAATGTATCTATCTTCTTAAAAAATTTACAAAAAAGACTTTTGAAGATAATCAACGAAAATAATTTTATTGTTAACAATCCTCTAAACATTGAGTAACTTTATTAACGAGATTTTGGAGACTTACAAAAATACGAGTGAATCTGTTGTGTGTGTCTCTATAGAAATATTTACAACATGACAGTTTCATCCTTTTAGATCAACAGAAATAATTTTATTGTTAACAGTCGTCTAAACATTGAAAAACTTTAGGTTTTAGAAGCATTAAATTATCATTATGGAGATCTTAAATCACAATTCCTGGCCTCTAATAGCAAAACAAAGAATAAAAACATACATGTGTATCTATAAACAGATAACACATTCTTCCACCCAAGATAGAAATGTTTTATAGCATGATAGTTTGAAAAAGCAGGAAACTATTGATAAATTTTGGGAATAAAAAGAAACGAGGATATCACATCCACAATCGGTACACACCTCATTTTTTATTTCCAACTAAAAAATAAACAACTGAACAAAACATGCACCTCACATAGTTACTTCATTAATGCATAGATGGCGCAACTTATATAAAAATATTCAATATATAAATTGTTTGGGGTTTTTGACTATTTGTTTCAACACATCCACTGTTATATTGGGTATATTACTAAAACCACCATGTAATATATATTTGTTTATTTACTACTGGTTCCAGCATGACAAAGTCATGTTTCTTCTACACCTTCTATTTCTATCTGTCATTCTTGAGAGGTCGCCTGGTGTTGACGTTCTGTTGACAGCTGTGATCTGCAGAACTCTACACAGAGGCACAGAACACACAGTCAGAATCCTTCATGTCTACACCATACAACACCCACTCAAAGATGTCAAACAAATCATTCATACAAGCCTAAATTCTTCAGGTGTACAATGTTTTTCAGAGTTCAACCCTTTGGTCAATATATCTGCTGGCATCTCATCTGAACGTAAATAACCAACCTTGATTAAATTATCTGATATAGCATCTCTAATAAAGTGATGCCGAATGTCAATGTGCTTCGACCCTTTTATGGTACGTTGCATTTGCGGACAGATACTTCTGTTGTCATTAAAAATCTGAATAGATTTATCGTTATCTGTCAGTTCATGAATCAAATGTTTCAAATAAATAGCCTCCTTTACAGCTTCTGACATGGCCATGTATTCAGCTTCCATACCTGACAACGCGACTGGTTTTTAACAGACTTCAAAGAAAGGAGGAGGTATTCAGTTCGACTGTATTTTTTTTAAATTTTTTTCTTAATATTTGTTATCTCAGAACTTTTTTCTAGGTAAACCGATTTTGATGATTTTTTTTTTTTTTAATTGAAAGCTGGTGCTTTTCGTGTAGTCCCATATAAATTTGATCGAGATCCCAGTAGTTTTTGAGTTATCCTTAATTTACCTCTGATAACACGTTAACAAATGGTGGCAGCAAGATATGCATTTTTTGAGTTATCGCTATTGAAATCGGTTTTCTAATTCTTTAAATTTTTACTTGTTGTCTAACACTTTCAAAAGAAATAATATTACCATTCATTTTAAATATGTAACCAGTGTACGATTTCCTATCTAAAGAATTGCTGGCCCAGTCAGCATCAACAAAAACCTTGAATATCCAAATTTTCTTTTGAAAAAATGCAAACTGTACCTTTTAGTACCTGCAAGATACCTTATGGCTTCAGGGGACACTGCAAAATTCAGAAGATCGTGAAGGAGCCCATGTTTGAAATGAGGTCAGACTTTGCGAGCTCACGAATCTGCAGGGAAAACAACTTTACAGTGGAAATCCCCGACCGCAAGGCATGGCGGTAGGAGACGTCGGGCATACCACGGGACGCGCTCGTCCGGTTCACGGACGGATCCAGCGGGGAACGGGGGGCAGGTGTTTCCCCGGAAGGACCGAGGGTAAGTCATAGTATTTCCCTCAGAGCCCATGCAACGGTGTTTCAGGCCGAAATGTACGCCATCCTGCACTGTGTGCGGGAGAGCAAGAGGAGGGGCTACACCAATAAGCGGATCCTCATAGCCACAGACAGCCAGGCAGCCCTTAAGGCACTAAGTAGCCCACGGGTAAATTGCTGGCTGGTGAGTGAGTGCCGAGACAAGACGAGTGACCTGGCTGGGCAGAATGAGGTGACCCTCATCTGGGTGCGGGTCACTCGGGGGGTCAAAGGCAATGAAGAAGCTGACAGTCTCGCGAAGAGAAGGTCAGCAGAACCATTTGTGGGACCAGAACCGGCTCTGAGCGTGACAAAGAGCACTGCCAGGGGAGCCATTAAGTCCTGAGTCAGAAACCAACACAAGGTGTACTGGACAGACTGTCCGGGACTCAGACATGGGAAGTCAATTATTGAGGAACCCAGTTCAAAGAAAGCTGTGGAGCTGCTAAATCTTAGCAGAGGACAGCTCAGAAACACAACAGGTCTCTTGATGGGACACGTGGCCGTCAAGAAACACCTGCATAAAATAGCAGTGATTTTGGAATGGGTGGAGTAAGACTAAGGGTATGCACAATCAACCTAAGGTTGCAGGGCTATCGGGGCGGCAAGGCCGTGGATGAGCACTGAAGGAAAAAAAAGACATCTTATGACTCTTTGCACACTCCAATGTGTCTCATTGAAGCAATTATTGAATTGATTCAAATAGCATACGCTAAAAGCTATATCGGGCCTTGTAAGTACGGCCAGGTACATAAGGCTACCTATTAACTGTTGATAAGGTATATCTAACTTCTTACCCTCTACTAACAAGTCTAATTTACTTTCTAATGGTGTCTTTACAGTATTACACTCATTCATGTTAAACTTTTTCAACAATTGGTCAGTATACATTTCTTGACTTAATCTAATAACATGTTTAGACTTATCTATATCAACTTGCATACCTAAGCATTGATTTACAACTCCTAGATCTTTAATGTCAAATTTAGAGCTTAGATGTTAAAAAAAAAAATCGGTCTCCTGCCCATTGTTCGAAAAAACAAAAAAATCGTCTACATAGAGAACTATGACTGTTAAAGATTGATTATCACCCTTTTTAACAACTAAACAAGGTTCCAAATTTGACTTACTATAACCAATATCTAACAAAGTATCATTGACCTTCTCGTTCCAGGCCCTTGATGCCTGTTTAAGGTCATAAATAGCTTTATTCAACCTAAAAATCTTATAATTATCAACATCAGCACAATTAAAACATTCAGGCTGTTCCATATAAATAGTTTAATGCAAAATGCCATTAAGGAAAGCTGTTTTGGTGACAAATACTTAAGTTTAAACATACTTAAAATACTTCAAAAAAAATAATCGTAATTTAGAGCACCGGGGTCAAAGAGTCGCGGGCCAAAGGACTCCAGGGGATAAGCTGAGGAAGTGGAAACAACAACATAAACTTTCGATGAAGCTTTCCCCAAGACCATAAGGCGCGGTGGAAAGCCGCATCCTGCACGAGGTGACCCTGCTAATAACTAAACATGACTGATCTAGACGTGGAGGTCGAACTAAACTCCCCTAATCTAAGGTGTCACGTGACCAGTGCCTAGGGATGAATGGCACCAGGGCGATGGTGTCGTAAACGGAACCTCTGGAGTACCGGGCAACCCTCCAGAGTAACCCGCCTTGCACCACACAGGGGATTCTGATGGTGTAGACAGTATTTCCCATATTCTCATGGGAACAACATGAAGATCATAAATACATATAACACCAATGAGGCTCGAGGAGTGGCTCTGGCTACAGACTTGTGCCTTAAATACATATAAAACCAATGAGGCTCGAGGAGTGGCTCCGACTACAGACTTGTGCCTTGAGTCTATTCCGGAAACGGAGATGAGCCAGGGGGCGGCAGCGGACTCTGGAACACTCACGACCGGCGTAGATACGAAGGATCAGGGGGTAACTTCTGCCACAGAGGGCGGCGAGGTCCGCAGACTCTGGGGGCCCCTCCACCCGTGAGGACCCTACTGTAGGGGTGGAGGGACTGCCCCGGCAGTCCAAGCGTCACTCCGGGGCGCAAATAAAGAAGTTCCGGAGGGCGCCCCAAAAGGGCCAGGGCACCTGTAAAGGCGCAAGAGGAGAGTGCGAGTCAGAAGACGCCGCGCTCTGGCTTGAGCACGCCTACTACAGGCAGACGTCCCAGAAAGACCAAGGCCGGAACACCGGCGCAGACTGGCTCGTATAGGAAGGCTGTGGAGGGCCTCGGGATGGCGGTGATTGACAGACGCCATTCTGAGATCACGCTAGACCAGGGGAAGGCGGACCTGATCCAAGCTGCGGTGGACTCTCTTTAGGAAGGGGAGAGCCCGCCTTAGTTCCACCGGGCGCGCCTGGTGGGGGGCATCCTCTGGATAACCTGTGCCAGCTCGCAGTCGCGGGATTGGCTGCGGAAAACGATCGGGGGGCTCTGTCAGATTTGAGAGGGGGCGGACTTGACAGCCGTCGAGCCCAAGGAACTCCTAAAGAGACACAAGGTCCTCATATGGATTCCTGACACCGTCCCGCAGGAGACGGTGATCAGTAGACTGAAGATCCAGAACCCTGAAGCGGGGACACAACACTGGTCAGTTCTAAGCAGGAAGGCAGAGGAGAAAAGACAGACTCTCGCCTTCTCGATCGACCAGGCATCATCTTACAGAGCCCTTGAAGGAACCTCCTTCAAGGCATTCTGGGGCCTGGGAAGGGTTAGCTTTCGCCCACTGGGGAAGCAACTATGGGTTAATGGGACTTAGGTTCCTCCAGGTCAACCTCCAACACAGTAAGGCAGCCATGGCCGGACTACTGATGGCTCTGAGGAACACGGATGTGACCCTCATCCAAGAACCGTACTCCTATAAAGGAGAGATCAAGGGACTCGGCGGAGCTGCTGGAAAGCTCATCTACAGCAGATCCAGCGAGAACCCAAGGGCCTGCATTTTTATCAGGGAAGGGATAGAGTTTCTGCCTTTGATGAATTTCTGTTCTAGGTACCTGGCAACGATCAAAATCCGATGTGGAGGAGCAGATGGGCCGAGGGCCATTACTGTCGGATCAGCCTATCTGCCAGGGGACGGCACGAACCCTCCTCCACTCAACGAATTGGAGCAGCTGATGGTGGGTAGCAGAGCAGGTGGATGGCAGACCATCATCGGCATGGATGCGAATGCGCACCATGAGTTGTGGGGTAGCTCGGACACAAACTCTAGGGGTGAGGCACTTTTACAATTATTTCCCGCACTATCAAATTTTTTCTTGAACACCCACCTATTTTTTATGCACATCTGGCAGATCTTCTAAGGTCCAAGCCTGATTTTCTTCAAATGACTTAAGTTCATCATTGATGGCACGTCTCCACTGCTCTGCATTACTGTCTGTCAGGGCCTCTTCAATTGTAGTTGGTTCACCCAACCCGCTTTGGCTGACACATAAAAAACTCACATAATCTTCATATTTCTGTTCTTTTCTCTCACTATTTGACTTCTAATTTCTGTATTTTCTGGAGTACTACTTTTGCCTACATCTCTAGTTTCATTTTCCTTTTCTTTCTTGTCTTTTTCCCCCACTGAAGAATATATCGCCTTTTCTTTTCTTTTAGGGTAAATCTCCAATTTTACTTCTTTTCTTGTGTCTTCTAAGACATTAACATCTCTACTAATCACAACATTTCGAGTTTTGGGGTCATACACCCGGTACCCGTTGGTAAAGTCACTATATCCCATAAAAATCATTTCTTGTGATTTTTTATCCCACTTATATCTAGTCTCCTTTGGAACGTAAACCGTAGCATCACTTCCAAAGATCCTTAGCTGTTTGAGGTTAGGCTTCTTACCTGTCCATACCTCAAAAGGTGTTTTATTTTGCAAGCCAGTAGCTATCGAATGATTGCGTAAAATATACAGCTGTGTTCACCGCTTCGCCCCAAAATTCCTTGCCTAATTTTCCATTGAACAAGAGACATCTGGCCCTCTTAACCACTGTGCGATTCATCCTCTCCGAGCAACCGTTTTGTTGAGGAGTATTGGCATTGGTGACTTGATGAATTGTTTCACAATTTTTTAGAAAATTCTCTGGAACAATATTCTCCACCTCCACCTGACCGCAAAATTTTAATGTGGGTATCTTGCTGCTTCTCCACCATGGTTTTAAATTCTTTGAACTTATTAAATACCTCATTTTTATTCTTTAAAAAATATACAAATACCATTTTGTTAATGTCGTCAATCAAACCCCCAAGCAACGTAACTTCCATAGGTCCAGATAAATCAGTATGAATAAGTTCAAGTAAGGCATTTGCTCTAGAACCCTTAGTCTGAAAAGGAAGTCTACATTGCTTACCTTCGTTACATACTTTACAGCTAAGCTTACTAATGTCAACCTCTCTTGAGTTAATCAAATCATCCACAGATTCCTTTTTCATTTTGTTCAAATCTTCTGCGTTCAAATGGCCTAATCATCTATGCCAAGTCTCCCCTGTAATTGTATGGCTACTAAGAAAACACTGGGGAGATACTTGTGTCTTCAACTTATACACATTGTTTTCCAAAATAGCGATACCTATTAATTCTCGATGTCCATTGTAAATCTTGTAACCGCCTGCATCAAAAACAACTTCATTACCTCGTTTGATCAGCTGACTCACTGATAGCAAATTTGTTGACAGCTCTGGGATACATAAAACGTCTTTGACAATTATATCAAAAACACGATTGTTTACTTCTGTTTTTATATACATTTCACCCGAACCTTCGACAGAGATCATTGTTTTGTTTGCAACTTCAATTTCTGAACCTTCATGTCCTTCTATCTTCATTAACCAGTCTTTATTCGGCGTCTCGCACCCAAATCAATATAAAAGTCCTCAGCACTTCCCGTTTACAAAGACCACACTAAACACATTAGATGTCTTTTTGTCTGCTGATTTATTCCCTTTGTCGGGACAACAACTTGCATACTGCCCTTTTTGTCGACATTTATAACACGTGATGTTTTCTTTATTGACGTTTGACTTTTGGTTGTCACCAGTGTTGCCAACCTTCTTTGAAGATTTTCCACTGCTAGATTTACTGACAAAGGCGTTGCCTTTTTTATCAGCATCAAATTCAATGTCCAAAAGCTTCGTTTTTATTGCATAGGTGGCAATTTTCATACCACTATGCTCGATTGCCATAATCATTGGAAGATATTTGTCCGATAAGCCAGCCAGTAATAACGAACCGACTCATTCGTCATTTATCTTGAATCCCGTGCTTTGTAATCGTTGCGATGTCTCCACTACTTGATTTACGTAGTCGGCCATGTTTTCACAACTATCCAACCTCATGGAGCTGAGTGACTTTAACAGGGCGATTCTTCTCGTAAATCCGTTATCTGAGAACAAGGACTTCAATTTCTCCGACAGCTCACTTGCTGTCGTCGTTTTCCTTACACGAATATAAAGCAACATATCAACTGTAAGAATGAGTTTAGCTTTTGCCTGACTAATCTTGCCAGTGTCCGTTTCCGTGCCGTCCACACACTTTTGTAGACCTTCAAGCAACAAAATTCTCGACTGCAAAAGCTCATTCTTCGTAATTATCGCGTCCACACAATTTGGGAACACAAAGACATACGTGATTGATTAGGCACGAGCACCATGGGTGTAGTCCACGCACTTTCACATTCTTTAATAATGTTGGCTTCCAACATGCGATCTAGCTCCTTCTGTAAGATAGCCTTTTTTGCTGGGGACATCCTATATGGAGGAACAGAGATTGGTGTGTGATCTCCTGTGTCAATAACATGTTCAGCAAAAGGAGTTGCCTCCTCTCCCCCTGGACAGAAGATATCCTGATTCTTAGCAAGCCAGTCATCCACCTGTTGCTTCTGCTCCGTGGGAAGAGTTGTCCTTCATCTGATCTCAAGGTTGAAATGAAACTGGTATCAACAACACATGTATTCTCTGCGGCTTGTTCATATACCAATTTGTACGTTATACCTGGCTCATCGGCAAAACTCCAGGTTCTGTGATTAAAATTCAATAGCAAATTAGCCTTCTGAATTAAATTCATTTCAAAAAGAGTATTATTATTGGTAGCTTCTGGTAAAACGATAAATTCTGTTGAGATTCTTCTTCCCTGCAAGAAAACATCAACTGTTCCCACTAAAATTTTCTTTCGTTTCCAAGCTCCATCGTCAAACTTTAAGTAGACGATCTGAGTTTCGAACTTAATGCCACTATTAGAGAGTATCTGGAAAAGTTTATAACCTGCAACACTCTGTTTAGAACCTGTGTCGATAATTCCTGATCCGTGTGCACCTGAGATGTCAACAAAAAGCAATGGTCGAGCACCAGGGTATATGCTAATATTGTGGTCTACGTCTAGATTACAAAAATCCATAGAGGCAAGAGGCTTCTTGTAATCTGGATTATTTACTTTTACATAACCCGGTTTTCCACAACCATAACATGAAATAGGTGCTACCCCGGTAGATGCACTATCTTTGACACTACTACTACTAACCTTTCTTCCTTGCTGTGACGAAGACAAGTTATTCTTTGCTATAAGCTTGCGACAGTCTTCCATGGTGCGGCCAAAATTTTTGCAATATGCACATCTCGAACGTACACCACCCCTATCTGATCCTGCCGGCACATGTCTCTCTCTGGAAGAAATGTCTCCTCAGCTAAACGTGCCTTGGTGAGTAGTTCTAAAAAAGTAGAGACACGTCTTTGACACTACTACTACTAACCATTCTTCCTTGCTGTGACGAAGACAAGTTATTCTTGGCTATAAGCTTGCGACAGTCTTCCTTTGTGTGGCCAAAATTTTTGCAATATGCACATCTCGCTATTTAGTGGTGTCTATGTGCCATATAGGCTGGCCCATAATCATAGCCGTTCTCCGGGACCCTAGCCCAAAACTTAAGCAGGTAGCCCTGCTTACAAAGTTCTAGAACACTCACAGCGTCTTTTGGAGACGAAAAAATGATTGTTTTTAATTGTCCACCAACCCGATTGAGAACTGTTTTATTTTTTGAAAGAAAAAATATTTAAACATAAATGACCTGTTCACCTGTCAAACTAACTGTTCCAAGACTTCCAACGCACTTGAGCTCAACGTTAGGCGCCACTGTAACACAGTAATAATCGTTAATGGTTTATTACTGGTGTTAAAATATAAAATAATAATTATAATTATTTAGGGTTCAGGCTTATCATGTCTAATTTCAAAGTTATTGTGGAGAGAAAGTTTTCTAGGATGAACACTCCATTATTCTAGTCAGTACTGCCAGCCTTCCAGTCGGAAATGTTACCAACACAACAGCTGCACGTCCTGCTCTGACCATGGGCGGCACGTGGGTGACGTGAACGAGGATGGTGGTTTGTTACAGTCTCCCCCTCTGGTTCCGAAGACGGCCCGGCGAGTGAACCAGAATCCTCTTGGGTTAGTCTAGGTCTGCCTCTCTTGCGTATTTCGACCACTGGAGCTTTTGCTTCATTACCATGATACTGAGTGAGTGCAGAAACATGATATCTTCCTATTGGGGTATTTGGGGATCTCGGATTGGCTATTTCATAACTGGAGATGGACACCTTTTGAAATATGACATAAGGGCCATCTCTTTTGGGATCGAATTTGGCGGTGCGACTTTGAACTTGATTACTATGAGTATGAGTTCCTACCTACACAAGATCTCCAACGTTAAAATCTGGAGCTGTGCGTCTTTTGGTATCAGCATACATCTTCTGACGATCTTGAACTGTGTTTCTCTAGCTTCGAGGAACACTGCTGCAAGCTGGCGTAGATATGGTTGATCTGGGGTATGAAAGCATCTTCAGCTAAAATGGACTTCACATCATGGGCAACATTATCTAGAGTCCTTAACTCCTGACCAAATGTTAGAAAAGCAGCGCTGTTACCTGTGGTTTCTCCTACCACTGTGTTCATGGCAAATCTAATGGTGGGAAGTTTGGAAGACCAACTGGTGTGATCATTACCTACCAACATGGCAAGTCGTGGTTTAAGATCTCTATTCTTGTGTTCCACCATGTTTGCTGCGGGATGATACACTGGCGTAAAGTCTGTTTTATGTCCAATACATAACAATTATAATTATTTAGGGTTCAGGCTTATCATGTCTAATTTCAAAGTTGTTGTGGAGATAAAGTTTTCTAGGATGAACACTCCATTATTCTAGTCAGTACTGCCAGCCTTCCAGTCGGAAATGTTACCAACACAACAGCTGCACATCCTGCTCTGACCCTGGGCGGCACGTGGATGACGTTAACGGGGATGGGGGTTTGTTACAATAGCTAATTTCTGTAAAGCACACACAAATTCATGCACTGAATCACCCTCGTGTTGTTTTCTCTGATGAAACCTGAAGTTCTCTGCAATCTATAGTGGTTCTTGATTGTAATGTTTCTTCATCGCCTCCACTAGTTCATGGTTGGATTTCTCAGCAGGATTCCCGGGTGAAAGCTTATTATCGCACAGCATGTCATACGCTTCCGGTCCCATGTAATGTAGAATTGAGGTCTCCTGTACTTTGAACACATTGAAAGCACTTTCTAACCTTCTTGTCCAACGTTCAGACTTCATTTTAGAACAGTCGAAATATTCGATTGATAATATTGTTTGTACTGTATGTTGTACAACTGGTTTGGCACTTGCAGGTGCTGTATTTGTAGTAGGTGCCCTAGAATTTGCACTTTCCTGCGGCATGTTGCTGTATTTGTACGTACAGATAACAACTTTAACACCGCAGATTTTTTTTTGTATATGTACATTGTAATGTAGCCGTAGCCTTATGTGAGTAAGTTTCGAGTCTCGTCGCCAACTGTTGTGTTTGTGGGATACGTAGTAGGAATAATTATAATAATGCACTCGTTTTATAATTACCCATTTATTCACAAACACGTGTGTTGTACAATCTGTTAATCTCCCACCTGAAAACCCTCTTCTCTTCTAGCCACATTTTCCCTTCTCCAATGTCAATTGTCAACCATAGAGAATTAAACTTAACCTATTCACGTGATCGACCACAGTATATAACATAGATGATCTAAATTATACAGCTCATATCGACTTCTAGAAGTTTGTGACAAATTTACCCCCCATTGAATCTTACTTTTGGAGTAACGTAGCATATTTTTCCACTCATGCTGTTAACTCTAAATCTTACATTGTTGCTCTTGATTCATAACAAAACGGTATTACTTCGGCTCTTTTCGTAAATCATTTTATCGTAAGTTTTATCCTTGTCTAATGTATTAAATGATCTCAAACTAATTGTAGTAACAAAATTTGAGAAAAAAGTCTGAAAATTAATACCCATTACGTGATTGAAGCCTTGTGATTTATTTGTGATAACAGTCTAAGAAAAGTATTATTAGTGTTAATGTTTATAAATATTATACCTGTTTCTGCAATAATTTTTGTATGTTATGATTGTCCGTCCATACGAAGATATTGCCTCAAATACAGGGTATTTCGCAAGTAGTGAGGCTAGTGATAATTTATAACACTTTTTGTGCAAAAATTAGTACCTGGACCTGGTTTCTAGTCCATCGGATTAAAATATATTCAATTAATTCAGAGCACAGGACACCTACCTGGGTGCAATATAAGTATTTTTAGGATAACTGTTTGGCTTGTAATCAGATATAACTGATATACAAAGCAATTGATATTTAATAATTTATTTTTATTAATAGTTGTGCCAGTGAGTTTTGATAGATTTATGTATCGTTATGTACTTAATTTATTTTTACCAGGTGCTGTTGAAAAGCATTTGATAAAGACATTAGTTCTACATTTAATCTGCTAGATGAATTGTCATTATATAATTAACCAACATGCAGATGATTCTTTCAATCAACTGTGAAACCAGTGAAACAACTTCTACATCTATATATCATAACATGATTAGCCACACTTTTAGTGAATTTTCGTAGAAAAAATTCACTAATGAGATCCCGACTTTGAAATTTTGAAAAAAAAATTGCAAATGAGCACGAACTAGGACCTCTAGAACCCATATCCAGGGTCAGTTTCAATTTATATATATATATATATATATATATATATATATATATATATATATATATATATATATATATATATATATATATATATATATATATATATATATATATATATATATATATATATATATGTATGTATGTATGTATGTATGTATGTATGTATGTATCACACTGATAACTCAAAAAATAATGGGCCGATTTTGATCAAATTTAGCATGTACCTTCCTTGGATAAATTCGTCAGTCAGGAAAGTCTGACGAGGTTTTCCGGGAAAATTTTGAGTTTACATTCTAAACAAATTTTATTTCAAAAAAGAGAAAAGCTATGACAACCAAATTTGGTAGATAGATTTAAGATATAAAAAGTTAACTATACACCAAAATTTAGATTTCTATGTTACAAGAAAAATGTTATAATAAAATATTTGTGCCAGATCATTTATATGAAAATTCACTACCATAACGCACTTGCTGCGTCCAGGCTTTTTCTTTGTGGATACACTTTGCAACAATTATAAAATGACAAAAACCTATGCAGATTCAATTTTGTTTAAATATTGTTTTAATATATTTATTTATGTAACTAAATATTAGTTATTTATACGTTGCGTTGAATATTTATTGTGTTTTTTTATGTTTTCGAGTTAACATTCCATTAACTTGTATGTTTGTATTAATAAACTTCCATGAATTAAATATTTTTGTTTTATTTATTAATTTAACCTAAAGTCAAGATTTTACTATATTTTAAGCTTTTTTTTAAATTTCATTATACAGGTGTCCACCCGGCAACACCGAGAATATAAGGACTCGGTGCTCGCGCGTGACGTCAGTACAGAGAGGTATCACGCTAGCCTGCCAGAGTATATGAAACGCTCAGTCTGTCATGAGTTTTATGTTGCTTTAGCCTTAAAAGACACTTATTCTGAAAACCTTTGAAGGGCTTTTGGTCTAAAGAGGGTGCCGGTCGTCAACTCAGCCCTTCATCGCACCCCATTCGATTTTATTATGGAAAAACGAAGTTTCAAAGCAAAAATCATAAAAAGAATGCGATCTATTTGGTAAGAGTCATTAATTTACGGCTGTTAGATGGCTTGGCCAACCGATCATTAGATTTTCCACAATAATTTTAAAAAAGAGTATTTACTGTGCAGGTTATGACAATTTTTGCTATATGTACAAACGGATAAATATTACATTTATGAACGACAGACAGGTGCCCGTTATCTGAAAGAAGTTTTATAATATAGTGGCTTAGAAATGCACGTTTATTATGAACTGTTGAGAAAGTTTCCTCAAATACATCCAAAATTTTGTTAAATATTATACGCATATAAAAGCTTTTTTTTAAACTGTCGTCCTCCTCATCTGAAATATTTGCCATCAATGAATCTAATAAGTTTATAAATGTGTTTTAGAACACTTTTATTTTCATCGCGTTCTTCAGAATAATTTTCTTCGGAGTTTTTGTCAATATTATATAACAAATCTTTCACTTCATTTATATTATAAGAAGTAAATGAACCAGTTTTAATGTCATTTCGGGCAATTTGTATTTCGCAGCCACGCAAAAATGTTTCAACTTGTAAGTCATTATTTATTATTACAGAATATGTTATTACAGGCCCAGGAGAATACTTTACTTTAAACAATGTAACTCTTTAATCGTCACAAATTTTAAACCAACCTTCGGGTAGATGAAACAAGTTTAAAAGTGCAAAAAACTCTTTAAAATTAGTGTACATAAATTATTTTTACAAAGAATCAAATTCTACTTTACTATTTCTAATTGCCTGGGCAAAGTTTTCTTTTTCCAGTTCTTGGACTTTTTCATAGCGACTTCGGCGCAATTAAACAGTTTTTGATAAATAAGAAAGGGAGTTGCGAGAGTACAGCATTACGTTTTAATCTAGGAATTTTTAAATTTAAGATTAAATTCACTAAAACAGTGGATCACCTGGCCATCGAGAATCTCGACTACGGCACTGCATTAAAATATTCATCTGTTCTGTATAGACAGGCCTGTATTAAAAAATATTTAATAAATGTTCTGAATTTATTAATAGGTTCATTTATCAACCACCTTGGGAGTGCATTGAAAAAGTCGACCCTAACCGTTTCAGTTTTATTTAGCCGATGCCTCGGTTGGATTAAATTATCTCTATGTCTGGTGTTATAACTGTGCACTTCAGCATGTGTGTCAAAACTTTTCCTATTCTCTCTCACCACCAACAATTGTCTGTGAACCACCAATGAGTATAGTGACATTATGTTAAGTTCCTGAAAGATGGGTTTATAGTGAGCACAGCAACCCGTCCTAACAACACCTCTGACAGCTGCTTTCTGCAACACAAAGAGTCTATCCAAGTGCACACTCGCTGCATTTCCCCATGCAAGCAAACAGTAACTCAGACGTGAGTAAAACAACCCATAATAGGTGGTCAAAGCTGCCTCGGGTCCAGCCATTGCATAAATCTTACACACTGCATACACTGATGAGGCTAGCCTACCAGCCAACGAGTCTATTTGGCTCCTCCATACAAGAGCAGGGTCGATGTTGAGACCGAGAAAATTTCTAGCAGTGTTCGACTCATTAGAAGTTACCCTGGCATGAAAACTGATTAAAGCCGTCTTATCGTCATTGAGGAACAGTTCATTATCATTAAACCAAGCTCTCGCCTCATGTAGAACATTGTTCACAGTCTTATTGACATCACTACCAGCATTACCAGTGGTAATAAAAGTTGTGTCATCTGCAAAGAGGGCTGTTGCTATCCTGCTCTGTTGGATGCCATCAGGAATGTTAGGAGGAAGATCATTTATATATATGAAAAAGAGAAGTGGCCCTAGTATGGAACCCTGAGGCACCCCTCTATGAATGTATACCACTTCACTGTATTTCCCACCATGAAGAACTCTCTGTGTTCTATTATCAAGGTATGACCGCAGCAACTCCAGACAGGCTCCCCTAATACCATAATGACTCAACTTTGTCAAACATATTGCGTGCGAGACACAATCAAATGCCTTTTTTAAGTCTGCAAAAACAGCACAGCACTGTGTTATCTGTTCAAAGGCACAATTTACGATCTCTAGAAGATATGATATCGCATCCATGGTGCTGCATCTTTTGCGGAAACCATATTGATGTTCATAGAATAGATGGTTATCCTCAAACCAACTATAAGGTTGTTGGAAAACAAGGAATTCGAAGATTTTTGAGAGTATCGGCAAAACTGAAACCTAAAATTGCTAGGATCATTGCAGTCCCCCTTCTTGAAAAATGTAAGTACGTTCGCACATTTCATCAACGCAGGGAAACAACCTTGTGCGATGCAGAGTAAGAAAATCCCAGACCTCTTCATGACATACAAGTCCATACCAAATACATCCTTTGATTTTGTATTTTTAAGTTTATTGATAGCATTCCTGACATCCTCCTCAACAACTGGTTTCATGAAAAAACAGTTCGCTGGACTTTGCATCCTAGAGAAATAAGATTCTGTGGAATTTAATTTATTTCCCAATGCATTACCTACCAACCTCTCTGCATGGGATGTAAAAAAATCATTAAATGTATTTGCTGATATATTAGTTTCAGAATTCAAGATCTTACTTCTACCTGTTTCACGATTTATAATTTGCCAAATTGTTTTTGATTTATTGTCAGACTTTTGGATAGCTTCAGTAGCCGCCTTAGCTCTGGACTACCTCAAAAGCAAATTATATTTGGTCCTTATTTCTCCATAAAGCTGTTTATTCGATGGTGTAGGATGCATCTTATAAACATCATGTAAGAACAATACTTGCGCCTTTAACTCTCTTTGCTCTGATGCATTACCATCCTCAAAACTCGATTGTACTCGGAACAACAATTATTTTTCCAACAAGATGGTGCTCCACCGCATTATGCCCTTACTGTTAGGGAGTTCTTGGATAGACACCTTCCTGGTCAATGGTTAGGTCAAAAAGGTGCAGTAGAATGGCCAGTCCGGTCTCCAGACCTGTCCCCTTTAGACTTTTTTTTTGTAGGGGCATTTAAAATCAAAAGTTTATGCTACCGAGTGCTATTCATTGGAAGAGTTACGTCAGCGCATTATTGATGAATGCCGGAAAATTACTCCCGAAATGCTTGCAAATGTTAGGCAAAAATTTGAACAAAATTTATACAATTGTATCGAAGTTGGTGGTGCTCAATTTGAACATTTACTGGATTAAAGTTTAATTCGTTGGTACGTTTGTTTAATAGTATGATTGGTCCTATTTATTTTCAACATTTACTTCAATACTATGTTAAGTTTTTAAGTGAAACGATTTAGTTTTTTAATTTCTCTGAAAATCATTAGTGATTTCAAAAGTCCACATCTTATAAACGAAGAGACCGAACTTCAGAAATAAAAAAGCAATGTATAGGGAATCAAAAGCTCTTTTCAAGGAGCTATCACATGACCCCCTTTTTTTTCCTCAGGGCTCGTCCGCGTCTTTGCCGCCCCAATAGCACTGCAGCCTTTGGCTTATTGTGCATGCCCTTAGTCTTTTTGCCTTGAACTAGTCTGCACAGCGATTGGTAGAGTGAAGTTGACATGACCTCCCTTTTTTCTTTTTTTTTCCCTCAGGGCTCGTCCGCGGCCTTGCCGCCTCGATAGCACTGCAACCTTTGGTTGATTGTGCATACCCTTAGTCTTACTCCACCCATTCCAAAATCACTGTGCCTTGAACTAGTCTGCACAGCGATTGGTAGGGTGAAGTTTTATATTGTCTGTCTCCGGTCTAGACTGACCGTAGATCAGTTGTCTTTTGCGGTCCAGAGCTTTACACTCGCACAAGATGTGCTGGGCTGATTCCTCCCCCTCGCCGCAGAGTCTGCATGTGAGGTCCCCTTTGAACCGCCCCATTTTATGCAGGTGTTTCTTGACGGCCATGTGTCCCGTCAAGAGACCTGTTGTTTCTGAGCTGTCCTCTGCTAAGATTTAGCAGCTCCACAGCTTTCTTTGAACTGGGTTCGTCAATTATTGACTTCCCATGTCTGAGCCCTGGGCAGTCTGCCCAGTACACCTTGTGTTGGTTTCTGACCCAGGACTTAATGGCTCCCCTGGCAGTTCTCTTTGTCACGCCCAGAGCCGGTTCTGGTCCCATAAATGGTTCTGCTGACCCTATCTTCGCGAGACTGTCAGCTTCTTCATTGCCTTTGACCCCCGAGTGACCCGGCACCCAGATGAGGGTCACCTCATTCTGCCCAGCCAGGTCACTCGTCTCGTCTCGGCACTCACTCACCAGCCAGGAATTTACCCGTGGGCTACTTAGTACCGTAAGGGCTGCCTGGCTGTCTGTGGCTATGAGGATCCGCTTGTTGCTGTAGCCCCTCCTCTTGTTCTCCCGCACACAGTGCAGGATGGCGTACATTTCGGTGACATGACCCCTATTGCCATTTGAAAAAATTTGAGGGATGACACCCCCCAGGTTTTTTCGACAAAATCTTTTTCTGGCAGTTATGGCTGCCAGATCGTTTTCAATGGGCCACCCACTATATATATATATATATATATATATATATATATATATATATATATATATATATATATATATATATATATATATAATGTTGTGTGTATGTATGTATAAAGTCCTCACATGTCAGGTTACAAATGGTATTATTACAACATAAATGCTGTATATGCAATGCCTTTGATTTATAATCTCTTAGAACAAAAAAGTTCAGCCGAACGAGTTCACCTCGAGGCCAGAACACACGGAAAAAACAAATGAGTTTAAAAATATGATATATATTTTACAAGTCTGCAAGTTTATTCAACTGAGTGTAGCTACGAATCGAAACAAAATTTTGCAATAAAAGTTTGTGGTTGATGAATATGAAATTTAAAACCACCCCTTTATGTAAAACACGCAGACAATTGTGCAACAGTTCAGAGTCATAATGTTTATATTTTATAACTCTCACAAAAATTTCGGACAGACTTATGCAGTAATTGTTATAAAATTCTTAAGTTGTCAGTAATATATTACATTAATGATTTAATTTTCTGAAGTTATATATTTGAAACATATGTACTACATAAATCTGTTTGCAGAGTAATTATTTTTTTGTACCTTTGTCTTTTAACTATATTATTTGTCTGTTTTAACTGTTAAGAAAATATTAGAATTTTTTTCTTCATTTTAATATTTTCAACATAATTTCTCAAGAACTGCAAATTCAAATAAGATAGAAAGAGAATTTAATGCTGTTTAAAATGATACATCACAAGCCACCCTTGTCACTTAAGATTTTAAGGGTTGAAGTCATTGCACTTCATGGGTGAAGGTTTTTGGTAGTCTACGTGGTATAATAGTAACATTCAAAATTACCGCTTTTTGTTGGGATTCCCTATTTGTTGGTTATGCTTTTTGTTGCTATGAGGTTGGTAAGCTTCACACATAAGGATGTCCATTTCGTTAGTAAGTCTGTTCGAGTGCACATCTCTGTCAATTGTTTTATTAAAAAAAAGCTCTCTTAGTGCCATTTGAAGCTCAAATTTTAATTAGGTAAGCAATAATCGTTTTTTATAGTTTATATATGTGTTTTAAAGAATTGTAAATTATTAAAATCAAATGATTAAAAGTTTTATCAAATAAGTTTCTTATTACTTAGTGTTGAATCTAAAGGGAATCATGGGCGTGGATTCGATAATCAATTTTTAAACCAATCAGTTGTTTATTTAACAAAAAACCTATAAAATCTTTATTATTAAATCCAAAATTTCATTGCATTTATCAGTTTTAATGAATTAAAAAGCAGTAATTTCCATTAATTCTGTTGTGTTTTAATTTAAGGTAAATCATAGGTTTAGTCTCTTTAATGGGGTTTTAAACCATCTAGTTCTTTATATAACATAAAAAACTATTAAATATTTGTTATTTAAACTAAGGATTAATTGATTTTATCTTTAATATCTAAATTAAGTAATAATTTTAGTTCTTAATATCATGGGTGCATTCCTTTATGGATGAGTAAGTGATGATTCACCCTGGAATGCATATGGAATTCAATGAATGAATGTTGCAACATGTTTTGCATGATTCGCAGAACTGTTATCAGTATCTGGAATACAATTCTATTGTCTTCTTCTTCTTAACTGTTTATTTTAGATTCATTATATAATAACATGAAAATAACTCTGGTCGACTTGCTGAATTATCAGAATTTATGTGTTAACGTCTATTGGTATTTAAATTTCATATTTCGTCTACATATGTAGCTGTGGTAGATATTTCACTAAGTGAAGATTGTAACCTGTGATGAGCACTTATAAGTACATTTTGAGAACCCAAATCACAACACATTTTAAAAACCTGACGATTGTTTCATTAACCCAGTTAGCGTCATCAGAGGATGAAAAAATTCGTTAAAACGTTTGAGGAAACTGTTTTAGTAAATTTTATATTTAAAAAATGCACTAATAGAGAGGTATCGATGGTGAGACATTGCAACCATTTTTTTAAATGAGCACGAACTAGGACCCCTAGAAACCATATTCGAGGTCAGTTTCAATTTTGATAGGTTTATATATATATATATATATATATATATATATATATATATATATATATATATATATATATATATATATATAATTTTATTTCAACAACACAACACGAGTGCTTACAGCCTAAATACTATCGTACTGTGGGTGTTGACAAGGAGGAAAGAGGCAACTTGTTAATTCTGGACTTGAAGGTTTGGAGGTTCGGAGGAGAAGAAAAAACATATGCCGGCAAGGAATTCCACAACTTGGAAGTCCTCGGGACAAAAGAGCAGGCATAACAAGATGTTTTGCATCTGGTGACCTGGACAGTAAAAGGGTGTATTCGCTCTATTCCCCTGGTAGATCTGTTGGCGGCAGCAGGTGGGGGAACTATGGAGGAAAGCTCGTCTGAGTAGTTCCCGTGCAGATATCTATAAAAGAGAGAGAGAGGTCACCAACGGCACGTCGGTGGGCAAGGGATGGCAGCCTTTGGGTGAGGGTAGGGTCACCGATGAGACGTATATCTCTCTTCTGAATGGGGTCCAGGATAGCGAGTGTAGAAGCGGCAGCTGTACCCCTTATGTGGGAGCAGTATTCAAGGTTCGGCCTTATTTGTGAAGTATATAAGGTATAGAGATCAGCTGGTGAAAAGTATTTGTGAGCTCGGAAGAGGAAACCTAATTTCTTAGCAGCCGCTTCTGCAATTGATGTGACATGTTGGTGCCAATTAAGATTTCGATCCATAGAAATGCCAACAAGAGAAAAGGACTCATTACCTTGAATAACTTGGTTGTTCATTGTGATGGGTCTCGGGCTGGTGTATCTCTTACGAGAAAGAAAGCAAGACTGAGATTTGGTGGGGTTGAATTGTACAAGATTTCTACTTCCCCAGTCTAATATTTTTTGGAGATCCACGGAGACAGAACCCTCCATGAGTCTGCGATCCTCATCTAATTGGGCTAAAGAGACAGGCTTAGAATATTGTATATTTGAGTGGAGGGTGCTGTCGTCTGCGTAACTGTGAACTGGGTTGGATGTGTTAGAGAGGAGGTCATTGATCTGCAGAAGAAACAAAGTAGGGGCTAAAGGTGAACCTTGAGGAACTCCTGCATTAATTGGATACAGTTTAGAGGAATGACCATCCACAACAACAGAAATGCTCCTGTTGGAGAGGAAATTTGCTGTCCAGGTACAAAGTTTTGGTGGTAGGCCATAGTCCGGAAGTTTATTAAGCAGCGCTGCATGCCAGACCTGGTCGAATGGTTTGGATATGTCTAGAGCAACAATCTGGGATTCACCATGTAGTTCCATAGACTTGTTCCAAGAATGGGTGACAAAGGAAAGGAGGTCGGCAGTCGATCTGCTGATATATGTACCCAACTGATAACTCAAAAAAATAATTAACCAATTTGGATGAAATTCAGCAATTGCCTTTCTTTAATTAATGGCTTGGATGAGTTCGGTAGCGAGAAAAATCGACAAGGTTTTCCGGGAAAATTTTGAGTTTTCTTTCGAAAAAAAATTTGGTCTCCGAAAATTACAAAGCTATTTTAATGAAATTTGGTGGATATGTTGTCTCGGGAAAGACCTTACCACATACTAAAATTCAACTTTCTAAGTTTATAGAAAATTGAGTTATTCAAATTTAAAGCATTTAATGAAAATTCACTACCCTAACGCACTTGCTGCGTCCCGAACTTTATATGTGGAGGTATACAGCTTAACACAATTGAGGTTGCTTTTATTTACCGGAACTTCTTTCATCATTCATTCCACGCTCTTTTTTTGTCGGCATCTCTTGTAAAATGGCCAATCAATAAACTGGACATAGGCAGCGGTGCGGAATTCATACAACTTTAATTATTGATTGATTGTTCTTGCCCTTACTTGGTCTCGCCCGCCCAAAACTCTATGAAGCTAAAGAACTAAATTTTGCTATATCTGTAGATATCCCAGCAATTGTTCTCAAAAAATGCGCACCAGAACTTGCTCCTTTCCTGACTCGTCTGTTTCAGACATCTTACAATAGAGGGATATTCCCTAGTAACTGGAAAACTGCTCGAGTACAACCCGTCCCCAAGAAAGGATCCAAAGCGCTTCTTAGCAACTACAGGCCTATTTCTCTTCTTTTAGTCGTCTCTAAAGTGATAAAAAAGTATATAAACACCGAATTACTAAAATTTCTTGAAAAACACAGTCTAATCCACGACAGGCAGTATGAATTCCGTCAGCGCAGATCAACTGCCGACCTCCTTTCCTTTGTCACCCATTCTTGGAACAAGTCTATGGAACTACACTGTGAATCCCAGATTGTCACTCTAGACATATCCAAAGCATTCGACCAGGTCTGGCACACAGCGCTGCTTAATAAACTTCTGGCCTATTGCCTACCACCAAAACTCTGTACCTGGACAGCAAATTTCCTCTCCAACCGGAGCATTTCTATTGTCATGGATGGCCATTCCTCTAAACTGTATCCAATTAATGCAGGAGTTCCTCAAGGTTCAACTTTAGCCCCTACTTTGTTTCTTCTCCCCATCAATGACCTCCTCTCTAGGACATCTAACCCAGTTCACAGTTACGCGGACGACAGCATCCTCCACTCAAATATACAATAGCCTGTCTCTTTAGCCCAATTAGATGAGGATCGCAGACTCATGGAGGATTCTGTCTCCGTGGATCTCGAAAAAATATTAGACTGGGGAAGTAGAAATCTTGTACAATTCAACCCCACCAAATCACAGTCTTGCTTTCTTTCTCATAAGAGATACACCAGCCCTAGACCCATCACAATGAACAACCAAGTTATTCAAAGTAATGGGTCCTTTTCACTTGTTGGCATTTCTGTGGATCGAAATCTCAATTCGCACCAACATGTCACATCAATTGCAGAAGCGGCTGCTAAGAAATTAGGTTTCCTCTTCCGGGCTCACAAATACTTTTCACCAGCTAATCTCTATGCCTTATATACTTCACAAATAAGACCAAACCTCGAATACTGCTCCCATATCTGGGGTGCTGCTGCCGCTTCTACACTCGCTATCCTGGACTCCATTCAGAAGAGAGCTATATGTCTCATCGGTGACCCTACCCTCACCCAAAGGCTGCCATCCCTTGCCGACCGACGTGGTGACCTCTCTCTCTTTTATAGATATCTGCACGGGACTGCTCAGAGGAGCTTTCTTCCATAGTTTCTCCACCTGCTGCCCCCAACAGATCTACCAGGGGAACAGAGCGAATGCACCCTTTTACTGTCTAGGTCACCAGACATAGACCATCTTGTTATGCCCGCTCTTTTGTCCCGAGGACTTCCAAGTTGTGGAATTCCTTGCCGGCACATGTTTCGTTCTCCCCCTAACCTCCAAACCTTCAAGTCCAGAATTAACAAGTTGCCTCTTTCCTCCTTGTCGGCACCCACAGTACGATAGTATTTAGGCTGTAAGCCCTCATGGTGTGCTGTTGAAATAAAAAATTTTTAAAAAAAAACATAGTGTAAGTCTCTTTAAAAGAAACTTGTATTACAAATTTCATTAAAGTTATACAGAAGGTTTCCAGAAGAAATCTTAATTCATAGTTAGAAAAGTAAAGTATCTGCCAAATTATAAACGTAGCAGTTATTTTTCCTTATTCATCGCCAGTATGATTTCGGTTTAGTCAACCTAATCAAACTGGTTTTTTCAATATCAACAATAACAAAATTATAATTTCAGACTCAAAGTTGACAAACTTATTTAGGTGTTTTAAAAATGAGATCTTGTTCAAAACGTATGAAATCTGTGCACTATTGTTTCTCCAAATGTCAAAATAAAACATACATTCATCAACCTGGATTTGATCACATAACCCTCGGCTTAGGAGGCAAGGGCGACGTTTCCGGCGCCATCTAAGTATACTTCAACTAACATTTTATTTGCATGATACGTTAGATCGGCCTCATGCCCGAAATATTCTATTAAAAGTATATGTAATAATTAATGACAGAATTAGTAGAATTACCATTGAAACACATCCCATGACTGTTTCAGTCCTATATGACATCTTAAGTTTAAGTTTAAAGATAAAAGAAACTATTTTAGAATTATTTTTATAGAGACTTGGCTTGATTTTGTTTAAATTTCTGCTATTTTATGTGACAGCGTAAATCAATCTACGTGTGGCAGTTAACTACTCTGTCTGTCAGGCATTGGACTATAACCACTAAGTCATTTTTACGCATGTCTTGAGATTTTATTTTTAATTTGGAAAAAACTCTTAATATTGTGTATCAAATTACTTAAAATTCACAACATAGGTTTATTTGCACTATTTCTAGCCACATGTAAAGTCTCATTCCAGTTACGCTAATACTTACACAAATATAGCGTTTTCAAACAGTTTTTCCTGCTTTTCCACCAGAAAAACTTGAGCATAAAGGCTGATTAACGAACTCGACCTTGGTTTTCGCCCAAACCAGATTTTTGCCAAGTTTGATTGAAATCAGTTTGTATTTTTTGAGTTATCGCTCGGATATATATATATATATATATATATATATATATATATATATATATATATATATATATATATATATATATATATATATATATATATATATATATATATATATATATATATATTAACATATAAAAATTTTAACAGACCTTGGTTTTGGGTTCTAAAGGACCCAAATTCGCGCTCCTCAAGAAATTTTTTCAAAACCTTTTCATCGTGACCTCTCTTAGGGAATTTTTCTGAATGAAAATTTGCTAAAATTAAAAGTGACCCTGGATATGTGTTCTGGGGGGGCCTAGTTCGTGCTCATTTGAAGAATTCAAAAGTCGCGATTAGCGAATTTTTCTTAATGAAAATTCGCTAAAATTAAAAGTGACCCTGGATATGTGTTCTAGGGGGCCTAGTTCGTGCTCATTTGAAGAAATTTGTTCAAAATTCAAAAGTCGCGATCTCATTAGCGAATTTTTCTTAATGAAAATTCGCTAAAATTAAAAGTGACCCTGGATATGTGTTCTGGGGGGCCTAGTTTGTGCTCATTTGAAGAAATTTGTTCAAAATTCAAAAGTCGCGATCTCATTAGCGAATTTTTCTGAATGAAAATTCGCTAAAATTAAAAGTGACCCTGGATATGTGTTCTGGGGGGCCTAGTTCGTGCTCATTTGAAGAAATTTATTCAAAATTCAAAAGTCGCGATCTCATTAGCGAATTTTTCCTAATGAAAATTCGCTAAAATTAAAAGTGACCCCGGATATGTGTTCTAGGGGGCCTAGTTCGTGCTAATTTGAAGAAATGTTTTCAAAATTCAAAAGTCGCGATCTCATTAGCGAATTTTTCTATGAAAATCCACTAAAAGTATGTATCAATTCACTTTAAATATAAAGAAAACCAGAATATTTACTTGATCAGCTATTTTAACCTGTTTATAAGAGAGCGTTAAACGCTTCTGGTTAGTTTTAGATCAACGTAAAATATAAAGATGTACTTGTTTCAGACGTTTCTGGAGAATCTCTTGCATTAACAATGAAGCGTACTGAGGAGACAATTGAAATAGATAAAGCAGTCAAAAAAAAAGATAAGATCATAACAAAGGACTGGCCAAGAACTGAAAGGACTATAGAAACAACTGAAACAAAGACTGTTATAATAAAAAGAATTATTGAAGAGAGTACCGACACAGATAATGTACCAAATGCAAGTGACAATCAAAATCCAGGCACTTCCAGTCAAACTACCCAAACCAGCCATATTAACCTACGTTCGTTACTGAATTCTGGTCCAAGCCACACTAATCCTGGTCCAAGTCACACCAATCCAGCCCCAACCCATATCAGTCCACGTTCAATCCATAACAATCCAGGTACAGTCCATATCCATCCACGTCCAAGCCGTGTCAATCCAGATCAGAGTCATATTAATCCAGGTCCAAGCCATACGAACCCAGGGTTAAACCGTCCCATTATCCGTCTATCCAATAGGAATCCAGTACCTTCAGACGAAGCAATGGAAACAGTGGATTTAAGTTAAATATTCATATTCGTTTACTGCTACTAAAACTAGGTAAGTATTTGATATATATTTAATGTAATAACAGCAGATTTCACACAATTACAACAAATGACAAATGTGTCACCAGACTAAAAATTTCAAAAGGGCATGACTGTGAAATTATTATGTGTATACAGTTTAAAATATATGTATATATTAAAGTAAATAAAACAGGAAGTTCTACTGACCTAACTCCATATTGATTAAATTCAAAATTAATATAATTACACACGATTTAAGAGTAAATATTCAAAAGGTCATGATTTTTGGTGTAACTATCAAATTATTATCTGTATAAAGTTAAAAATAAGTACATATTAAATTAAATAAAAACAGCAAGTTCTACTGACCTAACCACATATTGATAAAATCCAAAATTAATATAAGTACACATGATTTAAGAGTAAATATTCAAAAGGTCATGATTTTGTGTGTAACTTTCAAATTCTTCTGTGTATAAAGTTTTAAAAACATGGATATATTAAATTAAATAAAAACAGGAAGTTCTACTGACCTAACCACATATTGATAAAATCCAAAATTAATATAATTACACATGATTTAAGAGTAAATATTCTAAAGGTCATCATTTTTGGTGTAACTTTCGAATTAATCTCTGTATAAAGTTTTAAAAATATGGATATATTATTAAATAAAACAGGAAGTTCTACTGACCTAACCACATATTGATAAAATCCAAAATTAATATAATTACACATGATTTAAGAGTATATATTCAAAAGGTCATGATTTTGTGTGTAACGTTCAAATTCTTCTCTGTATAAAGTTTTAAAAACATGGATATATTATTAAATAAAAACAGGAAATTTTACTGACCCAACCACATGTTAATAAAATCCAAAATTAATATAATTACACATGATTTAAGAGTAAATAGACGCCCTCGTGGCGCAGGTTGCTAGGTGCCAGCCTGCTAAGCGAGAGGTCCCGGGTTCGATTCCTGGGCGAGCTAAGTTGACTTTGTCTGGAAAATTTGTAAAAATATTGAATGATGGGAAATGAATGAGCTAATGGCCTGAGATGCCGCAGCCAATAATATTAAATTCAAAAAAAAAAAGAGTAAATATTCAAATGGTCATCATTTTTGGTGCAACTTTCAAATTATTCTCTGTATAAAGTTTAAAAAAATATGTACATATTAAATTAAATAAAAACAGGAAGTTCTACTGACCTGACCACATATTCATAAAATCCAAAATTAATATAAGTACACATAATTTAAGAGTAAATATTCAAAAGGTCATGATTTTGTGTGTAACTTTCAAATTCTATAAAGTTTTAAAAACATGGATATATTATTAAATAAAAACAGGAAGTTTTACTGACCCAACCACATATTGATAAAATCCAAAATTAATATAATTACACATGATTTAAGAGTCCATATTCAAAAGGTCATCATTTTTGGTGCAACTTTCAAATTATTCTCTGTATAAAGTTTAAAAAAATATGTACATATTAAATTAAATAAAAAACAGGAAGTTCTACTGACCTAACCACATATTGATAAAATCCAAAATTAATATAATTACACATGATTTAAGAGTAAATATTCAAAAGGTCATGATTTTCGGAGTAATTTTCAAATTCTTCTCTGTATAAAGTTTTAAAAATATGGATATATTATTAAATAAAAACAGGAAGTTCTACTGACCTAACCATATATTGATAAAATCCAAAATTAATATAATTACATATGATTTAAGAGCAAATATTCAAAAGGTCATGATTTTGGGTGTAACTTTCAAATTTTTCTCTGTATAAAGTTTTAAAAATATGGCTATATTATTAAATAAAAACATGAAGTTTTACTGACCCAACCACATATTGACAAAATCCAAAATTAATATAATTACACATGATTTAAGAGTAAATATTCAAAAGGTCATGATTTTCGGTGTAATTTTCAAATTCTTCTCTGTATAAAGTTTAAGAAATATGGCTATATTATTAAATAAAAACAGCAACTTCTACTGACCCAACCACATATTGATAAAATCCAAAATTAATATAAGTACACATGATTTAAGAGTAAATATTCAAAAGGTCATGATTTTCGGTGCAACTTTCAAATTCTTCTCTGTATAAAGTTTAAGAAATATGGATATATTATTAAATAAAAACAGCAAGTTCTACTGACCCCACCACATATTGATAAAATCCAAAATTAATATAAGTACACATGATTTAAGAGTAAATATTTAAAAGGTCATGATTTTGTGTGTAACTTCACCTTGTAAGATGTACGACAGGGTGCCCATCTCTGTGGGTAGTATGTTGTCACGACAGCTCCAAATAACACAAAATGTTATAAAATAGAGACTGTGTACAACAAATTAACAATTTTTAAATTGTCAGCCCTGGCCCATTTCTTCCCTAATATAAGGACAATGTATGTTGTATTCTCACCATAATTTGAACCGCAGACCGGTTTTGTGTTAATTAGAGTTCATCCGCACCGAGATGGCGACCTGTCGTACTTCTCACAATGTTCTAGGAGGTTGGCTACCATAGCCGTATTACTTTATAATTGTGTTCTTGCTGAAGTTAGTATACTATACTGATGAGCTTTAATTAGAGCGAAACCGGTCTGACATTTTAATTATGGTAAGAATACAGCTAGCATTACATGTGTAACTTCATATTATTATCTGTATAAAGTTTAAAAAATAACTACATATTAAATTAAATAAAAACAGGAAGTTCTACTGACCTAACCACATATTGATAAAATCCAAAATTAGTATAATTACACATGATTTAAGAGTAAGTATACAAACGCTCATGATTTTGTGTGTAATTTCAAATTATTATTGGTATAAAGTTTAAAAATATGTATATATTAAAGTAAACATAAATAGGATGTTCTACTGACCTAATTCCATATTGATAAAATCCAAAATTAATACAATTACACATGATTTAGGATGTAGTAAATAATATTAGTAAATCAGCATTGAAAATAATATTTTTCAAGCAATATAATTAAAATAAAATTTCAGTTTACTTTGTTTAAGGGGTTTTCGGGGGATTTCTGCCATTCTTTGAAAATCATCTGCTTTAGTTGCGATAGACGCAAGGAAGGATGTTCAATCTTTAATTCTTGCAATCTTCTTGTTTCATAAGCAGTGTATGCTGCTTTCATTCGCTTTTCTGGATGTTTGTCGTCAGGATCATTTTGTGAACTGAAAATAACACAATTAAAATAATAACATTCTGTTATTCTATTTCATGAAATTTTTAATAATGAAAATGTACGTTTCTAGAGAAGGAAAAACATGTGCAGGAATTCCACAACTTCGAAGTCCTCGGGGCAAAAGAGCGGGCATAACAAGATGTTCTATGTCTGGTGACCTGGACAGTAAAAGGGTGCATTCGCTCTGTTCCCCTGGTAGATCTGTTGGGGGCAGCAGGTGGAGGAACTATGGAAGAAAGCTCCTCTGAGAAGTGCCCGTGCGGATAGCTATAAAAGAGAGAGAGGTCACCAACGGCACGTCAGTGGGCAAGGGATGGCAGCCTTTGGGTGAGGGTAGGGTCACCGATGAGACGTATAACTCTCTTCTGAATGGAGTCCAGGATAGCGAATGTAGAAGCGGCAGCGGCACCCCAGATGTGGGAGCAGTATTTGAGATTTGGCCTTATTTGTGAAGTATATAAGGTATATAGATTAGCTGGTGAAAAGTATTTGCGAGCCCCGAAGAGGAAACCTAATTTCTTAGCAGCTGCTTCTGCAATTGATGTGACATGTTGGTGCCAATTGTGATTTTGATCCACAGAAATGCCAACAAGTGAAAAGGACTCATTAATTTGAATAACTTGGTTGTTCATTGTAATGGGTCTAAGGCTGGTGTATCTCTTATGAGATTGAAAGCAAGACTGAGATTTGGTGGGGTTGAATTGTACAAGATTTCTACTTCCCCAGTCTAATATTTTTTGGAGATCCATGGAGACAGAACCCTCCAGGAGTCTGCGATCCTCATCTAATTGGGCTAAAGAGACAGGCTTATAATATAGTATATTTGAATGGGGGGTGCTGTCGTCCGCGTAACTGTGATCTGGGTTGGATGTGCTAGAGAGGAGGTCATTGATGTGGAGAAGAAACAAAGTAGCGGCTAAAGCTGAGCCTTGAGGAACTCCTGCATTAACTGGATACAGTTTGGAGGAATGGCCATCCACGACAACAGAAATACTCCGGTTGGAGAGGAAATTTGCTGTCCAGGTACAGAGTTTTGGTGGTAGGCCATACGTCTGAAGTTTATTAAGCAGTCAGACAATCTGGGATTTACCGTGTAGTTCCATAGACTTGTTCCAAGAATGGGTGACAAAGGAAACGAGGTCGGCAGTTGATCTGCGCTGACGGAATCCATACTGCCTGTCGTGAATTAGACTGTGTTTTTCAAGAAATTTAAGTAATTCGGTGTTTATATACTTTTCCATCACTTTAGAGATGACTGAAAGGCAAGAAATAGGCCTGTAGTTGCTAGGAAGCGCTTTAAATCCTTTCGTGGGGACGGGTTGTACTCAAGCAGTTTTCCAGTTACTCGGGAATATGCCTCTATTGTAAGATGTCTGAAACAGACGAGTCAGGATAGGAACAAGTTCTGGTGTGCATTTTTTGAGAACAATTGCTGGGATCTCGTCAAGGCCAGAGGCTTTCCTGGTATTAAGAGAAGAGAGCGTCTTTCATACCTTTTCAGTTTTGAAAATAAATCCGTCATTTTATGCGCGACATTGGAGACTCTTGGTGGTTGAACATTTGGAGGTGGGTTGAGAGTAGAATTGCCGGCGAACGAGGCAAAAAGTTCAGCATTGCCCAGAGCGGTAGAAACAATTTCATCCCCTGAGACAAGAGGTGGGAACGTGCTCTTGGAGAAATTATTCCCAATAGATTTAGCAAGAGTCCAGAAGGGTTTGCTGCCGTTAGAGCTTAAGAGGAACTTGTTTTTGATGTGGTTATTAAACAAGTTTTTGCCTCAGAAAGAATTCGGACATAGCGGTTTCTTGCGTCGTTAAACGCTTGACGGTTTTCTTGACTGGGTTTGTGTAGAAGCGTTTTGTGAGCTTTAACCTTTTCAAGTCTGGCCTTGTCACAGGATTTAGAGAATCAGGGCTTTTGAGTGGCTGAAGAGGCTTTCTGTGTACGTGGAATAAATAATTCCATGCCAGCTTGGATGATTTGGGTGACGTTTTGTGAGATATCAAAGAGGTCAGGATGAGAGAAGCAGACAGACGCCCATGGAAATAAGGAAAAGTAATCCCGCATTTCGTCCCAGTTCGCGAAGTTGTAGTGCCAAACGATATGTGGGTGTGATGACTGTGTGACCTCGGGTTGCATTGCGCAGTAAGCAGTCACCATGCCGTGGTCTGAGCGCCCAATGGGGGCGGTGACTGATATCTTATAGCATTAAGGTTTTGTAGTAAGAAGGAGATCCAAGGGATTTGAGCTGTGTGTTGGGATGCGAGGAAAGTAAGTAGGTTGCTGAACCATATTGGCTAAAGAATTGCTGACTGCAAAGGCCTCTGCTGCTCTCCCTTGTGGATCGGTTTTTGAAGATCCTAGCCATTCCCTATTATGGAGATTGAAGTCACCAAGAATAGTGACCTCGGAGGAAGGATATTCAGAAATCAGATGGTCCGTTTTTTCAGAAAGGTTGTCAAAGAGCTGGACAAAGTTGTTGTCAGAGGGTCCGGTAAATGCAACAGATGAATTTAGTTGCAGCCCCGAGAGAGAGTTTTATCCATAGTATGTCTTTTCTTCCAGCTTCTAAATTGGGGAGTCTGGTGCAGGGTAGATTGCTACGGACGTATGCGCACACGCCTCCATGCAATCCAAAGGAATTAAGGAGCTCATATCCTGGGAAATTAAAGGTGATTAGTGGCTGTTTGGCACTGATTTGGGTTTCAGTGAGGAAGAGTTGGGGCCTATTAGCCTGGAGGAAATGGTGGACGGAGTTCAGATTAGAATTTAGGCCACATATATTCGAGAAGGATATGTTAAATCTTGATGCTGGCGCCCCCTGTACACCCCTCTCCCGGAGATCCGAATGGATGGGGTATTTTACCTCCGGAATCTTTTGTACAAGGAGGAGCCATCATCATTGTTGCTTATAAGGGAAACCTACTCATACACCAAAACCGGAAACGTCCGTTGGGACTCACTGGCCCCTTGATGTAAGGGGTGGTACCTCCTCGGGCGTGAAAAAATAGTTTACTATCACGTAAAGGAAAAGTCCACTACCACCTGCTTGACTCCTATTAGTCGCCTCGTACGACAGGCAGGAGTTACCATGGGCCTATACTTTTAGTTAGTCCCTGGACCCACAGGGGACCATGAACATACCTATATATTTTTTTTGTAGCTACTTCTTGGTTCTGATATAACGAGATCGGGTATTTACGAGATCGGGTATTTACGAGATGTTATTGCTGTTCCCTTGACTCCTCGTTAAATCTGAATTCTACTGTATATTGTATTTTTATGATAACCAAAGACATGGGAAGATTTGAAAATTCGTCTATTAAATTTACCATTTGCATTTAAATGACCAAACTATTGTACACGTAGTTACAAGTTAATTTTCTTGCCAAATACTTAATCATTATTATTTGGAAATGCTTAGGCACTAAAATCAGTCAATATAAATGGTTAACATTAAAAAAAAATTATAGTTAATTTTCAGTTTCTAACACTGCATTCTAAGTAGATTTATATAGTTTAAAGCATATATAAAAATTAATTGCTGCTATGATGTTTTCATTTTAAAAGCAAAATTGCAAACTTACCTAAGAATTGAAATTGCTTCATCTATAGTTCTTGCTTCATCTCCCTCAACAGTCAATCTGTTGATATTTTCTTCTAAAGGAGCATCTAAATGTGTCTCAATGTTTTTATCTTCTTTTTTACTACCATTAGAAGATGCCTGTGAGCTGATCTGTGCTCTAGTAACTTTTTGTGGTGGTGGAGCTTTACCTGGCTTGATAGAATTTAATTCTTTTTCTAACAATGCTTTAGCTTCAGCTTTTTTTTCTAACTGCTGCTGTCTTTTCTTTTCTTGTTCTTCCTAAAAAACAGATGAAATGGTAGTAGTACATTTCAAGCCAAAATTTTACAATGTGGTATAGCTATATAGCAAGATAGATTTATTAGGGGGTGTTTCCTACAATGCAAATGTTGAAGAAAAGAGAAAAATAACGTACAAGCTGAAACAACTTTAGGTAATCCTGTGTTTAAAGTGCCTCTTTAGTAAACATACAATTCGGGCGAAATCGGAACGTGAACTGGACGCAAGACGATGTGCACTGTTGCCAGATGAGTATAAGCAAGGGTCATTTTAAATATAGCAGGCAATCAAGGGATGAACAAATGTTTTCATAATGTAAATAAATGATAGTATTGCGTCATGTACATAGATCGATATTTGACATATTTTGCGGAAAACAGTAGGAAAACGGAAATGTAAACAGTTAATTTTCAGCAATTGTGGTCTAGGGGGGAAAACGTGATATAAAAGGAAATCAAGGGGTGAACAAATGTTTTTATAATTTTAATAAATTAAAATATGGCGTCATCTACATAAATCGATATTTGACATATTTTGTGGAAAGCAGTAGGAAAACGGAAATGTAAACAGTTAATTTTCAGCAATTGTGGTCTAGGGGGAAAAACGTGATATAAAAGGAAATCAAGGGATGAACAAATGTTTTTGTAATTTTAATAAATTAAAATATGGCGTCATCTACATAAATCGATATTTGACATATTTTGCGGAAAGCAGTAGGAAAACGGAAATGTAAACAGTTAATTTTCAGCCTCAGGGGGAAAAACGTGTGCCTCTTCTCTCTTTTTTGGTACATCAGTAACATTAACAGAGGTTGTGCCATTGTGATTGAGCAAGGTAATCTGCACGTTCCACCATTCCCAGGGGGCATAAAGCCGTCGGTCCCGTGCCCATGCGATGTTGGGCACGTTAAAGACCCAAATTCCCCAGACAGTGAGGTGAATGAATGACACTTTAGTAAAGTCAATGAAGCAATTTCCGTTGCGAATTGCCAATGATAAATACAACTGTATATGCAAATATCAAACGGGAACCAGTATATTATTTAGAAAAATCGCATGGTAATGAAGCAATTTCTACTGACAACTGTCGATGATAAACAAAACCGAGAAAATTGCTCAAAATGGGCTTACCTTCGAAATGTCTGTTTATATTTTACTTTCCAACCTTAAATGAGTAAGAAGTCAATGAAGCAATTTCCGTTGCGAATTGCCGATGACAAATACAACTGTATATGCTAATATCAAACGGTAACCAGTAATTTTGGTGTGTAGTGTACCTTTTCAATCGCAAACCTATCTACCACATTTGGTTGTCATAGCTTTTTTAATTTTTGACATAAAAATGTTTTCCTAATGAAAAGTTACAATTCTTTTGGAAAACCTCGTCCGATTATCCTGACTAACGACCTTATCCAAGCAATATAGAAAAGGGTGGTACATGCCAAACTTTTTCAAAATCGGCACAATATTTTTTTTGTTCTCGGTGTGATTCATACATACATACATACATACATTCATACATATATATATATATATATATATATATATATATATATATATATATATATATATATATATATATATATATATATATATATATATATATATATATATATATATATATATATATATATATATATATATATATATATATATATATATATATATATATATATATATATATATATATATATATATATATATATATATATATATATATATATATATATATATATATATATATATATATATATATATATATATATATATATATATATATATATATATATATATATATATGTATATACATACATATAAAAAATGGAAACTGACCCCGGATATGGGTTCTTGGGGCCATAGTTCGCGCTTATTTGCAAAAACTTTTTCATAAATCAAAAATCGGGGTCTCCCTATTAGTAAATTTAAGGTTAGAAAGTAAAATATAAACGGACACTTCAAAGGTAAGCCCATTTTGAGCAATTTTCTCCGTTTTGTTTAGCATCGACAGTTGTCGGTTGAAATTGCTTCATTACCATGCGATTACATTGCGATTTTTCGAAATAATATACTGGTTACCGTTTGATATTAGGATATACAGTTGTATTTATCATTGGCAATTCGCAACGGAAATTGCTTCATTGACTTTACTAAAGTGTCATTCATTCACCTCACTGTCCGGGGAATTTGGGTCTTAAACGTGCCCAACATCGCATGGGCACGGGACCGACGGCTTTACGCCCCCTGGGAATGGTGGAACATGCAGATTACCTTGCTCAATCACAATGGCACAACCTCTGTTGATGTTACTGATGTACCAAAAAAGGGAGGAGAGGCACACGTTTTTCCCCCTGAGGCTGAAAATTAACTGTTTACATTTCCGTTTTCCTACTGCTTTCCGCAAAATATGTCAAATATCGATCTATGTACATGACGCAATACTATCATTTATTTACATAATGAAAACATTTGTTCACCCCTTGATTGCCTTCTATATTTAAAATGACCCTTGCTTATACTCATCTGGCAACAGTGCACATCGTCCTGCGTCCAGTTCACGTTCCGATTTCGCCCGAATTGTATGTTTACTAAAGAGGCACTTTAAACACAGGATTACCCAACTTTAGGCATGGCCAACCTTAAATCACTTATAAAAATTAGGCTTTAAGATACTTTAATTGCATCTAAATAAATCAAGTAATAATTCCTGGGGCATTATAATAATTAATGAATTGCGAAAATACCTTTTTCTGTTGCTTTTTAAGTACTTGCTTGTCTTCATCTTTCCAATACGAATCTTCAATTTGCTTTTGTTTTTTGGTAGCTTCAGCTTCTTTAGCAGTCTTTTTACGTTCTCTGGCTGCTACAGCTTTTGTGTTCTCTGTGGCAAATTTTTTTGGCATTATCTTTCGACAAAATAATATACAGTTTAACCCTTACTTAACGTTCTCCCAAAATTTCAGTAACTAACGTTCTGAATGCTTTTTAAAAATCGATCTGAACTCAATATATTTATTAATTACCATATTTTATTTAGCAAACCATAACCTATAAAACGTCATATGTCCTTTTGGTATGTGACAGTCCTCAGTAGTGTGAATTATATGACCAAAATTACAAAAGTCACTAGTCACAGATCACAGAGAAATCAGAAATTTGACAAGAGTGTATTCAACAGGTGCCAACAGTTGAATAGTTTTGTCAACGTATGCTTTTATCAGTCTCGGTGAGTTTCTACCGATTGGTCAAACTGGAATGACTGACAAACGTCACAAAATAGTGCGTGAACTCAAAAGTGCGTTCATCACTCTCCAACCGCTGAAATGTATCGATGTGCTTTTTATCTCTAAAAGCTTGAAAAAAGTCAAGTTTGCACATATCATTACAAAAATGTAGTGGCTCTATGAGGTTATTTACTGTGGGCATATGTTGAGTATCGATAATATGTGTTACAAATGTAGGTTTGTCAGGGAATTATTTAAGTGCAGAAATATGCGTTCTTTGTATCTGCGTATTAAAACTTCAGAGAAAAAGTATCTACGTCTGCATTTAGTATGATATGGTTTCACCAAGTAAGGACAACAACAATTAATTACAGTATTATTTATTAATCCTCTGTTAACGCAAACTTTGTTGGTGAAACCCCTATCAAATCAAATAATGTGTTCTGGTGAATTGGATTCCTCAAAGTGTACTTATCCACTGCTCACCAGTTTCAGTTAGTTCCAATATTTTATATAATTTATAACTGCTTTTGTTCAACGTGCAAGTAACAAATTGTTTGCTACCGTACTGCTGGAATTTTTGTTAAAACGTGCC
This sequence comes from Tillus elongatus, assembly GCA_964006375.1. Classification (NCBI taxonomy): domain Eukaryota; kingdom Metazoa; phylum Arthropoda; class Insecta; order Coleoptera; family Cleridae; genus Tillus; species Tillus elongatus. The sequence goes on from OZ023269.1 coordinate 4,141,947, forward strand.
TACTTTTTTTATTGCCTTAGATTAACTCTCTTTGTTCTATGATAAGAAGCAACCATAGATCCAATTTTTATGTTCTGTGGGCATGACATTATAAGATCTACCAAAATTTAAATTTAATGGCATAGGTAAAAATAGTTCACTTGGTGCACAAAAGTCAAAATAAAAATTCATATCATAAGTCTAATTCATTCCATAACCATACATTTAGTATATAAACATAAACAAACTATTAAATTATAATAATTATTTTAATTATGTTGCAGGCTTAGTTCTTAATATAAATAATTTAGCTTAATGTTAAGGAGTCGTTTATTTGAAGTTCATAGTCTTAATGTTCATATTTTACATACAATGTCTAAGAAAGGAAAAAAGCAAAAGACCGAAGTCAAACAACCACAGGTAATTTGTTAGGCTGTAAGTGTATTAATTATAATTAATATTATCATTTTTTTAAAGGAAACAGTTGGCCCCATTTCAATGGATAATAAAAGCAAACATATTGTGATTTCTGTACTGGCAAAACCAGGAGCGAAGCAAAGTAATATAATAGGTAAGGTTTCATTTATATTTATATAAGTAAAGTAGGCGATCCTTAAGTAGACGGGTCCCGTCATTTCATGCATTGCCGGACGGTGCCTATTGCTCTAGGGGCCTGCCTGAACGGACCTTCCCAAATTTCATTGAAAAATATAAACAATGGTTCGCCATTATCTTCTGAGGGCATAACAGCGTACAGTATTCCCAGGTGGTCACCTATCCAACTACTGACTGTGCTCGACATTGCTTAACTTCGGTGATCACACTAATCTCTCCAATGTGGCGTGGCCATTGCCATGTACATATTTATATATGTAATTATTTAAAAATGTGTCTACATAAAATGTAGCTATGAAAGTTATCAATTTATTTTATTGTATTTTTTTATTTAAGGTATATCACCAGAGGGAATAGAAGTTCAAATAGGTGCACCTCCAACTGAAGGAGAAGCAAATACAGAACTTGTAAAGTTTATGGCTTCAGTACTTGGACTACGGAAGAGTGATGTTACTTTTGATAGAGTAGGTATTTTCGGTTTCATTCACAAATTTTTTTAAATCAGAAGTAAAAAAAATTCTGGTAAGGTTTTAGTTGGGTGTGAAGTCTGTCAATATCCTGTTCCTCAACAAAGCAAAATTTATAAGCACACTTGGAAAACCAAAATCACCACAACACATTTAAAAAAAGACCTGATGATCGTTTCACTAATAAAGTTAGCGTCATCAGAGGATGAAAAATTCTGCATTTTTCATCCTTTGATAAGACTAACTTTGTTAGTGAAACAATTGTCATGACTTTTTTAAATGTGTTGTAGTGATGTGGGTTCTCCAAGTGTGCTTATCAATGCTCATCACAGGTTTAAATCTTCACATAGTGAAAGCAAAATTTGTTGGGGCATATTGTGAGACAGAATAACCGTTTGGCAACCATATTCGGAAGACACATACTTGAGAAAAATGAAAAAGGCACATCAACAAGAAATTTTCTGAAAAACATACCCGAATTTATGTAATTTATTTATTAATTTTATTTATTTAATTCAATTACAACCCAACAGAAAAATCAATCCATACAATAGGGTACCTCCACAATAGTTATACAATACTTTTGATATTAGTTTTTTTGATATTAGTTACTCTTCCGATTGATATAACCAAACGCCATATCTCGGTAACGATTTGACATACAAACATGTTTGAATGGTCAAAATAGTAGGCAATTTAACGCCCTAAGAAAAAGTCTCAGGTGTTTTTGCCGTAGTATGTAAGGGAAAAAAGTTATTAAGGAAAAACCGGAGAAAGGTCGAAAATTTTGCAGCCCACACCCCCCCTCTTTTTTGCACAGGGTCCTCAAGGTCCAAAAGTTGAGAAAATGTTAATTAACCACCTCTGAACAACATCCCAAGGTTTCATCAACTTCTGACCTTTTTTTACCTGAAACTACCTGTCGACTGAACTAAGAATAGGTCACTACAGTACATTTACTTATATTGAGTTCTAGCATATTTTCATGACACCAATTGTGAAGAGCAACCAAATCATCCTGCAACACAGGACAGTCCCTCAGTGAGTCTATCTGACAAAACATTTTCAAGTTGTCAGCATACAGTAAACCCTCACAATATATACGATCACTGAGGTTGTTAATGAAAATAATAAATAGTAGAGGGCCCAGGTTTAAACCTTGTGGAACGCTTGACACATGAGTATAGTTTTTGTATTTAATTCCCATATATTCTACATAATGTGCACGGTTGGTCAAATATGAGCAGAAAAGTTGAACCAGATCCTCAGCGAAACCGATTGATGACAACTTAGACAAGTAGAATAGACTGATCAACTCAAATGCCTTGGATATATCCGTGTATATATATATATATATATATATATATATATATATATATATATATATATATAACATCCGACTGTTTATCTGTATCAATTGACTCTGCTATGTACTGAGTGAACACCAAGTTTGACACAGTTGAACGTCCAGCAACAAAACCATGCTGCTTGGTTGATATTCTGTTCTCTATTATATATGTGCCCATAAAGCATAGACTCCAATACTTTTAAAAATATTGAAAGAATCGATATGGGCCTATAATTCTCAATCTTGGATTGACAATCCGACTTAAATATCGGAACCAATCTAGCTATCTTCCATACATCAGGAAAGGTGTGTGTCTTCAAGATTTTGTTAAAAATTAAGCATAAAGGGTAACTCAGCACGGCCGCACAATCCCTTGTTATAAACGAAGGGACTCCGTCAGGGCCAATTGTAAGTTTAAGCTTAACACGCTTTAGGGCTTTAACAACCCCATCCTCAGTTACTGTCTGAAATTTACATGTGAAGATGAGTAGGATGCGGTCATTGGCCCACTACCAGAGGGTGGAACATAAACAGAGTCAAAATGTGTGGCAGAACCATCTACTATTGTCTGTGGTGTATCCAGTGGTATGCCATTTAAGAACATAAGACTAGGAATCCTTGTAGATTTCTTCCTATTGTTTATATATGTCCAAAGTTAAGAAGGACTTGCTACAAGTTGGTTTTGTATTTTTGAAGTATAGTTGTTATGCACTGTCTCTTTTTCTCTTTTGACTTCTCTACGTATATTTTTGAGACATTCGAGATGATAAACCGAATGGGTCTTTTTATACTTAGACCAGTAGTAATCGTTACTTTTTAACAACTTAATGAGTTTGGCTGTGAACCATACCGGAAACCTAGTATCTGGTATTCTCTTATAGGGAACGTATTTATCAAATATGCTATACAGCAACCGGTAAAATACATAGTATGCCTGATACACAGCTGCAGTATTTTCTAATGAGCTCCAATCAACCCTGGCAAGTTGAGTGTACAGACTGTGGAAGTTTGCCTTCCTAAAGTTATAAACTTTTGAATTGCAATCGAATCCCTGAAACTGTTTGCTCGACTGCTAAATAATTGCACTCACAGCCAGAGCAGGGTGGTGGCTATCCTCTGGCAACAGAGGACCACTCTCATGACATACATCACACTCCACATTTCCTATCACTATGTCTATTATCCTACCATTAATGTTTCTAACACTGTTAAACTGACTACAATCCAGAAAATCACTAAACTCTCTGCATATTGAGCAAAATGAGTTCAAACCAATAAAATTTATATAATGTGGCATATTAAAACCACCTAGAATTATAAATTGGCCATCCAATAATCAACTGATACTTAGAAGGCTTTCAAAAATATTTACATAATTATCCACGCTTAAGGCAGGCTGAAAATATAAGCATAAAACGTACAAGTTTGAATTGTTAAAATTAATTTTACAACATACGGCTTCGACCCCCATGTAACTATCAATCAGAGATGGAGTTTCAACCTTCTTCACAAAGTATTGCTTTTTCACTGCAAGAAACACTCCGCCACTCTGCGTCATCCCTGTCCTCACTGGCTCTGTCTGCTTTACACATCACATACAAGTCACTGTCAGCAACCTCAGAAGAGTAGAAGTCAGGTGTTAACCATGACTCAGATATGGCTACCACATCATACCCACTTGAGGACACATTGCGATAGAATTCGCCAAGTTTAGTTCTCATGCCACGCACATTTTGGTGGTAGCACAAAAGGTTTCTGTTCACACTGTTACTTCTGTTGGGGACATTATTTAGTTTAAAGATCCTGAGTTCACGCGAGATGAACCCCAGCCGTATAATCTACCGATGGTTTCAAACTTGCATTTCTCTTAACAGCTACCACTTTGGGAACTCCATGTACATTATAACCTTAACTCCTTTGCCCCTATTTGATCTGTCATGTTGTTCTCTCCTGGTGTTCTGATAATCCGTAAATTCTTTGGGATTTGGGTCTCTTGACAATACAATACCCTTATATGCTTCATTGTTCTTGAGCTTTTTACTTCCACGAAGTAAGTCCCCCACAAATTCTCCATTTTTCAAAACTACTTTTAACGGCTTTGGATTTGGATTACCGACGTTTGGACGACCAACTCTATACAGTGTGTCCCAAACTGGATGGGAATGTATTGCTATCTCCGTTATTATTAGAGATAGGGAGACGGTTAAATTAGCAATGATTTGTAGAATGTCATGCTCGTCCAATACCAGAAAACGATTCACAAAAAAAAGTGTTCAAAAAGCAGTAGGCCATGAAGTCTAACAATAGACTTCTACTTTTAACATAATTTTCCGTAATGATTCATGATAAAAAAAATAGGAACTTTGTGCGTGCACACCAATGAATCGGCCCATTATTACAAATGATATTTTACATTACAACATTATCCTAAAAAATTGTTATAATTTAATTAAATAGGTAAACCTAGTAAATAACAAAATTTACTAACAAAACTCAATAAAAAACAGATTAATAATTTACGAAGACGCCTTTGAAAATTGTTATATTTAAAAACGTAAGTCAACTGAAAAACAATAGAAGAAAGGTTGCTATGGATATAACACTATCGCGACAATTAAGAATACCGTCATTCTTAACTATCTGAACAATTTGGGGTGTATTTAACACGTTGCTTAAAATTTTGTACTAAATAGTTTGTTTCCTGTTTATTTTAAATATTATTCAACAATATGTTCAGTAATAAAGAATATTTTGACATGTTGGAATGTTATATTCTTTCTAACCGAAATACTGAGGCAGTTGCAAATTCATATCAAAACAACTACCCAGAAAGACGACAACCAAACACCAAAATATTTCGCAGGATAGTGACCAACCTATTGAACGACAGTAGCTTCCACGCAAAGAAATAATGCCATCTTACAGGTTTCAAACGAAAACCCTCCGCAATGTGTTCGGTTTTAGGGTGAATAAATTGACGTTCCAAAAAGTACGGTACTCCGTGTATTAAAACAAAGTCATTACCATCCGTACAAACCTATAACCGTACAAGGCTTAAATGTCGACGATTAGCCTAAGCGACTTCAATTCTGCAGATGGTATCAAGGACAATGTCAGCCAGATAAAAAATTTCATTTGAAAATAATATGGACTGATGAATGATTTACAAATTGTGGTGTGTATAATCTCCATAATAGGCATTATTGGGCAAATGAAAATCCCCATCTAAAAGAAGAAAGACGATTGCAAGACAGATTTGGTATTATTGTTTTGTGCAGCTTATTTGGTAAAAAACTGTTATTTGTATTTATAGGTTAGACAGTTAATTTTAAAAAAATTCAGGTAACTTTATTGTTGGTCCGTTCTTTTTTGAAAATAATTTAACTGGGGAAAGGTCTCTTAATCTATTGAGAAATGATATCTTACAAACAATTAGAAGAGTTCGTGATAATTTAGACGAGATTTGGTACCAACAAGACGGTTGTCCAGCTCACAATGCTACGATCGTCAAAGAATTTTTGTACCAAAATTTTAATAATCGTGTCATCTGTAACAATGGGCCGGTTCATTGGTGTGCTCAAAGTCCTGATATAACACCCATGGATTTTTATTTTTGGGGTACTCTGAAGAATGATGTGTATAAATTCGATCCACCACAAAATATCAATGAATTAGGAAACAGAATCACGGAAGCTATAAATCATATTACCAAAACACCCTCACCAGAGTTTGCAGGCATGTTTCAACATGGTGTATAAAGTGCATTGAACAATGGTCATATTGAACAATTTTCTATTTAGTGTATTTTTAAGTCTCTATTTTATTATTTGTTGAGTTCCGTTTCTAATTGTGTTGTTTTGTGAAGTTTGTTTCTATTTGTTATTGCCAGGTTTCATTATTAAACTGTTTCACATAATATTACCTAGCATTATTACCTAATTAAGTATGGTAAATTAAATCACAATATTTTTTTATCGTGAAGCATTACGGAAAATTATGTTAAAAGTAGAACTCTATTGTTAGACTCCATGTCCTACTGCTTTTTGAACACGTTTTTTTGTCATTCGTTTTCTGGTGTTGGATTTCATAGCCTACTATCCTCAAAACGGTTTTTCTCAAAATTGTCAGTGAAATTACAAGATTTCTTAAGCATGTTGTACATCATTGGAAAGCTCTTTTCACAGGCTATCACATGCGCAAAAAATTCAATGTGGCTGCCATAATAAAAATAAACGTTGATACCTGTAGCTCAAAAATAAATGACAATCCAAAGTTGAGAATAGCACAGAAAGATTACTCTGTAAAAAGTATCCTGACAATGTGCAAGTCTTAGACATGTCATATCAACGCCTACTACACACACACACATATATATATATATATATATATATATATATATATATATATATATATATATATATATATATATATATATATATATATATATATATATAAAGAGCCATACATGTAGTACAAGTTCAACATAGATGTTTGCATTTTATCATTTGATAATATTCATTTTTATATTTTATCTTGTTTTGATCTTTTTAGTTTGCTTTTTACACAGTCAGGCTTTTTATTTATTAAGTAGGTATAACATCTCTAATTTTGATTGTCTTTCTAGGGTTTCAAGTCTAGGTCGAAAACGTTGAGGATAACAGGAAGTATAACTGTTGAAGAGATACAACGCAAGATCCAGGCTGAGATTTCTAATGGTTAGGTTTAGGATGTGTATGGACTGACTTAGACATTATTTATATATTCTCCTTAATGTTACTCTTATATTTAGATTATTGTTTAAAAGCTTCACTAACTGGGTATGGTGTATTAAATAAAGCGTTCATTAAATACATGTTTTTTTATTGAACAAATCACAGTGTTAAATTCTGTTACAAAACAACTAAAAAACAATGTTTCAACTTACATAAAAAGGAAAGTATACATGATATAGTAATATATTATAGAAATTATTGCAAATATACTTAGGACTATAAAAAAAACAAGATTATTACTGTTAATAAGTAGATACAAAGTAAAATAGTTTCATTATATTAGGGAATCCCTAACAAAAGTGAATTGTAAAAAAATAGGGGAAGCTATAAGCAGTTTTTGATCAAAAAGGGCTTAAAACTTCTGGCAATTATACAAGGTTCCCCTTCGCCCGGAAAACCGGGAAAAGTCAGTGAATTTGTAGAAGAAAAAATGTTGTCAGGGAAATCAGAGAAAAATTGGCAAAATTGACTGAACAAGGATTTTTTGTCCCTGTGAGGGAAAAATTATTGGTTTCCTTTTTATGATAAATAATTGAAATAATGTGTTTGCTTTTTGTGTAATTCTGAACCATTGATTTAATGATTTCTTTTTCCACAAAACCATAATAAACGTTTTTTTAAAATTTTGCATTCATTGGTTGCTTTGTATTTGAAATGAGAAAGTGTGTTTTCTGCCATGACGCAAAGACCTACAGTATTCTGTAGTAGTGTGTTACACATGTTGGGGGTAAATTGTGGAAGATCAAAGTCAGGAAAATAGATTTTGGCATGTCAGGGAAATCAGAGAAAAGTCACGGAATTTGATATGCTGCTTTTAGTGGGAACCCTGTTATAATAGCTTTCAAACGCCCATAGCCCTTTCAAAATAGAACATACCTATGATGAACTATAAGGTGACAGAAGAACATACATACAGGTGGTGCCCATTGTAGAAGGTTGCACCAGAGTTTTCCAGAGAACTGCTGAGAATTTTGAAAAACCCTAAAACACTTTGATTTTGCTTGCGAGGGGGACACTTTTTAACCCTAAGAGAATTTGTAGCATTCAAAGTCCAGCGGAGATGACTATTTTACCCCCTTCATTTTAATAGGGAAGGTAGGTCAAGTAGAATTTTTTTTTAAAGCTCTTTCGATTCCCCATTTAAAGCTGCACTTTTAACACATACGAATTAGTTTTAGATGTTTTTCAAAACTTCAAAATAAAAATTCTCAAATAGTACTTATTTTGTGTTTAAGATATCGATTAGTTTTTGAAAAATTATTCAATCTTTGGTGGTCACTGGATATTGCAAGAAAAACCTTTTCAGTCTTGTTGTGTTTTCATTGATAAAGTGTACAGCAGGTGTCTGAGTTTCGTTGTAAATGTGGAGTACCTCAGTTATTATTGAAGATAGAGACAAACGGTTTTCGCTATACTCTGCTTGATTTTTATGAAACGAAAAATGGCAGTGACAGAAAAGTGGTCACACTTGTTAGTTTCGTAGGTACAGGGCGCTTTTGAAAAGTTTGCAATTTGGGACCCCACCTGTATTTCCTTTATTCAACAAGATATCGAAAAGGTGAAAACGGATTCTGGTAGAACTTTTCCTCTAAATAAACTGGTATATTCAGATATTTTCAAAAAAATTCAATTTTAGAGAAAAATGTCAAAGTTGTGTTTTTTTAATGGGACACCCTATATGTTGTTAGCTATTTTAATAGCTCTAATTAAGGCGATTCAAACGATATGAGGTTTGACATATTTATCTTTTTAATTTTCGAGAAAAATGTCAAAGTTGTATTTTTAAATGGGACAGCCTATATATTGTTAGCTATTTTAATATATCTAATTAAGGCGACTCCAACTATATGAGGTTTGACATATTTATCTTTACTACTTTCCGAAAAATTAATTAGAAACTGTTATTTTCCATAACGAACAATGTTACAAAGAGACAAACTAGAGAACGGGCAATGTTACAAAGAGACAAACTAGATAACGGGCAATGTTACAAAGAGACAAACTAACTGATAATGCAATACAACATTGTTTCTTATGGAAAGAACCGATTATTTATTGTTTTAAACGAAACACTCCGTGTATTTTTACTTCTTTTGATAGCCATTTTCTTGGGCTTTTCTAAATTAGCTCATTTTACAAAGCAACAATTTGAATAAGAATATTTCTATAATAGTATGCTTTGAGTCACGATTTAAAACTGATACAAATGTACTCTGCAAATGGAGCACATTTAAGTAACATCGAATATTGCATGCCATATTTTTTTTTGTTCCCCCAGGGCTCGTCCGCGGCCTTGCCGCCCCGATAGCACCGCTGCATGCCATATACTCTACTGTTAAGTATTATAAATAAAAGTTATGTAACATTTTTATGTAATATCGACGTTATAAAAATTTTATAACGTTCAGTAGTTTTAAACACACACTGATAACAATATAATATTATTCTACATAATCAAATAATTAATCAAAACCCACCTACTCATCTTACTGACCTGAAACGTAGTTTGAACCTGGTCAATAATTTCTTCTATTATATTTATATAAGCAAATAAAATAAACGGAAAATAAGTTGAAATAGAAATTGATACTTATAGGTATGTTCCAGCAGCAATTTTCGTTTTCAGTTTTCAATTATTGTATTGTTCAATCAACTGCGATTGCGCTGAGCGAGTGCTGAATCTTTACATTTACCGTTTACTCTTTATTAATAGGTTCTTGGTTATTGTTATTAGTTCTTAGATTATATTGATGTTGATTGCCGTCGTGGCCTCTTGTTTATTGTTTTATACTTCTTTCTTATTCCTTATTCAAAAGGTAAGATGAAACTTTTGCGGTAAGTATTGGATTTAATTTTGCTTTTATTTCTTAAAAGATTAGAGTATTTATAAGACTTTTTTTTCCTCCCTGAGTGCTCGTCCGCGTCTTTGCCGCCCCGATAGCACCGCAGCCTTTGGCTTATTGTGCATGCCCTTTGTCTTTTCTACTCCACCCATTCCAAAATCACTATGCCTTGAACTACAGTGACTTGATAGAGACAGTGTGGACATGGGCGATTCGGCCGCCATGTTTTCTCCACATTTAACATTGCGCTTATGGAAGAATAGTCAAAAATTGCAAATAATAATGAATTGGTGCATTTTAGAAGAAAACTGTATAGAACCTTTTCTGCAGAGAATTATTTTTTGCTCATAACAGACTAGTCGTAATGTTTCCTGGTCAGATAGAACACATTACAATTTGCTTTAAAATAATTTTCCTAGTCAATGGATCTGTAGAAACTGTTTATGTTATGAGTTTGGCTACATTGTCGACAGACCGATTTGATGAAGTGACGTTGACGGATTGTCATCATTTGTAAACAAATTTATATTTAAATAACACCAGAACAATTTGGTAATGAATAATTATATGAATCATTCAACATTACAAAATCATAGTTTATGATCTTTATACAAATAATAATCATTAACAAATTCAAGGAAGAGTAAGAAAATGCAAAAATAATTATAAAACTTTATTCGATGGTCATAAAGGAGTACTCATTAGTTTTGCTAGCATGTAATTTTTTTGAAATTAGCCTTTTACTTACTATTTTAGCCTGAACACAACAAACCTGTTCACATTTTTTTTCAGGTTATGACACGGTAAAATAAAAATATGCATTACATCTGAACAGTCACTTAACATTTTCTCAACAAAGAATAATTTCAACCTTATATTTTGTGTTTGGACAAAAGAAAACAACTGCCGGAAAATAATTTCCAGTCTTGAAAAAAGTTGAACGTCTTTAACTAAAGTGCTAATTGATTACTGAACAAGCTAAAATAACTTAAAAACTCATGTACCCACCACTTCGTACAGGTAAATAATGAATGTAATCAAAATCAAACACTTTGTGTTTGGAGAAGTCGGCGGATTTTTTATCACATCAGATCGGTCTGTCGGCAATGCAGCCAACCTTATAACATAAACAGTTTCTATAGATCCATTGACTAGGAAATTTATTTTATAACAATTTTAATGATTCGTATCTAAATAGGAAACATTGCGACTAGTCTATTAGGAGCGAAAAATAATTCTCTACCGAAAATGTTCTATACAGTTTTCTTCTAAAATGCACCAATTCATTATTATTTGCAATTTTTTACTATTCTTCCATAAGCGCAATGTTAAATGTGGAGAAAACATGGCGGCCGAATCGCCCAAAATGATACCACCTAATGGCCACACTGTCTCTATCAAGTCACTGTACCTTGAACTAGTCTGCAGCGCCTCCGTGGCCGTGCGGGAAAGTCGATGACTTTCCAATACGGACTCAGGGGTCGACGGTTCGAGACTCACCGGCGGCGGATGATTTTTCAAATCACTATCGTCGTTGAGATCGAGATCAAGGTGGAGGGTAGGTTAGTTTAGATGAGCAAAAAGGGTCAGCAATGGCCTAATTGCCAGTAAGCATCTTACTTTTTTTTTGAACTAGTCTGCACAGCAATTGGTAAGGTGAAGTTTTATATTGCCCTATCTCCGGTCTAGGCTGACCGTAGATCAGTTGTCTTTTGCGGTCCAGAGCTTTACACTCGCACAAGATGTGCTGTGCTGATTCCTCCCCCTCGCCGCAGAGTCTGCATGTCAGGTCTCCCTCGAACCGACCCATTTTATGCAGATGTTTATTGACGGCCATGTGTTCCGTCAAGAGTCCTGTTATGTTTCTGAGCTGTCCTCTGCTAAGATTTAGCTCTCTTTGAACTGGGTTCCTCAATTACTGACTTCCCATGTCTGAGCTCTGGACAGCCTGCCCAGTACGCACCTTGTGTTCGTTTCTGACACAGGACTTAATAGCTCCCCTGGCAGTGCTCTTTGTCACGCCCAGAACCGGTTCTTGTCTCATAAATGGTTCTGCTGACCCTATCTTCGTGAGACTGTCAGCTTCTTCATTGCCTTTGACCCCCGAGGGACCCGGCACCCAGATGAGGGTGACCTCATTCTGCCCAGCCAGGTCACTCGTGTCGTCTCGGCATTCACTTACCAGCCTGGAATTTACCCGTGGGTTACTTAGGGCCTTAAGGGCTGCCTGGCTGTCTGTGGCTATGAGGATCCGCTTGTTGGTGTAGCCCCTCTTGTTCTCTCGCACACAGTGCAAGATGGCGTACATTTCGGCCTGAAAACGGTTGCATGCGCTCCGAGGGAAATACTATGACTTAACCTCGGTCCGTCCGAATAAACACCTGCCCCCGTCCCACGCTCCCCGCCGGATCCTTCCGTGAACCAGACGGGCGCATCCCGTGGTAAGCCCGGCGTCTACCCCCGCCATGCGTCGCGGTCGGGGATTTTCACTGCATATTGGCGAGCTCGCGAAGTCTGACTTCATTTCAAGCATGGGCTTCTTCACGATCTTGTGAATTTTGCAGTGGCCCCTGCAGCCTGGGTTGATCTTCAGTCTACCATTGCAGTCTAGTCTGTATAGTCGTAGCCTGGCCTCCCTCATGATAACTAAGTGTAGGGGGGCAGATCCAGAAACACCTCCATGGCGTTGTTGAAGGTTGAAGTCATGGCCCCTGTGATGACCAGGCTAAATAAGGCTTAATCATTTATGTTTTTTGCATGATTTATCCGCAAAAGCGACAACTGACCATTGAAAAACTATATTAGCAATGCTAATTTTGTTGTTTGAATAAGACCACTATTTTCCATGTTAGTATTTTAGAAGTAATTATATTGTACATTTTATATCTATGATTGCGTCAGTCTAGCCTTTTATGACTAAATGAGTCGATACAACATGTTTCAATTGCAGCATATATTTCTAATCACTAGTATCGAAGGGGGTGAAAACGACTGTGCCCAACGAATTTAAAAAATGCTATTCACTATAATAAGTTCAGGATTAATTGCCGCTAGATCAACTCGAGAAATATATTGTCAGCAAGCTCAACGTTTTAGACATTGCCAAAGGTGATTATAGTACGTAGTTAATTTTACACGATCGTCTAAACTTATTGATTGAATTTGCAACTGGAGTTATTACTAACCAGTTTGAATTTACAGGAGCTGAGTTTTTGACACAAGCAATGACCGGTTTATTAAAGAACTATACCTACAGCAGCAATTTTAATATGGCTGCTTAATTCCTCAAGTTACACTTTAAAGTTAAAATTATACTTAATTATACATAAAAAAGAGTCTGGACGCAGCAAGTGCGTTATGGTAGTGAATTTTCATTAAAATGTTTTTAATAGCAAAAATGTTTTTTTAAGAAAGCAGGTATCAAATTTGCTTACCAGTATAATACCTGTATAGGCGAAAGATAATGTACCATATTTCATCAAACTAACTTTATTGTTTAAAAATGTACCAACATTTTCTGAAAATATACTTCAAATGTTCCCGAAAAAACTGATTTCCCGGCCAACGAACGTTATTAGGTTAATGGAAATTTGAAGCACTTAATGCAAATTCGCTACCATAACGCACTTGCTGCGTCCAGTATTTCTTTTATTACAAACATGAATTAAACTTTGATGGAAAAAGCAAAAATTTAATAATATAAAACGTGTTCGATTAAAAAAAAGAAACTTTGTGACACCAACGACATATGGGCCATCCTGTGATTGTAGAAATAATTTTTAAAGATGAATCTCAAGACACCCTGTAATTAACGTATACAATTTTTTTCGTATCTTGTATAATAACGGATATATTGAGCTTTATTGATTTTTTACGAAAATTCGCTAAAAATTGAATACAATTAAACGATTAACTCTATACCTAAAACTACTTCCAAAGCATCAGAGAAAGGGTCTATTCGAAATGACTTTTCTGGAAATATTTTTGTAAAATTGAGGGACAATGACGGTTGAAGCTGAGACTTCAGGATTTGTAAAACGTTCTTCTCGTGATATTTTCTCTACATAACCCGTATTAGTTTCAGGTTCTTTGCCTAAATGTTGCCAATTTTGATACGTTTCAAATAGCAACTTTGATGTTTTGAGGAAAACCCTAAATGTTTTTCTTCAAATGCCTATAACTTTTTTGTCTTTTAACATGCAGATCTAAATTTTGGTACGTAATTTACTTTTAGTGTTAGAAAATATTAATAGGGACCTATAATATGTAATGTTGACAACATTGTCCTTAAATATATCCGATATTATATATGTATAACTAGGTTACATAGACATAACACAAGGGGAACTATATGCATGAGGTTTCGTGTTACATAAATGTTACTTTTGTAAATAACAATATTCTATTTCAGTTATGTGAATGTTATATTAAAACTGTGTTTGTTGGGTGGTCTTATGTTTTATAGTAAAAGTTTTGTTTTTTCAATATTATATTCCTACAAATACTTTGCGTGTTTTTATAAACACATGTAAGTATTTTAACAAATAGTATATACAATAGTATTTATGTAATAAATACTGAAAAACCTTAAAAATTAGTATATGTATCCTAATTCAAAGCAAACGGTTCTTGTCCTCGCGTTTGTAAATAGAATGTCCCTCTAGCCCTGAAAGAAAAAAATATTATTTTATGTGATTGTTTTTAAATTCTGAGTTAAAGCGACATTCAAGCGCTCGGTAAAAACTGGCCAACTCCAATTTTTCTTAAAGAATTATATAGTTATTTGGTAGGTACATAAGAAAGTATATATCCCGTTGCCAACCAACCTCTTCAAGCTATTTACCCACCTGCCATGATACAATTATTCACAAGAAGCTTTTAGACAAAACTCCCAAAATAAAATTTGCAAACAATTTTTACATGAAAATCCAAATTTTTTACAATAATGTGTTAAAAATTTATTATTAATTACCAAAATGTGACAAAAATCTTACGAACAATGATTTCTGCGGAAACAACAAAATGTATGCAAAAATGAACTATTTTTTATAAAAAATTCGCCTAAAGAATACATGAAATTCAAATTATATACCTGATCTGTAATTAAGATAGAAAAAAAATAAGACAAAAAATATTTCCAAAACTAGTGTGTAGGTATAGGGAGTTGTTCAATTTGAAAAAATTGAGTTAGCACAGTTTGAATTTTTCCAAGTTCAGTCACTATTTGAGAGCGCCCTGTATTATAGTTATTTTATAGTTATTTTTTATTTTAACAACACACCACGAGGGCTCACAGCCTAAATACTATCGTACCGTGGGTGTCGACAAGGAGGAAAGAGGCAACTTGTTAATTCTGGACTTGAAGGTTTGGAGGTTCAGAGGAGAAGGAAAAACATGTACCAGCGAGGAATTCCACAACTTGGACGTCCTCGGGACAAAAGAGCGGGCATAAGAAGATGTTCTATGTTTGGTGACCTGGACAGTAAAAGGGTGCATTCGCTCTGTTCCCCTAGCAGATCTGTTGGGGGCGGCAGGTGGAGGATCTATGGAAGAAAGTTCCTCTGAGCAGTGCGCGTGCAGATATCTATAAAAAAGAGAGAAAGGTCACCAACAGCACGTCGGTGGGCAAGGGATGGCAGCATTTGGGTGAGGGTAGGGTCACCGATGAGACGTATGGCTCTCTTCTGAATGGAGTCCAGGATAGCGTGTGTAGAAGCGGCAGCGGCACCCCAGATGTGGGAGCAGTATTCGAGGTTTGGCCTTATTTGGCCCGGAAGAGGAAACCTAATTTCTTAGCAGCCGCTTCTGCAATTGATGTGACATGTTGGTGCCAATTGAGATTTCGATCCACAGAAATGCCAACAAGTGAAAAAGGACTCATTACTTTGAATAACTTGGTTGTTAATTGTGATAGGTGTATCTGTTACTGAGATTTGGTGGAATTGAATTGTACAAGATTTCTACTTCCCCAGTATAAAATTTTTTGGAGATCCACGGAGACAGAATCCTTCATGAGTCTGCGATCCTCATCTAATTGGGCTAAAGAGGCAGGCTTAGAATATTGTATATTTGAGTGGAGGGTGCTGTCGCCCGCGTAACTGTGAACTGTGAATTGGATGTGCTAGAGAGGAGGTCATTGATCTGGAGAAGAAACAAAGTAGGGGCTAAAGCTGAACCTTGAGGAACTCCTGCATTAATTAGATATAGTTTAGAGAAATGGCAATCCACGACACCAGAAATGCTCCAGTTGGAGAGAAAATTTAATGTCCAGGTACAGAGTTTTGGTGGCAGGCCATAGGCCGGAAGTTTATTAAGCAGCGCCCCGTGCCAGATCTGGTCGAATGCTTTGGATATGTGTAGAGCGACAATCTGGGATTCACCGTGTAGTTCCACAGACTTGCTCCAAGAATGGGTGACAAAGGAAAGGAAGTCGGCAGTTAGCAATATACATTTTTTTCTACGAAAGTTTGCTAAAAATTATAGACTATTAAACCATAAACTCTATAACTGAAACTACTGACAGAGCATCAGGGAAAGGGTCTATTTAAAATAAATGTTTTGCAAATTTTTAGTAAAATGAAGAACAATGGTGGTTAAAGTAGAAACTTAAGGCTTTGTCAAATACATTTCTTATGATATGTTTTGTGTATAGTATTCAATATACTTTGTTAATCACACAAAATATTTTGGTTTTGTGTCATTCTTTGATCACCAGCGGCACTGCATTTTTTTAAAGCCTATAACTTTTGTTAGCTTAGAAATTTTGGTATTTAGCTTACAATGTGAACTTGAGTAACAAATTTGGTAGCCGGAGTTTTGTTATTTTTGGAGGTACATTTTGCCGAAAAAATTGGTTCGATTTTCCCTAATGCGACTTGAAAAAAATTTCCCGCGTCCAATATATGTTTGAGAAAGTCAAATAGATATGAGTTGGAATAAAAGAAAACGTTATTAGAGATTATTACCTTTTTTGAGTTTCCAATTGAGCCATTTTAGCTATTTTGGTGTTGTTACAGTTCCCAGCTTCAAACTCTTCATAGCTTGAACACTGATGGCCTAAAAACCTTGGATTTGTCAATGACTCTGCAAAATACTCATAAGATCTGCTATGAGCGCAAGTATTTATCACATCCAAACCACATCCTGGTTGATGCATTCCTCCATTAGGGAAGAAGTCAATGTGTCCAATAGGCTTATGAAAACCCAGTAGAAAGCTGGTATGTACAATTTCTACATAAGCTGCATCAGTTGGATCCAAGCGATTATTTGTGTTACCATATGTAAATAAAGGTCCTGCCGGATCCAAGCCCACTATATAGTCTACCAGTCCATCAACAGTTGCACCGGCATTACCAGATACGTGGGCACCTAAACTGTGTCCGACTATTCCAAATTGCTTAAGTTTCATGTCATGTAATTCAATTAACGAATTTATAAATTGGCCCACGGCTTTGCCTACTGGAACTACCGACAACATTGCTGTTAAATAGTTACATTTAGCTGCTGGACTCCAGTCTACTACAACGACGTTAGTATTTGTAACACTTAGCAAAGCATCCCTGATCAAACCATTTAGTTCGCTTTCGTAGTCATCTTTCCATCCATGAACCACAAATACAGTCTTTTTCGTAGGGTCAAAATATTCTGATTCTAAGATTGTTTCTGAGGCGATAACTTCATCTTCACGGGGGTTGTTTTTTGTGTATAAGTGGAAAGAAACTTCTTCTCCAGAAGATTGGTAGCTAACATCTAAGGAGAGAAGGTCTACATTTTCTAGATCGCCTGCTTCATTAACAGTTAGAAGATATCTTGATTGTTCTAATTCTTGATAATCACCAAAGTGTGCTCTAATATTGGAAACTGAAATAAAAAATATTTATTATGTCAATTCTAAACTAATTATTTATTATAAATATCTGATAACACTTTTTTTAAAGAAATTTCATAGATAAAATTCTCTAGTAAAGCAGTCACGATTTTCGAACTCAAAAAAAGGTTTACTGGTTAAGCCCATACTACACACAAAAATAAAATCAAGATGCCAAATTGATCTGATGGACATGCAATCAAACCCTGATAATTATTTCAAATTATGATGGTTTATCAGGATCACCTTTTCAAGTTTGTTGAGACCCATCTTCTCTGTATTAAACGAGCCGATGAAATTACCCACAATCTTCTAGATCTTTTTTGGGGCCCCTAACAAATTGCATTCGAATAATGGTAATTTACATTAACATCTTGGAAAGGTTATTTATTACAATCTCGACCGTCAAGATAATAACTGAACCTTGTTAATTGTAGAGTTGTGTCAAAATTGTGCATGAAAAACGGCGTTACAGCCAGCCGCAAATAGTAGACAGTAAATTTTCTCCATGAATGTTTACATGGCTTACAAAGATCAGTGGAACGTGCTAACCAAGATATCAAAAATTTGATTACAACTTGGATGGAAACAGACGGTAGTAGCAAATGGCCTAAATCATTAAGATTTCTATCTAAGCTATAAAAAGCAAGGCATCACGAAGGTATTAACGGAGCTCTTCATGTGGTTGTGTTGGATTGTTCAATGTGGATAAGTTTTTCCAACGCCCAGGAAGAACATTTTGCAAGGAAAGCAAATATGCTGCGCCGTTTAAGTGTTTTGGTAAAATAACCGGCCCAACCAAATGTCTTCCAACAATACCTGCCCACACATTTATTTTAAATTCTCTTTGGAAATGTGGGCTACTGTAGCATATGGATTTACATCCGAATATTCGTGGCAGTTGTGCTCATTCGTAATCCGTCTCCTTGTAAAGCAAGCTTCATCCGTAAAAATAATGGTCTTGAGAAAATCACTGTTCTGATGTAAGATGAAATTACAAAAAAAACCAGTCTTGCCTCCAAATCCTGCGGTAGCAGTTCTTGCATTTTTGAAGGTGATAGGGATGCAGCAGATTGCGTCGGATAATTCTATGGACCGTCGGCTGTGTTATATGAAACTGCCTCGATAGTCGTCTGGTGCTGGTTTGAAGCTCACTTTCAATACTGTCTAGAAGACGTTCCTCAGTTCGTGCGTGTACTGCATGAACGCGCCCTCCAGCATTTTTTATGAAAAAGGAACCCGTTTCCCGAGGCCTACATTCAACATTGGCAAACGTCTGACGATGTGGTATATTACGATTAGGAAATCTTTTTCTATATACCTCTACACTTCTGCGGCAAGTACCCTCGCAAGACCCCAATACCATAAGCGTGTCATCAACTTGCTCATTAACCGAGAATTTTCCCGACATTTTGAGCAACAATCTATTATAACAAAAGAAAACAAGAAACACAAGACAATAATTATTGTAAAACTTAATAAATTTAAGTAATGTCACAAGTATATAAACACCGAATTACTAAAATTTCTTGAAAAACACAGTCTAATCCACGACAGGCAGTATGGATTATGTCAGCGCAGATCGACTGCCGACCTCCTTTCCTTTTGTCACCCATTCTTGGAACAAGTCTATGAAACTATACGGTGAATCCCAGATTGTCGCTCTAGACATATCCAAAGCATTCGACCAGGTCTGGCACGCAGCGCTGCTTAATAAACTTGCGGCCTATGGCCTACCACCAAAACTCTGTACCTGGACAGCAAATTTCGTCTCCAACCGAAGCATTTCTGTTGTCGTGGATGGCCATTCCTCTAAACTGTATCCAGTTAATGCAGGAGTTCCTCAAGGTTCAGCTTTAGCCACTACTTTGTTTCTTCTCCACATCAATGACCTCCTCTCTAGCACATCCAACCTAGTTCACAGTTACGCGGACGACAGCACCCTCCACTCAAATATACAATATTCTAAGCCTGCCTCTTTAGCCCAATTAGATGAGGATCGCAGACTCATGGAGGGATCTGTCTCCGTGGATCTCCAAAAAATATTAGACTGGGAAATAGAAATCTTGTACAATTTAACCCCACCTAATCTCAGTCTTGCTTTCTTTCTCATAAGAAATACACCAGCCCTAGACCCATCCCAATGAACAACTAAGTTATTCAAAGTAATGAGTCCTTTTCACTTGTTGGCATTTTTGTGGATCAAAATTTCAATTGGCACCAACATGTCAAATCAATTGCAGAAGCGGCTGCTAAGAATTTAGGTTTACTCTTCTGGGCTCGCAAATACTTTTCACCAGCTAATCTCTACACATTATATACTTCGCAAATAAGACCAAACCTCGAATACTGCTCCCATATCTGGGGTGCAGCTGCCGCTTCTACACTCGCTATACTGGATTGCATTCAAAAGAGAGCTATACGTCTCATCGGTGACCCCACCCTCACCCAAAGGCTGCCATCCCTTGCCCACCGGTGACCTCTCTCTATATTTTGTAGATATCTGCATGGGCACTGCTCAGAGGAGCTTTCTTCCATATTTCCTCCACCTGCTGCCCCCAACAGATCTACCAGGGGAACAGCGAGAATGCACCCTTTTACTGTCCAGGTCACCAGACATAGAACATCTTGTTATGCCCGCTCTTTTGTCCCGAGGACTTCCAAGTTGTGGAATTCCTTGCCAGCACATGTTTTTCCTTCTCCTCCGAACCTCCAAACCTTCAAGCCCAGAATTACAAGTTGCCTCTTTACTCCTTGTCGACACCCACGGTACGATAGTATTTAGGCTGTAAGCCCTCGTGATGTGTTGTTGAAATATATTTAAAAAAAAAAGAAAAAAAAAAGAAAATTAACAACGACTGTAACCTAGCAACAGATGATTTGTAGAGCGCCCTAGGCATCCTCTATAAGACTTTAATGTTTAATAAAATCATCAAGGGACATAATTTTGTTTTGATCGCAACTCTAAAAATCTCATTTGCTCAAAAACGGGTGGTTTGTCGAAAAACTGACAAGATGAGAAGAAGATAGAACATTTAATTTTATATACAATTGATGGACTGTAGCTTTAAAATAGGTTAGGGTTTAAAAAAATCAAATCATTAAAATTGTAACCCACCCCTAATTCACCCCTCCTTTATTTATATTTACTCCAAATTTGAGTCAAATAATGATGTTAAAAAAAACCATCTACCAAATTTGGTTGTTCTATGATAGGGCACTGCTGCAATACAGCTGTTTCTTGTAATTATTAAAGAATCTCTCGAGGTCAATATCTCACCAACCATGGGCGTCAGAGAAAAATGTTATATAAAAATCGACATGTTTTGAGCCACACGTACACATTCTGTGTACATTGCGTTGTGAATCACCCTATATATATATATATATATATATATATATATATATATATATATATATATATATATATATATATATATATATACATATACATATACATATACATATATATATATATATATATATATATATATATATATATATATATATATATATATATATATATATATATATATATTGAAACTCACCCCAGTTATGTACCGGAGAGGCCTAGGTTGTGCTCATTTGAAAAAAAAAATTAAAATCCGAAAGTCGAGATCTTGTCAATAATGATTTTTTTCGACGAAAATTCACAAAAAAATTAAATTAACGAAGCAGGCAAGCAATAAACTGAAATAGCAACCCTCTAGATCGAAAAAGAAAAAAAATCGAAATAAGTGAAAAAATCACAAAGAAACAAATTGAAGCAGGTGAAAAGCCATAAACAATATTTATATTTATATAGAAAAGTAATAACTTTTTTGACACGTATTTGAACGGATGTTAGAAGGAACTCAAAAACCATATATCTGCAAAATTTTGTAAGGGATTAGAATTATCATATGTAATTTCTAGACTACATCGTTTTAAAAAGTCCACTTTATTATTGTATGTTGGTAGGTCGAGTTTACCTTTAATAAACAACGTATAAGCATGCTATGAAAACCTGACAAAATATACACAAAACATAGAAAATCAGTATCACGACTTACCAGGTGAAGCAACAGCAGATGAAACAAATAACAGCAAAAGATTAATCACACTCATGATGGCGGTTAGTAAACTCTTTAATTTGACTTGACTTTAATTGACGTACTTCCTCTGTTGACTGTTCATTATATAGCCTACTATAATCCAACATTTATTTTGCGAAATACATTATCTTATCATTAGAAATCATTAGAAAATTTTAATTTGGATTACCTCAAGAACAATGGAGATATTTTGGTTTATACTTATCTATTAGATAAGCATTGGTGAGTAGGTAGAGATGAATGCTCTAATACCAGTTAATTATAGTGAAATTTTATCTTTTTTTCATAAGTACATGCCAATAAAATGCATTTTTTGTCACCTGGTAATGTACAGGGTCTCAAAAGGAAAAAGTGGGATGCATTTGATTAAAGCTAGGATCATCGTCCAAGTTTAAGGCAATGTCGCCTTGTCATCATAGCCATTGGAGATGGTGGGCTGTTGGAGGCGTGTCTGTCAGCCGGGTTTTTGAGTTCTACTAATGGCCAGAGAAACTGTGTTCCATACTAAGATGAATCAGGCCTATTTCTTCATGTGTATATCCTTGAGTGGACTTATTGCGGAAAATATACTGCTCATTGGTACCTGAGATCATTTCTTATAACGTCATTTTGTGAAGACAGACCGGGAAGGTCGAACAAGTCTTTATTCTACAGAAGCGTATTATTCGGCTCATTTTTGAAGTGAAACTACGTGACGTGTAGGCCAGTTTTTCAATCAGAATCTCTTTCAAGCACCATTGGCACTTATCGTTAAGTGTATTCATTGCGGAAAATATACCACATGAAAATATCAATATCAAAATAAGAACCACATCAAAAACAAAGTCCTCTCAAGCTCCAACGGCAGCAAACCCTTCTGGACTCTTGCTAAATGTATTGGGAATAATTTATGCAAGAGCACGTTCCCCATCTCTTGCTTCAGGGGATGACATTGTTTCTACCGCCCTGGCCAAAGCTGAACGTTTTGCCTCGTTGTTCGCTGGCAATTCTACTCTTAACCCACCTCCAAATGTTCAACCACCAACAGTCCCCAATGTCGCGCATAAAATGGCGGATATCATTTTCAAAACTAAAAAAGCACGAAAGATGATCTCTTCTCTTAATACCAGGAAAGCCTCTGGCCTTGACGAGATCCCAGCAATTGTTCTAAAAAAATAAGCACCAGAACTTGCTTTCTTTCTCATAAGAGATATACCAGCCCTAGACCCATTACAATGAACAACCAAGTTATTCACTTGTCCTTTTCACTTGTTGGCATTTCTTTGGATAGAAATCTCAATTGGCACCAACATGTCAAATCAATTGCAGAAGCGGCTGCTAAGAAATTAGGTTTCCTCTTCCGGGCTCGCAAATATTTTTCACCAGCTAATCTCTATACCTTATATACTTCACAAGTAAGGCCAAACCTCGAATACTGCTCCCACATCTGGGGTGCAGCTGCCGCTTCTACACTCGCTATCCTGGACTTCATTCAAAAGAGAGTTATACGTCTCATCGGTGACCCTACCCTCACCCAAAGGCTGAGATCCCTTGCCACCGACGTGCCGTTGGTGACCTCTCTCTCTCTTTTGTAGATATCTGCACGGGCACTGCTCAGAGGAGCTTTCTTCCATAGTTCCTCCACCTGCTGCCCCCAACAGATCTACCAGGGGAACAGAGTGAATGCACCCTTTTACTGTCCAGGTCACGAGACATAGAACATCTTGTTATGCCCGCTCTTTTGTCCCGAGGACTTCCAAGTTGTGGAATTTCTTGCTGGCACATGTTTTTCCTTCTCCTCAGAACCTCCAAACCTTCAAGTCTAGAATTAACAAGTTGCCTCTTTCATCCTTATCAAAACCCACGGTACGATAGTATTTAGGCTGTAAGCCCTCATGGTGTGTTGTTGAAATATAAAAAAAGACCAGTTTTTAAATCAGAATCTTTTCTAATCGTCACTGGCATTTACATGATGAAAGGTTTTGGTCTATATGAACGTTATAAAGTAAACAAAGCTACTTAAAAGATACTTATCTTCAATGTGTGAGAAATATAAATTTTGTAGTTTTGTGAAAAGGAATGCTTTAGATGGTTATCATTTTATATCACTAAATACACACCCACGTTTCCAATATTATTGTCGTAGTTATTGAATTTTTGTTGTAGTGGAAATAGTGTGATGTTTGTTTGAATTTCAACATGGGTAATTGTTCCTTAATTAGAAAATTATTTAAAAAATATTTATAACGTAATACGCTATTTATTTACAACAACAATATTGCCAATAAACTTTGAACAAATGATTGCACATATCTAATTAATACTTACGTTTTCGTGATCTCTTAATTATCATCTTAGTTTATTTAGTATATTTATGTATTATTATTGAGTTTTAAACTAAGCTCCTTAATGTTGTTTATTCAATAAAATGAGATGGAAAATTTTATATGTATCTTTCTATTCCTATTTTCAAATGAAAATGTTCATCTTGCTGACATTGTCCTCGATACCATCTGCAGAATTGAAGTCGCTCAGGCTAATTGTTAACATTTAAGCTTTGTACGATTGTAGGTTTCTATAGATGGTAATGACTTTGTTTTAATACGCGGTGTACCGTATTTTTTGGTACGTCAATTTGTTCACCCTAAAAGAAATGCAAAAATGTAATAATCTAAGGTGCTTTCGAAAAAAAAAAAGAATATTTGTATCACCAACAACTTATGGGCCACCTATGATTGTAAAACTAATTTTATAGAATGCAGCTCAAGACAGCCTATAATTAACAAATACAATTTTTTTTCGTATTTTATATAATAACAGATATATTGAGCTTGACCGTAGAAATGCGGCACCCTGTATATATGAAAACAGATAAAAACTGAAACTAACCCCGTATATGGGTTCTAAGGAGCCTAGTTCGCGCTCATTTGAAGAATTCTTTTCAAAATTCAAAAGTGGTGGTCTACTCATTAACTAATTTTTTCGACAAACATTTGCTAAAAATTATAGACCATTAAACGATAAACTCTATAATTGAAACTACTGCCGAAACATCAGAGAAATATATAATTAATTTTATGCAAATATTTTAGTTTAAATGCCTATAACCTTTTTGTCTTTAAACCAAACCTACAGATCTAAATTTTGGGATGTAATTTACCTATTATCACGCAAACCCGCGTACAAAATTTGTTTGCGATAACTTTGTTACTTCCGGAGATATAAAATTTTTCGAAAGAAAACACAGAATTTTCGTGGAAAATCTAGCTGGTTTTCTTGGCTAACGGAACACTTGCAAAAGGAAGGTACTCACCAAACTTGACCGTACCGCTTAGACCACTCGACCACCGTCGACATGACATATATATGTACTAGCATATACGCTGGTATGTTCTTTATTATTTATACCAAACACTTTTTATTTCCAATTGATTTTTTGCTCATATTTTAACAAAACGAAGGAAAATAACGACTTAGACACAGATCTAGGAGCTCGTTAGTCATTTCGTGTCGTATTCTTCACTCATAATTATCAATTTTGACGTTTTAACTTTTTTAAATCATATCTCACCTATAACTTTTTTGTCTTTTAACGTAGAGATCTGAATTTGGGTACATAGTATACTCTTTATGACAGAATCCAGCGAACCAAATTTGATTACAATCGACCCATTATTTTTTGAGTTATCGGTGTGATACATATACCGTGTCCTTACATATTATATATATATATATATATATATATATATATATATATATATATATATATATATATATATATATATATATATATGTTCAGAAAGATTTCCTCGGTCTTTAATGTGAGACATAATTGGTTCTCGGGTTGAACCGCGTCCACAATTTATGAAAACTCGAGGTTTCGGCTCCTGTTTTGGAGCCATTTTCAAGAAGTAAAGGAAATATGTAAGAACACCCTAAGGCCTCAATCTGCCTACTCCTTAGAGTGGAGGACAAAGGTGGGTAAAGGAAATATGTAAGGACACTATAGAGCCTCAATCTGCCTACTCCTTAGAGTGGAGGACAAAGGTGGGTAAAGGAAATATGTAAGGACACTCTAGAGCCTCAATCTGCCTACTCCTTAGAGTGGTGGACAAAAGTGGGTAAAGGAAATATATTAGTAGGTAACTTTTTGAACACAAGCTAACTAAAAATTTCAACAATATATTTAATTTTACAAGAATAAGAATGGAAAACAAAATTTTAGTCATTTTTTGTAATTCTTCTAGCAATATGACAATTTTTAGTGACAAATTTTGAATTTAACCCTGAGACTAAATTATGAATATTAGTGGCAATTATATACGTGGCAATGAAGGCTTGCAAAGAGAGCTATCTTATTTTAATTTAATATAATGCTGATTTGTAATGTCACTTTGGAAGTTTTGGAGATACTATTTTTGGAACATATCTGTCAAAATCGCATTAAATAGACAAGCAGAAGTTGGTAACTTATTTTGTCAGATAATGCAATGTATAATTTGTATGAATAAATATTCCTATTACTATCTTAGGAACAAAATATATTGAATTACGTCTATACAATGATAGATATTCCTAAAATTAAACGCAGGACTGCCACTTGTTTTTGGTTCGGGCCGCTCGATACGGAGATAGGTACCCTATAAGGTATCGAATTTGGGATACCATGTGCAGAATAACATAATTTTATTTATAAATATAGTAATTTACCAACCAAACTTTTACGATATTAAAACATCAAAATAAGTGTTTAAATCCTTGGATAAACAGAAGCTTAAAATTTTATTGGAAAAGCCAATAAATTGATATATAATGACAGTCAATATAATTCGCAAGAATTAGTGTCTCTAATACCAGTATAATCCAATAAAAATTCCTTTAAAAATTGCACAAACAAACGCGTGTGAATAACTAAATAAAATTTATAAAAAATCCGGAGGTAGCAAGTGCTTTATGGTAGTGAATTTTCATAGAAATAATCTGGCACCAAACATTTTTCTATTAAAGGCTTATAACTCTTTATCTTTTAACCTTCTTGGCATATAGTTTACCTTTTATAACGTTAACCTACTTACCAAATTTGGTTACTATAGCTTTTTAATGAATATTCTTAAAAATATATCACTAATGAGGAGATCCCGACTTTTGAATTTTGAAAAAAAATTCTCAAATGAGCACTAATTAGGCCCCCTAGAACACATATCCGACAACTCAAAAAATAATGGGCCGATTTTGATTAAATTTGCTGAATACCTCCCTTTTGCAAGTGGCTTGGATAAGTTCGTTAGCCAGGAAAATAGGCACAGGTTTTCCCTAAAAATGTTGTGTTTTCTTTCGAAAAAAAAAATCATATCTCCGGAAATAATAAAGTAAGGGTAACCACGGGTTTATATCATTATAGGTCAATTATCTGCCAAAATTTAGGTCTGTAGGTTAAAAGACGAAAAAGTTATAGGCATTTCAAAAAAAAAGAGGTTTTCCTCAAAACGAAAGTCGCGATTAAAAACGTCAAAATTGGCAACATTTAGGCAAAGAACCTGAGACTAATACGAGCTATGGAAAGAAAATGTCTCAAGAAGAATGTTTTACAAAGCCTGAAGTCTTGACTTCAACAGTTATTATCCTTTATTTTACTAAAATATTTCCAGAAAATTCATTTCAAATAGACCCTTTCTCTGATGCTTTAGCAATAATAGTCTTAGCTATAGAGTTTATCGTTTAATGGTATATAATTTGTGTCGAATGTCGTAAAAAATTAATAAAGCTCAATATATCCGTTATTATACAAGATACGAAAAAAAAATGTATACATTAATTATAGGGTGCCTTTAGCTACATCTTCAAAAATATTTCTACAATCAAGAGTGGCCCATAAGTCGTTGAAGATACAAATTTTCTTTTTTTTAATCGCACACGCCTTATGTTATTGCATTTTTGCATTTTCCATCGAAATCTAATGCATGTTTGTAAGAAAAGAAATTCTGAACGCAGCAAGTGCATTATAGTAGCAAATTTTCATTAAATACTTCAAATTTGAATAACTCAATTTGCTATTAAGCTATAAGGTTGCCCAAGAAACCAGTTTTTTCGGGAACACTTTCAAGTTTACTTTCGGAAATTTTTGTACATTTTCAAACAATAAAGTTATTTTGATGAAACATGACACATTGTTTCTACTATATAGGTTATACTAGTAACCAAATTTTATGCCTGCTTTCTTTAAAAAAACACGTATTTGCTATTAAAAACATTTTAATGAAAATTCATTACCATAACACATTTGCTGAGTCCAGACTTTTCATATATATATATATATATATATATATATATATATATATATATATATATATATATATATTGTGAGTCAGGAAAATTGGACCAGATTTTCGGGAAAATTTTTGTATCTTTGGAAATAACAAAACTATAGCAACCAAATTATTTTATAATCGTATTATTCTTATTGATAATATTTTATTTATTAGTATGAATCTTACATGTTTATACAAGTCTGAAACTTCTGCGTCATAATAACATAAAGATCTATCGTAAACTGAAAGACAACGCCATACGAAGAAGTCTAAAAGCATAAGGTCGTGATCGTGCTAGCCATTCTAACGATCCTCGCCTTCCTATCCACTTAATATTTATAAATTTGGAAATATGAAGTCGAAGTACTGCCGGACATTGAGTTGGGAATGTACTGGTGCTTTATCTTACTCGAACCATATCACATTCGCTGAAACTTGTGGGTTTGCTCGATCGGGATATGAGTTAGCCAAAGTTTGCCAACATTATTTTGAATGAAGGCTAAATAATTATCTCCAGGGACTTATGACATGGTTTATAACTATTCCTACCCAAATATTAACCTTTTTAGGGTATTGCGTATGTTCTTCTCTCATCCAGTGTGGATCCTCTTTAGACCAGTCGCGACAATTTTGACGATTGCATGGTTGTGAAGTGTAAAACTGTACTCATCAGAAACGAACACAAAACATGTTTTAGTTGGATAATATTGTTATCTTACATTTTCTTCATTTGTTCACAAGGAGATGTTCTTTTTTCAAAATCGCCTTCCATTAGCTCCTGAGTTTGTGTCAATTTATAGGGATGCATTTTATTTTCTTTTAATATTCGACTAATCAATGAATGGTTACGATCCAATGTTGTGGCTACTTGTTGACTAGAAGTGTGTAGGTTTTCCTCAATTTCAAGCATCACATCCAATTTGGTATCATTACTCAGTGCATTAGGTATTTTTGTATCTGCCTCAAATGTCCAAGCTCGCGAAATTGCTTTTTTTAAATTTTACCAATTGTCTCTTGGGATATAGGCGACAAATCGGTAAATTTGTCTTGAAATACGCGAGCAACTTTGATCTGTGATTGTGTTTTATCTCCGTAAGCAATCACTTGGGGAAATGTTATTTTATCAATTTCTGTTAAATATCCCATGTTTTTAAATTGCAGTGACTGACAACTACTGTCATGCGGTGACAATCACACAGCAAGTTGCCAAGGAGTTTTAAACAACTAACATTGCCAACTATTAAGATTGTTGCTAACTTTTTATGTCTTCTTTTTAATTGATACCGTTCAAAAAAGACACTGAAATTGGTTTCGATTGCTTTCTTATTATCAAGAATGAATCGCGAGTTAATTTTCTTGTTAACACACTTTAATTTTTAAAAGAATTTATTGATTATAGCTACCAAAAATACTTATGAATATTAATAAAAAATATAAAGATAAATTATGACGACTTAAAAGAGACTTAAGCAATAACAATGTAGGAATGTTCGTCCGTGGTCTGGTAACTTCCATATATAGTCTCTGGTGGGGCGTGGACCGAGAGGCGGTTTCCACCTAAGTTGCATTATTGAAGGTGATCCTAGCAGGTGGCTGGTTGCTGATTTGAAGGTCTAGTTGTTTACCCATCTATGAATAGTCTATTCTTCTTATTGCGCTGCTATTAATTAACCCATTCGTCAGCGACCTTGGGTGTTGAATCGGGATCTGTTCTTGTTATATACATTGTATGAGTTGGCTATTGTTATCTTGCGATTAGCTATTAATTTTTTAGTCTGTTGTAGCGAATTTCGTCAGTCAGATGAATTTCTTTTCTTTACTGCTAATTTTTGTAATAAATTTTAAAACCTTAGCCTTTTTGAATAGAGAATGGAGAGATCTTTCAAATGAGGCATCACAAGCCCCTACTACCCATTTAAAAATTTTGGGTTTTTCCCCCCCCCCCTTAGGGCTCGTCCGCGTCTTTGCCGCCCCGATAGCACCACAGCCTTTGGCCTATTGTGCATGCCCTTTGTCTTTTTTACTCCACCAATTCTAAAATCACTGTGCCTTGAACTAGTCTGCACAGCAATTGGTAGAGTGAAGTTTTATATTGCTCTGTCTCTGGTCTAGACTGTCCGTAGATCAGTTGTCTTTTGCGATCCAGAGGTTTACACTCGCACAAGATGCGCTGGGCTCATTCATCGCCCTTACCGCAGAGTCTGCATTCCAGGTCCCCCTCGAACCGCCCCATTTTATGCAGGTGTTTCTTGACAGCTATGTGTCCCGTCAAGAGTCCTGTTATGTTCTTGAGCTGTCCTCTGCTAAGATTTAGCAGCTCCACAGCTCTCTTTATACTGGGTTTCCCAATTAATGGCTTCCCGTGTTTGAGCCCTGGACAATCTGCCCAGTATGCCTTATGCTCTTCCCTGACCCAGGACTTGATGGTTCCCCTGGCCCTACCTTTCGATACGCCCAGCACTGGTTCTGCTCCCATAAATGGTTCTGCTGATCCTCTCTTCGCGAGACTGCTAGATTCTCCATTGACTTTGACCCCCGAGTGACACGGCACCCAGTTGAGGGTGACCACATTCGGCCCAGCTGGATCGCTCGTCTCGTCTCGGCATTCACCAGCCTGGAATTTACCCGTGGGCTGCTTAGGGCCGTAAGGGCTGCCTGGCTGTCTGTGGCTATGAGGATCCGTTTGTTGGTGTAGCCCCTCCTCTTGTTTTCTCGCACGCAGTGCAAGATGCTGTACATTTAGGTCTGAAAGACCGTTGCATGAGCTCCGAGGAAAATACTGTGACTTACCTTCGGTCCTTCCGAATAAACGTCTGCCCCCGTCCCAAACTCCCCGTCTGATCCATCCATGAACCAGACGAGCGCGTCCAGTGGTAGGCCCGGCGTCTCCCCCCGCCATGCTTCGCGGTCAGGGATTACCACTGTAAACTTGTCGTCCCTGATCGTTAAGTCTGACCTCATTTCAAGCATGGGCTCTTTTATGATCTCCTGAATTTTGCAATGGCACCTGCAGCCTGGGTTGGTCAGCCTATCATTGCAGGCTAGTCTGTATAGTCCTAGCCTGGCCTCCACCATGATAACTAAGTGTAGAGGGGCAGATCCAGCAGACAGTTGCAACCAATTTTGGGGTTGCAACTATCACTTGAACAGCGTCGAATGCATGTAGGGGTGAAGTTTTCACGTTGCAGGATGTCATTTTTTAATCTTAAATTCACCTGTTTCGGGATTTCTTATAAATATCCATAATAATTGAGATACTGACTTTATTCCGTTTGTCTGTCCTACGTTACTGTATGTCATTGTGGGATGTACGACAGGGTCTCCATCTCGATGCGGAATCAAGTAGTATGTTGCCAAGACAACTTCAAATAACATAAAATGTTATAAAATAGAGACTGTGTACACCAACTAACAAGTTTGTAAATTGTCAGCCCTGCTCCATTTCTTCCCTAATATAGGGATAATGGATGTAAGGCTAGATGTATTCTCACAATAATTAGAACCGCAGACTGGTTTCGCTCTAATTAGAGTTCGTCAGTTCGGTATACTAATTACAGCGAATTTAATTTAATAATCTAGAACAAACGTACCTCGTGGGTACAAAATTATTATTGGTTGAAATTAGATGGTATAGAAAATGTGTACCTCCTGTGGGACAGTATGACTGAAAGGGTTGAAGGACACATACTGGAAAAAAGGGAAGATGTAGATCAAAAGGATAACCTGGCGCTTTTGATAAAGAAGCTGCAATTAAATGTAAAAAGCTACAAGGGATAGCAAATCATGGCTATGACGACAATGCGACATTGCATTCAGACTGTGATATTGACTCAAAATTTAGTTATTGTCTCAATGGTGTAAAAAAAGTATTTAGCTAAAAAATTGTGATGTTGCGACGCTTTGAGTCATGTTTCATATTTTCTCGTTTTCTACTGCGTTTTGAGGGGTAATCGGTAGGAATAAAATCATTTTTTCAAAACAATTATCTTTAATGATTTGCAATAAAATGCATTTACTATGGTGAAAAAGTCACCTGTACTTGAGAATTGTCTTGTATAGATGAGCACACTTAAAAATAATTTTCAGTACAATAAAAATGTGAGTAATACGTACGCGGAAACTTTTAGATTTCTTTAAAGCTGCGCATGCTATCAAATCAGCTAACTAATAAACAACAGGTGTTTGGCCATCGGTTTTACCTTAGAAACCTACTGAAAATATATGAATTCAAGAGGTCTCTCTTAAATACTTGATATTTCAAAAATGCGATGTGGACGTAATTCTGAATTATATTTACTTAGCACTTGAGAATGGCTATTATTTTAAAATTTTAAAGAGGTTTAACCTTATCTTTTCTTTATTAATCTTGTAAAAAGGAAAATTTAGTGGTAGAAAGATCTAACATAACTTATTCTTGTTTCAGACTGACTGGATCCTTTTACTTGGAACTCAACAGCAAACCACCATGGTTTTTTTTTTTTTTTTTTTTTTTGTTCCCTCAGGGCTCGTCCGCGGCCTTGCCGCCCCGATAGCACCGCAACCCAAAGCAAACCACCATACGCAAAGGGTTAAATTTTTCGAATAATATTGTGCTCGTCTAAAAATACTCCGCTCCAAATTGTTATTAGGGAAGAAATTGGCCAGGGCCAGAGCAGACAATTTACAAAATTGCTAGTTGGTTGTACACAGTCTCCATTTTATAATATTTTATGTTATTTGGAGCTGTCGTGACAACATACTACCTGGTTCCGCCCCGAGATGGCAACCCTGCCGTACATCTCACAATGTCCTGGGGGCTGGCTACCATAGCCGTATTACCTAGCTGTGTTCTCGCTGTAATTAGTTTACTGTACTGACGAGCTCTAATTAGAGCCAAACCGTTCTGCGGTGGTAATTATGGTAAAAATACAACTAGCCTTTCGTACATTGCCCTATATTCAGGAAGGAATGGACCAGCACTGAAGGCATCTAGCCTTTACTGTATGTATACGGTACATGTACCAAATAAGGCCACGTCCCTAATAGTAGTAGTAGCAGCAGTGGCGGAAGGCTAACGCCAAGCGAGTAGGTCACAATGGGCCCTTTTTGCCAACCATGAACCATGCTCTACACTTCCTCGGTTCCGTCGCCAAACCGCCTCGACCTCGAAATGAAGGCCGTGACGGTCTTCCATTGGACGGTACTTACCTGATTCCTCTGCAGAGTCCTCGAACAGAACAATTCTGCTCAAAGACTCCTAAAAGCCTCGCATTCACACAGGTAGTGGTAGGACGTTTCTTCATCCTCGCCGCATTCCTGGCAAATGGGATCCCTCAGCACTCAAAGGATGCTGCGAAGCGTAGGTCGACTCCTACCGAGTAGCCAGGCAGTTTTATCTCTGTCCGGCCCCTCCACGAAGTCCCTCGCTTGCCTACAGCCACCAGCCGACCCCCAGTGCCTCACCATGGCCTCCTCAGTCCACCTGTCTAAGGCGACAGAGACCGTCTTCCTACTTATGCCTATCGCAGGCTCCGGGCTACAGAACGGCCGCCGGCAACCAAACATTGCGAGATCATTCGCCACCTCATTCCCCGCTACGCCACAGTGTCCCGGAATCCACACAAGTTGCACCGCCTTTGTCCTGGCTAGTCCTTTAAGGGCGTCAGCGCACTCCTGAACCAGTGTTGACCTAATTCTGGCCGCGCAGACTGCCTATATAACTTGATCACATCCTGCCTTGAGAAACTCACATATGCGCACTGAGAACGAAACAACATAATTGCGAACCAGCAAAAAGGATGTGCCAAAGGATCTATGGGATGCAAAGAACAGCTAATAATTGATTCGGTTGTGTACAATCAAGCTTAAAATGGACGAAGAAATCTCTTTGCTGCCTGCGTGGATTACAAAAAGGTATTTGATTCAGTTCCACACGAAGGGCTCATAAGTGTATTGAAGATCTATAAGATCGATATTTACATCCTGAGGTTCCTTGAACACACAATGTCTACATGCAGAACATAGATTCAGTTGCGGGTACAAACGGTTGCCAACATCGTAACCAGCACGATACCAATTAGAAGAGGCATATTTCAAGGCGACTCGCTAAGCCAATTGTGGTTCTGCCTCGCATCGAATCCACTATCAAACCGCCTGAACTCCACCAGATTCGGCTTCAGTATAAAAGCAATGGAAGGAAACAAATAAGGCTAAATCATCTGCTGTATATGGATGATCTTAAGTTGATGGCCTCCACAAAGAACCATCTGGAACAACTCCTTAAAAT
This sequence comes from Tillus elongatus, assembly GCA_964006375.1. NCBI lineage: Eukaryota > Metazoa > Arthropoda > Insecta > Coleoptera > Cleridae > Tillus > Tillus elongatus. Next base: position 4,176,484 of record OZ023269.1, read on the forward strand.
CGTGGAAGGTTTTCCAGAGATATTGACATTCAGTTTGGGTTTGATAAATGTCACACCATATGTGTAGTCAGAGAAAAAATACAACCAGGTGTTTCTGGAATGCGGAAGGGCCAGAAAATTGCCTCTTTAGATGCGAAAGGGTGTTATAAATACCTGGGAATACAGCAAGCGAGGAAAATAAACTACTCGGTAATGAAGAACGATCTGACAAATGAGTTTACGAAACGAGTAAAGCAGGTGGTGCGATCACATCTTAACAGCAAGAACCTGACTAAAGCTCTGAATACATATACATGTTCTGCACTTAGCTACTCAATTGGGATTGTGAGCTGGCGTAAAACGGACATCGAAAATCTACAACGAAAGCTGCGAACACTCCTAACAAAATCCAAAAAGCATCACCCCCGTAGTGCTATCGAGCGAGTAACCCTACCCAGACTTCAAGGTGGAAAAGGTGTGTTGGATATTGGTAAACAGTTCGACCAGCAGTTAATAAACCTGCGTACATATCTCTGGAACTACACCGTGCCATATGCGAGGCGGTTGATTCAGCACCACTACAATTAAAAGAAAGTGAAATACAAAGTCACCATCGTACTGATCAGTACAAGCTGCAATCTTCGATGCAGAAGCCTCTCCATGGGCGACATCTGAATGAGACCTCTCAGGTCATGTCGACAAATTGGCGTCAAACTACTGGTTGGTGTCCGGACAGATGGTTCCAGAGATAGAGGGGTTTTTGCGGGCCATACAAGATCAGGTTACCCCAACAAGAAATTACCTGAAGTATGAAGTTGGAAATAATTCCGTCCAAGATGACAAATGTAGATTTAAGTGTCAGTCATCAGAGACTATCCAGCGCGTCACCGGAGGATGTCAAGCGTTTGCTACAACAGAGTATAAAGAGAGGCACGACGCAGTTGTTAAAATGCATCATCAAGAACTGGCTCTAAAACTGGGACTTTTAAATCTTAGTAAGGTGCCCTACTATATATACACTCCTGAGCCTGTTCTGGAGAACTCAGGATACAGGTTGTACTGTGATCGGACCGTACTCACAGACCAACGAGTTGCCCACAACAGGCCAGATATAATAATAGTGGATAAGTCCTGCAACCAAATGACGCTGATTGACGTGGCCATTCCAAATACTAATAATCTAGAGATAAAGTACAATGAGAATATTATTAAGTACAGAGACCCCGAGATACAAGTAAAGATACAGTGGAGGGCAGATAGTGTCCGAGTGATTCCAATAGTCATGTCGTCAACTGTTGTGGTTCCTAAGAATCTTCGAGAGAACATTAAGAAACTCGACCTTGGAGAGCATCTTTATAAGGTTATGCAGAAGGTCATAATACTTGCAACTGCCTACGCCGTGCGGAGATTCTTGGGGAATGAAGATGTGTCGTGTTGTCGTTCAGGGCCCAAGAACTTGGAAAGGACTCCTCTCAGCTCAGTCCCTTTGGTATCTGAGATACCTGGGGTGAGTGAATGTTCCCCTTTGAGGGAGTGTGAAAGCCCTTCAGGCTAAAGTCGATAATATTAATAATAATATTTATTTGGTCCATTAGTTACAATAATTGTAAATCAGACAAGTCATAAAGCTTACAAGATAAAAACGTATCATAGTCTATCACAAGGGTACGTCCCCAAAAATTCAAAATATAACGATCTTGTTTAAGGGCAAAAGACAAAAAAAATTCTATTACATGTAAAACTGATGAAAACAGCCAGCATTTCCCTCATGTTGGTCATATGTATACTTATTTTTTGGCAATATAACAGGTTTTGTCTAAAACGGAGCTAGTAAATTATATATAAAGTAATTAAAGCTAAGAAAATTTCAGTTAATTGGCATTTTCAAAACTTTCTGCTTGAGCTTAAAACCAAATAGAAAAAATTCCATAATGCACGAAAAGCCACGAGTAACACCGGATGTTTATTAAGGTTTTTCTTTTAAAGAAGAGACAATAAAACATTAAAATTTAATTGGCAAATAAGTTTATTTTCTTAAATACACTACGATAAATATAACTGTATAGAAACGGAGTATTTTTAAACAAATACAATATTATTCGAATTATTTAACCCTTTGCGTATGGTGGTTTGCTGTTGACTTCCAAGTAGAAGGATCCAATCAGTCTGAAACAAGAATAAGTTCTATTAAATCTTTCTACAGCTAAACTTTCATTTTTACACAATTAACAAAGATTAAACCTCTTTAAAATTTTAAAATAATACACATTTTTAAGTGCTAAGTAAATATAATCCAGAATTACGTACACATAGCATTCTTGAAATATCAAATATTCAAAAGAGACCTCTTGAATTTATATATTTTTAGCAGGTTTCTAAGGCAAAACTGATGGCCAAACACCTGTTGTTTATTAGTTAGTTAATTTGTTAGCATGCGCAGTTTTAAAGAAATCTATAAGTTTCCGCGTACGTATTTTTATTTGGAGTGAAAATTATTTTTAAGTGTGTCATCTATACAAGACAATTCTCAAGCACAGGGTGAATTTTTCATCATGGTAAATGCATTTTGTTGCAAATCATTAAAGATAATTATTTCGGAAAAATTATTTCATTTCTACCGATTACACCTCAAAACGCAGCAGAAAACGAGAAAATATGAAACATGACTCAAAGCGTCGCAAAATCACTATTTTTTAGCGAAATACTTTTCTTACACCATTGGTACAATAACTAAATTTTGAGTCAATATAACAGTCTGAATGCAATGTTGCGTTGTCGTCATAGCCATGACTTTCAATTCCCGGTAGCTTTTTCCATTTCATTGCAGCTTCTTTATCAAATGCGCCAGGTTATCCTCTTGGCCTACATCTTCCCTTTTTTTCAGTATGTGTCCTTTAACCCCTTCAGTCATACTGTCCCACAGGAGGTACCAATTTTCTATAGGTACCATCTAATTTCAACCAATAATAATTTTGTCCCTACGAGGTACGTTTCTTTTAGATTATTAAAAAAATTACATACCTGACACGCTCTTTAGGAAAATGACCAATCTCTATGTCCTAGCAAGAAACATTGATAGATTCCCTTCAACAACAACTGAATGAGCTAAATAATTAATTGGGATACACATAGTAATGTATAATTTACACTATCCTGGAGTTCGTTTGTATTGACAAAAAATGACGGAATACGACTGGTAAAAGAAAATATTGCCTTTAACAGATTTTCAAAAATAAGACAAACCATTTACCTCGTTGGTGTAAATAGTCAACGGGGGAATGTAGATAGACCATAGAGGGTGCAGGATTTATACAATTCTATCAGACAGCGATGTTAAAAGTGTTATTAAACAAGGTTTATGTGTGGACGAAGATATTGGCCTCGCCGTTTGCTGCGATATAGGTCGCCAGAGTTCGATACGGAGCAAAACTTTTAGCTTCATCTTAAATGTATTTACTGATTCCTATAATCATTTTTAGTGAATTTTCTTAAAAAAATTCACTAATGAGGAGATCCCGACTTTTGAATTTTGAAAAAATTTCTTCAAATGAGCGCTAATTAGCCCCTCCAGAAAACATATCCGGGGTCAGTTTCAATTTTTATATGTTTATATATATATATATATATATATATATATATATATATATATATATATATATTTATATATATATATATATATATATATATATATATATATATATATATATATATATATATATATATATATATATATATATATATATATATATATATATATATATATATATATATATATATATATATATATATATATATATATATATATATATATATACAGGCAAATCTGCCAAGGTTTTCCCGGAAAATTTAGTGTTTTCTTTCAAAAAAAAATTATATCTCCGGAATTAACAAAGTAAGGGCAACCAAATTTGGTACACATGTTTACATCGTTATAGGTAAGTTACCCACCAGCTATGTAGGTTAAAAGACAAAAAAGTTATAGGCATTTAAAGAAAAATAAATTGGGGTTTTCCTCAAAACGTCAAAGTGGCGATTTAAAATGTCAAAATTGGCAACATTTAGGCAAATAACTTGAATCTAATACGCGCTATAGAAATAAAATGTCTCAAAAAGGATGTTTTACAAACCCTAAAGTCTTAGTTTCAATAGTCATTGTCCTTCATTTTACTAAAATATTTGCAGAAAATTCATTTCAAATAGACCCTCTCTCTGATGCTTGGCAGTAGCCTTAGCTATAGAGTGTATCGTTTAATGGTATATAATTTTTGTCGAATTTTCGTAAAAAATCAATAAAGCTCAATATATCCGTCATTATATAAGATATGAAAAAAATTTGTATATATTAATTATAGGGTGTCTTGAGCTACATCTTAAAATAATATTTCTACAATTACAGGATGGCCCATAAGTCGTTGGTGATACAAATTTCCTTTTTTTTAATCAAACACGCCTTAAGTTATTGCATTTTTGCATTTTCCATCGAAATATAATGCATGTTTGTAAGAAAAGAAATTCTGGACGCAGTAAGTGCGTTACGGTAGCGAATTTTGATCAAATGTTTCATATTTGAATAGCTCAATTTGCTATTAACCTATAAGGTTGACCAAGAAACGTGTTTTTTCGGGAACACTTTAAGTTTACTTTTGGAAATTTTTGTATATTTTCACACAATAAAGTTATTTTGATGAAACATGGCACATTGTTTTTACTATATAGTTTATACTGGTAACCAGAATTGATGCCTGCTTTCTTAAATAAAAAGAAAACAGACATATTTGCAATAAAAACATATTTAAGAAAATTCACTACCATAACGCACTTGCTGCGTCCCGAGTTTTTAGGTGTTGGTTTAAAATAATAATAGATAGGGTCGAATGACAATTTGGTTTTCGGTCCCCGGCGACCTCTACCGCACCACGTTTAAGTCGTGCTATCGGTCTCCGGAGACCGATATCGCCCTAAAAGGGAACATTCTATTTTGAAAGCCGAAGTCAAGTTTTAACATTAAAATTGCTAAAGGTTTGTGAGTGTTTTAATCTCATGCATTTTCCCTTTTTTTTTCAGTGTACATTTTATGATTGTAATGCTTTATTAATATCAATAAAATATGCCCTCGTTATTAAGGGTGTTTTCATAAATTTGAATGCCCTGACTATTAAAAATCGAAAAATCGGAGTCGAGCTCAGCGCAATATTTGGAAAAAAGTAGAAAATATGACTTACGACTTATCTCTCTCCCATTGGCCCAGAACTGCTGTTTTGTTATCGTTGCATTTTCCATTTCTATAATCATAAATGTTTGTGCATTCTTTAGATACAAACTTATCGCTCTCCAATGATTCTGCATAGTATTCGTAAGCTCTACTATGTCCACAAGTGCCCTGAATATCTAGTCCACATCCAGGTTGATGTTCACCTCCATTTGGGAAGAAATCACAATGACCAATAGGCTTTTGGAAACCCAACAAACCTCCACTGGTATGGATAATATAAACGTAATCTGCATCAGTTGGGTCGATTCTATTTTCTGTATTGTTATAAGTAAAAAGAGGTCTAGCTGGATCCAGACCTATAATCCAGTCCACCTGTCCATCAACAGCAGCTCCAGCATTACCAGCTACATGAGCACCAAGACTATGTCCAATTAAAATAACTTGCGACAACTTTACAGAAACGTTTTTGATTAGATAATTTATAAAATCTCCCACAGCGTCTCCAATTACCGTTACAGCTCTTTGGGCTGTCACATAATTTTTATTGGCTGGGCCACTCCAATCTACAACGATTATATTTATATCTTTCAGTTTTAAAACTCCTTCTTTGATGACTTTGTTGAGGTTGCTGGTATAGTCGTTACTCCAACCATGGCTTATAAATAATGTTTTTTCTCTTTCAGGTTTAAAATATTTTGACTTGGTAATGTTTTCTTTAGTGACTATTTCTCCTTCTTCTAAATTATCTCTCGAGTATACTCTCAATGTTACATCTTTTTCAGTAGCTGTTAATTCTATTTTTTGAGACAGAAGGTCTTCCAGTTCCATGGTTCCATCTTCATTTTTAGTAAGCATATATCTGTAGCTTTCGATATCATCATCTTCGGAATAGTTTATTACATCATCGACTGAAACAATATTAAATTTTAACTTAACAATTTTAACAAAAAGAAAATTGAAAGTGACATTAAAAAACCGTATTCAGGGTTTTTGTTTAAAAAAGCTTGTAATCAAAACAATTGCTATATGTAAAATTGTATTGTGAACTTATCCAAGCCACTTGCAAGAAGAAGGTGCCCAGAAAATTTGATCATAATCGGTCCAATATTTTTTGACTTATCGGTGATATATATATATATATATATATATATATATATATATATATATATATATATATATATATATATATATATATATATATATATATATATATATATATATATACATATATATATATATATATATATATATATATATATATATATATATATATATATATATATATATATATATATATATATATATATATATATATATATTGAAACTGACCCTGAATATGGGTTTTAGGGGGCCTAATTCGTGCTCATTTGATGAAATTTTTTTCAAAATTCAAAAGTCGTGATGTCCTCATTCGTGAATTTTTTCATGGAAAATTCACTAATAAAACAAAATACAATACAATGAAGCATTGAACATCAGCGTTTGACAAAAACTGCTTTTTCCTAGGAGCCAAAACTGGGACATTGGGCTTAAAGATTTATTATAGTAAACAAAATTCATTAAATTAATGATAAACAAAAGTTTTTGAGGACCTGAGTCAAAAATACCTAAGAAAAATAAAAAATATTGGTTTAACAAAAAAGTGAAGAAATGGTAATATATTGTACACAATATGGGGATACGTTGGTTGTCATAGATGGTGATTTACTTTGTTAACAAACACCAAAAAAACTAATTGAAAGCCTAGGCGTTTATATAACCTTCAAAAAAACCATCAACAGCTTGACTAGATGCAAATCATATGTTTTTCTTCTTTAATTCATATTTACCAACGACAATTTCTATCATAGGGTTAATTATAACTTCCCAATTGTCTTTTTGACTTTTTTGTTAATCACATTTTAATGAAAATTCGCTACCATAACGCACTTGTTGCGGTAGTAGCTTTAACTGTGTATAGATAGTAAACAAAAACTGAATATAAAGTATTTAATCACTTCGCTTTCTTATGCGCAATTTTGACAACGCGGTGTCAAATATGCAATAAAAATTTAACAACGCCTGAATGTAGTCAGATTTAAATTAATTAAATGAGTACTTACTTGGCGAAGCCAAAGAATAAGTAAACAGGATTACCAGCAAGCTAATCGCCTTCATGGTGTACTTTTGATTTCACTCTGATTTTGAGTTTCCTTATATCCTAATAGTCCAGACAGATTGCACGATGCATATCTTATCAATTATACTCTTCAGTTTTGAAATTAGATTTTTTTTCATAGTTTCGCATGTATGTATATCATTTTTATCTATACCTCGTGTAAACACTCCACTAAAGTATTTCTAATTGATTGTAAGTTTCCATTTCAGAATTTTAATTTTTACCACTATGTAAGTATTTGAATTTCTGTTGGCAGAATAGTGCCTAAATAAACTATTTTAATGCGTTTATACTTATCTTACATATTCACATCATTTCAAGTAAATTAAAAAATAACTTGTAGGAAAAATCGCGGATGATGAAATCACGACTTCATACTAAAAAAAATAAACTTAAAATGTTTCCGAGAAAACTGGTTTCCTAGCCAACAAACCTTAGGTTAATAGCAAATTGAGTTTTTGAAATTTGAAGGATTTAATAAAAAGTTGCTATCAAAACCCTACTGCGTCTCGATTTTTTTTTCTTACAAACATCCATCACATTTCGATAAAAAACGGAAAAATGCAATAATATAAGTGTGTTAGAAAAAAAATATTGTAGGGATCACCAATGACTTATGGACCACCCTGTCATTGTCAAAATATTTTTATAAGATGCAACTTAAGATACGTTATAATTAACGTATACAATTTTTTCTCGTATCTTGTATAATAACAATTATATTGAGCTTTACCGTAGAAATGCGTCACCTTGTATATATGCAAACAGATAAAAATTGAAAGTAAACCCGGATATGGATTCTAGGAGGCCTAGTTTACGCTCATTTAAAGATTTTTTTTTAAATTCAAAAGTCGGGATCTCCCATTAGTGAATTTTTAGAGAAAATTCACTAAAACAAGCACTTGTAAAGCCACGGGAAATGTCTACGACTATATTACATATGGAACGGTTTCAATAAATTAGGGCAAGAACAAAGAACCAGATATGCTATTCGAATTGAATTAAGGCTTAAAAGTTTTCATCTCCTCTTTATAATATTATTTTTTATACAAAAACTGGCTAAAAAATTCATCGGAATAACAACACTCTGACCAGATAACGGTAAAGTGAAATGAGAGTAAAAAAAATGATAAAAAGTGAGGTTACTAACTAGGATTAGAACTCGTCATGTAGGAGACGATTATCCGATGTACCCGACTCGGCCACGCACGATATATATGTACTAGCAGGTGTCTCCGGTAGTATGTTAATGGTCTAACGTCTACTATTTACACCCAACAATTTTTATTTACAACATAACATACTGGCAGGTATATCCGGTAGTATGTTAGTTGTCTAAATTTGCTGTTTACACCGAAATAATTTTTCTTTACAATGGCTTTGTTGCTCATATTTTAACGAAATGAAGGAAAATAACGACCTAGACACATATCTAGGAGCTTGTGGGTCATTTTGTGTTGTATTTTTTACTCACATTTGTACTCCTACCGTAATTATCAATTTCGACGTTTTAACTTCCTTATATTTAATTAATTAAAAATTAAATTACCTCTAACTTTTCTGTTTTTTAACGTAGAGATCTGAATCTTAGTACATGTTATACTCTTTACGACAGAAACCAGCTGCCCTTATTACTTTGTTATTTACGGAGATAAAATTTTTTTTCGAAAGAAAACACAAAACAAAAAACCTGGGCCGATTTACCTGGCTAACAAACTTATCCAACCTACTTGCAAAAGGAAGGTATTAACCAAATTTTATCAAAATCGGCCCATTATTTTTTGAGTTATTGGTGATATATATATATATATATATATATATATATATATATATATATATATATATATATATATATATATATCTTTTGGAATATTGCAGCACACTACTGACTGTTATCGCTCCTGTGTGATCTACGTCTGAAATTGTACGTGGCGCTTGCGCCGTGAGCTTCTATTGTTCGGTTTACTGTTCTCTGATTGGTTGTGCCTTCGGAATGTGTCGTGTGTATCGGTCTCCTGTCTGTGGTTTGATAATTTGTCTATTTGTATGGCCTTCATTAAGTTTTGTTTAAATGTTTGTACTTGGATTTGTTCTGGTATTAATTGTTTCTTATTGTTTGTTTGTTGAATGGAGTATTGTTGTAAAATGGAAGTCTGGGAACAATACTACATTCAACAAACAAACAATAATAAACCTTTAATGCCAGAACAAATCCAAGTACAAACATTTAAACAAAACTTAATAAAGGCCATACAAATAGACAGATGATCAAACCACAGTGATGAAGACAGGAGACCGATACACACGACACAGTCCGAAGACACAACCAATCAGAGAACAGTAAACCGACCAATAGAAGCTCACGGCGCAAGCGCCACGTACAATCTCAGACGTAGACCACACAGGAGCGATAACAGTCAGTAGTGTGCTGATGATGAACCGGGACAGTTCGAAACTAGAGTCCACGCAAACCAATAAGAAATCACTAACGTACAGCAAACAAATACAGTATATATGCATATAAAAATTGAAACTGACCCCGGATGTGGGTTCTAGGGGTCCTAGTTCGCGCTCATTTGCAAAAATTTTTTCAAAATTCAAAAGTCGGGATCTCTCCATTAGTGAATTTTCTCTACGAAAATTCACTGAAAAATGAAACTTTAGATGATATTGTTTACAGAAAATTCCACTTTAAAAGATTATCTGTATGCACTTCAAGATATTACATCTATTTGACTTCATTTATGGTGCACTTCTTTTGTTTCCATTTATTTTTATCTGTAGCTTATCAAATCAAAACTTTATTATGTTATATTAATTTAAACATAAATACTCACTGTTTCAAGTCAGTTATTTATTTTTGGAATTTCTTTTTCCGAAGTTTGTCAAGGCTGTTCTCTGCTATTAAACAACAAACAGAGACATCAATATTTAACAATTATATATATATATATATATATATATATATATATATATATATATATATATATATATATATATATATATATATATATATATATATATATATATATATATATATATATACAGGCTGTTTCATTAAGGCTGGCCAGCAGCCATATCTCGGAAACTACTGGGCCTAGACTTTCACGGAAAAAAATTCGTAACTATGTGGCCATGAGAAAATCCTGGAAAATATTTCTAAGTTCCGCATCTCACCGCAAGGGGGCGCAATAGAAAATAAAAATTCTAAATGCCTCCAAAAATTCCCAGATCAAGGTATACCTTAGGTAACATCATCAGTAATCTTACACAAGTCTGCATGATTTTGGTTTGAGGCTCATTGGCGTAGCGACCCTGATAAGAGTGGGGGAAGCCATTGAAAGTCTAATCATTTGAATCGCTGTAACTTCTAAACGACCCATCCGATTTTAGTAAGCTTGAGCTTGTTTCGAAGAAAAATGTAAGTATTTTCAAATTTCGTATCCATTTTTACAGAGTAGTTACCAATAAAATTACTAGAGGGCGTAATTTGTAATCTTGTAATCATAACAATTTTTTCCGAAAATGTAAATTATACGGTATAATTACGACACCATAATCGGAAGGTAGATTAAATTTCTAAAAGAAAACGTAAAAACCGCATTTAGATATCTTTGCTCGTTTCAGAGTTATTGTCAACAGAATAATTTTAAACACTAGGCCCAGTAGTTTCTGAGATATGGCCGCTGGCCAGCCTTAATTAAACAGCCTGTATAATAACGTCTTCCAAAATTATAGGAACGTTTTAGAAACGTGTTTTATTCAGATTTACTAACAGACAGACAAACTACATTAATTATAACTTATACAAATAAGATATTATGTGAAAATTACAGTGAAGTGAACATTACGCGAGTTTCTGCAATAATGATTGTCTCTAGGAAACTCTCAACTGGTATTTTTTGCACCATGGATTGAAATTACAATGCTCATCTGCAGATTCTTGCATTTCTTCACGATGCCAGTGCGTGAATAACTTAACTCCTTCATCATCAGATTGAAGAACGTCCTCGTTTTTGTAACACATTCTCACTAAAATCACAAGAAACAAAACCATGAAAATTGTTGTTTTAATTTATATATTCATACATATGGTAACCGCGGTTTCAGTTCAATATCGGTCACACGTTATCGTTTGGTTATGTCTGCCAGAAATTATATAGAAGTTGATTTATATAATCGGTTACCAGAAAGTATTAAATCTGTTAATTTTGAAACCTTCAACTATATGATAGTCATTTATTCTGCAGCACAAAATATTAAATTTCAACATCCTGTATCTCCGTTCGGAAGGAAACTAGAAGTTACGTTTATATGAACCTTTTGTCTTAAAATGATCTGTTATATCGACTGTTAAAGTCCTGCTACTATAAACTGGAACACCCTGTATATCTACCTTTCGATCGATCGACATATTTACGTCTCTGTAGAAGTTATGTATATAATTTTTTGTATTTTGTCTCTGTCTTTTATTTTCTCTTAAAAAAATTGCCATTTTTGGATTGTACACTAAAAAAATAAACTACTATAAAATAATTAAAGAATAAAACCACAATATAAAAATTATAAATTTATTTCGGTAAATTTTAAGTACAATAAAATAATTTACATCTATTGTGAATATTAATTTTACTCATATTATTTATATCATTAAATTTATTTATAGCCAATACTGACAGTCATTTGGAATAATTATTTGGCTCGATATTAAATTTGTTTCCGTCAAAATGTAAACAAGATAATCTTGCAACAGTTTGACCAAATGTCGTAATTTTTGAACATACAAGAACATTATTAATTTCAATATGGATTCTGTTAAAAGACAAGCACAGCAATGGACCAGCAGGACAAATAGGCACCGAACTTGGATCTAAAAAATAAAAAGGAGACCTTAAAGAATATTTTATGGAACTGACGTTTAAGATAAACATTAAAGCCTGGGTGCAGCAAGTGCCTTATGAAAGCAAATTTTCAAAAAACCCTTAAAGTCTAATAAATTTGTTTTTCATTAATCGAAAAAGTTTAATTTTGTACCTAAAATTAGCTAATTTCATCAACGTAATTTAAGTACGTTTAAAACCAATCTGAACCGCCTCGTTCTTGGAAAGGGGGTTGGTTTCTTGAACATTCTTGGCCTTCTACGAGCTTTTTATTCTTCTTCTAACAACTATGATCGCTATCACAAGGAAGATAACACCAATTATAGTTAACCCGAAGTGTGTGGTATGGACCGCTGGGTGCCATGCATGAAGCTGGTTAATTTTTTCTAGTTGACTTCTTAATTTTTCGGTTTTCTTAATATGAATTGGAGGAAATGTTATTTTATGTTGAGGTGTAACTTATTATTTCGGCATGATGTCTTGGCTCCAAGTAATATTCGTACTTATATCTTCATAATGTTCATCTTCGATTGTTATCCTGCAATTTTTCTCACTGCATACGAGGGAGGTTGTAACGGTTATCTTTTATTTATTACCGTAACTTTCTTGCTGACAGTGCGAGAACCTCAAGGGAAGCCTAAATAAGAAGAGGTGACTTCATTGGTGAACAACAATTCAAGTTTTGTTTTGAAAAGATTTGTTGAAAATTTGCTATTGAAAGTTACCATCGTAGCACTCTTACTGCCTTCCCTTTATATACATTAAGCTAAATATTCACAGTTGGAGTATTTGCCTAAAGAAAATATCGTTATTCTGCGGCAGTGGAATATTCAGCCGGTTAAGCAATAAGAACAATAGAGTCTTTCTTAAAAATCTAAAAATATTGATTTAAATATTTGAAACGTAGTTTACTGGTAAAAAACATACACATCAAGCATGCAATTTTCCGGAAGGTTTCAGATGTCATCAGGGGACTATTTTACTTAACCGACGATATGCTATTTCCCGCCTACTTTGACCCCTACTCTGTTCAAGAGATATAGCGGTTAGACTCCGATTCAATGAGATTCAAACATGCACGCAAACTCGGTAGGGGATTTGGTTGAATAAGGCCAGTCGAGATCTATCACGGCAGAAAGACTCTATCGGACAGGCGAGTGAAACGCAACGTCTTCATGGCATGTATACTTGGTGTAAATATTGTGCAGGTGCTTCAAATAGTTTGATTAGTTCAGTGATTCCAAAAACCCGTTTAAAAAAGGGTTAAACGGTAAGTCTTTAATAAACCTTTTAATGCAGCAGCTTGCTAACGGCATTCTTTGTTGTAATTGCAGTTTCAGTTTCAGATTCAAGTTTACCTTTACATCCGGGTTTATTAACGTTCAAGTTCCACTCATTGTCTACCGCAGCTTTTGAGTGTACATTTCAAGTATACTTTCTTGTCGCCACCTCTATAAGCTTTCTCTGACAACGACTGGCTCCTCTCTTGGGGGTAATTAAGCGCATATGGTAAGCGCTAAATGCTGATGCTACCCTGTGCAGCTTTAACATTTCCATCTGCAGACAATCAACACCTGCGGAGACCTCAGGTGAAGGCATGACTTCAGCCTGTGAACCGCTGGAAGTACCAGGGCACTCCATGTGAGTCATTTACAAGTTTTTGAGTGATTTTTAAGACTTTAGCTAGATATCAACTTTTCTACATCCACTAAATTTCTCATTAAATTGCAACATAAACTTTAACTCAGTTAAAATTAAAATCTTAGTGAGATTGATCCTTGTATATATATATATATATATATATATATATATATATATATATATATATATATATATATATATATATATATATATATATATATATATATATATATATATATAGTATTTTCTTTTTGTATGCTGTCAAATATGTAAATTAGGAAAAACTAGTATGATAATTAATTGATCAACATTTTGCTCACGAATCTTTCAAACCTTCAAATATGTTTTTATAACTTTTCATTTAAATTATGATTAACCATTACTCAATTTTACAATATCTGAGCTTTTCTCACAAACTTCTAACAAAACAAAACAGAACAATTAACTAGAAATTACCTAACAAATTAAAATTAAGAGCATTGGTAGATTTAATAGGAGAACCTTTAACCTTACATTTAATATTTATTTTGCTTCTTTGTAATGTAAATCTTATACTTGATTTACCAAGAGTCTTGATTTAACTAACTCCAACATTATTAATTGATACAATAAATTTAAATATTTGTGTTTTTAATATCTGTTTTAATTGAATAATTAATTCCTCATTTAACCTTTCTCAATTCTGGTGGTGCTGTAACTGGAAATGCTTTATATCTATTATCTAGATCTCTTCAAACCGAGTAACGTAGTGCCGATGAAAATCTAGGACTTTGGGCAGACCAAAACTAAAACTGAGTAAGTGTTTCATTATCTTTTCATTTTCAAACTAAAGAGTGTTATCTTTATCTTACAAAAATAATAAATCTGAGAGGTAAGTGCAAGTACCTTAGGGTTTGGGAGGTGATAATGGCCTCCCTATCGACCGGATTTAGATCCAATTGAAATCTGTGACGAGATATAAATCGCGGGAAAATATCAAATAAATACACTCGGGTTATTAGGCTTAAATTGGCAAAAGGTTTGCTTAGCTATCTGTTTGTCTAATTTGGATTTACATTCTTCTGATATCGACGGTTTTTGATTTGTAATGAGTAGCACGTTTCCATTATTTAATTGAATTGATGTGGTGTAATAATTTGTGACAACCGCAAAATGACAGGTGGATGGTCCTTCTAAATTGCACCTTTCTTACAGGGTTTGTCAGTGCAAACAATGGCTTCTTCTATTGCAGGGCAGTGTTCTGCTGTCCATACATTTTCTGAGGTGCTTCCAAATAATATCAGCTAGGTGGAACAATGACTTTATTGTTTTTAGAAACAGGTAAAATACCAAAAAAGTTCGGCACGCAGCAAGTGCGTTATGGTAGTGAATTTTCATTAAATGCTTCAAATTTGGATAACTCAATTTTCTATAAATCCAGAAAGCTCAATTTTGATACGTAGTAAGGCCTTTCCCAAGGCAACATATCCACTAAATCTGATCAAAATAGGTTTGTAATTTTCGGAGATGAATTTTTTTTTTTGAAAGAAAGCTCAACATTTTCCCGGAAACCCTTGCTCGATTTTTCTGGCTAACAAACGCATCCAAGCTGTTAATAAAAGAAAGATATTTGCGGAGTTTCATCAAAATCGGTTATTAACTTTGTGAGTGCACGCACACACACACAAATATATATATATATATATATATATATATATATATATATATATATATATATATATATATATATATATATATATATATATATATACAATTCATGCTTGGAGTCTATAGTTTTCTATATGGCTCAATCATTATCATATAATTCTCTTCCTTTTCCGACTGCTGTTAAAATTTTTGTCACAAAGGGATATCAGGATAATATTGGATTTTACTCATGTGAGTTTGACTAGGACAGAACAGCCAGGAAATAATTCAGCAGTTTAACAATTTAGTAGTTCGAATTAGCCAAGCATCCACATCATATTTTTAAATCCAATGGTTATGTGTGCTAGAAGATTATAAATAACTTACCAATTTTCTGTGAATAAACTCGATTACCATCAAGAATAAAATCCAATTTAAGTGTCAAGTCCTTAGGGTACACTCGAACTATAATGCAAACTGAAATATAGAAAAAATAATAAAGATTTATGTTAGAAAAAGCGTGCCAGTTAAATTACAGGAAAGATAATGACAAATAAAATAATTCTGGACGCAGCAGCGTTATAGTAACGAATTTGCATAGAAATGATCTATAACTTTTTGTTGCCAAAATTATATATATATATATATATATATATATATATATATATATATATATATATATATATATATATATATATATATATATATATACCGGATGATTCTTTAATATTGCGAAAGATTTCAGAGGTTTTTTTTATATAAAATTATTTCCAAAAACGTCTCCGTTCAGAGTTACACCCCTTCAAAAGTGTAGGATAAAATGAGATTTTTATTTAATTTCTCAGATTTGAAGAAACGTAAATAAATAAAATTTTCCATATAACTTAACCTTATCGAAGCCTTTTCTACTCCAAAATACTTATTCGTCTCTCACTCTCAGAAGGGGTTGAAAATTTCAACTATTAATGAGTTTTTCAATGTACAAGTTTCAATAAATTCTGTACAAGGTTCAACCCGAGAATCAAGTATTTCTTACATATTTTTTTTGCCTTTAACGTCGGTCTATTTCCGCTACTATGGCCAATCACCGACGCCAGGGAGCAGTTTCACCTCACTATCCTGGAAAATTTGCCCCAACCCCTGCCGTTCTGTAAGGAGGGTAGATATATTTAGCGTGCCCAACATCGCAGGGAAACGGGACCGACGGCTTTACGCCCCCTCCGAAGGGCGGAGCGCGCAGACGTTCAACCTGCTTAAATGCAATGCCACAACCTCGGTTGATGTTAATGTTACAGTATTTACTAAGAAAGTGAAAGGAGAACCCTGGGATCGAGCCCAGTACCCTTCGGTTCAAAGGCACACGTTCTTACCACTGAACCCCCGAGGCTCTTCATATATCTTGATAATAATATTATAAATATAAAAGTTTGGATGTTTCTATATGAACTGATTTGGAAAAAACTTGCCAATATACCATGACCTGAATTATCACACAGTATACAATTTACAACATAATTCCACCTCAAGGTGGTGAAAGTCCAACCCCTATTTTACCCCTTAGGGGTGAATTGAACTACGAGGGCGGGTCAATAAGTCCATGACTTTTTGAATTTCCCGCCTCTTCACAGGAAGGGCAACACTGCTCCTGTCAACAAGCATCTGTCAGTTGACTCCTATCAAATTTTGAACAAGCTGCGTCATTTAGTTTGTGTTAGATAGCCATTGAAAGCAGACAACCTCTTGAGTTATAACGAAAATGAAAAAAAGTGAATTTCGTGTGCTCATCAAACATTATTTTTTGCGGAAAAAACCATCACTCAAATCAAGGCTAAGCTTGATAAATACTATGGGGACTCTGCACCAAGAATTTCCATGGTAAAAAGTGGTTTACTGAATTTTGTTGCGGCCGTACAAGCACAAATGATGCCGAACGTTCTGAACGCCCAGTTGAGGTTGCTACACTCGAAACAATTGAAAAAAATCACGATATGGTGTTGGGCGATCGGAGATTGAAAGTGCGGGAGATTGTGGAAGCCATAGGCATATCACATGGCTCAGTGGTTTCGGTTTTGCATGATCCCTTGGGTATGAGAAAGCTATCCGCAAGATGGGTGCCGCGTTTGCTCACAATCGACCACAAACGCAATCATGTGACAACTTCGAAGAAGTGTTTGGCGTTGTTCAACCGTAATAGGGACGAGGTTTGACACCGTTTCGTAACCGCGGACGAAACATGGATTCACCACAACACACCAGAGACCAAGCAGCAGCCAAAACAGTGGGTTTCTCCGTGCGAATCGGCGCCGAAGAAGGCCAAGGTGGGTTTGTCAGCCAATACCGTCATGGCGACCGTTTTTTGGGATGCAAACGGTACAATCCACATTGATTACCTTCAAAAGGAAAGAACAATCAATGGCGAATATTATACCAACTTATTGGACCGATTCAATGAGGATTTGAAGAAAAAACGACCGTATTTGGCCAACAAAAAAGTTATTTTTCACCAAGATAATGCAAGGGTGCACACATGCGTAGTCTCCATGGTGAAATTGAATAATTGGGTGAATTGCTCCCTTACCCGTCTTATTCTCTGGATATAGCCCCGAGTGACTATTTCTTGTTTCCAAACTTAAAGAAATAGTTCGGCGGAAAGAGATTTGACTCCAATGATGAAATCATCTCACAAACAAATACCTATTTTGAGAACCTCGACAAATGTATTTTTTGGAAGTGATAAAGAAATTGGAGGAACGTTGGACAAAGTGTATAGAGCTCAAAGGAAACAATGTTGAAAAATAAAATGATTTTTTGTCAAAAAACCTGTGTTTCATTCAAAAAGTCACGGACTTATTGACCCGCCCTCGTAGTATAAATAGTCATATATGTAAATAGTTACTAAACTTTTATGACTTGTAATATAAATACGAAATCCAATTAAACTGGCCTGTTTTAGTGAATTTTCGTAGAAAAATTCACTAACAGGGAGATCCCGATTTTTGAATTTTGAAAACATTTTTGCCAATGAGCGCGAACTAGGACCCCCAGAACCGATATCCGGGGTCAGTTTCAATTTATATATATATATATATATATATATATATATATATATATATATATATATATATATATATATATATATATATATATATATATATATATATATATATATATCACCCCGATGACTCAAAAAATAATGCGCCGATTTTGATTAAATTTGGCATGTACCTTCCTTTTGTAAGTGGCTTGGATAAGTTCGTTAGCCAAGGTTTTCCGGGAAAATTTTGAGTTTTCTTTCGAAAACAAATTTTATCTCAAAAAATAAAAATCTATGATAACCAAATTCGGTAGGTAGGTTTACGAGATAAAAAGTAAACTATACACTAAAATTTAGATTTCTATGTTACAAGAAAAAAAAGTTAGAATAAAATGTTTGGTGCCAGATCATTTCTATGAAAATTCACTACCATAACGCACTTGCTGCGTCCAGACTTTTTTTTTGTAAAACAAATAAAAATAAAAAAGTTATTACCTGAATGGTCCATAACAGATTTACAGCATTGACAGGAGGTTAAGCCACAATGGCAGGCTTCCAAGAACCCAGACCTTTCCACTCTATACAGTGTTTTCTCGTCTACTAATTAATAATAATTAACAATAAAATAAATGCACTATAACATTTTTACCTGCAATTGCGGTTTGAATAGCCATAATAATAAAAATATATATCAAGAATATCATGGAACCCATGATACCAAAATCACTGTATAAAAAACGTACACACACACACACACACACTTTGGAGTAGCGTTCATTATCTAAACAAACCGTACGTCATATTTTGTATGCATAATTTTTCTCTTATTAACTATAATGAGTCGATTGCAAAATTCAAGAGTTATAAAATAATTCATCGGAATTACTTTCACATGAAATTGTGTAAAAGATGGATTCAACAATCCCACAATAATGGGACCGATTAAGGAAATAAATGTTGGTATCTAGAGAGTGGTCCAAAAGTAATAGTATATAGAGCAGCAGTAAATTATTGGCCACAAAATTTTACTATTTAGTCAAACTTACCAAAGTAAAAACGTCAAAATTAAAAGAAATACAGGGTGTTAAAGTGAGAAATTAAATTTCGGTTTTAGTTGATCCGCAGAAAATTTTTTGACGTGTTATTTAAAAAATTGGTACAGATAAGTTTTCGTAGCGATAACAAATAATTGAATCGGTTATAATTAAAAGGCACTAACTCCACTTTTGGTCATTTTTCACTTATATATATATATATATATATATATATATATATATATATATATATATATATATATATATATATATATATATATATATATATATATATCAACAACACACCACGAGGGCTTACAGCCTAAATACTATCGTACCGTGGGTGTCGACAAGGAGGAAAGAGGCAACTTGTTAATTCTGGACTTGAAGGTTTGGAGGTTCGGAGGAGAAGGAAAAATATGTGCCGGCAAGGAATTCCACAACTTGGAGATCCTCGGGACAAAAGAGCAGCCATAACAAGATGTTCTATGTCTGGTGACCTGGACAGTAAAAGGGTGCATTCGCTCTGTTCCCGTGGTAGATCTGTTGGGGGCAGCAGGTGGAGGAACTATGGAAGAAAGCTCCTCTGAGCAGTGCCCGTGCAGATATCTATAAAAGAGAGAGAGGTCACCAACGGCACGGTCGGCGGGCAAGGGATTGCAGCCTTTGGGTGAGGCTAGGGTCACCAATGATACGTATAGCTCTGTTCTGAATGGAGTCCAGGATAGCGAGTGTAGAAGTGGCCGCGGCACCCCAGATGTGGGAGCAGTATTCGAGGTTGTTTGTTCCTACTCTAACATAGTGAAACGATTTCATATTTAATACTTAATACAGTATTTAATACAGGTTCTTTTTTCTGCAACCGATTTCAATTTTTAGGAAATCGCGACTTTTGAATTTTAAAAATATCTTCAAATGAGGGCGTATAGGTCCCCTAGAACACATATCCGGGGCCAGTGTCATTTTTTATACGTCTATATATATATATATATATATATATATATATATATATATATATATATATATATATATATATATATATATATATATATATATATATATATACACCGATTAATGAAAAATAATGGTCCGATTTTGATTAAATTTGGTGAGTTCCTACGTGAAGATTGGATCCTATGGTGAGCACTGATAAGTAAACTTGGAGAACCTAAATCACCACAATACATCTTTTTAAAGACCTGACTATTGACAATCGTTTCACTAGCGTCATCAGGGGATAAAAAATTCTGAGTCCTTCCTTTTGCAAGTTTTTCGTTAGCCAAGAAAATAAGCTAGTTTTTCCCCGAAAATTTTGTGTTTTCTTTCGAAAGTTTTTTATATCTCTGGAAATAACAAAGTTATCGCAACCAAATTTTGTACGCGGGTTTGCCGCATAAGAAGTAAATTATTTACCAAAATTTAGATCTGTAGGTTTAAATACAAAAAAGTTATAGGCATTTAAAGAAAAATTGGGATTTTCCCCTTAAAACGTCAAAGTCGCGATTTGAAACATTAAAATTGGCAACATTTAGGCTGAGAACGTGAAACGAATATGGATTATGTAGAGAAAATGTATCAAGAAGAGTGTTTTGCAAGCCTTTAACTCTAAGTTTCAGCTTCAACCGTAATTGTCCTTTTTACTAAAATATCTGCAGAAAATTCATTTCATATAGACCCTCTCTCTGATGCTTTGGCAGTAGTTTCAATTGTAGAGTTTATCGTTTAATGGTCTATAATTTTTAGCGAATGTTTGTAGAAAAAAATCTGAATGAGTAGACCACCACTTTTGAATTTTGAAAAGAATTCTCCAATGCACCCGAACTAGGTTCCTTAGAACCCATATCCGGGGTTAGTTTCGGTTTTTATCTGTTTTCATATATACAGGTGACGCATTTCTACGGTAAAGCTCAATATATCCGTTAATATATAAGATACGAGAAAAAATTGTATTTGTTAATTATAGGCTATCTTGAGCTGCATCCTATAAAATGAGTTTTACAATCATAGGTGGCCCATAAGTTGTTGGTGATAAAAAGATCTTTTTTTTATCGAATACACCTTATATTATTACATTTTTGCGTTTTACATCGAAATATAATGCATTTTTGTAAGAAATGAAACTCACGACGCAGCAAGTGTGTTATGGTAGAGAATTTTCATTATATGTTTCAAATTTCAATAGCTCAATTTGCTATTTACTTAATGTTCGTTGGCTAGGAACTAGAAACCAGTTTTTCGGGAACATTTTGAGTTTATTTTCCAAAAAAATTTTACATTTTGAAACAACAATGTTATTTTGATTAAATATGGTCCACTTTTTCTACTATATAGGTTATACTGGTAACCAAATTTTATGCCTGCTTTCTTTAAAAGAACAGACATATTTGGTATTAAAAATATTTCGATGAAAATTCACTATCGTAACGCACTTGCTGCGTCCAGACTTTTTTTTAATATACGAACCACATTGTGTAAAGAACAGTTACTTTTTTCATATTATGGACAAGTTGACTCTCGACTCGGATATGGCATATTGTAAAACTTAATAAATTTAAGTAATGTCAGATTTGACAACGACTATAACCTAGCAACAGATGACTTGCAAAGCGTTCAAGGCATCACCTATGAGACTTATGTTTAATAAAATCTTCAAGGGACATAATTTTGTTTTAATCTCAACTGTAAAAATCCCAATTTTCTCAAAAACGGCTGGTTTTTCGAAAAAGTGACAAGAGGAGAGAAAGATAGAACATTTTCTATAAAATTGATAGACTTTAACGTTTAATTAGGTTAGGGTTTAAAAAAATCAAATGATTAAAAGGGTGACCCACCCCTAGTTCACCATTTTTTCTGTTTATAGCTACTTCAATTTTTTGTCAAATAACGATGTTGGTAAAAGAAAACCATCTACCAAATTTCGTTGTTCTATGTTAGGGCACTGCTCCAATATAGTTGTTTCTTGCAATTATTAAAGAATCTTCCGAGGTCAATATCTCACCAAGGCATTACAGAAAAATTTTAATATAAAAAATCGGCATATTTTGAGGTCCTCTACACGCATAAATTCTGCGTATATATATATATATATATATATATATATATATATATATATATATATATATATATATATATATGTATATATATATATATATATATATATATATATATATATATATATATATATGCGCTAAATAAAAAAATTATCTTAAAACTACTACGAACGATGTGTTGCAGCTACTTCTAGAATCGCAAATATCTCGAAAACTGTCGATTTTAGTGCCATTTAGCAAGTGTATCTTTTTCTTGAGAAAATACAAGAGAATATTATTTTCTAATCAAAAGTTGCCGGGCGATGCTAACAAAGAGTGTGATTATTTTTAAAATTTGAAGGGTACTGCTATTCTATTCGCTAGAGCTAAATTGGCAATAAATCATTTATTATTACTATAAAAAGTTTATTCGTGCTAATTTTAGAGACAATAATAAATCCACTACCTTTTTAGGTATAAAGTTAATTCAAAATTCAATTTCTCATTTTAGCATCATGTATCATCTCTTTAAATTTATACTTTTGGACTTTGGCTAAATCGTAACATTTTGATGCCAAGAATTTACTGTTGATCTGTGTACCATTACTTTTAGATTACCTGTATATAGATCTTTCGTTTAGTTTGGAAATTAGTCCATAACAAATTGTCTTGCTATTAGTAATATCAGGTCAAGGACCTTTTCTATAATAAAATTAATGAAGGGACCGACTTATTTGTGTCTCTAAAAACGCTATGACATTATACATACCTCTTTTAGTGAATTTTCGTAGAAAAAAAATCACGAAGTTAAGGCTTTTAAATAATTTCTTTGAATGGGCGAAAACTAGAGGTGACATTAGTGCGATAGGTTAAAAAAATAGTTATTCGATTTATTTATTTTAATTTTTGTTGGTGAATTTTTATTTTAAAAAATTCACTAATAGAGAGGTATCGATGGTGAGACTTTGCAAAATTTTTTTCAAATGAGCGCGAACTAGGATCGCTAGAACCCATATCCGGGGTCAGTTTCAATTTTATCCGTAACACTCTGCTGGCTCTTGGCCGATTTGCCGTAGTTCATATAGTCCCGTAAGCCTTTTCCTCCATTTGTGTCTAGGGTAGGGATACCAATTCTACTTTTGATTCCGGACTTCCGTATGAGTTACCGGGATAATTAACATGGCTCGAAATTTTGCCGTTTTAACGAAATAAAAGACCTCTCTGACGTGCTGTTTACACACAATCCTCCCATGTGACCTTCCTGTCCTGCCCTAGCATCACGTTGCCTAATTAAAAGGCTGGAGGAAGGAAAACCATGAGGTAATGTAAGATTCAGGTAAAGTAACCTAAAATATCACATGACCTTAATGTATGACAGGGTTGCTTTTTTCTTCCCCCAGCGTTTGAATTAGTCAACGTGATGTCAGGGCAGGTCAAGAAGGTCAGTTGGGACGATTGTGTGTAGTGTGTAAACAGAACGTCAGGGAGGACTTTTATTTCGTTAAAACGGCAAAATTGCCAGCCATGTCAATTATCCTGGTAACTCACTGCGCACGCGGAAGCCCTAAATCAAAAGTAGAATTGGCATCCCTAGACACACGTCTTGCCTCCGTGCTGCATGTTCTAGAGACTTTACAGTAAATTAACTTATTGGTTTACTTCCGCAATAAGATAAGCATTTTGTCGAATTTATTGCATTTTTGTGTATTATTTGCCTTCCTGATTTAAAATATGTGCGGTGATTTAATATGTACAATACATTGGATTATACAGGATCAGCTCTGTGATGCAACTCACATATGTTGATTTGCTGAAAACTAAATGTATGACGGGGTGGATAGGTTTTAGGGGTTCGTTCATCACACCGCATAATTAGAGAAATAAATACATATGTTGATATTAACAAGCTAATAAAATATAGGTACAACACTTAATTAATTAGATACTGTTAGTAATAGTTCCCTTAAACTCCTTGCGCGCCCTGAGCTGAGCACTCTCTCGCTCTCTCTCTCTCTCTCTCACTACACTCTCTTCGTCAACCCTTCTATTCGCGTGAGCAGCATCGCCACTTCTCCGTTAGTGCGGAGTTGTCACGTTGTCGCGTTACATCTCTCCCCCTTTGGATCGAGCAAACGTCCTCGTGTGAGATCCAATAACGTAGGGCTCATCGGTGCAATCCAAACAGATTCGGCATCTCCGTGGTAACCTCATGGCGGCGTCACCAGTTTATTATATCTTTCCATATCAGCTACGTCAACGTCGCTGGGTTCATGGGTTTCGTGCCTAGTCGAGGTTGACTTCGAAGGTGGGGGCGAACGTCCTCCTCCATGATAACTAAGTGTAAGGGGGGCAGATCCAGCAACACCTCCATGGCGGCTGTTGGGTTGAAGCTATGGCCCCTGTGATGCCTAGGCAAGCCATCCTTTGATCTTGCCTAGTTTTGTTTGGCACTGGATTGTGTCACCTTATGCCACCAGCTAAGTGCCGCGTATGTTAATGATGGTCTGGCCACCCTTGTGTACAGCCAGTGGGCCATACTAGGTCTTAGTCACCACGTTTTTCCATATAGCCGTCTGGTAACGGCTAGGATCATAACTGCCTTACGCAGTATTTTTTCAACGTGACCATTCCAGGTTAGGTCGACCCCAAGATATTTTACCCCCTGGTCATTGGGATGTTTCTACCGTATAGAGTGAGAGTTCCGTGGCTCTCCCACTTAAAAAAAGTATAAAGTGTGTAAGACAGTAGGCTGATTGAACCGCAAACATATATTTCAAAATTGTTTTAAAAAGGAAATGAAAATTATTAAATATTGATTAAACTACAAATTTTTCAAAAAAGTAAGAAAAAAAACCTCTTAAGTATTGTCCCCTTTTAAGCTAATCCGTGAAACAAGGAAAGATAGATATAAATAATAGAGGGAACATTACAGTATTCATGACAAAACTGAGCTAAAACTTCAGTGTTGTTGTTGATAAAAATCAGAAAAGTTGAAATGTGCAGAACCCAACTCATCACAATAGATTTTAGACCTGACGATCGTTTCGCTAACAAAGTTAGCGTCATCAGAGGAATTAATAAACTAGGTGAATAAAGACTGGAGCTACTATTCATATATTAGTTGACAAGCAGTTGCGAACAGCGTCCTCTAGGAAGGTATACAGACAGCCCCCACTGTTGAGTCTTAAATCCCTGTAATTAAAACTGCATACCTGCCCTGTGTCGTTATCAAATATTCATTCTGAGAAGGACATGCTGGTTAAGATAACAGTTCGAACAATGGACTACATAAAACCGGAACCACTCTATGCATCGAAACATTTTTGTTCAAATTTCTAAGGATATATATACTTCCCTAAGCATCTAGTTGACGCGACTGCCTTACATTTTTGAGTAACTTGAGATTTTCTTTATCTACATTATTATTATCCCAAATATGCTGAGCAATACATGATTTGTCAATAGTGCCATATCTCAGTTGCGCTAAATGTTCTTTAAATCTAGTTTCAATAGTTATTTTAGTTTGTCCAATATATTGAAGTTCACAATCCTTACAACATATTTCATAGATTTCCGACACATTTGTGGTTTTATCTTTATCCTTTGTGTTACCTTATAATGTATTTTTTGTAGAAAATGTTAGCAACAAATTGGCTTTATTAAAAATGCTATTAAAACCTCTCGTAATTCGCGGTTCAAATGGTAAACAGACAACGGTTTTGTCTGGTTTATCTTTTCTGAAAGTCCTAGATTCCGCTAACATTTTCTTTGTTTTATGTTTATTGACTAGTTTTCCCACTAAGCAGACAGAGTAACCATTATACTTAGCTACATTTTAAATATATTAAATTTCTCTATTGTATCTTTCATTATTTAAGGAAAACTGTATTAATCTATGAACCAGAAAATTCAAACTAGCTGGTTTTTTTTTTTTTGGAAAACTATAGTACGAGTCAATCAAAATGTAACTCGCAGTAGTGGTTTCCTTTCTGTGCATGTCAAATTCTAAAGTGTCTCCATTTTTAATTACTAATTCACCAAGAAAAGACAATTTGTTATTTATTTTTATTTCATGTGTAAAATAAATGTAATCAAATTTACTGTTTAGTTTGGCAATAAAATTATCACCTTTGCATACATTTCTATTAAATACTGCAAAAACATCATCCACATAACGAAACCATACTCTAGGAAAATAGTCATTTTCGTTTGCCACGTCTGTTTCAAATCTACTCATGAAAAGGTCTGCAATAAATAGGAAAAAGGGCCCATTGCTGTGCCATGGGTTTGTTCAAAAAAATTCATAATTAATTTAAAAAACATTCTGAGTCATACAAAGATATGTCAAATTTATATATTCTTTGCAGATGTCTTCATCTATGTTGTTCATTTTTAACAAATGGCCTAAATACGTTAGTGGTTCTTGTATGGGAACAATGGGAAACAACAGGGTCACATCGAATGATATTAAAACCTCGCTTTCAACGAACTTAATATTTTTAACTTTATTAATAAATTCAAGTGAATTTTAAACTAAAAAACTTTTTTGTTTGATAGGCAAGCCTTTAAATTTGTTTGTTAATCATTTCGCTATACTGTATGTCGGGGAATCTATAGTTAAAACAATAGCTCTGACCGATTTTCTGGGTTTATGGATTTTCGGAAGACAATACTTTTTAGGAACTTTAGGATTTCAAACTTGTCACTTTTTTCCTAAATCTTTTGTAATAAGGTTATGACATCTCTTTAAATTGTTTTTAGCTTTGGTTAAAAAAAGTTAAAAACAATTTAACTTAAGTTAAAAAAAAAGTTACATAATTTATTTATTTAGATACACCATCCAACAGCAAAATTGCCATATTAAGGATGGGAAGAAAAACACAAATATATATATATATATATATATATATATATATATATATATATATATATATATATATATATATATATATACATATATATATATATATATATATATATATATATATATATATAATAGTGAAATAACATTAATAGAAACAAAAAGGAACAATACATTAATATAAACATTCTAGTTGGAACAAACGCTTTATTTCAAATACAGAACAATTAAAAACATCTAGGATGTCCTCCGAACTTGAATATATATTACACATCTTATAAACAGGCGAAGACCACATACACTGCACACGAACCGTTGGTGGATAAAAAGGCAATGGATGACGTGATCCTAAACGTGATATATTCAAATTAATCTGTTCCAACAGAGGCGAACAGTCAACTTGGCAATTAATTAATTTATACAAAAATATCAAAGAGCTACACTTACTCCTATTCTCCAAAGTCTGCAAGTCAAAACGTCGTAATAAATCACTGTGTGGAAAGCCAATCAATACAAGGGTACTGACCATCCAAACTAAAACAATTATACTTGAAAAATTTTCTTCGAATATTTTCGAGATTACTAATGTGTGTAACATAAAAGCGAGCCCATACCACTGATGCATACTCCAGAGATGACCTTATCAGAGAGCAATACAACAAAATAAATGTATCTGATGAAGCAAAATACCTACTATTTCTAATCAAAAAGCCCATTCTCCTGCAGGCTGAACAGTGGCATGCTGCAAATGTTGCCTGAATGAGAGAACAGGGTCAAACACAACACCCAGATCTTTAACAGCAGATGGCCTTCCTAGTAGCTGACTATTTACGTTGTAATCAAATAGGATGGGGCACCTCTTACGTGAAAAAGACATGACACAACATTTACCAGCATTAAGAGAAAGTCCATTGCTACCAGACCAACTATCGAATAGATTTAAACTACTCTGCAACCCAATACAGTCATCAGGATGATTGACACGCAAGTAAATCTTTATATCGTCTGCATATATTAAGTAAGGCACTTTCAAGATGTTTGATATACCATCAATACAAATATTAAAAAGAACCGGACCAAAGATGGAGCCCTGTGGCACTCCAGAACATATTTCAAAGCTATCTGATTTAAAGCCCCTAATTTCAATAAATTGCTTTCGTCCGCTAAGATACGATTTAAATGACTCGATCAGATTCCCTGAGAAACCAAGACAGTGCAGCCTGCCAATAATGACAGCATGGTTAAGGCGGTCAAAAGCCTTCGAAAGGTATGTATATATAACATCGACTTGGCTATGATCCTCAAGAGCTGCATCAATAAACTGTCATTGTGACTAAATTCGTGACTGTAGAACGACCTGCCATGAAGCCATGTTGAAAAACAGATAATCTATTCTTTATGTTAAAGGATATATGTTCATATAAAGCAGCTTCAAAAATTTTACAGAAGACACAACAAATTGACACCATACGATAATTGGAAAAAAGAGTCCTTTCACCTGCCTTAAATGTGGGAAAACCACGTGATAATTTCCAAACTTCAGGGAAAGCAGATGATTCAAGTATAAGGTTAAAAATTTTTGTAAGCGGAGCTAGAAAAATACCCAGACAGTCCCTAACAAGAAAAGCAGGTACCAAGTCAGGACCAGATGAAAAATTAGCCTTAATTTTTTTAGCTGCCCTTAAGATATCCATATCATCCAATCTGTTGATAAAAAAAGTATTGACATTATTATTCGTGCTTGAAACAAAACATTGGGAGCCACTAGGAGAAAAATTGTTCCTAAAATGGGAGGCGAAACCATCCACTAGTTCCTGCCCAGAAAGATTATTTGGAAAGCAAGATTTAGTATTTAATTGTGAGAAGTAACTCCACAGATTGGGGTTAAGTTTAAGATCCTGCTCGATCTTCCTCACAAAATTCTGATAAGAAACCTGAATATCCATCTTGATTTTAATTCGCAAATCTTTGAATTTCTCAAAATATTCAGTTACCATATTTTTTGAATTTACGCCAATAGTTATATTTCTGTTTAATGTTGCGTTTTGTTTCCTTAGAAAACCACACTGGAAATCGATCTCCAGCTCTCAGAGTTGTCTTAGGAACAAATATATTATAAAGTTTTGAGTAAAAACATTCCATCATTGAGTTCATATCTATGAAGTCATTGAGCTCGTCCCATGACACCTCCTCCAGATGAGAATATAAGGCAATAAAATTACATTGCCTAAAGTTGTAAGACCAATGATGAGTAGTCCCGCCAAATGAAGAAACTTTAGAGATCTCAATATCAACAGTAATAAACAATGCAGGATGATAACCGTCAACAACAACAGGAAATACTAAGTACATTGCTTTGGAACAGCTCTGGATTTCAGATATTTTCACTATTGTGGTGTTTGTTTCACACTTACCCATTTTATGATTTCTTTGATATGGCAATATAAAAATAAAAGCCATAAATGGTGTCAAATAAAACAAAAAATTAAATTGATAAATATTTATTGTTAATAGTTATTAATAAACTTACAAAAGTAGAAATTCAGTCAAAAGTATAGATGTTAGAAATAACATTAAAAATTGCTGTTACAATGTCAAGTAAGTTCTCTACAGTTAAAAAAATAAATAACAAATATTACATTTATAAAACCTAAAATCTAAAAAGTATCAATCTAATCACAGCCTCAATATGAAACAATTACACAGGTTAATTTTTTTAACGGTAACAAATAATTTCAAAGATCCTTAAAAATACTTTTGATTTTATTACAGTAAATATTTAAAGAGTAAATATTTAAAAAGAACCTATCTGCTTTTTTCTACACATCCATTTTGTGCTGTCGACAGCAAGAAGATAAAAATGGTTAGATATAAAATATGTGAATTATTTATTATATACCATATAATCATATAATTAATAAAGATCAAAATGTCGCTAAGTTGTCTAAATCCAACACTAGATCTTAATAACACTCTAATATCAGAGTTGGGTCAAAAGCATTTAGATTCCAAGTCGACCAAAATACAGTTTTACTTAAATTCTTAAAATAAATACGTAAGGTAAAAGCACCAATACTTGACCTACTCCTAATATGCCTGACATACTTCCTATAAATCCTCAAATATTAACCCCTTCAGTTCCACTTATAACAACAACAAAAGTATCCCCGTAGTATATCTGTCTTTGTCCAGGGACATATTTTATAATAATAATAATAATAATAATAATTTATTAACGGTCTGAGCCAATTTACAGATTAATTTACAACCAAAAATCAAATTAACTATAAACAAGATAATAATATAAACCTAAAAAATATTTTCTAACACACTTTTAAATTCAGCAAGGCTTACAAAAAAAATATCAGTTTTTTCACAATATTTGTTAGCATTCCTACAGATTCTTGGAACTGCAGAATGAAAAGTATAATTAACACGATAGAAACTCTCATTAAATAGACCATGGTGTCTTAAGGTTCTGGATGGAACACTAAGCTTAATCATAGCTAGTAAGTCAGGAGAATCTACAACACCATTCAGCAATTTATATAAAAAGCAAAGGTCAAAATTAACCCTTCGTTGTTCGAGAGTAATCAAATTCAATTGAGTATAAAGTTGTAAGTAGTCAATTTGGTCAGTTACGATACCCATCTTATATGCCACAAACCTAAGAAATCTTTTTTGGACTCTTTCAAGTAGATCTTTATGTATCTGATAGAATGGTGACCAAACAAAATTTTTTATCAAGTATTAAATGAACGGAATTTGTGTTTTTAGTGCTAGGAGCATGTTGTACTTTCCAAGGGACAACCTTCTTTTAGCGATTTAAAAGCACGCGCACGCCCGTCACTCCAGTTCACATAACTTTTAATTGACATCAACCGGCTGTTTCAGACAAGTACGTGATGCCGTGACGTTTGTGTATAAGAATTGTGTTAAAAAAGTGGTTTTTGGCAAAGAAAAAACTGTTATCTTAGGAAGATAGTAAGTATAAAAGTTAGTTTAGTTACTGCTATCATTATTTGTGTTTATATATAATTTGGAAGTATACAGAAGACGTTGTTTTTGATGTCCCTCCGCAGGGACAAAAGAACTTTATGCTTAAATAAATCATGTATCAGTGCATGTCATTTATTTATTTATTTATTTGAACTGTTCCATAGATCTGTACAAAATATCGGAAATAGTCAAAATACAAAAAACAGCTTATCAATGCTAAAATTTAAAATTAAAATATTCACCCACAGAATAAAAAGAATGATCCCAAAAAAATGATTTTAAAGCACACTTAAATTGCCTGAGGCTGCTCAAATTTTTGAAGCTGTCAGGTAAATGATTATATAAGCGTATTGCAGTGTTGCAAGGTGCCTGATTAATCTGTTCGATCCTATAAGGGGGAACATACAAATCTTTAGCCTGTCTTGTTTCATACGCTCTAATATTACCGCAGGTACTAAAAATTGCAATATTTTTTCTGACATAACAAAGCACTTCAAGCATATATAGGCACGTCACTGTTAAAATGCCATACCTTATAAATAATGGTCTACAAGATGCGGAAGACGGTAGGCCAAACATGGTGCGGACAATTCTCTTCTGCATCAACAGAACCCTCCCCAGATGCACACAGCCGCCCCAACACAGCAAACCATATGCCAGGAGACAGTTGACACTACCATAATAGCATGTCAACAACGCCTGAGTACTCAAGGAATCCCTCAGCTGCAGCAACGTGTAATTCCTAGATGCAAGAGAGGCCACCACATAGTCAACATGGACGTCCCATGATAAGTTAGAATCCAAATGGATCCCCAAAAACTTTACAGACGTGCCCTGCCTTATTGAACCGTTATCAGATCTCACATATAGGCTCAGATTCGGATGCACACCCACCGGAGAAAAAAAAGCATTTCAGTCTTCCGCGTGTTAAGAACCAGACCATTTTGCGAACACCAGGCCGACACCTGAGACACACACACATTAGCTGCAGCACCAAGCTCTTCAAAACTTTCCCCTGAGATTGCAGCAGTGGTGTCATCTGCGTACAAAGTTAAGTGGTATTGCTGGAGATCATAAACAATATCGTTAAGGAAAATTGTAAACAAAACAGGGCCCAATATGCTGCCCTGTGGCACGCCGCTTGACACGGCTGAAAATCCAGACATATAGTCCTTACCTGCCTGTCGTATCCTGACTTCTCCCAGACAGGTAGCTTTTTGGCCATAAATATGCATTTCCTCTTATTCCATAATGCTCCAATTTTTTCAATAAAAGGGAATGGTTGACCACATCAAACGCTTTCGAAATGTCGAAGAACAGGCCGGTGGACTTGGACCCACTATTTATGTAATCCAAGACTGTCAGGTAAGTGCTAAGCACGGCATCCTGAGTTGACAGCTGCCCACGAAAGCCAAATTGGCATGAGACAGTAAATTGTATCTCTCCAAAAAGGACCTAAGTCTTGGCAGAAACGCCTTCTCAAAGATCTTAGAAAAAACTGAAAGCAGCGCAATCGCCCTGTAGTTGTCCAAAAGACGTGGATCTCCCTTCTTAAGGAGAGAGACGACAAAGGCCGTCTTCAGGCGCTCAGGAAAACAACCGATTTCAAACGACACATTTATAAGGTAAGTTAGTGGAACCACCACAAGATATTAACCCATTTAATTTTGTGGTATATGCTGTTATACTACATAGGTGTTTCATTTTTTTTATTTATATTAGGCAATGCTGAAGTATAAAAAAACCTCTTACCGATGAGGAGCTCATGTACTATTTAGAAAATGATGATCATTCAGATGTTGCGTTGTTGTGTGACGAAGAGAACAATTAGAACGCTGAAGACCAAAACAGTATCTACGACGATGAAATTTTTGCAGAGCTAAATACAATAGATGATGTAGAAATTATTGAGCTAAATGAAACGTGCGTGGATGAATTAATAAATATAGACAAAATAGTATTAGAAGAGATTCCCGATACTCAAAAACGTGAAATAGAAGAGTTTCAAAAATATATGGCTTCACTGACAAACCCAAGATTAAATGGATGTCTAATGTAATATTTGAGACAATAAATATTAATTGGTATAGTGCACCTCCAATTGACCCCGTTATTGACACGACACCGCCAATATCTTTTTTATGCGATACATTTCAGAAGAAATAATACCACAAATGGTAGATATGACCAATTTGTATTCAACTCAAAAGAATATACCTCGATTTTGTCCAACAACACTAGAAGAAATCAAACAATTCATTGGAATACATATTGCAAATGGCAATTTGCTATATCCCAGCATGTACTGCCTCAAGTATGGAATTCCCCTCATAAAAGATTCTATAAGCATACATAGATTTTTTAAACTTCAACAAGCATTCCATTTGGTAGATATTACCAGCCGACCTGAAAATAATATGGACAGATTACGGAAAGTCCGAAACATATATGATAGTAAGGCTAGATGCATTCTCGCAACAATTAGAACCGTAGACCGGTTTCGCTCTCATTAGAGCTCTTCAGTACGGCATACTAATTGTAGCAAAAATGCACCTAAAGTAATACGGCTATAGTATAGCTAGCCTTTCAACACTAAGTGAGTGGCGGACGTGCCGCCACCTAGTTGCGGAACAAAGTAGTATGTTGTCACGCCAGCTCCAAATAACACAGTGTTAAAAAAATTGGGACTGTATACAACTAACAATTTAGAAAATTGTCAGCCCTGGCCCATTTCTACCCCAATATAGGGATGTGTTGTAGTGATTTGGGTTTCTCCAAGTGTACTTATCAGTGCTCATCACAGGTTC
Source organism: Tillus elongatus (assembly GCA_964006375.1). Classification (NCBI taxonomy): domain Eukaryota; kingdom Metazoa; phylum Arthropoda; class Insecta; order Coleoptera; family Cleridae; genus Tillus; species Tillus elongatus. Next base: position 4,210,744 of record OZ023269.1, read on the forward strand.
CAATCTCTGCAAATTCAGTTTTTTCATTGTGGCAGCATGGCTTTACTGATGGTAGAAGTACCAACACAGCCTTATATGAGTTCATATTTCAAATTGTAAAGTCAATAGATAAAAAGGAACCTTGCTTGGGACTGTTTTTGGATTTTTCAAATGCCTTTGATCGAGTTGATCATGACATTCTATTGAGCAAATTATTTAGATGTGGTATTAGGGGAGGGCCTCATCAGTTATTATCTTCATATCTTCGGGGCAGGAGTCAGAGGGTAAGGTTTTCAGATGGCACTGTAAGCGAACCACTGCCGATTAAATTGGGTGTGCCTCAGGGCTCAATTTTGGGGCCATTATTTTATCTGATCTATGTCAATGATCTTCTTCTTTACATTCATCACATTTTAGGCATAACAGTTGTGTGTTATGCAGATGACACAAATATTCTTGTCAGGGCAGATAGTTTCCATGAACTGACCCAGAAATGTAGCTTGGTGTACGAAAGGGTGAATGTATGGGCTGGCAAGAATAAATTAGTCTTAAATCACGAAAAAACTGTGAAAATTTGCTTTCGATCAGGTGGCATGAGATGTGTTGATAATATGGTTTACGGTTTTTCCAGTCATGTTAAGATGTTGGGAGTATTTATTGACAGTCATATGCGCTGGCTACCTCATGTCGATTTTCTGTGCACTAGATTGAGGCGTTGTGTATATGCAGTGAAATGTTTAAAGAATGTCTGCGGTGAAAGCACCCTGTTGAGTGTATACCACGCCTGCTTCGACTCACTTATGCGCTATGGAATCATTTTTTGGGGTGCTGTGTCTGACTCTAATCGTGCCTTTTTAATACAGAAATTGATTGTTAGAATGGTGGCTGGTGCGGAGTTTCGTGAATCATGTAAACCTTTGTTTAAGAAGTATTCCATTCTCACCTTTTACGACGCTTACATATATGAAATTTGTTGCTTTGTTCATAAGAATTATCATTACTTCACAGGAAATCAAATTTATCATGGTTATGCTACCAGAAATAGAGACATTTTGAGGCCTAGTGCACATTGTACTGCCCTATACCAGAAGAATGTTTATTATAATGGATGTAAATTTTATAACCAACTGCCATCTGCTGTGAAAGCCTCTAATACTTTTTATACTTTTAAGCACACCCTAAAAAATTTTCTGTTGGAAAAGACCTGTTACTCTCTCGAGGACTTCTTTGTTTAGATTAAGTGATGTGCTTCATGTTTGTACCGTGCTATATTATAAATTTTAATTTTAGTTTTACTGATGTATCGCTTATACTGACATTATCACGAACAGATTTTATGCTGTATCTGTGAAATAAATATCTATCTATCTATCTATCTATCTATCTATCTATCTATAGCCAGCCTTTCAACACTAAGTCAGTGGCGGACGAGCCGCCACCTAGTTGCGGAACCAAGTAGTATGTGGTCACGCCAGCTCCAAATAACACAAAGTGTTAAAAAAAAATTGGGACTGTATACAACTAACAATTTAAAAAATTGTCAGCCCTGGCCCATTTCTACCCCAATATAGGGATGTGGTGTCGTGATTTGGGTTTCTCTAAGTGTACTTATCAGTGCTCATCACAGGTTCCAATCTTAACTTAGTAAAATAGTCATGATTTTGAACCTGCAATATTTCACTTGAGTTGGTTATTTTGCATATCCTAAATTGAAAAACAAATAAAGGAAGACAATCAATAATCTGATAAGCTATTATTATTGCTAAATAGTTCGTGATTAAGAAAATAATAATAAAAAAAGAAAGAAAAAGAGGGAAAAAAAAACAAGCAAAAAAACCCAAGATTCATAAAAAAAAGTAAAAATAATAATATTTATAAATAAGTTTAAATATTATATATTTGTATATAGGTAACGTAATTCTGCCTTCTAGATAATTAATACAAAATAATGTGTAGGTATTTGTATATATTTGTATATTATATAAAATAGCAAAAGTCTGTGGCTAATACTTTTTCAAGGTCATAAATACCTCCGCCACCACCATCAAATAGTCCGTGGCTAAAGGAACATGTTCAAAACCAAAGGACATCGAGGAATCGAAAAATAAAGTACATAGTCGGATACTGTGATGTACTCAGTCAACTATTGGTACAACTGTAATTTTTTCGTCACATACTGGCGCCCAGGCATGAATAACTAAAACATTGCGTAACAAATCAGTCGAACTTGCAAGGTACATTGAATTTAAACTACAAATATGATTCGTTTGAAACATGCCTTCTATATAGTGTCAGCTATTTATGCTTTTACCTTCCGGTAGAATATTAATAATTAGGTTTGAAAAGCTTTTATTTACTTTTCATTACATACAGTGACAAAACTTTGACTCAACTCTGTTTTAAATATAAATTCATCTATACTTTACATTCTATTTTGTGATTGATTCAAGCCTCTTCAACTTTTAAAGACACAACTGTAAAGTAAAAACCCTGTACTTGTAATATGTTTTTTTCTGGATTTCAGATGCAAAAGAAAAACTGCTAAATTAGAAAGTGTATTCGCTAATGTTTTAAAATATTTTTGATTCTGTCATGAACACAGCTTGCGTGTAAAATGTGTTCATTTAAATTCTACCTCTAGAAGGCTATGTATCAATATTTTTAGAATCTGGCAAACACACGTTAGAAGCATCGTATTTCAGAATATACATGAACCTCCACCTGAAGTTTTCTAAAGTAGAAATTTTTATACGCCACTAGATATTGAATTTAAACGAACACTCTACACACCCGTAATTTGTTACTCAAGTATGCATAATGCAAAAATTCAAAAGCAGCCTGATTATCTTAAGTCTTTTATAGTCAATTTAAATAGACAGATATTAAAAATGGTGTACAAAAATATTAACACACATATGCTTCTTACAGCAAGGAACCCAAGTTTTTTAACGCAATATTGGCGATAACCATTATCCCTTCGATTAAAAAAAAGTATATATATATATATATATATATATATATATATATATATATATATATATATATATATATATATATATATATAAACTTTATTTGTTTGCTGTACTTTTTGTGATTTTTTATTTGTTTACGTGGCCTGCAGTTTTGAACTGTCCTGGTTCATCATCAGCATGCTACCGACTATGATCATTCCCGTGTGATCTATGTCTGAAATTGTACTTGACGTCTGCATGTTGAGCTTCTATTGGTCGGTTTACTGTTTTCTGAATGGTCGTGTTTTCGGACTGTGTCGAGTGTATCGGTTTCCTGTTTTGATTATTGTGATTTGGTAATTTGTCTACTTGTATGGCTTTTTATTAAGTTTTGTTTAAACATTTGTACTTGGATTTGTTTTTTTTTTTTTAATTTCAACAACACACCACAAGGGCTTACAGCCTAAATACTATCGTACCGTGGGTGTTGACAAGGAGGAAAGAGGCAGCTTGTTAATTCTGGACTTGAAGGTTTGGAGGTTCGGAGGAGAAGGAAAAACATGTGACGGCAAGGAATTCCACAACTTGGAAGTCCTCGGGACAAAAGAGCGGGCATAACAAGATGTTCTAAGTCTGGTGACCTGGACAGTAAAAGGGTGCATTCACTCTGTTCCCCTGGTAGATCTGTTGGGGGCAGCAGGTGGAGGAACTAAGGAAGACAGCTCCTCTGAGCAGTGACCGTGCAGATATCTGTAAAAGAGAGAGACGTCACCAACGGCACGTCGGTGGGCAAGTGATGGCAGCCTTTGGGTGAGGGTAGGGTCACCGATGAGACATATAGCTCTCTTCTGAATGAAGTCCTGGATACTGAGTGTAGAAGCGGCAGCGGCACCCCAGATGGGGGAGCAGTATTCGAGGTTTGGCCTTATTTGTGAAGTATATAAGGTATAGAGATTACCTGGTGAAAAGTACTTGCGAGCCCGGAAGAGGAAACCCAATTTCTTAGCAGCCCCTTCTGCAATTGATGTGACATGTTGGTGCTAATTGAGATTTCGATCCACGAAAATGCCAACAAGTGAAAAGAACTCATTACTTTGAATAACTTGGTTATTCATTGTGATGGGTCTAGGGCTGGTGTATCTCTTCTGAGATAGGAAGCAATACTGAGATTTGGTAGACTTCAATTGTACAAGATTTCTTCTTCCCCAGCCTAATATTTTTTGGAGACAAAACTCTCCATGAGTCTGCGATTCTCATCTAATTGGGCTAAAGAGACAGGCTTAGAATATTGTATATTTGAGTGGAGGGTGCTGTCGTCCGCGTAGCTGTGAACTGGGTTGGATGTGCTAGAGAGGACATTGATGTGGAGAAGAAACAAAGTAGGGGCCAAAGCTGAACCTTGAGGGACTCCTGCATTAATTGGATACAGTTTAGAGGAATGGCCATCCACGACAACAGATATGCTCCGGTTGGAGAGGAGATTTGCTGTCCAGGTACAGAGTTTTGGTGGTAGGCCATAGGCCGAAACTTTATCAAGCAGTCCTGCGTGCCAGACCTGGTCAAACGCTTTGGATATGTCTAGAGCGACAATCTGGGATTCACCGTTTAGTTCCACAGACTTGTTCCATGAATGGGTGACAAAGGAAAGGAGGTCGGCAGTTGATCTGCGCTGATGGAATCCATACTGCCTGTTGTGGATTTGACTGTGTTTTTCAAGAGATTTTAGTAATTCGGTGTTTATATACTTTTCAATCACTTTAGAGACAACTGATAGGAGAGAAATAGGTCTGTAGTTGATAGGAAGCGCTTTGGATCATTTCTTGGGGACGGGTTGTACTCGAGCAGTTTTCCAGTTACTAGGGAATACCCTTCGGTTCAGAGGCGCACGATCTTACCACTGAACCACCGAGGCTCTAAACACCGATCTTGTGCCACAACAATCAAGTTGATGTTGTCGTAGACACATAGGCTTTGCCTTTCACGAATTACTTAATTTTAAAAAAAAAGTTACACCTGTCAATTAAGAACAACTAATTGATTAGTGTCAATTTAAAAAAATATGCTTGTAGTGTTTTAAAAATTCCGTGATGGGTCCCTTGCATAAAATAAAAAAAGTAAACTTTTGCAAACAACAAAAATAAAAAAGACAAGTTTACAGATGATATACACGGATATTTTTGGAAATTAAAATTAGTATATTCTAACGCTAAAATTGTATACATAAATACTTTTCTTTCTCAATTTCTAACCAAGAATTACATCTGAAATAAGAGCACTTTTTTACCGATTTAAAAATGCATATTAACTTCTTATGCAATGAAATTTAACACAGTCTTTTAGTTTAGTTTTCTTACAAGCAATTAAACAACAACAATTTTAAATTAATTAAGCAAGTATTAATAAATTAATAAAAACATTTGTACTAAATTTCTTCTCAATTAGTACGCTAATTAAATCTTTTAAAATATTTGGCAAATTATTTACTGGATTTGAGAACATCGTTAAATAAGTTAAAATTTAAATGTTATACAAATTTACACCATATTTACGTAAATATAATTCATTTCTTTTTTTTTAATATCTTTTTTTGATAACTTGCTCTACATGATTTTCTTTTTGGTTCATTAGACTTTTAGGAGTTTTTTCCACACATCTTCTAATGGACTTTCATAAATAGAATTAAAAATTACCTATTAGTTTCAGTACTTACATAATTAGTTTACAACATATAAACATCAAAATTTGCTAGATCAAAAAAAAAGAAGATTAAAAATTCATAGAAGTAAAGAATTTTACTTGGTACAACTCTGCCTCCTGGATATCGTAACAATCCTTGCAGTAAATATTTTTTTCCTTGCTATTTCATATGCACTAACGGAATCCATACAACTGAAGTCTATATCATCAAATCGTAAGATTTTATCACCTGTTTCTAACCTTCCATAAGCTACACGTTCAGGGTGGACATCCTTTACGTAAAGACCCTAAAAAACATTAAAATTTTGTAAATTAATTAGCTACAGGCAGTTTCATATCTATTGTTTATTCGCATATGCTGCAATATCTATACATATTTGCGATAAGAAAGAATTATCAGTCAGTTTATCAGGTTGCGTAGGAGATGAAAATTTTAAACGTCATCTTCCGACAGTAAACTTAATGGTTGTACTGTAAAGTACGTTTGTCAATTGTATTTTAATATAAGAGACTATTTTCCACAATAATGGCATACTTCAATTACTCACCTAAATACTATCGTACTGTGGGTGTCAACAAGGAGGAAAGAGGGAAACTGTTAATTTTGGACTTGAACGATTGGAGGTTCAGAAGAGAAGGAAAAACATGTGCCGGCAAGGAATTCCACAACTTGGAAGTCCTCGGGACAAAAGAGCAGGCATAACAAGATGTTCTATGTCTGGTGACCTGGACAGTAAAAGGGTGCATTCGCTCTGTTCTTCTGGTAACTCTGTTGGGGGCAGCAGGTGGAGGAACTATGGAAGAAAGCTCCTCTGAGCAGTGCCCATGCAGATATCTATAAAAGAGAGAGAGATGTCACCTACGGCACGTCGGTGGGCAAGGGATGGCAGAGTCACTGATGAGACATATAGCTCTCTTCTGAGTGGAGTCAAGGATAGCGAGTGTAGAAGCGGCAGCGGCACCCCAGATGTGGGAGCAGTACTCGAGGTTTGGCCTTATTTGTGAAGTATATAAGGTATAGAGATTAGCTGGTGAAAAGTATTTGCGAGCCCGGAAGAGGAAATCTAATTTCTTAGCAGCCGCTTCTGCAATTGATGTGACATGTTGGTACCAATTGAGATTTCGATCCACAGAAATGCCAACAAGTGGAAAGGACTCATTACTTTGAATAACTTGGTTGTTCATTTTGATGGGTCTAAGGCTGGTGTATCTCTTATGAGATAGAAAGCAAGACTAAGATTTGGTGGGGTTGAATTATATAAGATTTCTATGTCCCCAGTCTAATATTTTTTGGAGATCCACAGAGACAGAACCCTCCATGAGTCTGCGATCCTCATCTAATTGGGCTAAAGAGACAGGCGTAGAATATTGTATATTTGAGTGGAGGGTGCTGTCGTACGTGTAACTGTGAACTGGGTTGGATGTGCTAGAGAGGAGGTCATTGATGTGGAGAAGAAATAAAGTAGGGGCTAAAGCTGAACCTTGAGGGACTCCCGCATTAATTGGATACAGTTTAGAGGAATGGCCATCCACGACAACAGAAATGCTCTGGTTGGAGAGGAAATTTGCTGTCCAGGTAAAGAGTTTTGGTGGTAGGCCATAGGCCGGAAGTTTATTAAGCAGCGCTGTGTGCCAGACCCAGTTGAATGCTTTGGATATATCTAGAGCGACAATCTGGGATTCACCGTGTAGTTCCATAGACTTGTTCCAATAATGGGTGACAAAGGAAAGGATGTCGGCACTTGATCTGAGCTAACGGAATCCATACTACCTGTCGTGGATTAGACAGTGTTTTTCAAGAAATTTTAGTAATTCGGTGTTTATATACTTTTCCATCACTTTAGAGACGACTGAAAGGAAAGAAGTATGCCTGTAGTTGCTAGGAAGCGCTTTGGATCCTTTCTCGGGCAGGGGTTGTACTCGAGCAGTTTTCCAGTTACTAGGGAATATGCCTCTATTGTAAGATGTCTGAAACAGACGAGTCAGGACAGGAGCAAGTTCTGGTGCGCATTTTTTGAGAACAATTGCTGGGAGCTCGTTAAGGCCAGAAGCTTTCCTGGTATCAAGAGAAAAGAGCATTTTTCATACCTTTTTAGTTTTGAAAATGATATCAGTCACTTTATGCCCGACATTGGGGACTGTAGAAGGTTAAACATTTGGAGATGGGTTGAGAGTAGAATTGCCGGCGAACAACGAGGCAAAAAGTTCAGCCTTGCCCAGAGCGATAGAAACAATTTCATCCACTGAAACAAGAGGTGGGAACGTGCTCTTGCAGAAATTATTCCCAATAGATTTAGCAAGAGTCCAGAAGGGTTTGCTGCCATTGGAGCTTGAGAGGACTTTGTTTTTGATGTGGTTATTAAGCGAGTTTTTGCCTCAGAAAGAATGCGGACATAGCAGTTTCTTGCGTCGTTAAATGCTTGACGGTTTTCTGGACTGGGATTGTGTAGAAGCGTTTTGTGAGCTTTGACCTTTTCAAGTCTGGCCTTGTCATAGGATTTATGGAACCAGGGCTTTTAAGTGGTTGAAGAGGTTTTCTGTGTACGTGGAATAAATAATTCCATGTCAGGTTGAATGATTTCGGTTATGTTTTGTGAGATATCAGAGGGGTCAGGATGAGAGAAGCAGACAGACGCCCATGGAAATGAGGAAAAGTAATCCCAAATTTCGTCCCAGTTCACAGAGTTCTAGTGCCAAACGATATGTGGGTGTGATGACTGTGGGACCTTGGGTTGGATTGTGCAGGAAGCAGTGACAATGCCGTGGTCTGAGCGACCAAGGGTAGGCGGTGACTGATGTCTTATAGCATTCAGGTTTTGTAGTAAGAAGGAGATCCAAGGGATTTGAGCTGTGTTGGGATGCGAAGAAAGTAAGTAGGTTGCTGAACCATATTGGCTAAGGAATTGCTGACTGCGAAGGCCTCTGCTGCTCTCCCTTTTGGATCGGTTTTTGAAGATCCTAGCCATTCCTTATTATGGACATTGAAGTCACCAAGAATAGTGATCTCGGAGGAAAAATATTCAGAAATCAGATGGCCGGTTTTTTCAGAAAGGTAGTCGAAGAGCTGGACATAGTTGTTGTCAGAAGGTGACCGGTAAATGGAACAGATGAATTTAGTTGCAGCTCTGAGAGATAGAGTTTCATCCAAAGCATGTATTTTTTTCCAGCTTCCACATTGGGGAGTCTGGTGCAGGGTAGATTGCTACGGATGTATGCGCACACACCTCCATGCAATCTAAAGGAAGTAAGGAGCTCATACGCTGGGAAATTAAGGTGATTAGTGGCTGTTTTGGCATTGATTTGGGTTTCGGTGAGGAAGAGTAGTTGGGGCCTATTAGCCTGGAGAAAATGGTGGACGGAGTTCAGGTTATAATTTAGGTCACATATATTCGAGAAGGATATGTTAAATCTTGATGCCGGCGCCCCCTGCACACCCCTCTCCCCGAGATCCGAATGGAGGGGTATTTTATCTCCGGAATCTTTTGTACAAGGAAGAGCCATCATAATTTTTGTTTATAAGGGAAACCGACTCATACACCAGAACCGGAAACGCCCGTTGAGTTCATGATCCATGACATATTATTTGTTTTCTATATTGTTTTTGTAATGAGGAAAATGCAGGGGCGAAACCTTATCTTCTTGAGATGAAAAAGGTATGTATTTACCGTTCTTGTTAAATTTCGATTGTGTGACAGAACTTGCTATATGTTCTCTTTTAGCTGAACAAACTAGCGTCATTATATTATAACATGCATTTTCCTTCCCCTCTCGCAGTCTACAACCACCCCCATTGCATAAACCACAAGACAAATTTCTTGTGAGCAACCCTCAAGACAGTTACGGGATCTGGGGTGAATAGTAGTGCTGCAAGGGTTAGAGGGGGGTATGGTTTCGAAATGTGAAAAAGGAAACTTTTCGAGGTCCGATTCTTTGCATTTTCTGCTCATATTTCCTTTTTATCTTCTACCCCGCTCAGAACCCCTATTTACTCCTGGTCCTGTAACTTCCTTGGGGGGTGTTAACAACAATTTTTTTTGGTGGTTTGTGCATCCAGGGAGGGTTCTACGCATGTTCCTGATAATTTTTTTAAGCTCTCAGGAGGTTGTCTGCAAATTTACCAAAATAAGCATGTCTGACTGACCTAAGACGTTACTGACTACAAATTTGAACTCAAAGTATAATTAATAAATATTGTTTTAAATACTAACACTTTCTCTCCACTGAATGGTAAAATCATACTCTTGCCTCGGTCCTTTGAGATCAAATTCCATAACTGTATATATCTGATGAAAACCAAAAGGCCATTTAGACTGACTATTTTCAGAATACAAACCAACTTCCATATCAGATCTATCCATACTCTGAAACTCAATTTCGTCTTCGACATGATTATCTGATGGGTCCGGACTTGAACTTAAGTATTGCTGAGCAACGTACCTATAAACTTTTGAATTTGGATCCTCAATAGGTATAAAATTATCAACTTGATTGTGAAGTCTCGCTAACTTTGGTGTTGGCATATGTATATTAGATGGTTGTTCTTGGCTGAATCTCTTTGGTTGATCATGTGGACTTGGTGGACCTGAATTTATAAATAGGTGTGCATTTTTCGAATAAGCAGCTGCTATGTGATATGGCGGTGGTTGTTTTGGTTGACCATTAGCAGTATTCTTATTTATGTACATCTCCTTGTTTCTCAACAGTTTGGGTATGGCACCTGTTTCCTTAGCTATCTTATCCAGATCATTCATGTCTTGTTCAGATAAGCTTAACTGCGAATTGGTTAAATCACCTGGAAAAAAAGAGTAGTTACACTAAAAATTACATTTAAAGTGTGTTCTACAGACAGATAAGACAAGGCAGTTTTTTTCCCGGAATAGAATAATAGAACAGACACATATTGATGCAGTGAAAGTAAAGGATATAGTTGTGCCCTCTTTGGTTCATAGCTCAGTCAAAAAGGGGCAGTCTTTCACCAGATTTTATCAATTTGTGAAGTTAAGTGTCTACTACTGATTGTGCTAATAGTTATCCTCTGAGCTCTAACAAAAACTTTACAGCTTGAGTTTTTAATTAACATCTTCTGTATTTAAATTTTGGAATTTATCACTTATCAAGACTGATAAGGTGTAGTTGAAAAGTGAAAAGATGATAATTTAGTAGTTAAGAGTTTAAAATTTTTCATCCTTTGGTGATGCTAACTTTCTTAGTGAAACGATCGTCAGGTCTTTAAAAATGTGATGATTTGGGTACTCCAAGTTTAGTTATCAGTGCCATCACAGGTTCCAATCTTTACTGTTTCCAAGATAACATATTTGTTTATATATCCACATAAATAGATGTATACAGGGGCTGTAATCTGTGTAAACTTGGCTTGTTATGTTTTGGCCAATGTAGTCCTTGGAATATATTTGTGTTAGTGCCTCCAACACTGTAAATGGACTGCAATCAGTGTAAAAACAAAAGTCTCCAACCTAACCTTATTTGAGGTGTGACAGGTGTGTTTCAGAATTGTGTCATAACTGTGCCAAGATTTCCACTACAGAGTGAAGGACAATAGTTCTTCAGAATCATACCATTAACTGTCTTTGTCCAGAATGCAGTCCAAAGATGAACCTTGGAGTGGATACTACTGCTGAATTGGCAGAATCTTAAGGCTGTTGGTGATTCCAAAAATGGTTCTCCTATATACTCCAGCTTTTCTGTTTCAGCTATTCTTATAAAGCCTAAGTCCAAAGACTCAAGTCACTTCAGTCACCAAGCATCACACCAGAAAGGGGTAAATCCTACCAAAGAAAAAATCTGCATTTCTAAAGTTAAAAATGTGAGAAATGGTGTTTCAGAATTGTGTCATAACTGTGCCAAGATCTCCACTACAGAGTGAAAGGCGTTAGTTCTTCAGAATCATACCATTATCTGCCTTTGTCCAGAATGCAGTCCAAAGATGAATCTTGGAGTGGACACTACTGCTGAATTGGTGTCCAAAGTTCTGAAGGTTGGAAGTTCTCTCGCTAAGTTGACTTCAGAAGATTTTGTCTACTTTCAGGGTTAATATGATCGAGAACAGTTCAGTTCTAACCTTTGTTTGTGACAGTGTTGCCTCAGTGGGTAAGTCAGTGGAGGAAGAATCCGGTTACTGTTTTAAATGAGTCGAATATTGATTTAATCAGAGTGTTAACATGTAACATCAATGCAATGATTGCACCTATTAACCAGAATCTTAAGGCTGTTGGTGATTCCGAAACTGGTTCTCCTATATACTCCAGCTTTTCTGTTTCAGCTATTCTTATAAAGCCCCAAGTCTAAAGACTCAAGTCACTTCAGCCACCAAGCACCACACCAGAAAGGGGTAAATCCTACCAAAGAAAAAATCTGCATTTCTCAAGTTAAAAATGTGAGAAATGGTGTTTCAGAATTGTGTCATAACTGTGCCAAGATCTCCACTACAGAGTGAAAGGCGATAGTTCTTCAGAATCATAAGATTATCTGCCTTTGTCCAGAATGCAGTCCAAAGATGAACCTTGGAGTGGACAGTACTGCTGAATTGGTGTCCAAAGTTCTGAAGGATGGAAGTTCTCTTGATAAGTTGACTTCACAGATTTTGTCTACTTTCAGGGTTAACATGAACGAGAACAGTTCAGTTCTAGCCTTTGTTTGTGACAGTGTTGCCTCAGTGGGTAAGTCAGTGGAGGAACAATCAGGTTACTGTTTTAAATGAGTCAAATATTGATTTAATCCGATTGTTAACATGTAACATCAATGCAATGATGACCTGACCTGACCTGTTAACCAGAGTCTTAAGGCTGTTGGTGATTCCAACAATGGTTCTCCTATATACTCCAGCTTTCTGTTTCAGCTATTCTTATAAAGCTCAAGTCTAAAGACTCAAGTCACTTCAGTCACCAAGCACCACAGCAGAAAGGGGTTACTCCTACCAAAGATAAAATCTGCATTTCTCAAGTTAAAAATGTGAGGAATGGTATTTTGGAATCTGTTCTTTTGATCAACAAAAAATATTTATTTTCCTGGAAGTGGCATCCCAAGCTTAGGTAGCTATTATGTCAAATTTTTCCATTATTTTTAGCACCTATTAGTAGGAATTTGATATAATTTGTAGTCAGACGCCTCAATGCAAATCCACAAAATATAGTGATGAAAATTTTATTATTACTTTTTTTTTAAACTCAAAATGCATCAAATATATAAAATAAAACAGTAAATACCTGTGATATGCGTTAAGTTAGGATAGGTTAGGTTATATTGTGAGTCGGCTGTAACAGTCCCTCGACTGCGATCTTAAGGTCTAAGGTGGCTCATGCCTAATTGTCTTATATTTCACCCAACAAATCCAGGCTCTTACAGAGGCCGACAATTGTTGTGGGCGAAAGTTGACCCAGATCTTCTGGTGCAAGCTGTGCCTTGCCAAAGAGCAGGTGTCTTGTCCTGTCCCCACCCGGCATGGAGCTGTAAATTTGCCCTGAACGAACTAGGCAGCTGCAATGAGGTGTCACTGGTCTGGATACCGGTTCAGGCGGACCTTGATGACAATGTAGCAGTTGACACGCTTGCCAGAGCTGGTCAGCTTCTACATTGCCGTCAAGGTCCGAGTTAACCGATATCCAAACCAACGACACCTTACTACAGCTGCCTACTTCGTTGAGGGCAGATTTACCGCTGCATAATGTTCTTGAATTGCAACGGTAGGAACCAAATGCCTTTATTGCAGCTTGGCTATCTGAATATATCTTTATGTGTGTGTGCAATGGTTATGTATAAGTTTCCTCTCACACATCTCAATGGCATACACTTCTGCCTGGTGTATGGTTGCATACTTTCCGAGGCTAGATGATATTTTTGCATCGGTGTTGCTACCATATGCGCCAGCTCCTGACCCCCCCCCCCCCCCCCCCCGATCGGTTTTCGAGCCATCGGTGTACCAGCAGAGATCTGCTCTCAATAGGGTCGTTTGGTTTCCTTCCCGGTCCCCCCTTTCCGGAAGAATGGAACAGATCTCTACTGATCTTTGTAGGCATCAGGTCTGAGACCATTCCCAGAACCTCAAGACTCTCATGTATCGAGGAGTCTGGTTCCTCCCAAACTGATTGCCTTAGGCATGCTATCAGCTACTTGTTTTAATCTGTATGTTGTCCACCTAGCCTCCCTCTCCAGCCAAATGTGAAGAGGTGGAATGATTAGGACTTCCAGAATGGTCGATGGAGCGGTGCTTATCGCGCCTGTTATCATCAGACAAGCTTGTCTGTAGCTGAGCCAGTTTGGCCCCTGCGATACCACGAAGTGCCTTAGGCTACCAAACTATAGCTCCATAGGTTATCATCTGTCTGATAACCACTACATAGAGCCAGTACATCTGTTGTGGGCTTGTTCCCCAGTTATTTGCACAGATTCTTCAGCATGTCCACAGGGACAGTTTGGCCCTGCGGATTACATTCTCCAACTGTACGTTCCAGTTCAGCTTCACATCTAGACTCACCCTCAGATATTTCGCCTGTTCCATAAATGGAAATGTTTCCCCCATAAGAATAGGTGGTTGTAATTTGTCCAACTTTCTTCTTCTGGTAAATGGAACAATGATGGTTTTGCGGGGGTTCACAGACATTTGCTCCCTCTGACACAAATCATTCACTACATCTAGTGTCTCATGAAGAGTAATTGAAACTTCCTCTTCAGATTTACCTCTAACCATTATGACAAGATCATCTGTATATGTCTGGACCTCAACCTCCCACAGTTCCAGGATAGCCAGCAAATCATCCACAAAGAGGCACCAAAGCAGAGCGGATAATACTCCTCCCCGTCAGCACCCCCTCACAGAACTGAAGCTGACCACCTCCCCCTGCAACGAGGTAATAATGGTCTGATTGTGCAGCATGCCACCGATCCAGTCACATTTTTATTTTATTTATTTATTATCATAAATCGTACAACATGTCTACCCAATAAGCCTGGGGCTTGTGCTGTATATTAACATAATTCAATAAAATTCCACCAAAAACTGCTTGAAAACTCCATCCAAATGTAACATACTTCTAATTTTGACATACCAAATTTGTTTAGCTTCTACTTGTTCCATCTAATGAACCAGTCTTTGCCTTCATCCTTTATTGATTTTAATCCTTTCCCAATACATTCCAAACTAAAATTATTTGTTTGTAGACGATATTTTCATCCAAATTGTTAATTTTGAATTTAACTATGTTCCATAGGTTCCACCCTTCTAACGATAGCACCTTCGTAGAGGGAGTTAGTTAGTGCATTGTCAAATGCTCATTGAATGCCGAGAAACGCAGCCAACACTACCTTCCTGTTATCCATGGAGTATGTGATTTTCTCAACTAAGTTTTTGAGTGCTAACTCAGTAGATTTGCCAGTTTGGTAGGTATACTGGTCGGTATTGAGGGGGTTATTGTTTAATATATCCCCACTAATATGTCCATCCAGTATTTTTTCCAATCCCTTTAGGAGGAATGAAGTGTTTCAGCAATTTGGGTAGGATGTCATTACGTCCCAACTTGGGCATATATACACCCCTAGTCACCGTCCAGCTGGATGGAATATAGTTCCAAGCCAGACTATCCTTATAGAGCGTGATGAGGAATGGTAGGAATGCCTCCAGTCCATTTTGTAGTTGAAGCGGAATCACCCCATCCTCTCCTGGCGCTTTGAATGGCTGGAAATACTTAACAGCATACTCCACGCTGAGGCTGTAATTATTTTCTGAGCAACCTGCCAGTCTTCACTTTGAGGGCGTTTATATCAACCCCTAGCCGGCGGAATTTCTTCACTACTCAGGATCAGACAATCTGGGAAATGTGTATGTGCTAAGAGCTCTAACGTTTCTTTATGTGATTCTGTAGAGGAACGATTTGGTCGCTTTATCGATCCCAGTTGCTGGACACGGCCACGTAGGAGAATCCTTTGGATTTTAGCACTGCTGGATAAATTAGCAATACCCCAGCTAGGGGTTAAGGAGTCGCGGGCCAAAGGACTCCAGGGGGCAAGCTGAGGAAGTGGAAATAACAACATAAACTCCCGATGAAGCTTTCCCCAAGACCGTCATGCGCGGTAAAAATCCGCATCCTGCACGAGGTGACCCTGCTAATAACTAAACATGACGGATCTAGACAAGGAGGTCGAACTAAACTCCCCCAATCTACGGTGTCACGTGACCCGTGCCTATGGATGGATGGCACCAGGGCGATGGTGTCGTGAACGGAACCTCTGGAGTACCAGGCAACCCTCCAGAGTAACCCGCCTTGCACCACACAGGGGGTTCTGATGGTGTGGACCGTATTTCCCCCATTCTCGTGGGAACAACATGAAGATTATAAATACATATAAAACCAAAACCAATGAGGCTCGAGGAGTGGCTCCGGCTACAGACTTGAGTCTATCCCGGAAACGGAGACGAGCCAGGGGGCGGCAGCGGACTCTGGAGGTCCCACGACCGGCGTAGATACGGGGGATCAGGGGGTAGCTTCGGCCAGAGACCTGTCCCCGACACCCAAGCTGGAGGCTGGGTCCCACCGGAGGGCGGCGAGCTCCGCGGACTCCGGGGGCCCCTCCACCAGTGAGGACTCTACTGTTAGAGTAGAGGGACTGCCCCGGCAGTCCAAGCGTCTTTCCGGGGCGCAAAGAAAGAAGCTCCGGAGGGCGCAAAAAATGGCGGCCGGGACCTGGACGGTCGAGAAACCTGTAAAGGCGCAAGAGGGGAGTGCAGGTCAGAAGAGGACGCGCTCGAACTCTAGCACGCCCACTACAGACAGACGTTCCAAAAGGGCCAGGGTGCCTGTAAAGGCGCAAGAGGAGAGTGCGAGTCGGAAGACGCCGCGCTCTGGCTCTAGCACGCCTACTACAGACAGACCTCCCAAAGGAACTAAGGCCGGAACACCGGCGCAGACTGGCTCTTACAGGGAGGCTGCGGAGGGCCTCGGGATGGCGGTGATTGACAGACGCCATCCTGAGGTCACGCTAGACCAGGGGAAGGCGGACCTGATCCAGGCTGCGGTGGTAGCTGCAGTGGACTCTCTTCAGGAAGGGGAGAGCCCGCCTCAGTTCCACCGGACGCGCCTGACGGGGGGCATCCTCTGGACAACCTGTGCCGGCCCGCAGTCGCGGGATTGGCTGCGGAAAACGATCGGGGGCCTCGGTCAGATTTGGGAGGGGGCGGACTTGACAGCCGTCGAGCCCAAGGAACTCCCAAAGAGACGCAAGGTCCTCGTACGGATCCCTGACACCGTCCCGCAGGAGACGGTGATCAGCAGACTTAAGATCCAGAACCCTGAACTGGGGACGCAACACTGGTCGGTTCTAAGCAGGAAGGCAGAGGAGAAGGGACAGACGCTCGCCTTCTCGATCGACCCGACATCTTACAGAGCCCTTGAAGGAACCTCCTTCAAGGCATTCTGGGGCATGGGAATGGTTAGCTTCTGCCCACTGGGGAAGCAATTAAGGGTTAATGGGACTTAGGTTCCTTCAGGTCAACCTCCAACACAGTAGGGCAGCCACGGCCGGACTACTAATGGCTCTGAGGAACACGGATGTGGCCCTCATCCAGGAACCGTACTCCTACAAAGGAGAGATCAAGGGACTCGGCGGAGCTACTGGAAAGCTCATCTACAGCAGGTCCAGCGAGAATCCGAGGGCCTGCATTTTTGTCAGGGAAGGGATAGAGTTTCTCCCTCTAATGAATTTCTGTTCCAGGGACCTGGCAACGATCAAAATCCGATGTGGAGGAGCGGATGGGCTGAGGGACATTACTGTCGCGTCAGCCTATCTGCCAGGGGACAGCACGGACCCTCCTCCACCCAACGAATTGGAGCAGCTGATGGTGGGTAGCAGAGCAGGTGGATGGCAGACCATCATCGGCATGGATGCGAATGCGCACCATGAGTTGTGGGGTAGCTCGGACACAAACTCTAGGGGTGAGGCACTTTTACAATTCTTTATGAAATTTAATTTAGACATATTGAATAGAGGTAATAAACCGACATTCGTCACAACACGGCGTGAGGAAGTTTTAGACCTAACAGTTTCCACCCAGTTTCTGGGTGACTTTGTTAAAAGCTGGGCTGTGTCTGGGGAAGTGAGTAGCTCAGACCACAGATACATCCGATTTGAAATCGCCAAAGTCGAAAGAGAAACGGTATGGTACCGGGACCCCCGCAAGGCGGACTGGGAAGCCTACAGGGCAGACCTAGCTGTGGAACTGCGGGGGGTTGAGAGTGCCATAAGGGATTCAATAGACCTCGAGATTGCAGCAGTCCAATTGCGAGACGCAATTACTTCGGCCTATAACGCCAACTGCCCCCTGAAAATGAGGGTGTCCACCAGGAACGTCCCATGGTGGAACGAGGACCTCAGGCAAAGGAGGACGCAGGTTCGTAAGCTGTTTAACGCGGCCAAAAGGTCGGGAGCATGGGATGAATATAGACAGGCCCTATCGACCTATAACAAAAGACTGAGGGACGCCAAGAAGGAGTCGTGGAGGAGGCACTGCGAAGAAGTGGAAAACACGTCCGAGAGTGCTCGACTACACAAGATCCTGTCTAAGGGCCCTCAGACTAACATAGGCTCCCTTAGAACACCCACGGGAGGCTTTACAAGCTCGGGGGAGGAAACTATGGAAATTTTACTCCAGACGCACTTCCCCGGCTGTAACATAATAAACCAATCACCTCCGGACTGGGAACACTCAGAAATAGAGGCGCCTTATAGGCGGGCATCTAGAGTAGACTGGACAGTCGCTAAAGAAGTGGTTACCTGGAGCAAAATCAGATGGGCCATTAACAGCTTTAAGCCATACAAATCGCCGGGATTTGATGGAATAATGCCCATCATGCTCCAACAGGGGATAGATATACTGGCGCCGGTGCTTACCCTCATTATGAGGGCCAGCCTGGCTCTGGGGTACATTCCGAGGGCATGGAGACTGGCCAGGGTTGTATTTATTCCTAAACCTGGGCGTCCAACAGACCAGGCAAAGTCCCTGAGGCCAATAAGTCTCATGTCCTTCTTGCTGAAAACAGTGGAAAAACTGCTCGACCGGCACATTAGGGGCGGTGTACTGGAAGCATATCCTCTACACTGCGGACAATATGCATACAGAGCAGGATTCTCAACAGAAACAGCACTACACCAACTGGTGCTGAAACTGGAGAATACGCTGGAGAACAAGGAGGTGGCGCTGGGGGCCTTCCTAGACATAGAGGGGGCCTTTAGCAACACCTCGTTCGGATCGGTTCTGGCAGCTGCCCGGGAGCGTGGAATAGAGGAGACCTGCTGCAGGTGGATCGGTTCCATGCTCAGGGACAGGGCGGTGTTCACCTCACTCGCGGGAGGGACTCTGCTGGCGGGGGTCGCGGCGGGGTGTCCGCAGGGGAGCGTTCTGTCTCCCTTGCTGTGGTGTCTAGTCGTGGACGGCCTGCTGGGGAGGCTCTCGGGTGGGGGGTATGAGGTACAGGGCTATGCGGACGACATTGTCATCATAGTCCGAGGAAAGGTCACACAGGCAGTGTGGGAGCGTATGCAGACTGCACTGAAAGTGGTGGAAGGGTGGACGGTTGATCAAGGGCTCGGGGTGAGCCCCGAGAAAGCAACCGTCGTGCCGTTTACGAGGAGGAGGAAGTGTGAAAGCCACAGAACTCTCACTCTATACGGTAGGAGCGTTCCAATGGCCAGGGAGGTAAAATATCTTGGGGTCGTATTGGACTCTAAGCTAACCTGGAATGGTCACATTGGAAAAATACTGCGTAAGGCAGTCATGACCTTAGGTGTCACTAGGCGGCTATATGGAAAAACGTGGGGACTAAGACCTAGTATGGCCCACTGGCTGTACACAAGGGTGGTCAGACCATCGTTAACATATGCGGCACTGGTCTGGTGGCCTAAGGTGACACAATCCAGTGCCAAACAAAAACTAGGCAAGATCCAAAGGATGGCTTGCCTAGGCATCACAGGGGCCATGTCTTCAACCCCAACAGCCGCCATGGAGGTGTTGCTGGATCTACCCCCCTACACTTCGTTATTATGGGAGAGGCCAGGCTAGGACTATACAGACTAGCCTGCAATGGTAGACTGAAGATCAACCCAGGCTTCAGGGGCCACTGCAAAATTCAGGAGATCGTGAAGGAACCCATGCTTGAAATGAGGTCAGACTTCGCGAGCCCGCGAATGTGCAGGGAAAACAACTTCACAGTGAAAATCCCTGATCGCGGGGCATGGCGGGAGGAGACGCCGGGCATACCACGGGACGCGCTCGTCTGGTTCACGGACGGATCTGGCGGGGAGCGTGGGACGGGGGCAGGTGTTTACTCGGAAGGACCGAGGGTAAGTCACAGTATTTCCCTCGGAGCCCATGCAACGGTGTTTCAGGCCGAGATGTACGCCATCCTGCACTGTGTGCGGGTGAACAAGAGGAGGGGCTACACCAACAAGCGGATCCTCATAGCCACAGACAGCCAGGCAGCCCTTAAGGCACTAAGTAGCCCACGGGTAAATTCCTGGCTGGTGAGTGAGTGCCGAGACGAGACGAGCGACCTGGCTGGGCAGAATGAGGTGACCCTCATCTGGGTGCCGGGTCACTCGGGGGTCAAAGGCAATGAAGAAGCTGACAGTCTCGCGAAGAGAGGGTCAGCAGAACCATTTATGGGACCAGAACCGGCTCTGGGCGTGTCAAAGAGCACTGCCAGGGGAGCCATTAAGTCCTGGGTCAGAAACCAACACAAGGTGTACTGGGCGGACTGTCCAGGGCTCAGACATGGGAAGTCAATAATTGACGGACCCAGTTCAAAGAGAGCTGTGGAGCTGCTAAACCTTAGCAGAGGACAGCTCAGAAACACAACAGGTCTCTTGACGGGACACATGGCCGTCAAGAAACACCTACATAAAATGGGGCGGTTCGAAGGGGACCTCGCATGCATACTCTGCGGCGAGGGGGAGGAATCAGCCCAGCACATCTTGTGCGAGTGTATAGCTCTGGACCGGAAAAGACAACTGATCTACGGTCACTCTAGACCGGAGACAGAGCAATATAAAACTTCACCCTACCAATCGCTGTGCAGACTAGTTCAAGGCACAGTGATTTTGGAATGGGTGGAGTAAGACTAGGGGTATGCACAATCAACCAAGGGTTGCGGTGCTATCGGGGCGGCAAGGCCGCGGACGAGCCCTGAGGGAACAAAAAAAAAAAAAAAATACCCCAGCTATAATTTGTAGTCAGGAGTCACAGTGCAAATCCACAAAATATAATCATAAAAATTTTATTATTACTTATTTTGTTTAAACTCAAAATGCATTAAATATATGAAATAAAAAAGTAAATACCTGTGATATGTGTTACTCTAGCCTCTTTGATTTCCGATATATTAGCAGGTTGAGATTCAGGTCTATGCGAATCTTTCATTATGTTTCTTAATCGTCTTAACTCCTTGTAATGAGGAGTTGGTGTTCGACTGAGGGAAGCATGAGATGGAGTGTTATCCATGTTGAATGTTATATGACAGCTTTGGTGTTGCACAGGAACCTGGGTATATGTAGACTGTACAGGTTCAGGAAGTGGAGCCTGAGGAAATACCACTGACGTAAGCACAATCTGTCCATCAGGAAATAATTCATTTTGTAAATGGATCTGAAATTAAAAATTAAAACAGTATACTGTTCATAATATTACAATGACTTATTGCTCTATTCTCCAATCAACAAGATGCTATACTAAGACTTGGACGGAGTACTCAACCCTAGACCAGATATCTCCCAGGTCTAGGGTGAAACACATTTAGACCTTTGGGACGAGGCAGCTTGAGACACCGAAATCGAACTACAACAACCTGACCTATCCTTATCCACCAATCTAAGGAGTAGGCAGATTGAGCGGTCAAAGTTCATTTCCTTTAATATTTTCTAACCCCTTGAAAATGGCCTAAAAACAGGAGTCTAAATGTCAAGTTTCAAGAAAGCAGTTCAACCTGCGAATTCTCATACATGTATGTATATCACAACAGAAAATACAGCCCCTCATTATATTCAAAAAGGACACAAAATGGACTTGACAATCCCAAAACAATAGGCCGGTTTAGAACTATAAAACCATAATTATCCGCCAAGCAATCTAAATAAAAAAACATCCAGATTGTTTAAATAAGAGAGATGATTGTCTTCATCTTCCGATTACTTGGAAACCTATTATATTCTTATTACAAACACACAAAAAATTCAATAGACAATTTAACTCTCCCATTACCTGACTCAACAAATAACTCTAATCCGCTTAGTCCCCTAAGTACCGCTACAAAACAGCGTTGCCCCCGACCGATGACTCACCAAATGAGCTAAGAGAAAGTGTCACACTCAAAGGAGGATGGTCAACATCAGGACAAACAGAAAAGTCGCAAGCCCTCTCAACATTGTAGAGAATACAAGATCGAGAAGTCTGCTATTTAAGTTATTTATTGAATTAAAGATAGAAAACTACTGAATCTCCTCAAGGCATCAACAGTTCCTCAAGGTTCAGCTTTAGCCCCCTACTTTGTTTCTTCTCCACATCAATGACCTCCTCTCTAGCACATCCAACCCAGTTCACAGTTATGTGGACGACAGCACGCTCCACTCAAATATACAATATACCAAGCCTGTCTCTTTAGCCCAATTAGATGACGATCGCAGACTCATGGAGGGTTCTGTCTTCGTGGATCTCCAAAAAATATTAGACTGGGAAAGTAGAAATCTTGTACAATTCAACCCCACCAAATCTGTCTCAGGCTTCCTTTCTCATAAGAGATACACCAGCCCTAGACCGATCACAATAAACAACCAAGTGATTCAAAGTAATGAGTCCTTTTCACTTGTTGGCATTTCTGTGGATCGAAATTTCAATTGGCACCAACATGTCACATCAATTTCAGAAGCGACTGCTAAGAAATTAGGTTTACTCTTCCGAGCTCGCAAATACTTTTCACTAGCTAATCTCTATACCTTACATACTTTACAAATAAGGCCAAAACTCGAATACTGCTCCTACATCTGGGGTGCCGCTGCCGCTTCTACACTCGCTATCCTGGACTCCATTCAGAAGAGCTATACGTCTCATTGGTGACCCTACCCTCACCCAAAGGCTGCCATCTCTTGCCCACCGACGTGCCATTGGAGGACCTCTCTCTCTCTTTTATAGATATCTGCATGGGCACTGCTCAGAGGAGCATAGTTCTTCCACCTGCTGCCCCCAACAGATCTACCAGGGGAACAGAACAAATGCACCCTTTTACTGCCCAGGTCACCAGACATAAAGCATCTTGTTATGCCCGTTCTTTTGTCCCGAGGACTTCCAAGTTGTGGAATTCCTTGCAGGCACATGTTTTTCCTTCTCCTCCGAACCTCCAAATCTTCAAGTCCAGATTTAACAAGTTGCATCTTTCCTCCTTGTCGACACCCACGGTACGATAGTATTAAGGCTGTAAGCCCTCGTGGTGTATTTTTGAAGAAAAAAAACACAGACAGAAGACTTAATTGACTTATGGTTAGTAAATTCTGTTCTCCTCTTCAGTATGCTTTGATTAGTCACAGTATAGTAGGTCCTTTACATTTTACTAAAGATGTTTTATAACCTTTTTAGCATTTTCAGTTACTCTTGAAGATGGTGTAGAGAGATTACGAATGCCAAAATATATCGAGTTTTAGTAGAAACTGACTTTCTTTAAGTCTTGAGCCTGCATTTTATTTGTAATTGCCCTTCAATGACACTATATATATATATATATATATATATATATATATATATATATATATATATATATATATATATATATATATAGACAATAAAAATAAAATTTCAAATAAATGGATTGACTACTTTTAAACAGCAATTCTTTTTAATGAATAGTTAGAATCTGACATTATAAGGAAATTGACTTACCAGGGGTTGTGTTTGATTTGGTGTTAACCACAATGCTTTTAAATTTGCTAGTTTTGATATAGTAATAGGAAGGCACATCAATTTATTTCCTATTAAGCCAAGTGTTGTTAACTTAGTTAAATGGCCTATTTCTTCAGGAAGCTTTTCTAGTTCATTGTTATGGACATTTAGTATAGTTAAAGCACAGCAACTTCCAATATCTGAAATTATAACCAAGGTGTCAACTAGTGTAAAAACTTTAAGATACTATAAACTTTATTGCCAGTACCAATACAAGCTACTCTTCCATCCAGCTTACTTCCCTGACTTAGTTCTCAAAAAATGCGAACCAGAACTTGTTCCTGTCCTGACTTATTTGTTTCTCGAGGTCGAGGCGGTTTGGTGACGGAACCGAGGAAGAGTAGAGCATGGTTGCTGGGGTTGGAAAAAAGGGCCCAATTGTGGCCTACTTGCTTGGCGTTGGCCTCCCCACCACAGCTACTACTACTACTTTAATTCATTAACTGAATATATATATATATATATATATATATATATATATATATATATATATATATATATATATATATATATATATATATATATATATATAATTTTAAAACAAAAAAGTTAGGTGGCTAAAATATGATGTGAATATAACCTAACACAATAGGCAAAGTCTAAAATGGCTGTAAAAAAGTAAGTAAATATAATCAAAATAATTTTATTAACATCCCATTTTAGGAGCTATACAGTATTGTACGAATTAATGTAACTGCTGTGACAATTCTGACAGGCGTTCCTCAACATACCCCATAACCTGTCATTCTTCATTAAGTCATTGTCTATGTCAGTCATTTTGTCTGTTATTGAGATTAAGTTACATGTGTTTTGTGATTTTGGAAGCAATAGCTGGTTTTAGTTCGTTTTTAGGGCTTGTGGCATCATGGACATTACACCAAGCCAAAGAGAAACGATAATTACACTTAGGGAGCACAGATCCATGACGCAGAGACATTGCTAGCGAGTGTTCGGTGAGCTTGCGAGCTGTAAATAAGACAATTAAACAAGGGAGACTGGATCAATTGAAGTTCAGCGGAAGAAATGTGGAAGAATAAAGAAGACAACTTCCAGAGATAAATTGTTTCTTTTGAGAAATAGCAAGCTGAGCTCCCAGAAAGACAAGCTACGACCTTCAGCAAGACCTAGAAAAAGCTGGAGTGAAAATCCACCACTCTACAATTCGCATATACCTTTTGGAGGCAGCAACAAAAGCTGTGAGACCTTAAAATAAACAGCTTCTGATGGAGGCTATGACGGAAAGAGGAATAAATTGGGCAAAAAATATGCTCATTGGACAGAAGAACACTGGAGAAATCTCTAATTTGTGCAAAAAGGTATGGACGAAAAGCTAACTCCAGCGTACTTGGTCCAATCAGTGAAACTTCCAGTCAAAAAGATGTTTTGGGGTTGTTTTCCATATATGGGAATAGGGAAACTTATATTTATCAAAGGAATGATGAACAGTGGAAAATATAAAGAAATGTTAGAAACGTGTTTTTCCAGAGAACTAGAAAAAGTTGGAAAACCAATCTTCCATCAAAATTCAGCACCGTATTGTATTTACAAGAAGATGGTGAAATATTTTAAGGAAGAAACGATTACTCTTCTAGACTGGCCTAGAAACTCACCGGACATTAACTCTATTGAGAACTTGTGGTCTATATGCAAGGCGAGATTCCTAAAAATGCATTGTACAACAAAAAGTCAGATGATTGAGGCTGTCATTTAGTAGTGGTTTTGAGATGACAAAATCAAGGAAAATTGTAAACAAATTAATTGATCTATGCCAAAACTAGAAGATTTATAAACTAGTACTGTTTATATTTTTTTCTTTCAATAAACGATCTTTAACGTAAATCTGCCTGTGTTCACATTAATTTGCACAATACTGTAGCATCTTAAGGGTGAATGAATTAAAAAAAGGCAGCCATAAATTTGCCAAATAACTTAAATTTTATCTGGCACATTTCAAAAAACAAGAAAAATCTATATGTACAAAATATTACATGTTTTTTTTTGTAGAAACTATAAAGACATACCTGGTGGTAAATACCTCAATTTATTATCTGATAAAATCAAGGTGGCTAGTTTTCTTAGATGCCCGATTCCAGCAGGCAGTTCAGTTACTAAATTATTTTGTAGATTAAGTTCTTCTAAATTCGTTAATTTACTGATAGTACTGGGCAGTTCTTCTAAAAAATTCGATTCTAATTTTAAAACTTGTAAATTCCTTAAATTTCCTATAGCCCTGGGTAGACTGGTGAGATTATTAAAGCTCAATATTAAATTGGTAATTTTCGTCCAATTTCCTATTTCTTTAGGAATTGTTTCTAATTCGTTATAAGAACCATCAAAGTCATTAATTTTCTTGAGGTGAGTAATTGCAGATGGTAGTTTCGTGATGTTATTACCATTGATCCATAGCTCCGTAAGGTTGGCATGAGATTCAGAAACCTCTGACTAAAAAATGAATATAAAAAAAAAATTTATCACCTAAAACATTGATAAACATCCTAATAAAGAAAGTGCATCATGGTAGCAAATTTTTATAGAAATGATTTGGACAATTTTTTTTTAAGAAAAAAATTTACATACAGCTGATTTAATGATCTAAATTTATATCAAAGTTATATCAACACTTGGTCTAATTACGTTAGTAATTACATACATTTAAATTCTTCAGTAAAAATCATATTGTGTGAAAATTTGCCACGGTAAAATAAACTATTGCCTTTAAAATCAACAAGCCGAAGCAGGAAAGTTTTAAGCGTTAAAACGTGATAGAAAACCACAATAGGCTCTTTGTTCACATCAGGAAAATTTCTATTTTCTGACTTCGAAAAAGCACGTTCGGCCTACAGCGTATAACGTCGTAAACAACTAGATGGCGCAATTCGCACACCTCTCTCTCTTATAAGGAAACCTTAACGCAAAACAGAGACAGCGTCGCGTATGTATAGCGAGCTAGCGGGAAGAGGTTGAGCTATAGTGGGAGATACTAGTTGCCTGTTACAAATATCGAGGTCTTGTGTGCCACCGGGCAAATGTTAGTGCCTCTTAGTAGATAGCTAAGGTAAGAATAAAACCATTATGATATAATAGGGGCTTTCCTTTGCGGCACGCTTCCTTTTGTAACGGCGGCGCGTTTTATCTCTTTTACTTATTTTTCAAATAAATATGGTAAGTTAGGTTAGGTTTGAATGTGAGTGGGCCATACCGGTCCCTCCACCGCGACCATAAGGTCTATTGTGGCTCACGCCTAATGGTAGAAATTGCTTCATTACCATGAGACATAAGTACACTTGGAGAACCCAAATCACGACAACACATATTTTAAAGACCTTACGATCGTTTCGTTGACCACGTCAACGTCATCAGAGGATGAAAAATTCTATAAAAAAAAATTTGATGGTTTTTTTAAGAATTTTTCATCTTCTGATGACGTTGACGTGGTCAACGAAACGATCGTAAGGTCTTTAAAATATGTGTTGTGGTGGTTTGGGTTCTCCAAGTGTACTTATCAGTGCTCATAACAGGTTCCAGTTTTCACATAGGGTACCATGAAACATTTCGGCTTAAAAAATATACTGGATACCGTTTGCTATTAGCATATACAGTTGTATTTATCATCAGTAATTCGCAACGGAATTTGCTTCATTGAGTTTACTCAAGTGACTCATTCTCCTCACTGTCCGGGAAATTTGGTTCTTTAACGTGGCCAACATCGCATGGGCACGGGACCGACGGCTTTACACCCCCTGGGAAGGGCGGAACATTCAGATTACCTTGCTCAATCAGAATGGCACAACCTCTGTTGATGTTACTGATGTACTTAAAAAGGGAGGAGAGGGGAAATATGGGATTGAACCCAATACCCCTGGGTTCAGAGGCCCACGTTTTTTCCCCTGGACCACCATGGCTGAAAATTAACTTTTTACATTTCCATTTTCCTACTGCTTTCCGCAAAATATGTCAAATATCGATTTATGTAGATGACGCCATATTATAATTTATTTACATTATAAAAACATTTATTCACCCCTTGATTTCCTTCTATATTTAAAATGACCCTTGGTATTACTCATCTGGCAACAGTGCACATCGTCCAGCATCCACTTCTGCGCTCCGATTCCACCCGAATTGTTTGTTTACTAGTGAGGTGTCTACAATACAGGATTACCAAAAATCTTTTGTTTTAATTTACCTTTGTTGAAATATTGCCACCTATACTTAACCAAATTTAAGGTGGTCAGAAACGTCAGATTTGTCAACAGTTAAAAACAAATCACATTTAAATAATAAAAATGTCATTTAGTTTGACAGGAGAAATCGATTTGACAGATAAAAATGCATAGTGCACTCTTGTATTTCTACTAAACCAAAGCTTTGCTCACAAGACTTACCAATAATGTCAAATTATTGTCACTAACATCAAGCCTTTGTAAATTTGTTAGCCTCCTGATAGACTTTGGCAGTTCTACTAAATTATTGTCACGAAGTTCAAGTATTCTGAGATTGCATAAACGGCCGATATTTGCTGGTACATATTCTATTCCGGTATCATTCAAACACAGTTGTTGCAGACTTATCAGGCTTAATATTGCTTCAGGAACTTTTCCTAGATCATTCATACTTAAATCCAAAGTTGTAAGCTTAGCCAATTTTTCTATATTTGGTGAAATAGAATCCAGTGTTAAAGCTATAACAAAGTTACGTTATATTTAATGGACTTGTCAGCAAGTTGTATAATGCTATTGTGATCTTAGGAACAGCAAACTACAATAATTTTACTCACCATTTTTACTAAATATTAAAATTTGCAAATTTGTTAATTTCGAAACAAGAGGAGGAATTGCACGTATTTCATTATCACTAACATTCAAATACCTCAGATCTATACATTGAAATAGTTGTGGAGATACATCCTTCAGCTGAAAGTAAAAAGGAATTATAAGGGGCTTTATTATAGGGTAGTGGCAAAAGAAGCAACAAGTTACAAATCAACAAAATTTTTCTAACCTTATTTCCTTCGAGATGCAAAATTTCCAAAGTAGGTGAATTCGAATATACATCACACGGGATATCTGAAATTCCACACCGAGAGTAATCTAATTCTGTTACTTTTTCCTTTGTAGAGTTACATTTCCAACATATCAGCCAGCCCATGTTTATATTAACATTGGCGTATTACCAATAACATCGACATATTCAAGTTCAAGTCATTTCTAAAGCAAAATATATTTATTTTGCTATTTCGGCATCAAAGAATAATACATTTTGCAGATATTTTGTCTAAAAACTTTAAAATCTTATTTTATTAGAAGACACACAACTATAAGCAACATTGCAGCATTGCCACTACTGCAAAAGTATAAATAGAATTCAATGAAAATCTTCCATTTTGATGTTACTATTTTTGTATTCCTTAGGGATTTTATTTGTCAACAAAAACGACAATTGACAAAATTTGAAAATAACGACCTAGCGATTAAGTAAAACCACAGAATATACTTAAAACAACAATTGAATAACGTGCTTATGGATCCTCTGTCCTCGGCTTTGATGCTTAGTCAATATCCAAGACAAAAATCTAAGCTCCCTATTGTGAAAAATGATATTTATGACTTTTTCTTACTCAATAGACGCCAGCTGACACTTTGTAGATTTCTGTAGAGAAGTTCATGAATTAAAATCTCTCCATTATTTCATACAGCCATTAATTATTAGATAGAGGCACATGGTTGTCAAAACAAATTGTTTTAAATTTTAAATGTGGAAAACGGTGAGTGCATAGAGAAATGATGTGTGATGTGTTATGGAAATTAGAAGGATAAATTACGAGGTAAGTAAAATTATATTGTTGTTTTAAATGTTTTTTCATTTATGCGCTACTTCTAAATAGTTAAATTATTTTGCAAATGCATCATGTTTGTTAAATATTTTATCACCATTATGTTACCTATAAATTATTAACATGAATGTCTTCTATAGGTCTGCAGGATTTTCTTTTGGTTCATTTAGTCATACACTGTAATAAAATATAATCATTATTTTATTTAGAATATTACAACAACAAAAAAATATTTTGTTAAGTTTGATAAGTACAACCTGTTAGAATTTTATTAAAAAATATATTTGAGAGCTATATAGAACCTATACACAAAATATAAATTCCTATGGTAGGCGTAATGCCTACTTATAAACCATATGTAACATTTGCAACTTTACTTATGCATTTGCTTATCAGGCAGGCAAATTTTCATGATAAGGTAATTTATTGCGAATTTTCATATTAAAGTGAACTGTGATAGAGACAAGTTATCTGAAACTGGTGTTCTGTCAAACTGCATCCATTTGTTTAAAGTTTGTTCACTTGTTGTGGGAAAACTAAATCCTACAGCAACTAGCAACTTACTGTACACAGTGAAAAACAAAGGTAGGTATAAGGGAAAAAGTTGTAGATACCAGAAAATTTTAATATCATAGTTGGAGTAAATTTGGAAAATCTAGACATCGAAAAGGCATCAGGACCTGATGGATTTCGAGTAACAGTTATCGATCAAAATATGTGCTCCTGAATATACATCGATTTTATGTCGCTTCATTTCGATTTTTTAAATAAGATGGGAGTATTTCCATATTCCTCCATATTCATCGAAACAAGCCTGTTCAGAAAAACGAGACACATCTATATGGGCAACTATCATTATCCAATTTCATTCAGTTTTATACTAAGTTATGGAAGAAGTTTTTAATATAGGTCTTACGAAATACTTTGAAGTATCAAACATCCTTAATAGTGATCACCGCTAGGGCTTAACCGTTTAAAAAATTATCTGCTCTGCTGTTAACAAAATTGGCAAAGGTCATGCAATTTTATTGGATATTTTTAAAAGATTCGATCGTGTATGGCATGCAACACTCTTCAATAAACTTTCATCATACGGATTGTCTTGCTAGCTCTTCCTATGGATATCTAGTTTTATGAAGGATTTTATTAATATAATAATTAAAAATGAATGCAGGTGTTCCACGAGATTCCGTTTTCGCTCCCAATTAATAGAGTTCAATTTGATAGCGGTAATATAACGTTACATGAAATTTTAACACCTCACATTGTGAAATTTTCGAAAGAAAGTCATTTAAAGAGTAAATTCTATTCATAACAACAGTCAAAAGATACAGGCTCTTATTCAACAAATTAAAGTATTGTTTCATTTAAATATAATGTTCGAAATTCAATCCACCGACTTCTTGCCAATAAGCAAATCTGTTGACACATGCCTCTAGTATATTACGAATGACGTCAGAGTTAATTTGTCCCATTTCATACCTAATTCCATTTTCAAATCTTCTAGGTTATTTGGTTTGTTAAGATAGATTTTTTATTTTAAATACCCCTATAAAAAATCTAGGGACGTAAGATCTGGGGACCTGCGGGGCACTCTATTAGCCCTCGCCTACCGATCCACTTGCCAGGAAAGTATTTAGTTAAAAACTCACAAACGGTACGTGCAAAGTGCGAAGGTGCACTGTCTTGCTGAAACCAAATATCACCACTTGGTAAATCAGCATCATCTTCATTTGGAAAACTTGCAGCAAGAGCAGCAAGAGCAGCAATGACCTCATATCTTAGAAAATTATAATATCGCTGCCTAGTTAGAGTTTCATCGAAAAAGAAAGCACCTATGATTCTATCGTGGACTATTCCTACCCACGCGTTAACTTTACAAGGGTGTTGTGTATGTGCTTCAGTCATTCAGTGAGGATTCTTTCTACTCCAATACCTGTAATTTTGTTTATTCACTGTTTCTGTTCCGTATTGCTCAACGTGACATCGCTGTAAGCCACCACCCCTAAGCATGTGTGTGTGTGATGTCGGTATTTTGGCTGCGATGTTTACACCATTCGCGCATTTACCCACCCCTAAGCATATAAGCTCATTCTGTTACATCAGAAAACCATTGTAATTCTAGTTCTTAAGCTCGTAACTCAAATATGTTGTGTTAAATATATCAATCGAGATACATGTATATTTGTACAGTTAATATAAGTGTATATAGTGTATTTCGGCGTATCATTTAATAAGTCGCCTAACTTTAACTACGGTCTTATTATTTAATTAACCAAATCAACACAACTATTAATCAAATAACTTTAAATCAACAAAACCATAATTTATATACGGTCTTTCGAAATCATACGTAACATTTTGGTCCTATCGAGACGGATACAATGATAAATAACGTAACAGTTCCATTTAGCCCAAAATTATGCTCGAAAAAAAATTTAGCGAATAAAGTTTGGATTACGGTTGCATAAATCTTGTATTATTACACAAAAATACATTCGTCGGTCAGGGGCATCTTCATTAAGTTCGTGTAGCAGCTGTATTTTGTATGGATGGTAATTTTCTAATTTTAATGCACCTAATACTAAGCCCTGAGAAATTTCATAGTCTACCGCAATTGATCGAGCTGCAACATGAGGATTATTCTTACCCACACTTAATAAAATATTAAGTTTTACGTCTTCATCAATTTTCTTAGGACGCCCTGCACTTTGCATGTGTTTAACATGTCCAGTTTCTCTGAATTTCTTCTCGATTTTACTCACAGTGGATTGGCTGATACATCTATCTGGATATTTCGCAATAAACAAATTGCACATTTCTTGTTGTGTTTATCACCGCATCCAACAAGAATTAAAATTTCAATACGCTGGGTTTCACATAATAAGGCCATACTTTATTAACTTTTAAATGAGATTTGTGTTTTTAAAAATAACGTTCATTTAACAATGTCGAACACCTCATTATCCTGTATTATTATAATTATTGCCTACTTGTGGATACAATTTTGAACATTTTATTTACAGGAAATAATTTTATCTTATTCGTTATTTTTTAATTGTGGTTCTTAATACAGTTAATGTTTTCCACTCTTTAAATGAGTTTGATTCGAAAATTTAACAATGTCAAGTATCAAAATTTTGATTGAATCGTATAGACAATTCAATGACCTATCAAAATAAAAAGTCTGGACGCAGCAAGTGCGTTATGGTAGTGGATTTTCATTAAAATGTTTTTAATAACAAATATGTGTTTTTTTTTAAGAAAGCAGGCATCAAATTTGGTTACCAGTATAACCTATATAGTAGGAACAATGTGCCATGTTTTATCAAAATAACTTTATTGTTTGAAAATGTACAACAATTTCCGAAAGTAAACTTGAAAGTGTTCCTGAAAAAACTGGTTTCTTGGTCAACCTTATAGGTTAATAGCAAATTGAACAATTCAAATATGAAGCATTTAATGAAAATTCGCTACCACAACGCACTGCTGCGTCTAGAATTTCTGTCCTTACAAACATGCATTATATTTCGATGGAAAATGCAATAACATAAGGCGTGTTCGATTAAAAAAAAGAAAATTTGTATCACCAACGACTCATGGGCCACCCTGTGATTTTAGAATTTTTTAAGATGTAGCTCAAGACACCATATAATTAATGTATACAAATTTTTTTCGTATCTTGTATAATAACAGATATATTGATCTTTATTGATTTTTTATGAAAATTCGACAAAAATTATAGGTATACCACTAAACGATAAACTCTATAGCTAAGACTACTGCCAATGCATCAGAGAAATGGTCTATTTCAAATGAATTTCCTGGAAATATTTTAGTAAAATGAAGGACAATGACGGTTGACGCTAAGACTTCAGGCTTTGTAAAACATTTTTCTTGAGACATTTTCTTTCCATAGCTCGTATTAGCTTCAGCTACTTTGCCTAAATGTTGCCAATTTTGACGTTTTAAATCGCGACTTTGAAGTTTTGAGGAAAACCCCAATTTATTTTTCTTTAAATGTCTATAACTTTTTTGTCTTTTAACCTACAGAGCTAAATTTTGGTAGGTAATTTACCTATAATGATGTAAACCTGCGTACCAATTTGGTTGCCCTTACTTTGTTATTTCCGGAGATATGATTTTTTTTTAAAGAAAACACAAAATTTTCCAGGAAAACCTGCGCCGATTTTCCTGGCTAACGAACTTATCCAAGCCACTTGCAAAAGGAAGCTTTTCACCAAATTTAATCTAAATCGGCCTATTATTTTTTGAGTTATCGGTGTGAGATATATATATATATATATATATATATATATATATATATATATATATATATATATATATATATATATATATATATATATATATATATATATATATATATATATATATATATAATTGAAACTGACCCCGGATGTGTGTTCTAGGGGGCCTAATTAGTGCTCATTTGAAGAAATTTTTTTCAAAATTCAAAAGTCTGGACGCAGCAAGTGCGTTATGGTAGTGAATTTTCATAGAAATGATCTGGCACCAAATATTTTTTGTAACTTTTTTTCTTGTAACATAGAAATCTTAATTTTGACATATAGCTTGCTTTTCATGTCATAAACTTGTGTACCAAATTTGATTACCATAGCTTTTTTTTGGGAGATAAAATTTTTTCCGAAAGAAAAATTATTGGTGTGATCCTATGTGTATATATATATATATATATATATATATATATATATATATATATATATATATATATATATATATATATATATATATATATATATATATAAACATATAAATACTGAAACTGAAAGTGAAACTGACCCGGGATATGGTTTCTAGGTGTCCTAGTTCGCGCTCATTTGAAAACTTTTTTCAAAATTCAAGAGTCTGGATTTCCCTATTAGTGAATTTTTTCTAAGAAGGTTTACTAAAAGGGGGTTGTCAATTTAAAAAAATGTCAATGACGTCATATTTGAAAAGGAGTGGGAGAAACGTAAATTTCATACAAAAATGTTTATTTTTGAAAACTAGAGTTGACGTGTCCAAGCATTTCGTCAAAACACAAATCGCTCAAATTTAAATGAATTTATTAGTGAATTTTCGTAGAAAAAAATCACTAATGGGGAGATCCCGACTCTTGAATTTTGAAAAAAATTTTGCAAATGAGCGTAGTATCACACCGATAACTCAAAAAATAATGGGCCGATTTTGATAAAATTTAGCATGTACCTTCCTTTTGTAAATGGCTTGGAACAGTTCGTTAGTCAGGGTAATCGGACGAGGTTTTCCTGGAAAACTTTGAGTTTTTATTCGAAAGAAAAATGTTATCTCAAAAAATAAAATAGCTATGATAACCAAATTTAGTAGATAGGTTTACGATATATAAAGTAAACTATACACCAAAATTTAGATTTCTATGTTACAAGAAAGAAAAGTTATAATAAAATATTTTGTGCCAGATCATTTCTATGAAAATTCACTACCATAACGCACTTGCTGCGTCCAGGTTTTTTCCACAATTTTGCCGCTCACTCTTTATATATACATTATACATATATAAACATATAAAAATTGGAATTGACCCTGAATATGGATTCTAGGGGGCCTAGTTACAGCTTAGTTCGTGTTACGAAAATTGTGTAAAAACATCTGGAAACAATAATAATGATTATTATTATATATCTGATTTAGCTATTTGTTGCATGGAGGCCATTTATGGAGTCAGGGTCAAGTAGGTACATATGACAACGCAGAGCAATTTTGAAATGACAAGAAGATGTAAATAGCATTACAATTGTTTTAACAAATTGCTCAATTGTTGATGGTTGGCACATTATATTCGATTATTATTGGTAGTGGATGTCACATGTTGTCATGACATAGGAGGAATTCAAATAGATTCCATAAATATATTACACTATCTGCTCTTATTGCAGATAATAATAATCTATTTTTCTACTTTTATTACGTGATGTAATTCAGAATAAGGTTTCATTTTCTGGAAAACAAAGTGTTCTGTATTTATAGAAATTTGCGAAATTGTTTCCTTGTTTACTTTACACGAAATTCTATATAGCTATACAGTTTGTCTTAAACTGGATGTATTGCTATGTCCGTTATTATTAGAGATAGGGAGACGCTTAAATTAGCAATGTTTTGTAGAATTCCATGCTCGTTCCAAATATGGCTTGTATTTTGTCCTGCCTCTTTTGGTTTTCGAGTTATCTTGAAAAAAACAAAATTTGTCGATATATTTTTTCTTCAATATCTAAGTAGGCGTTGATCTGACATGTCTAAGACTTGCACATTATTAGGGCACTTTTTACAGGGTAATATTTTTGTGCTATTCTCAACTTGGATTGTCATTTGTTTTTGAGCTACAAGTATCAATGTTGGTTTTTATTATGGCAGCCATATTGGATTTTTTGCTCATGTGATAGCCTGTGAAAAGAGCTTTCCAATGATATACATGTTTGAGAAATCTTGTAATTGCACTGACAATTTTGAGAAAACCCGTTTTGGGGATAGTAGACTATGAAATCCAATACCAGAAAACAAATGACAAAAAAAAGGGTTCAAAAAGCAGTAGAAAAGGTCTGACGATCATTTCACCAACCAAGTTAGCGTCATCAGAGGATGACAAATTCTAAAGTTTGACAACTGCCTGTTCACCGGAAAGTCCCTCTGTCGAAATGGCGTTATCTTTATTACCACGTTTTGTTTCGGCACCCTTTGTAAAGTGGTTGATCAATAAACTATACATAGGCGAAGGTGCTCAATTCATACAATTTTTATTATTACTATATTTATTGATATAAATATATGTATATATATATATATATATATATATATATATATATATATATATATATATAAACTTTAAAAAAATTCTAAATTAGACGTAAAACCACAGCTTTGGCTGCCATTCAGGGATAGCGCCAATATGCACGTGGTTTTACGTCTAACTTAGAGTTTTTTAAAGTTTTTAGATTTCTAACAATGATTTTACAATTCTGACCATGTAATCACGACTTTTAAAAGGTGTCCAGTTGTGTGTACTGTCTATCTTTTGGATGTGATATAATTTTCGTACCTGTGAAATGCCTCCGGCTTCTGAGGTAAAACCAAAGTGGGTGCTAAATATAGAGTATGTTTTAGCGAAGAACTTGCATTATTCTTCTTATTTTGGAGGTCGATAGCCCTTATTTAGACTTTAAATATTGGTAACTAACAATAACGACCGTTCTTTCCTCTCAGAGTGTATGTATATATATATATATATATATATATATATATATATATATATATATATATATATATATATATATATATACAGTAGCGTGCTGATCATGAGCCAGGAAGGTTCGAAACTGCAGTTCACGTAAACAAATAAAAAATCACAGAAAGTACAGCAAACAAATAAAGTGTCTATTTAGAAGTGATCACAGTGTAGTGCAACATTATATATATATATATATATATATATATATATATATATATATATATATATATATATATACTTTCGAAAGCGTTTAGCTGTCTTGGTTGTCTAACATATTTGAGTAATTTTAGATTCTCTTTATCAACGTGGTGATTATGATTGCAAATATATCGGTCCACGCATGTTCTATCTATAGTACAGTAATTTTAGTTGTGCTAAATGTTCTTTAAGTCTAATTTCAACAGATTTTTTAGTTTCCCCGACGTATTTAAGATCACAATCTTTATAAATATCAAATATCACTATATATAGTAATATTAAAATATGTATAAATTCAGCACCTCTGCCTTTGTATAGTTTATTGATCGACTACTTTACAAAAGATGCCAACAAAAAGCGTGGCAATAAAGATAACGGAATTCAGATAAAGGGACATTAGGATCAACAGCCAGTGAAAGTCTGTTTGTTTGAACCACCCTCAATCGTGTAAGGCCCAGTACCCTCATAGAATATAAACACACTTTTAGTCGTCAAAGGTTTAGAATTTTTCATCCGATGACGCTAACATGGTTAGTGAAATGGACGTCAGGTCTTTTTAAAACGGGTTGTCGTGATTTGGGTTCTCTAAGTACACTTATCAGTGCTCATCACACGTTTCAATCTTCACTTAGCAAATAAATCTGCCTCAAAATCGAAAAAGTAGAACACGGTGGCACATTCTCCCTTGCTCGTTAGCTCAAGTTGCGGCAATTTGACAGGTGAGAATTGTCCCGACAGCGAATTGTTTCATGGCTAGTTAGATTTTATCTCAACCTTCCCCGGTAATCATAACACTTTTACCGTTAATGTTTATGAACAAGGAACGATGTTTAAATACAATGAATGACCAGTCATGCAAAACCTCATGGGCGAAAGTTGTGAATGACAAGGCAAAATTAAATAATAATAATAAGGTTAATCAGATATAACAACGAATGAAACGATGATTTAAAGCATAACGTTTTATTTGAAATAGAGACAGGAATTAAAAATAAGAGATCGTGAGAGAATTGGCAGGTGACGTGATAGTTATTAAATATATCTTTATATATATATATATATATATATATATATATATATATATATATATATATATATATATATATATATATGTATATATATATATATATATATATATATATATATATATATATATATATATATATATATATATATATATATATATATACAGGGTGGCGCATTGAAAACGAAACAGACCGATTTGCGTCCAGAAAATTTTTTTTTAAGAAACGCTGAAACACGTCAATTTTAATATTGAGGGGGACATGTTTTGACATAAAACTCAACTTTGTCACATCAAGCCCTTAAGGGTGGTGATAACAACCCTTATATTTTAAATAGGGAACATGGGTCGAGTGTTACATCATTTGAAAGCTCTTTCTTTTTTGAATTCAGCACACTAATTTTTTTTGAAGTTTTATCAACTCGTTTAAAAATTATTCACAGTTGGAATTGCAAAAACGTATTTCATTCATTGTGATAAGAAATGCATTGATTAGTAAATTTTTTTTAGATGGCCATTGAAAGCAGACAACCTCTTGAGTTATAATAACGAAAATGGAAAAAAGTGAATTTCGTGTGCTCATCAAACATTATTTTTTGCGGAAAAAACCATAACTCAAAGCAAGACTAAGCTTGATAAATACTATGGGGACTCTAAACCATGAATTTCCATGGTAGAAAGTGGTTTACTGAATTTCGTTGCGGCCGTACAAGCACAAATGACGCCCAACGTTCTGGACGCCCAGTTGAGGTCGATACACCCGAAACAATCGAAAAAATTCACGATATAGTGTTGGCCGATCGGAGATTGAAAGTGCGGGAGATTTTGGAAGGCATATAACATGGCTCAGTGGTTTCGATTTTGCGTGATCACTTCGGTATGTGAAAACTATTCGCAAGATGGGTGTCGCGTTTGCTCACAATCGACCACAAACACAATCGTGTGACAACTTCGAAGGAATGTTTGGCGTTGTTCAGCCGCAATAGGTACGAGTTTTTGCGTCGTTTCGTAACCGTGGACGAAACATGGATTCACCACAATACACCAGAGACCAAGCAGCAGTCAAAACAGTGGGTTTCTCCGTGCGAATCGGCGCCGAAGAAAGCCAAGGTGGGTTTGTCAGCCAATAAAGCCATGACGACCGTTTTTTGGGATGCACGCGGTATAATCTACATTGATTACCTTCAAAAGGAAAGAACAATTAATGGCGAATATTATACCAACTTATTGGACCGATTCAATGACGATTTGAAGAAAAAACGACCGCATTTGGCCAAGAAAAAAGTTATTTTCCACCAAGACAATGCAAGGGTGTACACATGCGTAGTTTCCATGGCGAAATAGCATAAATTGTGCTACTAATTGCTCCCTCATCCGCCCTATTCTCCGTATGGGCTCGGCGGAAAGAGATTTTACTCCAATAATGTAATTATCTTACAAACAAATACCTATTTTGAGGACCTCGACAAATCTTATTTTTTGGAAGGGATAAAAAAATTGGAGAAACGTTGGACGAAGTGTATAGAGCTCAAAGGAGACTGTGTTGAGAAATAAAATGATTTTTTTGTCAAAAAACCTGTGTTTCATTCAAAAAGTCACGGACTTATTGACCCGCCAATCGTATTTAGGCTGGCCATTAAGTTACTGATCACCTGTACCTACCAAATTTCAGGTTTCTAGCATAATGGAAAATTGAGTAATAGACATTTACATTTTTTCTTTACCAGGAGGGCACAATACACTATAAGCTGTATAGTAAACAAAATTTATAAAATTTTATAGACCAGAGAAATTGTATTTTGGTCAAAAGGCCGAAAAGTACGGAAACATTAAAAACCAGTTTTGTCATATTACCTACTTAAGTACTTTGCGTTACGTTGCTTATCATATGTTGTCAAATTTTAATTTTAAGATTAAAAAACTGTTTAAAAGTTATAAAATCGTGATCTCTCCACAGGTGAATTTTTCTGTGAAAGTTTACAAAAAATTTGTTGTGATCCACGGTGGAGTCAAATATGTTCTTTTTTTATGCAGGTAACTTAATGATTTTATAACGTGACGTTTGGAAACTGTGGTAAGCACTAAATAAGTCGATTTTTTCAATCTCAATTCTGCAGGGATTAATTTTCCCATCAGAAGACGCATGAAATCAATTAGTTCAATTATTAAGTTAATTTATAACTTGAAGCATTAACCGTCTGGTGAAACCAACCTTGTTGACAAAATGATCGTCAGAATAAAAGTATGTTGTAGCAAATTGAATTATAAAATGTTCTTATAATATAAAAAAAGTCTGGACGTAGCAAGTGTGTTATGGAAGTGAATTTTCATAAAAAATGTTTTTAATAACAAATATGTCTATCTAATGCAAGCAAGATCAATCTGGTTAATGGCATAACCTATATAGTAAAAAACTCTAAATTAACCAAAACAGTTTCGAAAATACGTATTTGATAATATTAATAACCATATTATTAACACACTGATTGTATAATGGATTACACAAATGAAGAAGTTACCTACTGCATCCGAATTTTTTTTCAACTATCCATTTTGTTAAGGAAAATAGTTTTATAAAAAACTCTGGACGCAGCAAGTGCGTTATGGCAGTGAATTTTTATTAAAATGTTTTTAATTACAAATATATCGCTCTAATACGAGCAGGCATCAATTTTGTTACCGGTATAACCTATATAGTAGGAACAATGTACCATATTTTATTAAAATAATTATTTGAAAATGTACAAAAATGTTCCGAAAATAAACTTTAAATGTTTCTGAGAAAACTGGTCTCCTAGCCAATGAACCTTAGGTTAATAGCAAATTGAGTTATTGAAATTTGAAACATTTAATGAAAATTCGCTACCAAAACGCCGTTGCCGCGTTTATACAAAAATTTTCCAAAAATAAAGTTAAATGTTGGTTTCCTAAACAACAAAACTTACGTTAATAGCAAATTGAGTTATTGAAATTTAAAGGATTTAATGAAAATTCGCTACCAAAACGCACTTACTGCGTCCAGATTTATTTCTTACAAACATGCATCATATTTCGATAAAAAATGCTAAAATCCAGTAACGAATTTGTTCTACGAAAATTAGCTAAAAATTATAGACCGTTAAACCATAAACTTCACTAAACCTACAGCGAAAGCATCAACTTAACTAAACCGACAGCCAAAGCATCAGAGAAAGGGTGTATTTGAAATGAATTTATGTAAATATTTTAGTAAAATGAAGGGCAATGACGGTTGAATCAGAAACTTAAGGGTTCTCAGAACACTCTTCTTGCAACATTTTCTTTTCACAATACGTATTTGTTTCACGTTCTTTGCCTAAACATTGCCAATTTTGACGTTTTAAATTGCGAGTTTGACGTTTTGAGGAAAACTCCAAAATTTGTTTTTTAGCTGCACGTAACTTAGAGACCTAAATTTTGGTACATGGTTTAGTCTTTATAATACAAATACGCGTACCAAATTTGGTTACCCTCACTTTGTTATTTCCGGAGACATAAATTTTTTCCGAAAGAAAACACAATAAAAATTTTCCGGGAAAACCTTTGCCGATTTTCCTGGCTAACGAACTTATCCAAGCCATTTGCAAAAGGAAGGTACTCAAAAAATTTGATCGAAAGCGGCACATTATTTTTTTAGTTATCGGTGTGATGTATACATATATACAGGGTATTTAAAAAAGACGAAGCAATATTAAAGGGGTTGATTTCCCAGGTCATTTTATAAAAAAAATTCCCATAAATATAGGTGCTAAAATGTATTGGTTCCAAGGGGTGTTCAATTTTTTTGTAAAATAACATTTTTTTTTAATAATTCAAATATCCCCTCACCGATTGTTTTGAAATTTGGCAGCGTTGTTTGTAGTAATAATGGACTGATTTGACCCTAATTAGATACAGATTGTTAAGTCCATTGACGTTAGGGGAGCACATCAAAATTTAGTGACATAAAAATGTACGCCACTGACTGCAATATGATTTGTATATTATTTTAAGATAAAGAAACTAAAACTACAAGTTTTTTGTCTCTTGAAATTTCGCCATATCTTGAATCGTTTAGGTTAGGTTAGGTTAGTTTGTGAGTGGTCCATATCGGTCCCTCCACCGCGACCATAAGGTCTATTGTGGCTCACGCCTAATGTCTATATTTCGCCCAACAAATCCAGCCTCCTACAGAGGTCGATAACCTTTGCGGGCGAAAGTTGATCCAGATCCTCTGGAGCAAGCTTTACCTTGCCAAAGAGCAGGTGTCTAGTCCTATCCGCTGCCGGACAGGAACACAGCACGTGCTCTGCTGTTTCGTCATCCTCCATACACAGCCGGCACTCGGTCTCCTGACCGATCCCAATACGGTGCATGTGATGCCGCAAGCGACAGTGTCCTCTATACAGGCCGACTAGAGTACTCAGTTGTTGTCTGTTCAACTCTAGAAGTTTCTTAGCCCTTGACTCAGACAGGCCATTTATGAAGGCCTTAGAGTGAGCTAATCCTGGAAGATTTTGCCAATATTGAATTGTCCTTCTATCTGTCCAGGTCTTTAAGGTGCGTTTTGCTGTGCAAGATGTTATTCCCAGCACCGGTTCTGGTCCGACAAAGTTACACTGGGCACCACTCCTGGCAAGCGCGTCTGCCGCAACGTTGCCATCATGGTCCGAGTGACCCGGTATCCAGACCAGCGACACCTCATTACAGCTGCCCAATTCGTTAAGGGCAGATTTACAACTCCATACCGTCTTTGAATTGCAACGGTAGGAACCAAGAGCCTTTATTGCAGCTTGGCTATCTGCAAATATCTTTATCGATTTGTTTGTGCATAGGTCTTTTAAGCTTTCCTTTGCACACATCTCGATGGCATAAACTTCTGCCTGGTGTATGGTTGCGTACTTGCCGAGGCTAGCTGATAGTCTAGCATCGGTGCTGCCCCCATATGCGCCGGCTCCTACTCCCATATTGGTTTTGGAGCCGTCAGAGTACCAGCAGAGGTCCGCTCTCAACAGGGTCGATTGGTTCCGGTCCCAGTCCTCCCTTTCCGGGAGGACGGTCTTGAAAGACAGATCTCTGCTGATTTTTGTAGGCATCAAGTCCGAGACCATTCCCAGAATCCTGTGACAATCACTGTCATCAAGGAGTCCGGACCCCCTCAGACTGACTTCCCTCGGCATGTTATCTGCCGTTTGTTTTAGTCTGTACGTTGTCCACCTCGCCACCCTCTCCAACCATATGTGAAGTGGGGGAATCGTTTACACGATAAAAAATAAAAACCTTCTTATGGCATGTCCATTTATCATACAGAAAATCACAAACACGAACAATAATTTTTGTTGAGCCACACACACCCCCCCCCCCCTCCCCTCCCCCTCCCCGTAACAATCTTTATCTAATTAGGACAAAATCAGCCCATTATTACTACAAACAACGCTATCAAATTTTAAAACAATCGGTGAGGAGGTATTTGAATTATTTTTAAAAAATCGTTATTTTACAAAAAAAATACCACCTTGTATCTTGGAAACAATGCATTTTAGCACCTATGTGTATGGGAACTTTTTTTCATAAAATGACCTGGAAAATCAACCCCTTAAATATTGCCCCGTCTTTTTTAAACACCCTGTATATATATATATATATATATATATATATATATATATATATATATATATATATATATATATATATATATATATATATATATATTTATTTGACGAAATTTTTTCAAAATTCAAACGTCGGGATCTCCTCATTAGGGAATTTTTTCAAGAAAATTCACTAATAACCAACACGGTTTTAGTTATGTAGATTTTTTTAAACAACGCAGGTAATTAAAGGTATTGATTATTTTTGTTTTTCTGTTTATGAATTATTATCAGGCATTGTGTGGTAATTTATTACAATTTTTGATATCTAAACTTTTATGTACACATATTTTAATAAATTTAAATTAACTAGACTAAATAAAATTATAATGGTATCTTATCACCGGACTATTATCAATTTGCTGTTTTTACAAGGCGCTAAATTTGAGGACATCATAATTGAAATCAGGTAACATGAAACAGCCTATGACGTTCAAGCTAGTTTCAGAGCACCAATAAGATGAAAGCATTATGGCCTGACTGAGGGAGCTCTGGAAGTGTACGGATTACGGAAGACACTAAATGAAATCTTGTGTTTAATGAATTTTAACCAGGGAATCGTTGATTTTATAATTTAGGCATTGATTCATTGACGTAAGTGGTTTTAGGCAAATTTCAGCTCATTTTCCAGAATAGAAAAACCATTAGATATAATTATGAAAACAAATAATACCTGATTGATGTGTAAATCATCGGAAATGTTCGGAGCTGAAACCTATACGTTCGCTGCCCCACTCCCTAATTCATGTTCATCATATAAAACACATTCTATTTGCAATCCTATAGTAATACTAAGG
The DNA here is from genome assembly GCA_964006375.1 of Tillus elongatus. Lineage (NCBI taxonomy): Eukaryota > Metazoa > Arthropoda > Insecta > Coleoptera > Cleridae > Tillus > Tillus elongatus. The sequence goes on from OZ023269.1 coordinate 4,255,139, forward strand.
AAGTTTGACGTTCGTGAATAAAAAAAGCGATTGTGTTCCTTCATCTGCCAATTTTACTGTCACTAATATTTTCCAGTGTTTGTGTTTTTGTGTTAAGTGCATCTATTGACAAATTGACCATCAGATAGTCATAATGAACACATATTCAGAAAATATCACAGCCAGCCTGGAAAACAGCAGGTTAGTATTTATAATTATAATTATATCCTTTTCAAATCTTTTAGGGTGTAACACTTAATTTAACACTACCCAATATTACGTTATGATATAACGTACTTAAATTTAAATTATATTTCGTGATTTATTAGGTGAAAGCTATGATTCAAAATATAAATTAAACTACATTCTTGTTATGCAATATTTTTACAAGTGTGCTACTTCTACACAAATATCAGACTAGAACCTTCAAATCCTCCTAAATTAATTGAATAACAATAATTTTATTCAAGTTGCAAATATATTGATTGTCACTCGATTACCTGACAATCTAACCCTATAACCTTTTACATTTTGGTGAAGCAACTTGCCTAATATTTGTAGTTTATTTAGGTATGTAAATATTTAGACATGATGTTGGCGGCGTTGTTATTTCAGTCATTTCTCCTTGAATTTATATAATTTTTATTGGCTAACGCAGTGATCATGAAATCATGCACAGGTTCATTAAAATAAATCGGGAAGAATAAATATTTTATTTGGACTTAGTTATTAAGCAAAATTAATCAATTAAGCTATACCTATCTATAATAATATAACGTGATAAGATCTTACACATAACCTTTCTTATTTTATCCTAGAGATTGGGTATTTTTTCTGTGACTATTATTTGTTATTTAAAACTGAAATTTCAATTTCTGACATGTTTGTGTCAAACGCTATTGTTAACCAATATGGAAAAGTAAATCAAGGCCCGCTATTGGTTCACATACATTAATTAAAATTCTCCATCCGTGCAAAACAAACATACCTACTTACGCAGCTGAAGGTAGTTAAGATACACATTAAATTTTTGCTGTTGATTAACAATTTGTTTCATTGTAAAGTGTTAATTTTAACCATCTCAATTCATGCAAACATGCATACTAAAATTGTTAGCAAGCAATAATTTAATGATAAACATATTACAAATCTGAATGATTTTTGATTTTCCGAGAATATCATCACGCCCAGTTTAAAGCGGTTATATGTATGTATTCACCTACACAGTAGTAATCTAATTTTAAAAGCTAACGTTTATTTTCCTTATAATGATGTCACGACAATGATAAATTGAGCCCTTTTATGATTCCATTAGATGGGTTTAGAATTTCCCACTTATTTAATCGGTGATAATAGTTATCAGAATGTTAGTCATGTAATACGTTTATTGGCCACATCCATCTCTAATATGTTGCTTTATTAACACATTTTAGTACTTATTTATCATTGAAAAGTATGCTCATTTGTTAATTCTATCGTGAAAGTCATGTTTATAACGATTTTTAGTTAACCAAAAACAATATATTTTAAAGACAGGTTTTAATAATAAGGTAAACGTTTGAAATACCTAGGATGTCATTTATAAATAAATACTAGAACAAAGCCAAAAGCCTTATTTATACTAAAAGTATTTTAAACCTGAAAACCGAGTTGGTCATGCGTTTCTGAAACCTACCACATACCTACAAAAGTGTCCACGATTAGTGTGTTTAAAATTATCAGTGTGTTTTTTGGTTTATTTTAACAAATATTGCAAGAATGAAAAAGTAAATTTGCAGATTATCTCATGGTCAGATTTCTGGAAAATTGCTCACACAAATAATAGTGTTTAAGTGTGTGTGCTTTTTCTGGTGAGAATTTAAGATGGTGAAATCAAATTCAAATTATTTCTTATGCCAAAATTTAATTTGTCAATGTCTATCTGAAAATTTTCCTGGTACCCTCTGGATTCAACCTATATAAATTTCATCTTAAGCAATCACAAGTTTTAAACTTCTATGTTAAATCATGCACTACAAAATTAATATTACTAAACTAATAATAACGATGATAATAATATGTAATAATAGAAAAGTACCACAGAAGGTAGTCTTTCTTGACGTAATTTGTATATATGTTTACGTTTCTATCGCAGTAAAATTGTCAAATAAACAAAACAAAAAAAAACTAGTAAGGTTGCCAAACAGTTAAAAAAAGGCACTTACAGAATATTAAAGTATGAGATGTCGTGTTGTTATTTTAAGTAAGAAATTAAAAAAAAAACATCCTTAATTGAACAGTAACCAAGTCAGAGATGTGCGATTAGTTTTATTGGATTTTCAATGCATACAAAACAAATTTACAACGGTTATCATTTTCATCTTTAAGAGCGAGCCTCGGTGGTCCGGTGGTGAGAACGTGTGCCTCTGGACCCAAGGGTACTGGGTTCGATTCCCAGGGTTCCCCTTTCACTTTTTCAGTACACACTGTAAATTAACATCCACCGAGATTGTGGCATTTTGTTTGAGCAAGTTGAATGTCTGCACGTTCCGCCCTCTTGAGGGGGCGTAAAGCCGTCGGTCCCGTGTACCGTGCGATGTTGGGCACGTTAAATATCCTTACCCTCCTTACAGAAATACAGCTCCCTGGCGTCGATGATTCGCCATAGTCGTGGAAATGGACAGACGTTAAAGAATGGAAAAAAAATAAAAGGCACTGTCATTTGATTTTTTTTAGACGAAACGTAATATTCTGCAGCCATGTTTAAGATGTACATTTTAGCGATTTTCATATAAAAAGCTAGGACCTCGGTGGTTCAGAGGTAAGAACGTGTGCCTTTGAACCGAAGGGTACTGGGTTCGATCCCGGCGTACTCCTTTCACTTTTTCAGTACAAACTGTAAAATTAACATCAACCGAGGTTCTGGCATTGTATTTGAGCAAGTTGAATGTCTGCACGTTCCGCCCTTCGGAGGGGGCGTAAAGCCGTCGGTCCCGTGTCCATGCGATGTTGGACACGTTAAAGATCCCTACCCCCCTTACAGAAAGACAGGGGTTCGGCAAAATTTCCAGGATAGTGAGGTGAAACTGCTCCCTGGCGTCGGTGATTGGCCATAGTCGCGGAAATAGGCCGACGTTAAAGAAAATATATAAATATCTATATATATATATATATATATATATATATATATATATATATATATATATATATATATATATATATATATATATACATATATATATATATATATATATATATATATATATATATATATATATATATATATATATATATAAAGCTTCAGAAAATTTTCTTCAAACTTAAGTGAGTTGTTCCACCTAATCCAGATCCCTCTTAGGCCTAGGTGTAAATAATTTAAAGAATTTAGCTACGAGTTCGTTAAGCAACCTAATGGGAGCTGATTTAAAAAATTTGTTGTTTCAAAAAAGTTGTATTTTCGAAGGTAATAAAGTTATTTTAATAAAATTACGTACACATGTAGCATTTTCAGAAATTATACTCCCTACTAAAATTGAAGTTTCTAGCTTAATGGGAAATAGAGTTATAAGAATTTGAACTTTTTTTAGAAAATTCGCTACCATAACACACCGGCTACTTTTTTAGTATTTATTAAAATTATCTACTGCTATTTTGTGAAAATTATCACATATTTTTTCAACATTGCTCGCGATTTTCATTATTTGTGGAAATTTTTTATGATTTATAACCATTTATAGCTTAAGGTGATAGTATTTTCGACATTTTACTAACACTTGTCTCTTTTGTTGCAGGAACTCCTTGCGTAGAATCGCAAGAAACGACGACACTGAGTTTTCACATCAAAGCATATTGAACGTGATGGAAAAGTTCGTAAAATCAGTAAACGCGATGGACGACACAATTTTGGTGCCTTGTAGGCTAATGGATCTAAAGGTAGGGGATGAGAATGACCCTACAAGGTCCGAAAAGAGGGCTAAAGGCAAGAAGCACATTGCACAAGAACAACTGAATTCAGCCGATTTGTTCCAAGTATATAACATGCTTAATCAGATGAAAGCTGATCTTTTGTGGGGACAAGGCTGCGAAGAAGTATCTTCTACCAAAGATGCCAAAGAAAGCAAGAGTGGTAGATTGTCGCCGGTGAAGGGCCATGTTAGGCGGCCTTCCACAGTTAGTGTTGCTTCCACGAATTCATCTTCCGCTATGAGTGATACCGAATCAGATGCTAGTACAGAGACTGATTCTGGTATTGAGGATCCTCAAGAGGATGGCTTTGAATCTAGGACCGAATGTATCGCCCAGAACTTCCGAACGCACCTTGGTGGCCTAACCCGTTCTCTTAAACAGATGACAGAGGTTGCACAGTACCTGACAGAGCGCTATCAACATGATATTGGAGGTCCCGTCTGATAACGTTTCGTGTCGTCTCAAAAATCCAAAGCCTCTCCTAGTGTAAGTTAAAGTGTGTCTGTATGTCTGAAAGTAGTATGTGTGATTTGAACATGTGGGACTGGAACTAGGATAAGATCCAAGAGTGATATAAAAGCGATTGATTTTTGTCTTTTGCTAGTTATTGTTTCTAACTATTGTTATTATAATTGTATTTATTTTAAAGCAAATTGTATACCCCTTTCTATTTAATAAATTATATTATTTCCTTAAATATATATTTTTTATTTAAGGACCCAAATACATGGAAAAAATGGTGATATTTGAATTTTAACCGAATTCATTGCTTTTTAAATCTAAGAATTTCTTAGTAGATGCATTTAGATCATTTCTGGCGTTAATAGGCAAAAAATAAAAGGACAAATGTTTCTTTATACTTATATCATTAAATCATGCAAAGATTGGTTTATCAAAATTTCAAACAATTCCCACAATAAGTTATGACAACCTTGTGTCATTGGTCATGTTAGAGAGTTGCAACGCAGCAGATTGGGGTGAGTTTTAGTGAATTTTCTATAAAAAAATTCACTATTGAGGAGATCCCGACTTTTGAATTTTGAAAAAATTTCTTCAAATGAGCCCTATTTAGGACCCCTGGAACCCAAATACGAGGTCGGTTTTAGACTTTATATATATATATATATATATATATATATATATATATATATATATATATATATATATATATATATATATATATATATATATATATAAATATTTGTGTCACACCTATAACTAAAAAAATAATAGACCGATTTTGATAAAACTTGGTGGGTACCTTCCCTTCGCAAGTGGCTTGAATAAGTTCGTTAGTCAGGAAAATCCCCCGATGTTTTCCCAGAAAATTTTGTGTTTTCTTTCGAAAAAAATTTATGTCTCCGGAATTAACAAAGTAAGGGCAACCAAATTTGGTACGCAGGTTTATATCATTATAGATAAGTTACCTACCAAAATTTAGCTCTGTAGGTTAAAGGATAAAAAAGTTACGGGCATTTAAAGAAACATAAATTTGGGTTTTCCTCAAAACGTCAAAAATGGTAATATATAGGCAATGAACCTGAAAGTAATATGAGCTATGGAAGGAAAATGTCTCAAGGATAATGTTTTACAAAGCCTGAAGTCTTAGTTTCAATCGTCATTGTCCTTCATTTTACAAAATGTTCCCAGAAAATTCATTTCAAATAGACCCTTTCTCTGATGCTTTGGCAGTAGTGTTGGCTATAGAGTTTATCGGTTAATGGTATATCATTTTTGTCGAATTTTCGTAAAAAATCTTTAAAGCTCAATATACCGTTATTATGCAAGATACGAAAAAAATTGTATACATTAATTATAGGGTGTCTTGAGCTACATCTTAAAAAAATAATTTTACAATTACAGGGTGGCCCATAAGTCGTTGGTGATTCAAATGTTCTTTTTAAGTGAATTTTTAAAAAATTCACTAATATATATATATATATATATATATATATATATATATATATATATATATATATATATATATATATATATATATATATATATATATATATATATATATATATATATATATGTCGTACCGATAACTCACGAAATAATAGACCGATCTTGATCAAGTGTTGTGAGTACCTTCCTTTTGTAAGTGGCTTGGACAAGTTCGTTAGCCAGGAAAATCGGACCAGGTTTTCCCAGAAAATTTTGTGTTTTCTTTCTAAAAAAAATTCATATTGCCGGAAATAACAAAGTGAGGGCAACCAAATTTGGTACGCGTATTTGTATTATGAAGCGTGAACCATGTACCATAATTTTGTTCTTTAAGTTTAAAGACAAAAAAGTTATGAGCACTTAAAGGAAAAAAATTGGGGTTTTCCTCAAACCGTCAAAGTCACGATTTGAAACGTCAAAATTGGCAACATGAAGGCAAAGAACCTGAAACACATACGGATTATGTAAAGAAAATGTGTGTGTTTTGTTCAGGTCTCTATGTTTAAGCACAAAAAAGTTACGGGCAGCTAAAGAAACAAATTTTGGAGTTTTCCTCAAAACGTCAAACTCGCAATTTAAAACGTCAAAATTGGCAATGTTTAGGCAAAGAACGTGAAACAAATACGGATTGTGAAAAGAAAATGTTGCAAGAAGAGCGTTCTGCGAACCCTTAAGTTTCAGATTCAACCGTCGTCGCCCTTCATTTTATTAAAATATTTACAGAAAATTCATTTCAAATAGACCCTTTCTCTGATGCTTTGGCTGTCGGTTTAGTTAAGTTGATGCTTTCGGTGTAGGTTTAGTGAAGTTTATGGTTTAACGGTCTATAATTTTTAGCTAATTTTCGTAGAACAAATTCGTTACTGCATTTTAGCATTTTTTATCGAAATATGATGCATGTTTGTAAGAAAAAGATCTGGACGCAGTGAGTGCGTTTTGGTAGCAAATTTTCATGAAATCCTTCAAATTTCAATAACTCAATTTGCTATTAACGTAAGTTTTGTTGGTTAGGAAACCAACATTTAAGTTTATTTTCGGAAAATTTTTGTATGAACGCAGCAAGGGCGTTATGGTTGCGAATTTTCATTAAATGTTTCAAATTTCAATAGGTCAATTTGCTATTAACCTAAGGTTCATTGGCTAGAAGACCAGTTTTCTCGGAAACATTTAAAATGTAGTTTCGGAAAATTTTTGTACATTTTCAAATAATTATTTTGATAAAATATGGTACATTGTTCCTACTATATAGGTTATACCGGTGACCAAATTGATGCCTGCTCGCATTAGAGCGATATATTCGTAATTAAAAACATTTTTATGAAAATTCACTTCCATAACGCACTTGCTGCGTCCAGAGTTTTTTATAAAACTATTTTCCTTAACAAAATGGATAGTTGAAAAAAAATTCGGATGCAGTAGGTAACTTCTTCATTTGTGTAATCCATTATACAATCAGTGTGTTAATAATATGGTTATTAATATTATCAAATACGTATTTTCGAAACTGTTTTAGTTAATTTAGTAATTAGATACTAACAATCTCAAAATGATTATAAAAAAGTCTGGAGACAGCGCTTATAGTAGCGAATTTTGATAAAACTGTTTTTAGTGTTAAATGTGTTTTTTTTAAAGAAAGACGTCAAATTTAGAGTATGTATAACCTTTATAGTAGAAATCATATACCATATTTCATGAAAAAATGTAACAATCTATTTTCGCGACTCTAACCAATCATCGATGCCAGGGAGTAGTTTTGCTTCACTACCCTGGAAATTTTGTCGAACTTCTGTCTTTCTGTAAGGAGGGTAGGTATCTTTAACGTGCCCAACATCGAATGGAAATGGGACTGACGGCGTGACGCCCCCTCCGAAGGGCGCAACGTGCAGACATTCAGCTGGCTTAAATACAATGCCACAACTTTGGTTGATGTTAATGTTACAGTATGTACTGAAAAAGTGAAAGGGGAACCTTGGGAATCCAACCCAGTACCCTTCGGTTCAGAGACACACGTTCTTACCACTGAACCACCGAGGCTCTTTCCATCAAAATAATTTTATTGTTTGAGAAAGCACAACAATTACCCGAAAAAACTGGTCTGACTTTTCTGACCAACAAACCTATCCGAGCAATTTAGAGAAAAACTACACCTGCCGAGATATAATTATTTACAGAAAGCTTTTTGACAGAAATAACAAAAATGTTTACATGAAAATATGCAATTTGTTTCACAAAAAATCGCCATTTTTTTTTCAAATATTGGCTAAGTAATCTTACAGGAAAATTTATAGAGAAATTTTTACGAAAATTTCAAAAAGCTTTTTATACAAAAATTTGCTAAACACATTTTTTCACGAAAATTCGAAAACAGTGTTTGTATGTGAACTCGCAAACATTTTTTACAGTAAATTATTCAATTGATATTTAATAAGATTTCATAAAGAATTGACAAAAAATTGCCGATAATCCTAAAAAAAATTCCGGAAAAACCGACTAGAAGTTTTCTATACAAAAATTTGCTGATAACATACATAACCTTTTCAAATGATATACCTAATTTCTAATTAAAAAAAAAAGAAAACTTAAAGGTTTTCTTTAACTTTTCACGGAAATTTGAACCAGTGGAAGTAAAGAAAGATAAAAGCGGAAAATGCTCCTATTTTTATGTCACAAGCTCTCAGAAATAAGAACGTTATTTAAGTCTGTCACTTTGAAGTGTCATTTGGCATTTGTAACCACAATTTATCAACTACTTAGGTACCTATATACATAATATTATGCAAATGTAAACAGATATTAGATAATCTTATTAAATTCAATATACAGTGCGTCCCAAAAGTCGTAAGTCAAACTTCACACGGAGATAGGCTAGCTTAAGCCCTTTGAGAAAAACCTTATATGATTTTATCAAAAAGTTTACGGTTTTCAAGGAATTGACAATTTTATGAAAAAAATTAAAGGTATTTTAAGGTATACCCCCCCCCCCCCACGTGCGGCAAAAACATTTCTCGAATTTGATTTTGGTGCATGTTAATCCTCAATCATGGTGTTATCGATTCAGGCCGAAATATTGTGTGTCATTATTTAGAACATCTGAAGAAAAAAAAATCGTAATTTTCTTCCCCATTTTTTTTATTTGGAATAAACCTCCGTGCTTGAAAAAAAAATGAGTAAAATTTACTGGCTCATAATTTTAAAAACTTGTGGTGTAAAACATTATCAATATATCTAAAAGTAATTCACTGTCGACGATTGAAAGTAAATTTGAAAGTGAAATCAGGTAGCTAATAAACAAACAAAAAACAGATTTTTACATTTATGAAAATTATGTTTGTCAGTATCAGTAAGATTACTAATTTGTACTTGCTACACACGCGCTCACTTCTCAGTAAATTTATTCACTAACGGACTTTATTTTACTCTGGATTTTTGATACAGTGAATTACACTCAACAAGAGTATGCAGACATGCATCTTATTTATGGAGAGACTCAATACGTGCCGTTCAGAGGTGGTGTGGCTTACAACACCCGACGAGCGGCAAAGATATATGCGCAGCGCTACCCAGACCGACCACATCCATATTACGGCGTGTTCATAAGAACCCATAACGCCTACAGCGCTGATAGAATGCCTGGCATCGATCGAACTGGACGACCGCGAACTGCAGACGAGGATGCTGTTATCGAAGAATCTGGTACCTCAACGCGGAAAGTACAGAGACGAACTGGTGTCCCAAGGTCTACTACTCATAGAGTTTTAAAAACGCATGGGTACCATCCTTACCATATTCAGAGGGTCCAAGTTTTGGACCCGCGTGACTACGCAAGGCGCAAGCGATTTTGCGAAATTACATATGTTAAGAAAAATCCCAGCTTGTCGCTCTAGAAATATCCAACGCATTCGACCAGGTCTGGCACGCAGCGCTGCTTAATAAACTTCCGGCCTATGACCTACCACCAAAACTCTGTACCTGGATAGCTAATTTCCCCTCCAACCAGAGAATTTCTGTTGTCGTGGATGGCCATTCCTCTAAACCATCCAATTAATGCAGGAGTCGCTCAAGGTTCAGCTTTAGCCCCTACTTTGTTTCTTCTCCACATTAATGACCTCCTCTCTAGCACATCCAACCCAGTTCACAGTTGCGTGGACGACAGCACCCTCCACTCAAATATACAATATTCTAAGCCCCTCTCTTTAGCCCAATTAGATGAGGATCACAGACTCATGGAGGGTTCTGTCTCTGTGGATCTCCAAAAAATATTAGACTGGGGAAGTAGAAATTTTGTACAATTCAACTCCACCAAATCTGTCTTGCTTTCTATTTCATAAGAGATACACCAGCCCTAGACCCATCACAATGAACAACCAAGTTATTCAAAGTAATGAGTCCTTTTCGCTTGTTGGCATTTCTGTGTATTGAAATCTCAATTGGCACCAACATGTCACATCAATTGCAGAAGCGGCTGCTAAGAAATTAGGTTTCCTCTTCCGGGCTCGCAAATACTTTTCACCAGCTAATGTCTATACCTTATATACTTCGCAAATAAGGCCAAACCTCGAATACTGCTCCCACATCTGGTGTGCCGCTGCCGCTTCTACACTCGCTATCCTGGACGCCATTCAGAAGAGAGCTATACGTCTCAATGGTGACCCTACCCTCACCCAAAGGCTGCCACCCCTTGCCCACCGACATGCCGTTGGTGACCTCTCTCTCTCTCTCTTTTATAGATATCTGCATTACTAGTGCTCAGAGGAGCTTTCTTCTATAGTTCCTCCACCTGCTGTCCCCAAAAGATCTACCATAGGAACAGAGCGAATGCATCCTTTTACTGTCCAGGTCACCAGACATAGAACATCTTGTTATTCCCGCTCTTTTGTCCCGAGGACTTCCAAGTTGTGGAAATCCTTGTCAGCACATTTTTTTCCTTCTCCTCCGAACCCCCAAACCTTCAAGTCCAGAATTAACAAGTTGCCTCTTTCCTCCTTGTCGACACCTACGGTACGATAGTATTTAGGCTGTAAGCCCTCGTGGTGTGTTGTTGAAATATTTAAAAAATGCATTATAATTCGATGGAAAATATAATAATATAAGAAGTGTTCTATTAAAAAAAGAAAACTTGTATTACTAATGACTTATGAGCCAGCCTGTCAAAATAATTTTATAAGAAGCAGCTCAAGACACCCTATAATGAACTTGTATAATTTTTTTCGTATCTTGTATAGATTAGCGCATACAATACAGGCTGTTCCATTTGAAATGAACACAATAATCAACTTGGCATGTGTAAAAAATAATAATAGTGTGAGTAACGGCAGAACCGCTGCACTTGGGTATAGGGAACCCAAGTATTATATGAAACGGAATTATTTTCTCGATGAAATACAGCAAAAAAATATAGGTGTTCCACTTGAAATAAATGAAATCATCTCGTTTGAATGTGCCGATAATAGGACTTAAATTTTTGAACGCCCTGTATAGTATTGCGAAATATTGAATTTTGAACTTAAAAGAGATTTCTTCAAATGAGCACAAACTAAGCCCACTAGAATCCATATCCGGGTTTAGTTACAGTTTTTATTTGTTTACATATATACAGAGTGACGCATTTCTACGGTAAAGCTCAATATAATTGTTATTATACAGGAAAAAGTTGTACACGTTAATTATAGGGTGTCTTGCATCTTATAAAATTATTCTGACAACCACAGGATGGCCCATAAGTCGTTGGTGATACCTACTTTTTTTTTTCGAACACCCTTATATTATTGCACTTGTAAGAAGAAAAATCGAGACGCAGTGAGTGCATTGTGGTAGCGAATTTTCATTAAATGCTTGATTTTAATAACTCAATTTGCTATTAACCAAAGGTTTGTGGGCTAGGAAACCAGTCTTCTCGGAAACATTTAAAGTTTATTTTCGGAAAATTTTTGTACATTTTCAAACAATAAGTTACTGTGAAATAATATTGTACATTGTTTCTACTGCATAGGTTATACCGGGTTGATGCCTGCTTGCATTAAAGAGACATATTTGCTATTAAAAACAGTTTTTGACGATTTTTTTTCATAACGCACTTGCTGCGCCCAGACTTTTTTATATGTAACATATTGAACATTTTATACCGTTAAAAAGAGAATTAAGAGTACTATCAAAATCAATGATAAAAAATAGGTTTTCGTTAAAAAAATCGATGTCATAACTTGAAAAACAAATGACGTAACAAGATGAAAATAATAAAAAGAAAAGCCTGGACGCAGCAAGTGCGTTATGATAGTGAATTTTCATAAACATATTTTAAATAGCAAATATGTGTTTTTTTTTAAACAGACATCAAATTTGGTTACCAGTATAACATATATAGTAGAAATAATGTACCATATTTCATCAAAATAACTTTATTGTTTGAAAATGTACAACAATTTTTCGAAAATAAACTTAAAATGTATCTGAAAAAACTAGTTTCCTGGTCAACGAACCTTATAGGTTAATAGCAAATTGAGCTATTCAAATTTGAGGCATTCAATAAAAATTCGCTACCATAACGCACTTGCTGAGTCCCGAATTTATTTTCTTGTGTGTGACGTCAGATTGGACTGGCTGCGGTATGGTTACCATTCGCACATTTTAATTTATTTTCTTACAAACATACATTATAATTTCGTGGTCGAAATTCCATACATTTAAGGCCAGCTCAGAACTGACACTGGTAGGGGGAATCCATCTGCCTAATTAAAAGAAATCATTGTTTAATCTATTTCAACTGAGCAGATTTTCCTTGTTAACGAACTTATCCAAGTCACTAGCAAAAGGAAGGTACTTACCAAATTTGATCAAAATCGGCCCAATATTTTTTGAGTTATCGGTGTGATACATACATACATATACATATACATATATATATATATATATATATATATATATATATATATATATATATATATATATATATATATATATATATATATATATATATATATATATAAAAATTGAAACCGACCCCGGATATGTATTCTCGAGGGCCTAATTAGTGCTAATTTGAAGAAATTTTTTCAAAATTCAAAAGTGGAGACCCCTCATTAGTGATTTTTTTTTAAATTCACTAATAAACGTTAAATCTTTCGAAAAAAATTTTTGTCTTGGAAATAACGATGCTATTTCCTGCTTAATTGAAGAATATTTTTCTACGAAAATTCGCTAAAAAATATCTTTTACACTTTTTTTAGCGAATTCTTTCTAGTTAATTTCCGTAAGAGAAAAATGTTCGTCGAATTATTGATCAACATTTTGTGGAAAAAGCTTTGCTGGCGAATCTTTTTAGAAAACTGTTTTTAAAATTGTTTCTTAAAAAAAAGTTTTTGCGAAAATAGCTTCGATGAAAATTCTCTACCATAACACATTTGCTGTGTTAAAAGTTTTATTTGTCTGGTACATATATTTCCTTTTGTTTGAATCTTACGCTTAACATGTGATCACTTATCAAAGAAAAAGAGGCTGCGTAATCTTGACTTTGTTCAAGTACTTGTAACGTTTTATTCTGGTTGACATTAACTTATATGACCTCTAACTAATTTCACTTTGTGATCGTTGCAATGTTACAGGGGGCATTATATAACCTTCCGTCATTTTTTATGTAGAAATTCTATATAAATTGTGTTTTACAACTCTTGTTACGGTGAATAAAGATATTTCACTATACTGGAATTCGTATATTTTACTTCGCAATATACATGGTGATTGTAAAGAGGTTGAACACTGTGGATGGAACAACAAATAAGAAGCAGAGTCGCCCAAAAAAAAAGTCTGGACGCAGCAAGTGCGTTATGGAAGTGAATTTTTATTAAAATGTTTTTTATATGCCTCTTTAATGCAAGCATGCTTCAATTTGGTGACCGGTATAACCTATATAGTAGAAACAATGTACCATATTTTATCAAAATAACTTATTTTCTGAATGTGTAAAAAATTTTTTCCAAAATTAACTTAAGATGTTTCCGAGAAAACTGATTTGGAGTTACTAGAAGATATCGTTTACCCTCTACTAATTGACATTGTTAAAAATGATGATCGCTATCAAGAAAATCAATTAGTGTTTCAACAATATGGAGCTCCTCCGCATTTTTTACAACGTGTTAGCGAGTTTTTGAACAGAGAGTTTTCAGAGCAATGGATTTTGCGTAGAGGTGCTATTGAGTGGGGCCATTTAAAGAGTAGAATTTACGCAACAGAACTGGAGTCTCTAGAAGAATAACGACAACGCATTTTTGAAGAACGCCGTCTAATAACTCCACAAATGCTCCAGAATGTCAGAGCTCGTTTTGAACAAAATTTGTACTTTTGTATGGAAGCTGGTGGTCAACAATTTGAACACTTAACTGAATAAACATTTTTGAACGTTTGGTTTTGTTTTTCAGTTTTATAACGAAAAATTGACTAATTAGCGCATTTCTTATCACAATGAATGAAATACGTTCTTGCAACTCCAACTGTGAATAATTTTTAAACGAGTTGATAGAACTTCCAAAAAAATTAGTGTACTGAATTCAGAAAAGAGCTTTCAAATGTTGTAACACTCGACCCATATTCCCTATTTAGAATATAAGGGTTGTTAACACCACCCTTAAGGGGTTGATGTAACAAAGTTGAGTTTTATGTCAAAACATGTTCCCCTCAATATTAAAATTGACGTGTCTCAGCGTTTCTTAAAAAAAAATTCTCTGGGCGCAAATCGGTCTGTTTTGTTTTCAATGCGCCATCCTGTATATATATATATATATATATATATATATATATATATATATATATATATATATATATATATATATATATATATATATATATATATATATATATATATAAACATATAAACATTCAAACGGACCTTGGTTTCGGATTTTAGGGGCCTAAATTCGCGTTCATTTGAAAAAATGCTTGCAAAGTCTCACCATCGATACCTCTCTATTAGCAAATTGTTTTTATAAACATTCACTAAAATTACCTGATTCAGTATATATATATATATATATATATATATATATATATATATATATATATATATATATATATATATATATATATATATATATATTGCATATTCGCGCAATTGAGAATTTATGCAGGGGTATATAACTTCAAAATTCCGTTTTTTTTTTCTTCAAATAAAATATACTTATGGAATAGACAGGGGCGCATGTCCCCTAGGGGTCTAGCAAATATAAATAAACAGGCAAGAAATAGAGCACGGAGTTGTCGTTTTATATAGTATGTTACAAAGCACTTCAATAGACGTAGGTGCGGTGTTGCCACATCTCCAGAATTTCCCCAACATCTGGGAATTTTTGCACAATCTGGCAACACCGCCTCCCCACCCCCCTGGGGGTGCCTGGGGTGACCCCCCTCAGGCGAAGTCTCAACCCTCTAGGACCAGAAATAACGAAGTTACCAACTTGTACCCCGTCGGAACGGATAACTGAGGTCTGCACATTCCGAACACCCTGTATATACACCCTATATACGCAGAGAACCCTTACACCCTGTATACGCAGAGAGATCTTATAGTTCGAGAAACACCTCTTGTGTAACATAGGAGTGGTGACCACATTTGGATCATCCTGTATACACATCCCCCTGTATACACACGGGACCGATCTGTATTCACAGAACCTTCTAGTAAAAGAAGGTCCTGGAACGTTCTGGAATGGAACTCTCTAGAAAGGAGGGGAAGGTACGGCGAGTATATAAAAGCGAGAGCAAGCCAGCCCGAGTTCAGTTCAGTTCAGTAAGATAATGTGGTAGTGACTTGAAGAAGCAGTGTAAAGTGTTAAGAGAGTAGTGACTGTAGTACCAGATTAGTGACTTTTGTTGAGAGTAGTAATTGTAAGGCCAGTAAATGAAGTGTTTTGTGAGAGAGACATTCTAGAAATTTTATTGTATCCATATTTAGAGTGTAAATAAAGTTGTTTTGTTAAAATTAAAAGTCTCACTTATCCAGAACCCGGAGAAAACGCAACAATTTGGTGTCAGAAGTGTGGGATAAGTGAGTGAAGAAGTGGACAACTAAGCTAGCTGTAAATGGTAAACACTAGATCGACTGACTACGACGAGATGGCTGAAATCAAAGAGTTGATGGACTTACTGAAAAAACAACGCGAAGAAGACAAAGAAGAACTCAAGAAGCAACGCGAAGAAGACGAACAACGACGACAAGAAGAAGAAAGAAGACGGCGCGAAGAAGATGAACGACGACGGCAAGAAGACAAAGAAGAACTCAAGAAGCAACGCGAAGAAGACGAACAACGGCGACAAGAAGATGAAAGAAGACGGCGCGAAGAAGACGAGAGAAGAAGACAAGAAGATAAAGAAGAACTCAAGAAGCAACGCGAAGAAGACAAAGAAGACCTCAAGAAGCAACGCGAAGAAGACGAGAGAAGACGACAAGAGGAGGAACAGAGGCGTCTTCAAGACAAAGAAGACATCCGAAGTATGTTTCACGATATGAGAGTCGATGTAAAAGAGGAAATTGAACAGATTAACGAACAAATAGAGAATGTGGACTATAAAATAGGAGTGGTGAACAGTAAAGTGGAAAATGCAACAGAGGATTGGAACAAACGATGGGAAGAAGTTGAAGGGTTGAAAGAACAAATGAAGATGATGATGAAAGGCACAGAAGTCAGACATAGAGAACTGACAGAACAGGTGATGGGCCAAACTGATAGAACTCAACCAAGAGGAGTTACTGGAATGTCCCCAGCTCAAAATTGTCCGGAAGAAGATATGCCAATCGTGCAGCGGCCTCATGGAACCTTGAAGCCGCCGACTTTCGACGGAGAAACATCGTGGCCAATGTACAGGAGGCAGTTTGAAGCGGCAGCTCTCAGCAATGGGTGGAGCGAACAACAGGCAGCAACTGCTCTAATTCTCTCGCTTCGAGGTAAAGCCCTAGAAATCCTCCAGAACATCCCGGAGTCGAAACAGCAAAACTACTTAACAGTGATACAGGCCCTAGATTTGAGATATGGTAACAAGTACATGAGCCAGGTCTACCAGACACAACTAAAGTCAAGGGTCCAAAAGCCAAATGAGACGCTGCAAGAATTTAGTGCCGAAGTGGAGAAAATTGTGCGACTGGCATATCCCCAAGCCCCAGAAGAATTTGTCAACCAGATTACCGTCCAGACCTTCATCGATGGGGTACTTGACAATGAAATGCAACAAGCTTTGAGGCTCGGAAGGTTAAAAACACTTACAGACTGCGTCATTTATGGTTTGGAATTTGAAGCAGCCAAGAATGCATCTCAACCTCGCCGCAACAGGCTGCGCGAAGTGAAGGAGATAGAGGACTTTGCAGACACGACAGCAGAACTAAGGCAAGAAATGAAGTTGATAAAAGAAGCCATAAGCAAGCTCACTGTACCGGTTGGGGCACGTAGGACGAAAGCAGATTGGTCAGACATAGAATGCTACAAGTGTGGTAGGAAAGGGCACATAAGTAGGCAGTGCTCACAAACCCAACAGGTGGCTCGCAGAAGACAAGAATATACCAACAGTGAGCGGCGTCAGGGAAACGACCTGACGCCAGTGTAAGGGGGCGGCAGCTGGCGTGCGAGTCCCAAGGCCCCAAAGTCAAGGTCTCCACTATCCGACGCTACCACGAGAGCCTCGTTATACCTGGCAGCATAGACGGAAGACAATGCAGTTTCACCATCGATACTGGTGCCACTAGATCCGTTGTACGTCCAGACATGTTGCCAAACAGGTCCGCACTCACGACCAACAAACAGCCTGTGTTGGAGACGGCAAAAGGAGATAGGATACCTGTGCATGGAGAGGCCACTGTTTTCATTAGGCTGGGCAGTACTGAGCTACAGGTAAGGGCTGTCGTCGCAGAAATCGTCGACGAATTTATTCTGGGCCTGGATTTAATGGAAGATTTCGATGTCCTGTCAGTAGACTTCCAGAATAAGATCTTGAAAATCGGTAACGAAGAGTTGTATTTATCTCCAACAGCAGGCGAAGCTAATCCCAGGGTGAGACTTATTGTCGACGAGGATACACGGATTCCTGGTAACAGTGAGAAGATTGTCAGAGCCAGACTAGAGAAGAAACTTGATGGTATGTCTGCTCTCATAGCGGAGCCCCTAAAAGATAGACATGATGGTGCCCTCGTCGCACGATGCTTAGTAGACCCGAAGAGGACAATACCCATAAGAGTGGCTAACGTGCAAACTAACAGGGTCACATTGAAGAAAGGTGAGGTTATCGCCACTTGCGAGCCCATTGACCGAGTGACGTTGTCAAGAAAGGTGACACCCACGGCATTAGACAGAAGACTGCCAGTAGAAATGGTAGAGCGGTTCAAGAATTCTTGGGGCCAATTGAACGACATGGAGATGGAAATGGCCCTGAAGTTCGTATTGGAAGAGGCCGATATTTTCGCTCAAGATAAAATCACAGGTCGTACGAGTCTAGTGCAACACAGAATTAATACTGGCGACGCAAGACCAATTAGACAGCCGCCGAGAAGACTGCCTTTTGCCAAGCAATCAGAAATCAAGGCGATGGTTAACGAAATGCTGGAAGATGGTGTGATTGAGGAGTCTAATAGTCCTTGGTCGTCCCCAGTAGTTTTGGTCACCAAGAAAGACGGCACTATGAGATTTTGCGTGGACTATAGGAAGCTGAATGATGTCACCAAGAAAGACAGTTATCCCCTGCCCCGGATCGACGACACTTTGAACACTTTGGCCGGATCAAAGTGGTTCTCTACATTAGACCTGAAAAGTGGCTACTGGCAAGTAGAACTCCATAAAGACGATAAGGAGAAGACTGCTTTTTCAACCGGGAATGGGTTGTACCAATTCAAGGTCATGCCATTCGGCTTATGTAATGCTCCTGCCACCTTCGAGCGACTAATGGAGTTAGTGCTGAGAGGACTGACATGGGAAACATGCCTGGTGTATCTCGATGATGTCATGGTGATTGGAAGGACTTTCGATGAACACCTGTCGAATCTGAAGCAAGTTTTCTCCAGGCTGAGAGGTGCCAATCTGCAACTTAATCCCAAGAAATGCGTCCTCTTCCAGAAGAAAGTGAGTTTCCTCGGACATGTCGTTTCTGAGAAAGGGATAGAAACTGATCCAGAGAAAATAAAGGCAGTAAGAGACTGGCCTGTGCCGAGGAACAAACATGAGGTCAGAAGTTTTCTGGGACTTTGCAGCTACTACCGACGCTTTGTGAAGTACTTCAGCAGCATTGCGAAACCTCTGCATAGCCTGACTGAAAATAAGGTCGAGTTTATCTGGTCACCAGATTGCCAAGAGTCTTTTAGAGAACTCAAACATCGTCTTCTCACTGCTCCTATACTGGCTTATCCTCAGGACGAAGGACTGTTCATACTGGACACCGATGCTTCCCAGTATGGCATTGGGGCAGTACTCTCGCAGCTCCAAGCCGGAGAAGAAGTTGTGATAGGCTACTTCAGCAAAACGTTCGGAAAAGCAGAAAGGAATTACTGTGTAACCCGGAAAGAACTGCTGGCAGTTGTAAGATCCATCGAACATTTCCACAGCTTCCTGTATGGAAGAACATTCCGCGTGAGGTCGGATCACTCTGCTCTGCAATGGCTTCTGAACTTTAGAAATCCCGAAGGACAGATAGCCCGATGGATAGAGAAACTGCAGAGCTACGACTTCCGGATTGAACATCGAAAAGGAAGAAGTCACGCCAATGCAGACAGCCTGTCAAGAAGACCATGTTCAGTGCATGAATGTAAATTTTGCGAGAGACAAGAGAACAAAGAGATCGACAAAGTAACTCATCAGATCAAACAACTGGTGACGGAACAGGAGAATAACACCGATCTAGACGTAAATCTTGAATACATCAGAGACGCACAGAAGACAGATCCAGACTTGAAAAGTATTAGAGAATGGCTCGAAAAGGGGAAAAGACCTGAGTGGCACGATGTGTCCCGGCTTGGGGCAGAGGTTAAAGGCTACTGGCTACAGTGGGACTCCTTGTGCCTAAAGAATGACTTGATCACTCGAAAATGGGAAACTGTCGATGGTAGAGACTGTATATACCAGACTGTTGTGCCAAGTGAGTGCATAGACAGTGTTCTTCATGAGTTACACAATAGTAGAAGTGGAGGCCACTTTGGGGTCAACAGGACTCTCGCCAGAGTCAGGGACCGCTTCTATTGGATAAATTGCCGAAGAAGCGTGGAAGAATGGTGCAAACGGTGTGACCAGTGTGCTTCAAAGAAAGGACCAAAGACCCGATCCAGAGGAAAAATGATGCAGTACATCTCAGGTGCACCGTGGGAGAGAGTTGCCGTAGACATCGCAGGACCTTTTCCCATCACAGAGTCTGGGAACAGATACATAATGGTGGCGATGGACTACTTCTCGAAATGGCCTGAAGTTGCGCCGATGCCCAACCAAGAGGCAACGACCGTGGCAGAAGCCCTGATGGAAAATGTCATATCACGGCATGGCGTACCCTTGGAGATTCACACCGACCAGGGCCGGAATTTCGAATCAGAGGTCTGGAAGAGCCTAATGGACTTGCTAGGCATAAAGAAAACGAGAACAACGCCACTCCACCCTCAATCAGACGGCATGGTAGAACGACATAACAGGACCATTAATCAGTATCTTGCTATGTTTGTTGACGAGAATCAGAGAACCTGGGACAAGCTGATACCTCTGTTCCTCCTAGCTTACAGAAGCTCTCAGCATGAATCTACCGGCTACACTCCATCCATGATGTTGACCGGCAGAGAGATGCGGCTACCAATCGACATGACGAGACCACCACCGAACGAGGACATAGCGGACCTAGCTACGTTACCTGAGTATGTCGCCGACCTAGAAGGAAAACTGCGCACTATACACAGATGTGTCAGAGATAGGCTCCTCTTAAGCAGTGACCGGATGAAGATGCGCTTGGATCGCAGAGCAACACCCCATACATTCAAGGAAGGTGATGCAGTGTGGCTGTACCAACCAACAAGGAGAAAGGGCCTCAGTCCCAAACTTCAGAAACCATGGGAAGGGCCATACTTGGTGACTAAGAAAATTAACGACCTAGTCTACAGAATCCAGCTGTCTCCAAGAACTAAACCCAAAGTTGTTCACATAGAGAGGTTGAGTCCCTATCGGGGCAACGAACCCCCAAGTTGGCGGCCGGTAAATACTGTTCGGGACGAACAGTCTTAAGGAGGGGGGCAGTGTTACAAAGCACTTCAATAGACGTAGGTGCGGTGTTGCCACATCTCCAGAATTTCCCCAACATCTGGGAATTTTTGCACAATCTGGCAACACCGCCTCCCCACCCCCCTGGGGTGCCTGGGGTGACCCCCCTCAGGCGAAGTCTCAACCCTCTAGGACCAGAAATAACGAAGTTACCAACTTGTACCCCGTCGGAACGGATAACTGAGGTCTGCACATTCCGAACACCCTGTATATACACCCTATATACGCAGAGAACCCTTACACCCTGTATACGCAGAGAGATCTTATAGTTCGAGAAACACCTCTTGTGTAACATAGGAGTGGTGACCACATTTGGATCATCCTGTATACACATCCCCCTGTATACACACGGGACCGATCTGTATTCACAGAACCTTCTAGTAAAAGAAGGTCCTGGAACGTTCTGGAATGGAACTCTCTAGAAAGGAGGGGAAGGTACGGCGAGTATATAAAAGCGAGAGCAAGCCAGCCCGAGTTCAGTTCAGTTCAGTAAGATAATGTGGTAGTGACTTGAAGAAGCAGTGTAAAGTGTTAAGAGAGTAGTGACTGTAGTACCAGATTAGTGACTTTTGTTGAGAGTAGTAATTGTAAGGCCAGTAAATGAAGTGTTTTGTGAGAGAGACATTCTAGAAATTTTATTGTATCCATATTTAGAGTGTAAATAAAGTTGTTTTGTTAAAATTAAAAGTCTCACTTATCCAGAACCCGGAGAAAACGCAACAAGTATATCAAATTAAAACTTATAGGTAACAGAAAGTTATTGATATCCGAAATAAAATAAAATTCGCTATCATAAGGAACTTGTTCTTCCAGGATGTTTTTAGTCGCTTAATCAATTCTCTTATTGGCGTAGTGACTTTTAATTAGATCAAAATTGGCATGTGGCTCTCGTGATGGTCGAAATGTATCTACAATACACATTTTATCTGTATAAAAGAACATCTTTCTTTGTTTTTTAATTAAAAAAAAACTAACGGGACGCAGCAAGTGCGTTATGGTAGTGAATTTTTATTAAATGCTTCAAATTTCAATAACTCAATTTTCTATAAACTTTAATTTAATTTTTGTATGTAGTGAGGTCTTTCCTAAGGCAAGATATCCACCAAATTTCATTAAAATAACTTTGTAATTTTCGAAGAAAAAAATTGTTTTCGAAAGAAAATTCAAAATTTGAATAATTCAATTTATTATAAACTTAGAAAGTTGAATTTTGGTACGTGCTAAGGTCTCTCCTAAGGCAATATATCCGTTAAATTTCGTTACAAGAGCTTTGTAATTTTAGGAGAAAAAAATTTTTTTTGAAAGAAAACTCAAAATTTTCCCGGAAAACCCCGTCCGATTTTTCTGGATAACAAACTCATCCAAGCCATTAATAAAAGAAAGGCACTTGCCGAGTTTCATCGAAATCGGTTAATTATTTTTTGAGTTATGAAACGGATACCTATATATGTATACATATATATATATATATATATATATATATATATATATATATATATATATATATATATATATATATATATATACATATATATATATATATATATATATATATATATATATATATATATATATATATATATATATATATAAATTCAAACTGACCCCGGATATGGGTTCTAGGGGTCCTAATTCGCGCTCATTTGAAAAAATTTTTGCAAAGTCTCACCATCGACACCTCTCTATTAGTGAATTTTTTTAAATAAAAATTCACTAAAAATATAAAATAAATGTTATCATTAGAGATGTTGTCTTTGTATAGGCGATTGAGCCTAGAAATTATTAGTTTTTGATTTATATTGATAATTATTAATGTTCCTTTGTTCTGTATTGCTCCATAAAATGAATATGTAGGTATATTTCTCAGGTTTGGCGGATTCCATTGTTACACCTATCGCGAGATTAATATGTTTAGAGACAATGGCACTATTACGTAATTTTTACACTGTGTGTGGAGTAGACCTTATCTAATTAAGTTTCAATAATTTAAAAATAATTAATTTTATGTAATTTAGTTACGTACAAATTATCTAGTATATGTATTTTAAGTTTGATATATATATATATATATATATATATATATATATATATATATATATATATATATATATATATATATATATATATATATATATATATATATATATATATATATATATATAGGGTGACGCATTGAAAACGAAACAGACCGATTTGCGTCCAGATAATTTTTTTTAAGAAACACTGAAACACGTCAATTTTAATATTGAGGGGGACAGGTTTTGACATAAAACCTAACTTTGTCACATCAACCCCTTAAGGGTGGTGATAACAACCCTAATATTTTAAATAGGGAACATGGGTTGATTGTTACATCATTTGAAATCTCTTTCTTTTCTGAATTCAGCACACTAATTTTTTTGGAAGTTTTATAAACTCGTTTAAAAATTATTCACAGTTAGAATTGCAAGAACGTATTTTATTCATTGTGATAAGAAATGCTCTAATTAGTTAATTTTTCGTTAAAAAAAATTAAAAAACAAAACCAAACGTTCAAAAATGTTTATTCAGTTAAGTAAGTGTTCAAATTGTTGACCACCAGCTTCCATACAAAAGTACAAATTTTATTCAAAACGAGCTCTGACCATTCTGGAGCATTTGTGGAGTTATTAGACGGCATTCTTCAACAATGCGTCGTCGTAATTCTTCCAGAGACTCCGGTTCTGTTGCGAAAATTCTACTCTTTAAATGGCCCCATAGAAAGAAGTCTAAGAGTTAAATCCGGTGATCTAGGGGGGCACTCAATAGCACCTCTACGCCCAATCCATTGGTGTGGAAACCCTCTGTTCAAAAACTCCCTAACATGTTGTCAAAAATGAGGGGGAGCACCATCTTGTTGAAACACTTTTTGATTTTCTTGGTAGCGATCAACATTTTCAACAATGTCAATTAGTAGAGGGTAAACGATATCTTCTAGCAACTCCAAATACGTTTCGCCACTCAAATTGCCATCAAGAAAAATTGGTCCGATTAAACGGTCTCTAAAAATGCCAGTCCAGGCATTCAATTTATGTGTGGTTTGAGTGTTTCTTGGTTTATTATCTGCCCAATAACGACAATTATGACGATTGACTGTAGAGTTTAATAAAAACGTACACTTGTCTGAAAAACAGATATTGAACAGAAAGTTCCCGAACTTCAATCTCAGTAGTCTCATTTATAACCGGAAATTAACGTTCAGGATCCCGTTTTTTGTTGACTACTGAACCACTTTGTCGAAACTTTGCAACAAACTCCAAAATGTATTTTCTGTTAACATGTCTGTTCGGATGTCGTTCATTTAACAAATTTACGGTACGGTTGGCACAGTCATCGTTTTTGAAAAAAAGAGTAATTATTTCAACTTTTTCTTCTACAGAATACACCATTGTGAAATTAATTTTCGGTAGTACTATCAAGTATCAAACCGACCGATAAACTGAAATAATAAACCGCATTTCTCTCATTCCGATAAGAAATGTTATGATAGTCAATTTTTTGTTTACAAACCAAAACATTGACTATCAGTGACATGCGTTTTTGCATCTTCAACTGTGGATAATTTTTAAACGAGTTGATAAAAGTTCAAAAAAAATTAGTGTGCTGAATTCAGAAAAGAAAGAGCTTTCAAATGATGTAACACTCGACCCTTGTTCCCTATTTAAAATATAAGGGTTGTTATCACCACCCTTAAGGGGTTGATGTGACAAAGTTAAGTTTTATGTCAAACATGTCCCCCTCAATATTAAAATTGACGTGTTTCAGCGTTTCTGAAAACAAAATTTCTCTGGACGCAAATCGGTCTGTTTCGTTTTCAATGCGCCAGCCTGTATATATATATATATATATATATATATATATATATATATATATATATATATATATATATATATATATATATATATATATATATTATACTATATTGAGATGTCCCAACTCTTGGACATGCTGTACACTATAATTTTTTATTAAATCAATTAATTCTCCGTCTACCTGTGTCGATGCTAAAATTTTAAGTAAACAATGATAGCTGGTAAATATAAATATTTTATGTAGCATTTCTACTGTGTTAGTCACATAGGGCGGTATACTAAATAATAGACAAATATTAGTGCTGGACTTCATGGATTTGTTTGTAATTACCTAAATAATGCAGTGTCTGTGTGTGTTTTCTGTTAGCAACTCTTAAAGTCAGATAAGGTTATCTATCTTGATGAAGTGTGGTTTTCTGTTTCTTGTCTATTGAACAATAAAAAATATCCTATCACGTAAGGAACACGCATTAGGGAGACGCTTTGAAAGGCTTAATAATTAAATTCCTATTTTAATGACCTATCAGCCCAGATGAGATAAATTAATCATTTGTATAAAGTGCAGTTGTAACACATCTGAGATTAGCGTAGTGGTTTGAAAGGGAGAATAGTGGATTGAACTTGAGAGTCACTTGAGGTGATAAATAAATGATATGCTTATCTTGCTAGTGGGAACGTTCAGTGTCTGCGATGATAGAAATATTTTTACAGGGAATGTTTGTATCATAATCAGAGTGTATAATAATTGCACAAAGAAATTGTGAAGCCATAACGTACTCAATGGTGCAATTGGTGAATGTAAACCCTGTCGTAAGATGAAACCCATTTATGACTTCAATTGCGTAGTCTAAAAGGGGACTGTTGATTTTAAAAACAAAGTTCTGTTATTTAGGGCAATTTACCACTAAATAAAAACAGAATTCATGCTTTATTACTAGACGTGGGTAGACCTTTATATAAAAAAGCACACACACATATAAATATTTGCTGCAAAAATGACTAGATGAACTGTATTCTCTGTTTTGAGAATGCCTACAGTAATTAAAAAGCGGTTTGGCAACATTTTAAATACTACTAAATGTTTACTGTCAATTAGTGAAGATGAGCCTGTGATGAGCACTGATCAGTACAATTTGGAGAACCAAACTCATCTCAATACAGTTTTTAGACCTGACGATAGTTTTGCTAACAAAGTTAGCTCTACTATCACTGAACTAAATTGAATGTACTATGTTTGTTCATACAAGTAATTAAAAGCTATGCTTGTGTCGTTTAAAAAAGGAAAACGAATGATGACAAAAAAATTGGTAATGGTAAGGAAATGCATAATATTACGGCTACCATGGCTGTACTGAATTATTTATGTGTTGTTTCTTCTGTAGTGTCCGACCGCGTGGAGAAATTATATATCTATTTATGTTTCATCCCATACCATCTTTTTTTATATTTCAACAACAAACCACGAGAGCTTACAGCCTCAATACTATCGTACCGTGGGTGTCGACAAGGAGGAAAGAGGTAACTTGTTAATTTTGGACTAGAAGGTTTGGAGGTTCGGAGGAGACGGAAAAACATGTGCCGGCAAGGAATTCCACAATTTGGAAGTCCTCGGGACAAAAGAGCGGGCGTAACAAGATCTTCTATGTCTGGTGACCTGGACAGTAAAAGGGTGCATTTGCTCTGTTTCCCCGGTAGATCTGTTGGGGCAGCAGGTGGAGGAACTATGGAAGAAATCTCCTCTGAGCAGTGCCCGTGCAGATATCTATAAAAGAGAGAGAGAGAGAGGTCACCAACGGCACGTCGGTGAGCAAGGTATGGCAGCCTTTGGGTAAGGGTAGGGTCACCGGTGAGACGTATACCTCTCTTCTGAATGGAGTCCAGGATAGCGAGTGTAGAAGCGGCAGCGGCACCCCAGATGCGGAAGCAGTATTCGACGTTTGGCCTTATTTGTGAAGTATATGAGGTATAGAGATTAGCTGGTGAAAAGTATTGGAGAGCCCCAAAGAGGAAACCTGATTTCTTAGCAGCCGCTTCTGCAATTGATGTGACATGTTGGTGCCAATTGAGATCTCAATCCACAGAAATGCCAACAAGTGCAAAGGACTCATTACTTTGAATAACTTGGTTGTTCATTGTGATGGGTCTAGGGCTGGTGTATCTCTTATGAGATAGAAAGCAAGACTGATATTTGGTGGAGTTGAGGGACTCCAGCATTAATTGGATACAGTTTAGAGGAATGGCCATCCACGACAACAAAAATGCTCTGGCCGGAGAGGAAATTTGCTGTCCAGGTACAGAGTTTAGGCCATAGGCCGGAAGTTTATTAAGCAGCGCTGCGTGCCAGACTCGGTCGAATGCTTTGGATATGTTTAGAGCGACAATCTCGGATTCACCGTGTAGTTCCATAGACTTGTTCCAAGAATGGGTGACAAAGGAAAGGAGATCGGTGGTTGATCTGCACTGACGTAATCCATACTGCCTGTCGTGGATTAGACTGTGTTTTTCAAGAAATTTTAGTAATTCGGTGTTTATATACTTTTCCAACACTTTAGAGACGACTGAAAGGAGATAAATAGGCCTGTAGTTGCCAGGAAGCGCTTTGGATCCTTTCTTGGGGACGGGTTGTACTTGAGCAGTTTTCCAGTTACTAGGGAATATGCCTCTATTGTAAGATGTCTGAAACAGACGAGTCACGACAGGAGCAAGTTCTGGTGCGCATTCTTTGAGAACAATTGCTGGGATCTCGTCAAGGCCAGAGTATTTCCTAGTATTAAGAGAAGAGAGCCTCTGTCGTACCTTTTTAGTTTTGAAAATGATATGCATCATTTTATGCGCGACATTGGGGACTGTTGGTGGTTAAACATTTGGAGGTGGGTTGCGAGTAGAATTGCCGGCGAACAACGAGGCAAAAAGTTCAGCCTTGCCCAGGGTGGTAGAAACAATTTCATCCCCCGAAACAAGAGGTAAGAACGTGCTCTTGCAGAAATTATTCTCAATTGATTTAGCAAGTGTCCAGAAGGGTTCGCTGCCGGTGGAGCTTGAGAGGACTTTGTTTTTGATGTGGTTATTAAACGAGTTTTTTGCCTCAGAAAGAATGCGGACATAGCGGTTTCTTGCGTCGTTAAATGCTTGACGGTTTTCTTAACTGGGATTGTGTAGAAGCGTTTTGTGAGCTTTGTCCTTTTCAAGTCTGGCCTTGTCACAGGATTGAGAGAACCAGGGCTTTTGAGTGGCTGAAGATGTTTTCTGTGTACGTAAAATAAATAATTCCATGCGAGCTTGGATGATTTCGATGACGTTTTGTGAGATATCGGTGGGGTCAGGATGAGAGAAGCAGACAGACGCCTATGGAAATGTGGAAAAGTAATCCTGCATTTCGTCCCAGTTCGCGGAGTTGTAGTGCCAAACGATACGTGGGTGTGATGACTGTGTGACATCGGGTTGCATTGCGCAGAAAGCAGTGACCATGCCCTGGTCTGGGCGACCAAGGAGGGGGGGTGACTGATGTCTTATAGCACTCAGGTTTTGTAGTAAGAAGGAGATCCAAGAGCTGTGTGTTGGGATACGAGGAAAGTAAGTAGGTTGCTGAACCATATTTACTAAAGAATTTCTGACTGCGAAGACCTCCGCTGCTCTCCCTTGTGGATCGGTTTTTGAAAATCCTAGCCATTTCTTATTATGGACATTGAAGTCACCAAGAATAGTGACCTCGGAGGGAGGATATTCAGAAATCAGATGGTCGGTTTTTTCAGAGAGGTAGTCGAAGACCTGGACAAACTTGTTGTCAGAAGGTGACCGGTAAATGCAACAGATGAATTTAGTTGCAGCCCTGAGAGAGAGTTTCCTCCAAAGTATGTCTTTTGTTTCAGCTTCCAAATTGGGGAGTCTGGTGCAGGGTAGATTGCTAGGACGTATGCGCACACACCTCCATGCAATCTATAGGAAGTAAGGAGCTCATAACCCGGGAAATTAAGGTGATTAGTGGATGTTTTGGCACTGATTTGGGTTTCGGTGAGGAAGAGAAGTTGGGGCCTATTAGCCTGGAGGAAATGATGGACGGAGTTCAGGTTAGAATTTAGGCATATATATTCTAGAAGGATATGTTAAATCTTGATGCTGGCGCCCCCTGTACGCCCCTCTCCCGGAGATCCGAATGGATGGGTATTTTATCTCCGGAATCTTTTATATGTACAAGGAGGCGCCATCATCATTTTTGTTTATCTCACCATAATTAGAACTGCAAACCGGTTTTGCTCTAATTAGGGCTCGTCAGTATGGTATACTAATTATAAGTCGTTAGAGGATGTTATAACCCTGCGTCATTAGAGGATCAAAAATTCTTTTTCACCCTCTGATGACGCAGAGTTGTGGTGATTTGGGTTCTCCAAGTGTACTTAGAGAAAGGCGAATAATAGTGTGTTAGAAGAGGTGAGATAAGAAAGTTGCTTGCTGAAAAAATAATCTAGTATTATCTAATTGATTGCATTTGTTGACTCACATCGTATATTTTGAGATGCAAACTAAATATTTATAATCCTTGATGCATGATTTAGTATTTATATTGTTGAAATTTATATCTAAAATTAATTTTATTTATGACCTTGTTACTCTCCCTTAGTGAATTTGAATGAAATTATTAAATTGTATTAAAATACGCGATAAGGTTAATACGGCACAACAAAAATAAACATCTTTCTAAGCACTGATAAGATAGGTTCACTTATTTGGACTTTGGATGGGGAACACCATGTCTCTTGTTTATATCGCAATAAAACTGTCTGTATACATTTTAGCGAATTTTCATTGTTTTCAAATGTATTTTAATGAGTTAGAATTAAAAGCCCCGTGTGCATTAAAATCTATTTATTTATTCACTCAACATGAATTTACGACTAATGTTTGGTGTGGAATAATTGTAAATCATATCGTAGGTCTATACAGTGCTTTCATTTTAAAACTAGCCACCCTTAATAATTTCTTTATCAAGGAAATCTGGTTAAAAAAAACAGGTCAATTGGGATTTCGAGGGGCCCGTTCAAAAACAGTATTTTTGGAATTTTACTTTTCACCCCCTAAGCCCCAGTCACCCCAACTTTATAATTTTAAATGACACCCCCTAGCTTGAGATACACCATTTTAAAGGTATTTAAAGTCCTAATCCAACGGCGTTTACTAAATTTAAATCCACCGCCAACTTTTGAATTTAGAAGAAGAAAACGTCATCAAATTTAGAATATTTTTAAAAATTTTATTCAATAGTGTAAGACAAAAACCTACTTTATTAAGTGCTCAAAGTGCCCTCCGTTGTTAACTAAACAATAAAATAGTCGAACGATGAATTCTCGTCTAACGTTTTGAAATGTTTCTGTAGTAATTTGTCGGCAAGCTTGGGTGATCCTATCTTTTAGAACCTGAATATTCTCTGGTGGAGGATTATGGTACACCATTAATTTCAAATAACGCCCAAAGGAAGAAGTCCAGTGGTGTTAAGTCGGGAGATCTGGCGGGCCATTCCAGGGCGCCTCGTCTGCCAATCCTTTTGTCGGGAAATGCCCCACGTTCAAAACTCGGGTGATATTACGAGCACACCTATTCTGAGCACCATACAAATAATTTATTTTAACTCTTACTTGTGTAGTGTAAACCACTTTTACTACTATGGCTGCAAAGAATAATTATTGTTAAATATTGTTTGTTGCAATATTTTAAAAAATCTTACTTTTACGTGATAATCCTGAAAACACGTTTTGAATTTTGATAGACACAGAGGAACTTTGCAAACAGAACACATCCATTCGGTTCGCACCTGCTTTGCCTTAGTGCTGCATTTGGCACACGGTTTTCTTGTGTCTCGAATTGGTTGGTGAGAAGAACTGGTAAGTCTTATTTCAACCAGGACTGTAGGTTTGTTCTTTGAAATGTGTATGGGAGATCGAGTTCATGACCTATACAATTTTCGTTTTAAAGTGACCAATCTGTTTGCGAAGAAACCGTCTATTATTCGCCGTCGGAAATCTTTTTGTGATACTGCATCTCCTCCTTGAAGCAATTTATTTAAAACGTATGCATTGACGACGCATACATTTAGGAAGTGAAAAAAAAATTCGATGCCACCATTTGTGGCTTTTACGGTTAACTTCATAAGTTGCTTTGAATTGAGCGAATTTATCCACAACAGTTGTCGTATCCTGGAGGCTATGAAAATTGAAAAACAAATACACAGATCTTTTATCCTTCCACATACACATAAACAATCCTGTATTACTTGTTTTCCAGTCGAAAGCACCCCTTGCCAACAATTTATCATCCTGCAATTTTTGAGGTTTTTTTTCGCGTGCTATTTAAAGTTCCACAAGCGTGAATATGTTGTTTTTTGAAGTCCAAAAGTAAGGTGTACGAGTTAAAATAATTATCAAAATATACATCGTGATGCTTTCCCTCAAAACCGTTCAACAAGTTTTTCACCACTTTGGATCCCAAATTTTTCTCAGGAATACCATTATCCGTTTTACCCGTGTAAATATCAAATTTATACATGTAGCCAGACTTATCAGTTAATACCCAAATCTTATAGCCTCTTTTTATCGGCTTTTTTGGCATATATTGCTTTAAACCACTTTTGCCCTTAAACCTAATCATGGACTCATTGATAGCCGCACATTTATCTGGACATAAACATTTTAAAAAGTTTTCTGCCAATTTTGTCAACATTGGACGTAATTTGTAGAGTTTATCATATTTTGAGTCGTTTCTTTCTGGCATTAGATTATTATCATTGACATGTATATGATTGAGGAGCCAACTGGATCTGTTTAGTGGCATAAGTTGGCTTATATATGCATCATGGAGGTCGGGACTAGAACTCCAATAATCTTTGTAACTCGGCATGGTTTTAATTCCTATTAATAAATTTATGCCTAGAAACTCTTCAATTTCCTCTTCAGTAGTTGGCTCATATTTCTTTCCAGATAACAGATATTTTTGGTTTGCATAAAGATTTGTTTGGAATACTAAATTGTTAATTATGTCATCATCAAATAATAGCTTGAATAATTGGTATGGAGATGGATCCTGAATATCCTGAACGCCTTGCGTTACTCCTGAATAATGACTAAAATCAGGTGGACCTACTATAATATTTGTTTGGCCCTAAATAGGATCCGCATCATATTGCAATTGTTTCAGTCTGTCTCTAACTTTATCCAGAGGTACATTCCATTCAGAATCGTCAGAGTCTGAATCTTCTACCGTAGCATCAAGAATTTCATCTTGTTGCACATTATCTTTTACTTCCGCATTATTATCAAACTCTGTATCACTACAATCATCACCTAGATCACCATCTATAACAGAATCCTGATCGGAGGGGAGGTTCTCATATTCTTTCAAAAGTTCCTCTCTAGTCCAGCCTTTCAAA
Organism: Tillus elongatus; assembly: GCA_964006375.1. Taxonomy (NCBI): domain Eukaryota; kingdom Metazoa; phylum Arthropoda; class Insecta; order Coleoptera; family Cleridae; genus Tillus; species Tillus elongatus. The sequence continues at coordinate 4,287,511 of OZ023269.1, forward strand.
TTTATATCATCCATAACAATCTATAAAAATACCATGAAAATAACAACACTGATATATGGACATGGTGGTACATTTTATCAAAAATTACGATAGCAGATACGACTTTTTTACTTACCAGTATGTTAATCCCCTCTAATACACTGCCGTATGCAGCCTGGTATCAAAATTTGAAAGTAAAACACCAGATAACACACTAAAACTTACTAAAATATTACCACGCCATGAGAGACAATAACGTTTAACCTCAAAACTGTTTGAATATAATAGCCAGCATTCATAAAATCAAATATATTCATAAATATAGCTGGTAGGCAACCATAATAACATATTCTGTAGGTGGTACGATTCTTGTGCTTCTGTACCTGTAGCAAAATGTTTTTGAATAAATGGTATAGAATGTGTACCACCAAGACCCGGAGGAATAAAAAAAGGTGGTACACTTTATGTACCACTTAACCTGAATAGTCAATTGAATTATCACCATTTGAAACATTTTTACGAACATTCGCTACCATAGCGTACTTGCTGCACCTAAACTCTTTTCAACACTGCTGTAGCCATACTTTTTGAAAATGAAATAAATAAATATAAACAACACAAAATTGTGAAATTAACATTTTAATGATTTACACTGAACATCTGTTTATAGGTATGTATAATACTACTGTATGATATTATGTAGTTTCATTTACCTCAAATATACCCTACATGAAGAGTAAATAAAAAATAAAAGCACACAATAACTACCTTATTCTCAGGTATTAGCGGATTAGGGGAGTCGATTTCGAGGTTATCTTCTTCTTCTTTGTTAATGACGTCTGTAAACAAAGAAGAAGAAGATAACCTCGAATTCGATTACGCCCCTGCTGTCAGTTGGCAAAATAACAAATGACAAATAGCTAACTGATGTTGTCCGATTAAACTACGAGAGGGAGCTTTTAAATACCGTGAAGAATAGGAAACTTACTATTTATACATAATAAAACGTAGTTCTAGATTGCCTAAACCACTTTAATTAAAAAATTTATTTATTATTATATATTTTCTGATATCTTCAGACTCTGATGAGAGTTTTGGCAAATGGCAACCCCGCTGATTGTTTATTGTGACATATTTTTGTAGCCTGTTCGTTTGAAGTTTAATTTGGAGCATTTGTTTGCAATAGCAGCGTAACCCTAATATATCTGTCTGGCCTTGTCTAATATTATAGGTACCCATTCAGAGGTAATTTCGGGTCAAATCGTAAATTATTTATTTTTTATTTGGTTATAACTCAAAATTTACTAAACTGATTAAGTTCAAATTTGGTAGAGAGGACCAGTTATACGATATATACGTGCGTGTAACGTTTTAGTTTCATGCCTCTAGTAATTTAAAAGAGATTGCATTTTCAAGCAGTTTTTCGCATTTTTTTCTAAAAGTCCCGATTGGTGAAGTATTTTTTGATTTATCGGTTGGATACATACATACATACATACATATATATATATATATATATATATATATATATATATATATATATATATATATATATATATATATATATACAGGGTGGCGCATGAAAAACGAAACAGACCGATTTGCGTCCAGAGAATTTTTTTTAAGAAACGCTGAAACACGTCAATTTTAATATTGAGGGGGACATGTTTTGACATAAAACTCAACTTTGTAACATCAACCCCTTAAGGGTGGGGATAACAACCCTTATATTTTAAATGGTGAACTTGGGTCGAGTGCTACATCATTTGAAAGCTCTTTCTTTTCTGAATTCAGCACACTAATTTTTTTGGTTTTATCAACTCGTTTAAAAATTATTCACAGTTGGAGTTGCAAGAACGTATTTCATTCATTGTGATAAGAAATTCACTAATTAGTCAATTTTTCGTTAAAAAAAAACTAAAAAACAAAACCAAACGTTCAAAAATATTTATTCAGTTAAGTAAGTGTTCAAATTGTTGACCACCAGCTTCCATACAAAAGTACAAATTTTGTTCAAAATGAGCTCTGAGATTCTGGAGCATTTGTTGAGTTATTAGACGGCATTCTTCAACAATGCGTCGTCGTAATTCTTTCAGAGAATCCAGTTCTGTTGTGAAAATGCTACTCTTTAAATGGCCCCATAGAAAAAATCCATTGCTCTGGAAACCCTCTGTTCAAAAACTCCCTAACACGTTGTGAAAAATGCGCAGGAGCAGCATCTTGTTGAAACACTAATTGATTTTCTTGATAGCGATCATCATTTTCAACAATGTCAATTAGTAGAGGATAAACGATATCTTCCAGTAACTCCAAATACGTTTCGCCACTCAAATTGCCATCAAGAAAAATTGGTCCGATCAAACGGTCTCCAAAAATGCCAGTCCAGACATTCAATTTCTGTGGAGTTTGAGTGTGGACTTTGTGAAAATTTCTTGGATTATTATCTGCCCGATAACGACAATTATGACGATTGACTGTAGAGTTTAATAAAAACGTACACTCATCTGAAAAACAGATATTGAACACAAAGTTCCCGTTATAAGCTATTCGTGCAGTCAAAACTTCACAAAACTCCAGTCGCCTATCAAAATCATCTTTATTCAGTTGTTGTACAAGATGAATTTTATACGGGTGAAATTTATGATGCTTCAATATTCGCTGAATAGTCCTTCTTTTGATGTTTGAAACAGTGACCAATTTTCTCGTGCTCAAAGTTGGGTTTGCAGCCATTTGTCCTAAAATTTTAATCTCGGTAGTCTCATTTCTAACCGGAAATTCACGTTCAGGATCCCGTTTTTTGTTGGCTACTGAACCACCTTGTCGAAACTTTGCAACTAACGCCAAAATGTATTTTCTGTTAACCATTCTGTTCAGATGTCGTTCATTAAACAAATTTGCGGTACGGTTGGCACAGTCATCGTTTTTGAAAAAAAAAGAATAATTATTTCAACTCTTTCTTCTACAGAATACACCATTATTAAATTAATTTTCGGTAGTACTATCAAGTATCAAACCGACCGATAAACTGAAGTAATAAACCGCATGTCTCTCATTCCGACAAGAAATGTTCTGATAGTCAATCTTTTGTTTACAAACCAACAAAACATTGGCTATCAGCACATTTCTTATCGGAATGAGTGAAATGCGTTTTTGCATCTTCAACTGTCAATAATTTTTAAACGAGTTGATAAAACTTCCAAAAAAATTAGTGTGCTGAATTCGGAAAAGAAAGAGCTTTCAAATGATGTAACACTCGACCCATGTTCCCTATTTAAATTATAAGGGTTGTTATTACCACCCTTAAGGGGTTGATGTGTCACAAATTTGAGTTTTATGTCAAAACATGTCCCCCTTAATGTTAAAATTAACGTGTTTCAGCGTTTCTTAAAAAATTTCTCTGGACGCATATATATATATATATATATATATATATATATATATATATATATATATATATATATATATATATATAAACATATACAAATTGAAACTGACCCCGGATATGTGTTCTAGGCGGCATAGTTTGCGCTCATTTGAAGACATGTATTCAAAATTCAAAAGTCGAGATCTCGTTATTAGTCAATTTTTGAAAGAAAATTCACTAAAATGCTAGCTACAAAGGGAAAGGGTTTAATCGCGACAAAAATCACAACAAATGTATATACTAATCGTCTAAGGTGAATTTCAAGATGCTGACATACCTAATACCGAGAGTATCAAGTAATACCAGTAAAACCGATCGTGAGGCCCAGTGTATGCAAGTTTGTTTTATTCGGCTTCAATGTTAATCGGAAATTCCATAATTTAAAAGCGCGTAGGCATCTGTTAGTTGTTTTCCTATCATAAAATAATTTAAAACCACAATGGAAATATGTAAAACAACTATTTAAAAACATTATATGTTAAATCTAAACATACCGTCTAACAGAGTATATTAAACATAAGGTAATACCAAATATTGATATACTAAATAAATGGAAACTACTTTAATAATGTGGGAATTCCTGTGATATTTACAGAAAGAACCAATATTGCTAAAACGTGTTTAAGGAATTAATTGATTCAACAATCACAGTTATATTTTAAGGCTGATGTTTAATTTCTTTCTTATAGGTCTAGACGACTGTAAGTTCTGTGATATGGCAATTTTGCATGAGAGTGCAATCTTCTCACTTAAATTGGAAATTCAAAGTAACTGAAAAAGTCTGTGACCAATGAGACTACAAGCTCGAGGCCAAACCACTTTTCACACACACACATTTCTTTCTGAAGCCTGCATGTCAGTATTTGACTACATGTGCTTTTTTACGGGCTTGTACAAAATCATTTGTTAAATTGTGCGTATCCATTTGGCAAGTGATCAACCTCTCGTTAAAAACATAACTTTCGCTGAGAAAATATGTAAAATATTTAGCGATCAATGCAAATAATGCGTAACAAAGCTCTGACTGGGCCACTTACAAGGACCTTACAGACTATATCGTTTCTATGGTCAGACAGAAATAGAAAAATCACCTCCAGTTTATAATATTTGTCTTATTTATTGTTGTATTGTATTCTATTTCTTTTTTTTAAATATAATGCTTAATTCTTGCCATGATGAGCATATAACCTATTAGCAGTCATCCCTCGAAAGGTCGATATAAAAAGGAAAGGCTCTTTTACAACGGGGTGTGCCTGCACACCGAGGGTGTTGCGCTCGCGACACATCGTACTTAGTCACTTTAGTACCATTCAGTCCTCAGAGTGCTACAAACATTGACTTGGATGGGAGGGTGCGGCGTTCACGAGATTTCCTGCTTAGTCACCCAAGTGCCATTCAGTCCTCGGCGCGCTACAAACCTACTTGGATTGGAGGATCGACATAACTAGCCCAAACTCGATTGTCACCGCAACTAAATAAGTTTGCAAAATTTCAAATAGACACCACAATGATTAGAAGTGGGAAAATATTGAGGATTCCCTACGACCACCTCCCTACTCCTTTATACGACCCTCCTTCTCGCAATATGTAATCAAAGGGCTCACTAAGCCAAGTCAATGGGGACTAAGACCTAGTATGGCCCACTGGCTGTACACAAGGGTGGTCAGACCATCGTTAACATATGCGGCACTGGTCTGGTGGCCTAAGGTGACACAATCCAGTGCCAAACAAAAACTAGGCAAGATCCAAAGGATGGCTTGCCTAAGCATCACAGGGGCCATGTCTTCAACCCCAACAGCCGCCATGGAGGTGTTGCTGGATCTACCCCCCCCCCCTACACTTAGTTATTATGGGAGAGGCCAGGCTAGGACTATACAGACTAGCCTGCAATAGTAGACTGAAGATCAACCCAGGCTTCAGGGGCCACTGCAAAATTCAGGAGATCGTGAAGGAGTCCATGCTTGAAATGAGGTCAGACTTCGCGAGCCCGCGAATGTGCAGGGAAAATAACTTTACAGTGGAAATCCCTGATCGCGAGGCATGGCGGGAGGAGACGCCAGGCATGCCACGGGACGCGCTCGTCTGGTTCACGGACGGATCTGGCGGGGAGCGTGGGACGGGGGCAGGTGTTTACTCGGAAGGACCGAGGGTAAGTCATAGTATTTCCCTCGGAACCCATGCAACGGTGTTTCAGGCCGAGATGTACGCCATCCTGCACTGTGTGCGGGAGAACAAGAGGAGGGGCTACACCAACAAGCGGATCCTCATAGCCACAGACAGCCAGGCAGCCCTTAAGGCACTAAGTAGCCCACGGGTAAATTCCTGGCTGGTGAGTGAGTGCCAAGACGAGACGAGCGACCTAGCTGGGCAGAATGAGGTGACCCTCATCTGGGTGCCGGGTCACTCGGGGGTTAAAGGCAATGAAGAAGTTGACAGTCTCGCGAAGAGAGGGTCAGCAGAACCATTTATGGGACCAGAACCGGCTCTGGGCGTGTCAAAGAGCACTGCCAGGGGAGCCATTAAGTCCTGGGTCAGAAACCAACACAAGGTGTACTGGGCGGACTGTCCAGGGCTCAGACATGGGAAGTCAATAATTGACGGACCCAGTTCAAAGAGAGCTGTGGAGCTGCTAAACCTTAGCAGAGGACAGCTCAGAAACACAACAGGTCTCTTGACGGGACACATGGCCGTCAAGAAACACCTGCATAAAATGGGGCGGTTCGAAGGGGACCTCGCATGCAGACTCTGCGGCGAGGGGGAGGAATCAGCCCAGCACATCTTGTGTGAGTGTATAGCTCTGGACCGGAAAAGACAACTGATCTACGGTCACTCTAGACCGAAGACAGAGCAATATAAAACTTCACCCTACCAATCGCTGTGCAGACTAGTTCAAGGCACAGTGATCTTGGAATGGGTGGAGTAAGAGTAAGGGTATGCACAATCAACCAAGGGTTGCGGTGCTATCGGGGCGGCAAGGCCGCGGACGAGCCCTGAGGGAACAAAAAAAAAGCCAAGTCAAATGAGCCAAAATTTGATGGACTTACCGTAAATCATTGAACAGTCTATATCACCACCTTCCTCCTCTATCATCCTACCAGTTCGATATTTTTTCCCTCAGGGCTCGTCCGCGGCCTTGCCGCCCCGATAGCACTGCAACCTTTGGTTGATTGTTTATGCTCTTAGTCTTACTCCACCCATTCCAAAATCACTGTGCCTTGAGCTAGTCTGCACAGCGATTGGTAAGGTGAAGTTTTATATCGTCTCCGGTCTAGACTGACCGTAGATCAGTTGTCTTTTGCGGTTCAGAGCTTTACACTCGCACAAGATGTACTGGGCTGATTCCTCCCCATCGCCGCAGGGTCTGCATGCGAGGTCCCCCTCGAACCGCCTCATTTTATGCAGGTGTTTCTTGACGGCCATGTGTCCCGTCAAGAGACGTGTTATGTTTCTGAGCTGTCCTCTGTTAAGATTTAGCAGCTCCACAGCTCTCTTCCAACTGGGTTCGTCAATTATTGACTTCCCATGTTTGAACCCTGGACAGTCTGCCTAGTACACCTTGTGTTGGTTTCTGACCCAGGACTTAATGGCTCCCCTGGCAGTGCTCTTTGTCACGCCCAGAGCCTGTTCTGGTCCCATAAATGGTTCTGACGACATTCTCTTCGCGAGACTGTCAGCTTCTTCATTGCCTCTGACCCCCGAGTGACCCGGCACCCAGATGAGGGTCACCTCATTCTGCCCAGCCAGGTCGCTCGTCTCATCTCGGCACTCACTCACCAGCCAGGAATTTACCCGTGGGCTACTTAAGGCCTTACCATAATAGTGTATTGTCATAATTATAAATGGGTGAAATGGGTTGAGGATTCCCTATGACCACCTCTCTCCTTGATCATCTGACCTTTCCCCTCACAATATGCAACCAAAGGGCTCACTAAGCCAAGTCAAACGAGCCTAATGTCGATGCATTTACCGTTTGCCACTGAATAAGAGAAAGAAAAAAAAATGAACTTAAGATAATTGCAGTAATTTGAAACATTGAGACATAAGGAGGCGGCCGAAAATTCATACTGGCGATAGCAAATTTGATTTTGAATTTTCTGCGGGAGATTTTCAAGGATTTACAAATCCAAGTACATGATTAAATAGATAATCTACTGGCTTTCTAACGATGTGTCACTTGACCACACTTGCTACTGAACATTTTGAAAATGGGCAGCTATCCCATTTACTAGATAAAGTAGCAACTTTGACATTCGCTCAAAAATGTGCCCCCCTTAAAAACAAAATCGAGTGTTTTTTAAAGAGATTACTTTAGATGCTCAAGAACTCGCTTGTTAATCTCGCATTTCGTTCCAGTCCGCGAAGTTGTAGTGCCAAACGATACGTGGGTGTGATGACTGTGTGACGTCGGGTTGCATTGCGCAGGAAGCAGTGACCATGCCGTGGTCTGAGCGACCAAGGGGGCGCTGACTGATAGCTGATAGCAGTCAGGATTTGTAGTAAGAAGGAGATCCAAGGGATTTGAGCTGTGTGTTGGGATGCGAGGAAAGTAAGTAGGTTGCTGAACCATATTGGCTAAAGAATTGCTGACTACAAAGGCCTCCGCTGCTCTCTCTTGTGGTTTGAGTTTCGGTGAGAAAGAGGAGTTGGGGCCTATTAGCCTGGAGGACATGGTGGATGGAGTTCAGGTTAGAATTTAGGCCACATATATTCGAGAAGGATATGTTAAATATTGATGCTGGCGCCCCGTGTACACCCCTCTACCGAAGATCCGAATGGAGGGGTATTTTACCTCTTGTGTACAAGGAGGAGCCATCATCATTTTTGCTTATAAGGGAAACCGATTCATACACCAGAACCGGAAAGGTCCGTTGGGACTTCTCCGGCCCCTTGATGTAAGGGGTGGTACCTCCTCGGGCGTTAAAAAAATCCTTAACTATCACGTAAAGGAAAATTCCACTACCACCTACCACATTGCAAGTATATCACACCAGCCAACTATTAAAGAGGTGACCTGCTCTAGAACTTGCGAAGAAGTCGTGTTCTTTTTTGAGCCAAAATTTTTTTTGTCTGAGATTAAGCTCAAATTGTGTCCGCTTATACTTTAAACTTAGCTAAATGTCGGAGTAAAATCAGTTCTTATGTAACTCAAGAATTTTTCAATGTAGAGAGGTTTCATATTATATTTGAGTTTTATCGAATTTGGCGGACTTTCATTTTTTCGCAATTTTTCCATACTATAAGTCGTGTTATTTTTTTAGTCAAAATTTTTTTGGTCTGAGATTAAGCTCAAATTGTGTCCGCTCATACTTTAAACTTAGTTAAATGTCGGAGTAAAATCAGTTCCTATGTAACTCAAGAATTTTTCAATGTAGAGAGGTTTGAGAACTGTCCCAAAAAAAAACTAATTTTCTACAAAAACTATTACAATTCTAAAACTATTGCAAACATCGAGTTACAGATTATTTGATTTTTATTCATTAACGTTACTTCATATTATATTTGAGTTTTATCGAATTTGGCGGACTTTCATTTTTTCGCAATTTTTCCATCGTGTTCTTTTTTGAGCCAAAATTTTTTTTGTCTGAGATTAATCTCAAATTGTGTCCGTTTATACTTTAACCTTAGTTAAATGTCGGAGTAAAATCAGTTCTTATGTAACTCAAGAATTTTTCAGTGTAGAGAGGTTTGAAAACTGTCGCAAAAAAATAAATAATTTTCTACAAAAACTATTACAATTCTAAAACTATTGCAAACATCGAGTTACAGATTATTTGATTTATATCCATTAACGTTACTTCATATTATATTTGAGTTTTATCGAATTTGGCGAACTTTCATTTTTTCACAATTTTTCCATACTATAGTTCGTGTTCTTTTTTGAGCCAAAATTTTTTTGTCTGAGATTAAGCTCAAATTGTGCCCGCTTATACTTTAACCTTAGTTAAATGTCGGAGTAAAATCAGTTCTTATGTAACTCAAGAATTTTTCAGTGTAGTGAGGTTTGAAAACTGTCCCAAAAAAATTTTTTTTTTCTACAGAAACTATTACAATTCTAAAACTATTGCAAAAATCGAGTTACAAATTATTTGATTTTTATCCATTAACGTTACTTCATATTATATTTGAGTTTTATCGAATTTGGCGGACTTTCATTTTTTCGCAATCTTTCCATAATATAAGTCGTTCTTTTTTGAGCCAAATTTTTTTTTGTCTGAGATTAAGCTCAAATTGTGCCCGCTTATACTTTAACCTTAGTTAAATGTCGGAGTAAAATCAGTTCTTATGTAACTCAAGAATTTTTCAGTGTAGTGAGGTTTGAAAACTGTCCCAAAAAAAAAATTTTTTTCTACAAAAACTATTACAATTCTAAAACTATTGCAAAAATCGAGTTACAAATTATTTGATTTTTATCCATTAACGTTACTTCATATTATATTTAAGTTTTATCGAATTTGGCGGACTTTCATTTTTTTCGCAATTTTTCCATAAGTCGTGTTCTTTTTTGAGCCAAAATTTTTTTTGTCTGAGATTAAGCTCAAATTGTGCCCGCTTATACTTTAACCTTAGTTAAATGTCGGAGTAAAATCAGTTCTTATGTAACTCAAGAATTTTTCAGTGTAGAGGTTTGAAAACTGTCCCAAAAAAAATTTTTTTTTCTACAAAAACTATTACAATTCTAAAACTATTGCAAATATCGAGTTACAAATTATTTGATTTTTATCCATTAACGTTGCTTCATATTATATTTGAGTTTTATCGAATTTGGCGGACTTTCATTTTTTCGCAATTTTTCCATAAAAAAGCTTTGGACACCTAACCCCATTTTGTTACACGCGAATTTTTCAAAGCTTTTTTAGTTTTTTAACATTAGTGACAGTTTTTTATACTTTTTCATGTCTAGCTTTGAATGTTTTGAAAGTAAAAATGTTCGTGTGAAGTTACATGTAATGTAAAGATGTTTTTGCATTGTTGTTTTTTTGCATGTCTTTGTGGCAGAATTTCCATGTTTTCAATGTTCTGGCCTTGCTTTTACAATTAGTTACAGTGCTTACTCCTGAAGATGCTATGAACTTCTAGCGAAATATATCGAGTCTTAGTACAGAGTGTCTTTCTTTAAAATATAGCCCTCGTTTTTGGTCGTAATTGCCCTTAAAACTATACAAATTTTAGCACGCCAACGTGTAACGACTGTTACTCCTCCCTTCAACCAATATATATATATATATATATATATATATATATATATATATATATATATATATATATAGCTATGATATTTTTAGCGCTTTTAATTGTTGAGCAGAGAATTTTAATTATTATGGGTTTTCCTCTTTATTTAAAGTATTAACATTGATGAAAATGAAATTATGCCAATATTTCTTTACTTACCACTGTATCTGTAAATTTTTCTCTTATCTCATGGGTAGAGTTCTGAAATTGGGCTAGCATTTTTGTTTTTATGTACCTTATTTGTATATTTTTGTTAATTCAGAGTGTTAGAAATTTCGTTAAAATATTTTCAATTGAGTTTTTATTGATTTTAATCTTTTAATTGATAATCATTTAAATATAGACTTATGTGGTGATATTATATTTTTTATGGGTCAAATTTATCAGACTATATAACGACAAGCTATAATGTTTTATTTCTGGTTATTTAAATTTGTTTTAAAAACTTAGCTATATCAAAAATTATTATTGATCGTCGTAAATAAATCACACAAATCAACATATTATTTTAACAATGAATTAAATAAACTATGCTCTATTAATTCGGCCTTTATCAGCATATCCCCCTTAATGTTCTAAACATACACAAAATTCATCAATCTAACTGAAATCCTTAAAACTAAACACAATATAAAAAACTCGGGACGCAGCAAGTGCGTTATGGTAGTGAATTTTTATTAAATGCTTCAAATTTAAATAACTCAATTTTCTATAAACTTAGAGAGTTTAATTTCAATACGTAGTAAGGTTTTTCCTAAGGCAAGATATCCACAAAATTTCATTAAAATAACTTTGTAATTTTCGGAGAAAAAAATTTTTTTCGAAAGAAAATTTAAAATTTGAGTAACTCAATTTTCTCTAAACTTAGAAAGTTGAATTTTGGTACGTAGTAAGGTTGAGGCAACATATATAGTAAATTTCATTGAAACAGCTTTGTTACTTTCGGAGAAAAAAAAATTTTTCGAAAGAAAACTCAAAATTTTTCCGGAAAACCCCGTCTGATTTTTCTGGATAACGAACTCATCCAAGCCATTAATAAAAGACAGGCAGTTGCCAAGTTTCATCGAAATCGGTTAATTACAGCTACTGATGAAGACAACTTCGTTGTCGAAATACGTATCAAAAAAGATAGCGCATAACTCTGTTATTATTGTTGTAGTTTTTGGGGTTATTCTACTTTTTGTTTCAGTTTCCAGCCACAATGTCCAGTCTCAGTCTTTTGTCAATAAAAATTATTATTATTATTTGTTATTTTTTGAGATTTCAGATGTTTTTACGAAAATTGGCTACCATAACGCACTTGCTGCGTCTAGATTTTTTGAACTGCAATTTGCTTTTTTACAGTACATACCAACAAAATATCAATCAGATTTTGGACCATATCACATCGTCTTCTATTTTAACACTAAAATAAATTTAATATTGAATGAGACAAACTTTAATTACTTTTAGTAGTACCAATCATAATAAAAATATGTCTAGTCAAAGTAACAAAACCCGATAAAAAAACAATTACGAAAACTAATAAATGCTGTTGAGCCAAAAATAGCCTTGTTAATATATCATATTCCCTTTCTTTGTCCAATTTTATCATATCTTTTGTTGGTCAATAACAAAAGCAAACAATTTATATCCCAAATGATACAGAAAACTTTACAACTCCAGATCTAAATAAGAGGACTGTAAAAGCGGCAGAAGCAGAAGTCAATGGAAGGTTGATGAATGAATCTCATGAGTCAATAAGAAAAGCATTGACTAACCAACAGCAACCACATACTTATGAATTAAACATGTTTCAAATTTGAATAGCTCAATTTTCTGTAACCCTAGAAAGCTGAATTTTGGCACATAGTTAGGTATTTCCCAAAGCAATATGTAGACCAAGAAATTTTCGGAAAAAAAATTTTTTTTTGAAAGAAAACTCAAAATTTTCCCGGAAAACCCCGTTCGATTTTCCTGGCCAACGAACTCATCCAAGCCATTAATAAAAGAAAGGCACTTGCCGAGTTTCATCTAAATCGGTTAATTATTTTTTGAGTTATCAGACGGATACATATATATATATATATATATATATATATATATATATATATATATATATATATATATATATATATATATATATATAAATATATATATGTATATATATATATATATATATATATATATATATATATATATATATATATATATATATATATATATATATATATATAAGCATATAAAAATTCAAACTGACCCCGGATATGGGTTCTAGGGGTCCTAATTCGCGCTCATTTGAAAGAATTTTTGCAAAGTCTCACCATCGATACCTCTCTATTAGTGAATTTTTTTAATAAAAATTCACTAAAATCTGCACATTTATAATTACAATATTCACAAGATTGACTTACGGGTCTCTAATTGGTTCTTCATTGAGATTTATATTATTCGCCATTAGACCACCTATTCGGATTTTATTACCGCCACCATTTCAATGGGGCAATTAATTGATATCGTGCTTATTTTGGATAGCCCTTTGTGTAGAAAATTTTCTTCTACCTTGACTGTTATTGCTGATTAATATTCATTACCCTGTCATCTTATATTAAGGCAGTTTAAAATCGAGTGCTAATTACACTTATCCGTTTCACTTTCGCAGTTCCACACTTAATATATTTTACCTCACCTCACCGGCAGTTTATATTCCAATGTTTCTTTAACTCACATTGCCGCAGTCTATCATGGAATGCCTTTACCTCACATTGCCGCAATTTATCTTCGAGTCAATCCTATTATTCCCTGCTTTGTTTAAATATCTGCCTTCTCTCAAAAAACTCTCCTTTTGGATACAGGCTGTGCAATACAAAGTTCTTTAGCCCTGCATCTTGCCATCGTTCAACTTCTTATTAGTTACACTTAATATAAAACGTCCCCGCGTTTCACTGCTAACACTGTGTGTCTTTTTAGAATATATTATTCACTAGGACCAAATAAAAATTATTTTCTTAAAGCAAAACACTATAAATAAAAACAAAGGATTAAGGGAGTGGTAAGACACGAAGCAACGTGCCGCCACCTAGTTGCGGAACCAAGTAGTATGTTTTCACGCCAGCTCCAAATAACACAAAGTGTTAAAAAATAGAGACTGTATACAACAAACTAACAATTTAGTAAATTGTCAGCCCCGGCCCATTTCTACCCTGATATAGGGACAAAGTATGTAAAGCTAAATGTATTCTCGCCACAATTAGAACCGTAGACCGGTTTCGCTCTAATTAGAGCTCTTCAGTACGGCATACAATTAGTAGACCGGTTTCGCTCTAATTAAAGCTCTTCAGTACGGCATACAATTAGTATGCCGTAATGAAGAGCTCTAATTAGAGCGAAACCTACATACTAATTGTATGCCGTACTGAAGAGCTCTAATTAGAGCGAAACCGGTATTTAGTATGCCGTACTGAAGAGCTCTAATTAGAGCGAAACCGGTCTACGGTTCTAATTGTGGCGAGAATACATCTAGCCTTATAAACAAAGCATTGTTCTGTGTTCTTTATATTATAACGATCTTTACTAGTCAACCAAAACAATACAAGTAAAAACAAAGCCTTGTTCTGTATTCTTTGAATTCTCATGATATTTCTTATTTAACCCAAAATATTTAACACTCTTATAAATATACAGGGCATTTAAATATTAGGATGCATAAATTTAATATACGTGGCTCCTTTTTCTCCACATATAAACATATAAAAATTGAACTGACCCCGGATATGGGTTTTAGGGACACTAGTTTTTGAAGACATTTTTTCAAAATTCAAAAGTCGGGATCTCCTCAATAGCGAATTTTTTTAAACAAAATTCACTAAAAGTTATACATTAAATCGTTTTAGAACTAAAACTTTTGATCATAAAATGCGAAACGAATTTTTGTCTTGATATGTATCAGATTTTATTGTTTTTTAACTGTAATAAAGTAATCTGAATGATATAAACTTTATTGAGTGTAACACGTTAAATTTTTACGTGGTACGGTGTGGATTTCATTGTTATTGAGTTATGTAATCACTGCAGAATAAACATATCCTGTTTTATTGTAATTTTATTACATTGCTTAGCATTTATGCAAAAAGTCGCTAAATCAGGCTGATTTTTAGTCACCATATTTACAAATCCAGATTATGCTTATTAGAAACAAGTTTTATTCATGTGGAATTTCCCAAAACTAAATTAATTAGTCATTTTTTGGACAGGATGTAGTAAATGCTTCGTGTTTCTTGTTTTCATGCGACCAAGTAAAAGGTAAAAGTTATAGTGGGGCTGGAAAAATATGTGACGACAAAGGCACACCACATGGTGCACCTAGGAACATATTATGCGACAGAACGGTTTATTCTGTCCCAAGGTTTAAATTTGTATATAGTATATATAGGGTATTCTTTATAAAAGGTTGCACCAGGGTTTTTCAAAGAACTACTGAGATTTTTGAAAAATCCCAAAAACAGATTTTGCTTGCCAGGGGACGCTTTTTTCACCCCTAACATAATTTGTAGGATTGAACCCCTAGCGGGGATGACTTTCATTCCCTTAATGTGAATATGGAAGGTAAGTCGAGTGGCACTTTTTGGAAAACTCCTTTGATTCTCTATTTAACGCTGAGTTTTCGTGTAATTTTTCCGCTGATCTCGGTGTAATTACGGCCGCACGGGGGCCGTGATCGATCGCGTCAGGTGAATTTTTTGTTGTTTTTTTTTTTCATTAAATATCTCACACTCGTCGCAATTTTCATGTCAGAGACGATTACTTTTTAGGTGAATGTTCTCAAAAAAATTCACTAACGAAGAGATCTCGACTTTTTAATTTTGAAAAAATTTCTTCAAATGAGCGCGAACTAGGCCCCTAGAACACATATCCGGGGCCAATTTCAATTTTTATATGTTTATATATATATATATATATATATATATATATATATATATATATATATATATATATATATATATATATAAAAGGCCGATTTTGTTAAATTTTGGTAAGTAAATTGTTTTTGCAAGTGGCTTGGATAAGTTCGTCAGCTAGGAAAATCGGATTAATTTTTCCGGGAAAATTTTAGGTTTTCTTTTAAAAAAAATCATATCTCCGGAAATACAAAGTTATGGCAACCAAATTTAGCAAGCTGCTTTATATTGTAAACTCTGCACCAAAATTTAGGTCTCTAAGTTGAGAGAAAAAAAAATTGTAGGCTCTTAATTAAGGAAAATTTTAGTGCCACTAAAAATCAGAGAAGACGCAATATCCAAATATTTTATGTATCAAACAAAATCTATTAAATATTACAGACAAAGTTTATCTTTTCATGGCGCGAAAAGTTGAAGAAGTACCAGAAAGACTACTTTGAAAATTTTATAATTTTTCTCCTGTAAATGTCAAACTAGAGATTTAAAACGTGACAATTAGTGTAAGTATTGTGGATTTATGCTACACTTCTCATTTGTTAAAATAGTTGCAAAATCTGCCTCTAAAGACCTTACATATTACAAATAAATAACTTAAGACCATTATCGGTTATCTACCTTTAATTGCAGAGTTTGTTAGCGAAGGGACGCCGGTTCAAATCTCACGCTGACTGAATTTCTGTTGGAACTTTTTTTTAACTTGTTTTTCGTCTTTGATTTAATTTTAATGTTATCTGTTCAGATTGTGTAATTCCAGTATTTTTTAGCGACTTTTTGTTGAAAATAAAAGATAAGGACTTTTAAGACTTTTAGTTCAAGTTTAATAGCAGCTGTTGTTGCCCTTAGTTGGTAAAACCGTTCGACAGTTAACATAGATGTGGAGATTTGTGACATCAGAAGAGGCTGTTTTCTTCTCTACAATCGGACTCAATTTTTACTGTATCCACACGCAAAAGAATTTTCTCTGTGAAGCTACAGAAAAAGTAACTAATTCTGTATTTAGATTAGATTTTGAATATTTTTTAATTAATTATATTATTTTTATAAGCTAATTTTCTTGTAAAAATGTTCTTTTAATAGCGAACTTTTTTATAAATGAATTTAATGAATTTTCTTTGAAGAAACATTTGTTGCGAATTTTTGTATGGAAAAATTATTCGATTGATGAAATATTTTTTAAAGGAAATTCGTCGAAAATAAGGTTTTAATGGATTTTCATGCAAAAAGTATATTTTATTTATAAGTTTAATTACCTATTAGGTATATAATTTGAATTGTATGTATTCTTTTAGCAAAATTTTGTGTAAAAGATATTTAGCCAGTTTTCGCAGAAATTTTTCTTAATGGCAATTTGACTGGAGATATATATTTGGAGTTACTAGAAGATATCATTTACCCTCTACTAATTGACATTGTTGAAAATGATGATCGCTATCAAGAAAATCAATTAGTGTTTCAACAATATGGAGCTCCTCCGCATTTTTCACAACGTGTTAGGGAGTTTTTGAACAGAGTTTCAGGACAATGGATTGGGCGTAGGGGTGGTATTGAGTGGCCCCCTAGATCACCGGATTTAACTCCTTTAGACTTTTTTCTATGGGGCCATTTAAAGAGTAGAATTTACGCAACAGAACCGGAGTCTCTGGAAGAATTACGATGACGCATTGTTGAAGATATCGTTTACCCTCTACTAATTGACATTGTTGAAAATGATGATCGCTATTAAGAAAATCAATTAGTGTTTCAACAAGATGGAGCTCCTCCGCATTTTTCACAACGTGTTAGGGAGTTTTTGAACAGAGAGTTTCCAGAGCAATGGATTGGGCGTAGAGGTGCTATTGAGTGCCCCCCTAGATCACCGGATTTAACTCCTTTAGACTTCTTTCTATGGGGCCATTTAAAAAGTAGAATTTACGCAACAGAACCGAAGTTTCTGAAAGAATTACAGCGATGTTTTGTTGCAGAATTCCGTCTAATAACTCCAGAAATGCTCCAGAATATCAGAGCTCGTTTTGAACAAAATTTGTACTTTTGTATGGAAGTTGGTGGTCAACAATTTGAACACTTACTCAACTGAATAAACGTTTTTGAACGTTTGATTTTGTATTTTAGTTTTTTTAACGAAAAATTGACTAATTAGTGCATTACTTATCACAATGGATGAAATACGTTCTTGCAACTCCAACTGTGAATAATTTTTAAACGAGTTGATAAAACTTCAAAAAAAAATAGTGTGCTGAATTCAGAAAGAAAGAGCTTTCAAATGATGTAACACTTGACTCATGTTCCCTATTTAAAATATAAGGGTTGTTATCACCACCCCTAAGGGGTTGATGTGACAAAGTTGAGTTCTATGTCAAAACATGTCCCCTTGAATATTAAAATCGACGTGTTTCAGCGTTTCTTAAAAAAAAATTCTCTGGGCGCAAATCGGTCTGTTGCGTTTTCAATGCACTACCTTGTATATATATATATATATATATATATATATATATATATATATATATATATATATATATATATATATATATATAAATATATATATATATATATATATATATATATATATATATATATATATATATATATATATAATCTTTTTAACTGGCCTTGAATTTGGGTTCTAGAGGCCCTAATCCGCGCTCATTTGAAAAATTTTTTCAAAGGTCTCACCATCGATACCTCTCTATTAGTGAATTTTCATAATGAAAATTCACTAAAATACAATAGCCATTGAAATTTTTCAAACAGTTAGAAAGATAATTAAATAGAAGCCATTAAAAAAAGAAAGAGCGAACATAACACATCAAAATTCGACTGATTGGAGAGGTAGCTTGGGGCGACATGCATTATCTCCAAGTTTTAAATATTATGGTTAGGAAGTGCCTTGTTGAACTGAAGCTGCAAATGGTTGGCAGGAACGATTTTGATCCAGTAGCAGGTGTT
The DNA here is from genome assembly GCA_964006375.1 of Tillus elongatus. Classification (NCBI taxonomy): domain Eukaryota; kingdom Metazoa; phylum Arthropoda; class Insecta; order Coleoptera; family Cleridae; genus Tillus; species Tillus elongatus. The sequence continues at coordinate 4,306,024 of OZ023269.1, forward strand.
GATTTACATGATCGTCATTTAAGATTCACAACTATCAAACAACACGGGAGAGAGAAAACTCAAATTTAAGCTGATGACAATTGACACAAAGTTCGAGTTAAATTTACATATAGTTGTCAAAGCTTATTAAAGAGCTAACAGACTAAAAAAGTGAGCGTAGCAGCGTTCGGTTTCTTTGTGGGACCGGCTTTGGCTTTTTTCGCCTTGGACGGCGACTTGGGCTTGGTCGCGGCGGAGGCGGGCTTCTTTCTAGCACCGGCGCCGACGGGCTTCTTCGCCTTGGAGCTCGAAGGGGCCTTTTTCGGTTTCATCGCGGGTTTTTTGGCTGCCGCCGTCGCCTTCGGTTTATCCCCTTCGACGGCTCTCTTCACCTGCTTGGCCACGGGTTTGTTCGATGAGTTCGTTAGCTAGCCCAATCGGACCAGTTTTTCTAAAACAAATAAGTTTTCTGAAAAAAATATTGTATATAAAAAAAAACTTATTTTGATTAAATTTGGTATACGCCAAAATTCGACTCTTTAGGTGTATAGCAAATTGAGTTATTCAAATTTGAAGCATTTGATGAAAATTTGCTACCATAACACACTTGTTGCGTCCAGAATTTTTTTGTTTAATTTTAAACCAAACAGCTTAATTTATAATTTTTTTTTGCAAAGTCTCACCATAGATACCGCTCTAATAATGATTTTTTTTAAATAAAAATTAACTAATAATAATACGTCAAATATAAATTAGCCTTCGACAATGATCCATGGCAACTGTATATCTACTAGTTGTTATTATTATTGACTCTATTTTAGTTTATCACCTAATTAACACTTACCAGCTGTTTCAGAAAATTGTATTGTAGCCACATGGTATACAAATTATAAATCAGTTCCTTAGCAACCAATCCATTTTTTTTAAATTTATATATAATTAAATGTAAATATCTAGGGTTCTTTAAATTTAAACAATTTTTAAAACATAAAATAAGTACCTACATCGGTAAGTTTATGAGCTTTAAACTTCATACCTCATAATATTTAATTGAATTTAAATATTTTATCAAACATCTATCACTCAGTCGGCGTGTGATATACTAATGACAGATTAGTAAACATAAGAAAAACCTTACCGATGACCTGTCAATATTGAATATTTATCTAGTTAACTTGACGGCATTTATTGTTAAAATGAAATAAAACTAGGTTTGCCACCTTTTTTTAATGAAAATAACATAACATGTCCTATTAAAAAAAAGTTTCGGAACGCAGCAAGTGCCTTATCCTAGGGAATTTGCATAAGAATTGTACAGGTGTCCCAATTAAATTGCAATTGCTGGGTATCTCTTACAATAGAGGCATATTCCCAGGTAACTGGAAAACTGCTCTAGTACAACCCGTCCCCAAGAAAGAATGCAAAGCGCTTCCCAGCAACTACATGCCTATTTCTCTCCTTTCAGTCGTCTCTAAAGTGATATAAACACCGAATTACT